>OX344749.2:35525181-36222681 GCA_947034885.2 Thuidium tamariscinum | reverse complement strand
CGTATCCTATTATATATAAATTAGGCTTTGAATAAATATCATTTAGCAGGAATTTTTATTAATAAATTAGCCGTTACAAATAGGGTTTATATAAATAGTTTGTAGTACAGTGAGTATAGATGTAAACAAACTTTTTTAATTGAATGATAAAACTTACACAATTTAGTAAATCTAAGGATGTTTTTTAGGAGATTTGTTGTTATCATCAAATAATTCTAGCTTGTACATACAAATCTTTCCTTCAGTATACCAATTATGTAACACCATGTAAAAAACTATTGTTCCAAGACAAAAGAATTGAGTTGTAAATTTACAATGAGGTTGTTCTATGGAGATTTGTGTTCACACAAAGTACCCATTAAGAAATTGGTGTAGAGTGTGCAACATTTGCATGAAATCTTTTCTATACTTTGACACTACAAACTCTAGATTTGCCTCAACTACTTGAACATATACTTGTAAATGTTTAGAATCATCTTCTTTTTACTAGTGTTTAATAAACGTTCTTTTATTTTTTGATTCTAAATTCAAAACCATTGTAAATGCATATGTAAAAATAAAATATATAGTCTCTATATTATAGTAGAGGTCATATTCTTGGGTTAATCTACAATGTTTTTAGAGTGTCAATTTCTCATGTTGTTCATGTTATATTGCTAGTATTGTTTGTTTTTTTAGTTTTAGTATCATAACTATATTTAATGTTTCTATGATGTTTATTATTCACCATATTAGGTTGTTTAGAATACATGGCATAGAGTTTAGGATATTTAAAACTATTGTTGCATTTTACATTTTTATTTGTCATTTGAAATTGCATTGCAATACAAGTAGTGCATATATTAAAAAAATAGTGTATATGTAAGACACTACTTTTATAGTGTGTTGTAAATGGATATGAAAAAATTAGACACATAAATTTTGTATATAAGATAGCCTAACTATAAAAACCAAATGATTGAATTTATATGTAAAAATACAGTCATTTTAATTACTAAAATGAAGGTAAATAGCCCTATGTTAAATACTCTCTTAACTCAGGTGTATGCTTAAAATTACAAGGAGTGATCTCCCCGGGACATTGCTACTAATTGCAACTAAAACAATATACATATGTGATCAATTTTTTCAAATTAGTTTAATTTGAGTGCCTTCGAATGTCAACATTACCTTGAACTAATTTGAAATAATGGAAATTTGAACATGAGTAGTTGTCCCACATAGGTGCTGTATTGTGAGTCTTGGATTATAAGCCAAAGAGCCCCAAAGCCAAAAACCTCCAATTTCTCACATAATTTTTAGTGATTTTTAAAGTGTTGACCTATTATCGTGGCTAAGGGATTAGGGATTTTTTTTTATAGATAATGAACTTAAGAAAACATATTGATTGATATAAAATAGGATCAAGGCATTTCAAATGTTATCCAAAAACCTTGTCTATACATTTTGTCCAATTTTTTTTCCTATTGAGTTGCACTCAACTCCAATACTCCTAAAGAATTGTAGACCCTTCTTGGTGCCCAAAATTTCCTTTGGAGTTTTGGAATTCAAGACTCTAAGGGTGAATGCAAGAAACACTTGTACTATTTGTTGCGTTTTACTACAATACTCATGACTTTTTCTGGAGTACTTTAAAATTAGAAAATTAATTTTCAAAAAATTTGAAAAATATGAACAATGTATAGACTTCTAAGATGAAGCTTTTCACTGAAGGAAATTGATAGAAAAATTCTCTAAGTAGGAGAATTTAAAAAATGCCAAACCTCAAGAAAATACATATCTTCATGTTTTAATTCGAGAAAAATAGTAAAAATAAGTAAATACAAAAAATAAAATGTGGCCATTTGCAACAACTCTACGGAGATGATCATTCACCAAAAAAAAACCCATTATAATATTTTATATGTTTCGAACACTATAAGAAATAGGTGTTTTTTGGCACGTTAGAAAAAATAGGGAAATACGTCATTGTTGACAGGATTTGATCAACATTGATGTCACCTAAAATCTGTTATAAAAGACAAGAAAAAAATGTGCCAAAATTTGAGATGACGTGTTTGAATTTGGCTTGTTTTTTTTTGACATCAAATAAAACAAGGTCTTGCAAGCTTTGCAAAAGGCTACATGTGGAGGGGTCTTAAGTGCCACATAAGCTCTTTTGGGGATGGGCAGTGCCACATGGGACAATTTTTCATCCAACACCATTTTGACCAAGGTTGTGACGTGGACTTGGAAAAAAAGTGACGTGGACCCCAAACTAAGCTGACGTGGACTCTTTAATTATACAGATGTGGACCCCAATTATGCTGATGCAGCATGCTTTGTCAACATATTTTTGAAATTTTGAAATTTGAAATCATGTTTTTTGAAACATCAAATTAGATGTTTTTTGAAACATCAATTGTTACATACTCCATCCATAAGGCAAAATTAACAAAAAAATAAAACAAAATAAAATAATATTAAAAAATGAACAAAGAAATTTATTAAATTCAACAAGAATTGAAGAAAACTTATCATCTACCATTATGAAAAATTTTGATGGCAAAATGAAGGAATTACTTCATTTTAAGTTAATGAGAATGAAGAGGAGAGTGCCTATATTTATATCCTTTCCCAGCCTAAGATGAGACAAAAGATATGGGATTCTAAAATATGGCACTTTGACCATTGAAGTGATTGAATATGTTGACGTCATTTCAGACATATACATGTTTTTTCAAACATGTATATGTTGTTTCAAACATCTTCATGTTGTTTTTGACATTTCACATTAAATACAGTTCTTGACTTTTATATCCCATATAGATTGCTTTTCTTCCTACCAGTATACTAGTATAAAGACCATCTATTTTCATCCATCTTATACATTCAAGTCATCCATCCATTCCCTTTTTTGGGACAAAACATGCCATGGGGCTATTTTTTTCCAAATTTTTTCACTTACGGGCAATATTTTACTACTAACTGCAATAATTTAAAAAAAAATTCTATAATCAAAATGGACTTTTTGCTGACGTCGCAGTTTATGTTTTTTTGGATGTTACAAAAATCATGAACTTTTTTTTTAACATCATTATAAACATGTTTGTTGATGGTAACATCTACTTGTTCTCCAATTTAGCTATATATGTTTTTTGAGACATCACATCAAATTTTCACTTTTTCACATGTCCACTATTTGACACGTGACGTCCCAAAAAACATGACATGTTTTTTTTGCTAACAACACCAAAAATGCAGTTTTCTTATAGTGAAAATTCAAGCAGAAAGAAGCTCACTTTATAGACTTCCACACCACATAAAAATAACTTTTTCAAAATCCCTCACGTGGAGAGATGTAAATCTACTAGAAGACCATCTCATCCAAATTTCATCTCAAAGTCATTAAAAAAAAGGTACTCCTTAGTACTAAAAACCTCTAAATTCTCATTTGTGACATTTAATCACTAGTACTATTTTAGTATTGAACTATTTTTGAAAATTATTAAAAAAATTATGTAAGGTATATGATAGACATGAATACCTTCTCTAGAAATCTTGAGTCATTTCGAGCAAAAATGCAAAAGTTATGGCCAAAAAACATATCAACACTTAGCTTGTGATGGAAAATAGTACAAGTGTTTCTTGCATTCAACCCTAAAAAAATTCAATTTTTTTTTCAATTTTCTTCTTCCAAACTTCCTCCCTTCATAGAAGCCCTCTTATATTATTAATTATCCCCCTTGTGAAGATTGTGGTTTGGGATTTTTAAAACTCTTGTTTAAAAAAAGAATTTCATCTAATTTTTTTTCTATTTTCAATTGTTTTATGCAATTCTGTCACCTTCCAAAAATCCATTAGGTATCAAGAAGTTCCTAGGAGGTAGACGGGCTAGAACTTTTAAGGCTTTTATTTTGAATCTATGATTCGTATTGTGACTCTATCACCTCTAGAAATCCCTCTCATTACCAAAAATGTCCTTGGACATTCTAAGGTTTGGGACTTTCTAATAAAACTAATAACAATAAAATTTAGTTTAGTTTAGTTTTTTTGTGACTTCACCACCAATCCTTCATTAATCTTTCTCGGTACACAAAGGTCACTTGGGAGGTGACAAGATCAAAAGAGACAAAAACAAAATAGAACAAATTCCTTTTTTCCTACAACCCCATCACCTCCCAAGTGACCACTATGTACTAAGAGGTCCCTTGTTGATTTGGAACCTCAAAATTTTCTTTTTCAAATTTTTTTTGAGAGAATTGAGAGGCCTTTTGAAGAGACAAAGGTTTGAAACTTTAGAAAATATAAATTTCAAACTTTTATTTCAATTTTTAGTTTTTAATCTATTTTAGTTTGTATGCATGTTACGATTTTATTACCTCTAAAAAAAACCCTTTGGGCATTATGAAGTTCCTTTTGAGGTTTGGAAAATGGATCAATCTAAAAATGTATGCATGGCCCGAGGGTGGTGCTTATCGCATGAGTCCTTTCTCACTTGTCCAAAACATTTTTTCAGTTCTTCTTAGAATCTCTACAAAGGCTTGAATTTGAGCAATTATTTTTGTGAGGAAAAAAAAATGGGGATGGAGGTCAATTGAAATTGTCACCTATCAGCATGCTAACCATGCTTCCATTGTCATAGGTTTGTGGTAATAGGGCTGAAATTTTACTACAAGTAGATTTTTTTTGAAATGACTCCATTTTTTTCTCTTTGGGCCTAAGAAATTCAAATCTTTTTTTCAATCAATGCTTTAGGTTCACAAAGTATATACTCACAACTCTAAAGCTTACGCTTTTAGCTCATAAACTAGCATTATTGCCATGTGCAATTATAGGTCATCAACAATGAATGTCATTTCTCTAACATATATCCTATGTGAAGACAAGAGTCAACATAAATTTAGTAATTTTGTCAAAAAGTGCCGCATACCATATTGTGATCAATAAGATTATAGTGATGGGAACTTTTACAAAATTATATGAGGATAGTAAATTTGGAAGGTCAATACTAAATAAGCCTTAGGTACAATATATTCACAAAAATTCTTGCCTTGGTTGGGATGAATGATGAAAGTTCTTTGGTTAAAGACATCACACCAAAGTTTAGAGTATATTAAAACAATAAGTAAGAATTGCATTTTCTTCTTTGTGAAGTGTTGACTATACAAAATTTGTTTCTAGTATTAAAAATGATACAACACACATGTTGTACATCCTTTTATTGTAGACATAGAAGCTCAAACTACACATACAAGAAGGATTGTTAATAAATTTTTGTTGCATCTCCTACAACAACCTAAACATTCTTTCAAAGTCAAACTATGGTGTATTATTAACTTTAATATAGCCACTTATGATATTGGAGTTTTCCATCACTAATGATAACTTACCATATAGTGCAATCTGTTATTCAACAACTCTTCCAATATAAGATATTGTCTCCAACCTAAACAAAATAGAAAGTGGTTATGAAATTAAGAACTAACCTTTATGTAATTTCAATGGAGAAGATTCATCTATTTTTAAATGGAAAATTGAAAGAACTGGGGTTTCAAAATTTCAAAGACTTTTGCCATCTTCTATTCATGTACAAAATCCAACATTTAAAGCATTTAAATTCTCTAATTGATTATTTATAAGTACCAAAAATTAGAGGTTAGCAAATCCAATCTTTTCCCTTTGTCTCTGATTCAGAACCAACTTCATAACAACTAAGCTTCTTTGCCAACTCTTTTTTCTTTTTCATTCTACGTAATTCAGCTTGTTTCTTCCTCATTTTGGCTTTCCGTGCTTGAATGCGTTGTCGTATGTCACTTCTTTTCTCCATCTCCTTCATACGTTTCAATCGGGCCAACTCCATCATCTTCTCCCGCCTTGCTTGGACTTTGACACGGTGCTCTTGCAATCGTGCACATTGCCTCTCTTTCATCAATAGTTCCCGTTCTTTTCGCCTACTTTGCAACATCAATTACATCATGATAAAGAAGATGATGTCAAGTGAAGTACTAGAAGACACTTATGATCCAAAGACTACAATTAATGCATGAAGAAAAATTTAATTTAGGAACTACAAATATCCAATAAAATTTACTACAATTTTGTTATACAAGTGGTGACAAAGAGATATAGAAGCCTCATAGAATTTTCTATTTTGATCCATACTACCAACATCAACTCATGTCTTGTACCTATTAATTAAGATTGGCATTCCATATTGAATAATCAATTAAAATTAAGGAATGTGATTTGGTAAATGCTTAAAAGACCAAAAAAACTCCAATATAAAATTTTAATTTTTTGAAAAGAAATTTCTTAAAAATTTGAAATTTATTTTAAGAACTATTTTCACTTATCCAAACCACCGAATACAATACTCATACTAATTGGACTTATTAACAAGTCGTGCAAATATGAATTAGATTGAAACTATTGCCATTGCTCTTCAAATGGCAATGGTGTTACTACCATTCCTACATTAGTAATCTACAAACAATCTCATGCACTTTGAATGATTGCACAAAAAATGATAAGTATGGAAAAAAATGATCCCAAATTTTGAACCCTTTAGTATTTGAGGTGATTTCTCTACAACTCCATAAAATAAAAAAGATAAATGCAAAAATATTTTTACTCTAAGAATGACAACATTGTAGGTTTTATTGTCTCCGCTCTCACAATAATTAGAAACCTTTTAGGAAAAATACTAGTTAGAATTCAAAAAATGGCATCATTGAAAAGCAAACAAATATTTGAAGCTAAAAAATGACGGATTGCAAAGATGAGGAAATGAAGTAGAAGAAGACACAAATGGCCAACAATACCACTTGTACGATTTACAAGTTAGCTTGCAATCATTTTCCTTACAAAGACGATTGACTCTAGAATGTTAAGTCAATCATTGTAGTAACCATGCTTTCTAATACTATGTGAATCATTTTACTCAAAAATTCCAAAAACAGTCATTGTAGATAAAACTACTATGCGAGGATGTAGGTCATACAACATTCCTAGGATGAACATTTGCATTATTGTCTTGCATAGAAGGATTCTTTGTCATCCATTGGATACTTAGTATTTACAACATCATTATAGGATTAAGAACTTTTGTCCCCCTTCGAATTGCAAATTAGCTCATGAGTGCTCACATTATAAACATCCTATTGTACCATAAACCTATAAACGTCGATATGGATGTTTGGCGTGTGATGAATGACAAGAGAATCTCTTATACAAGACAAAAATACAACTATTCATCCTTGTTTTTAAGAACAAGAGAATCTCTTGTATAGGACAGAAATACAACTATTCATCCTCAGTTTTAAGGATGAAGGAAGAATCCTCTACAGTGCTTTGACTTCCAATGAGTGGTTTTGAAATTTAGTATACCAATGATTCCCACAATATCAAAATGCATGATTTCCATGGTCACCCATCCATCCTTTAAGGGTTAACCCTTGAAGGATGGACCAGTGGCCGCGGAAACCATGCATTTTGATATCGTGTGACATCACCTCTTTAAAAAAGCCAAATATATGCATTCGAAGTCAAAGTATTGTAGAAGATCTTCCTTTTCCACCCCTAATTCCGAGGATAAATGATTGCAATTCTGTCCTACATAGAAAGATTCCTTGAAGTTCATCGACTAGAAAATGGCTTGGGTGTCGTTTAACCCCTAAGTGCCCAAGGCCTGTTTTGAGCTTCTTGAAATTTGCTCTAAGTTGTACAAAATGCCAAGATTTTGATAAGTTGTATCAATTTTTTTTGAATTGTAACCGTACAAATTCAAACTAGACATGTTAGAGATTGTATAGGAAAAAACAAACAAACAATAGCACTTATGGAGTGAAAGATTATAATGTTTGACCATGAGGGTGTTAAAAATGCAAAAGTGATGTAAAGTGTTTCTATCCTCTTTTTGCAAGTTAAATCTAAAAATTTGGGAACCAAAAAAAATATGAGGTGAAAGGGCCTAACATGCATAACTCCAATCAATTTATAGCTCCTCAAAATGTACTCTACAATTTTTATAAATGAATTTTGAATGTAATTTTTTCTCTGGGATCTAGTGTATTTGAGGCTCATTTTCAAGAGTGCTCAACACTATGGAAAGTCAAGATTGCAAGGGCTACCCTTGCACAAAATCTTGTATAGAAAAATCACTATCATTCATTTTTCAGATCGGATTTTTGACACTAAAACTAGACTTCTAGAAGAACTTTCCAAAAATACAAATTACTAAAAATAACAAGTTGGTGAGATTTTATTGAACTTCAAAGTTTTGCAAACACCAGATTCTGGTGCCTTGGGCAGTTAGGGGTTAAGGGTTAAGCAACCTCTATGCCCACTGACTCTCCTTCATGCTCCTTGTTCCTCGCATTGAGCCCCCACCTCTCCAGTCGCCAGTCAATACTATTGGATGTGGAATATTCCACACAATCTACTGTGAGTAACCCAAAGCAGTGAGTGACAGTGCATGCTACAGAATGTCAAGAAGTTCTTTTTCTTAGTGAACTGATGCTGGGAATTGAAGAATTTACTGTACCTCACTGTGGCCTGCATCAGTTTTGCTTTCTGAGCCAGCGTCAATCTTCGCCGCAGTCGCCTGCTTCTCGTCATTCTCCTCCTCATGCTTCTTCTTCTCCTCAACATTCCACGCCTTCTTCTCATCCGCAGGCTACGGGAGTAATACCGAATCCGCTGTCTCTTGAAACTAGCCGTGTGGATAATCAACTCTCTGCAATCTCTTTGATGAGGCTACGTATACTTCAAGCAGCTTGTTACATAACCTCCATTGAAAAGTCTGTTTTCTACGAGAGGTAATTCATGCTTTGAAGCTCGTTGAGAGCCGCCATCATGTTCATATTTCCAGGGAAACTAGTATCAGTAAACATTTCGTGTGGAATGTAACATTCCTGTACTGTACAACTGCGTCTGGGTGTTTGGGAAACAATTCTGTGAGAGAATCCTAACTGCGCGCGCTGGCAAAAGGAGGGGTTTTGGATGCGATTTACCCTGTTAACATTCCATTCTTGAGCAGTTATGGAATTCATAAAAGACAGCTAATCACTATCGAGAGCGTCCAAGATGCTTAGTGATTAGCTACTCTTTTTGTTCCCCCACTCGAGGATGTTGCTACAACTGCGAAAGAAAATATCATTTCTTCATGCAAGTGGACTAATCAAGAATGTTGTTGTAAGCATGTAACATACATCACCGACTAGACCTCATACGATTCCAGGAACGTATTTTCTTTTCTTCGTCATTGATGGAGAGTGAGCTCTACGCCAGAGGAGATGGAATTCAAACAGCTTTCTCCGTCACGAAACAGCAGGTGCCGAAAAGTTGCTAAACAATGACTCTCCTTGCCCTAATTAAGTGAAAGGGGGTGACACATGGGATTCGCAAGCGACTGCGCATGGCACCTTTCCAAATCTGGCGCACTAACCCGCTTCGCTGAGGGAACTGTTGGAGAACTGGCTGCGAATGCTGGAAGCCCAAATTCAAAATGCACTTCACGAAGTTTTAATTGGATTTACTTCAAAATCCTGTGCCATATATACTGTTCGGTAACACCAGAAGGGTACTCCTTCCGCAACTACCAAGGAATGTCATTAGAAGGTTTCAAGACAATGTTACCCAAGTAGAGAGTCAAGTCATTCCAAAAAATCTTGAGCCTTGGAAATTGTAAATATTTTTATTGTACTGAGGGCCTAACATTGAGCAGAAAGAACACGGAGTATATTACCGCATTGTTCTAACCAACAACCAAGAGTGACACACTGAGTGACAACCAAGTGACACACTGACACCACTGCCTTAGAACTCAAAACTTCGCAATCCGTGCTCACACGCAACCTTCGTCAGAGATTGGCTCTTGGTACACGTCTGAAGGATCAGGTGACTCTCATTGGCGTTTCCAATCATATGTTTTCAGTTTGGATGGAGCCCATCCACTCGATAACTTTCAAAGAATTGGTGGTATGGCGGATCCCTATAACACCAATACCACATACTCTCCATCTAATGTAAGTATGTTAGAAAGTGGAGATACAAAAGGCAGGATTATTTAATCGACCCCCTTATGAACTTAAACTGGTGTCTGCTATGTACAAAGGAAAGACAAGAACAAAAGGTTCGAGATTTTGCCATTGGTTTTGAGAATTTCAGTCTTTCTAGCTACCTTCTTCGCAGCCTCAGCTCGCCGGGTCTCAGCTGCTAATCTAAGCTCCTCAGCTTGGCGCTGCATGGTTGCCCGCTTCTGATCCAGTTTCTCATAAGCCTGAGACTTCATGCGCTCGGCCTTGAGCTGCACCACCCAAAGTTGATCACCAATGCACTGTGTCAACAGAATAAACAAGACGAAGAAAAACTCTGATAACTAGCAAGTGTAATTTTGGGAGCCTCATTTTGGGAAGTAGACTGCATGACGTGGATTGTATTCAGTAATTAGTATGCAATATTCAATCATCTTTTGTTCCTATTGTTTGAAACTAGAGCCTGGTGAAAGCAAAGACACGAAAGAGGGGTCATCAAGTTGCAAGGTTTCATTGAGAAGATGTTCGAATGTCATCAGGGTTCAGTGAAAACGAACGAATAAGAACTTGAGCGCAAGAAACTCTTACAGTTTGCACTTGATATGAAAGATGTGTTAGAGATCTCGGATCGAGAATACTGAAGATAGACTTTCGATTCACGTCCATGTGATGTGATTAGTAGAACTACTTTCCACAAACTCTTCAATTACAAGGCTCTCATCTAACAACGTCACTTTTCTTCAATACCCTGTTATAGGTTATTAAGTGAATGAAGGTACAGTCTAAACTTCAGGTTTAGTGTTGATTGTTGGAGACAGGTAACGTTTGACAAGAAAATTGGATCACTCAGACGAAGAAGAAACAGCACCTCTATTCTCCGCAGTTCGGCTTCGGCCTTCGCCTTCTCATGCTCTTCCCATAACTGAATCTTAGCGTTCTCCTGCTCAAACCTGAACGTGGATTCATAACAGATTGTACAGATCAGACCTTTCAGAGAAATTCTGCAGAATTTTGGAATGCTCAGAAAACAATTACGACCATAAATAAAGCCACGAGCGTTCACAATTTACATGAGATCATGTTTCTTTAGCAACTCGAGGATAAACGGAGTCAGTCCAACTGCGCTTGGGTCCCCGACTCAGATTACTACGTAATTTGAATGCATGACAAGAGTTTAGGGACTTGATTTGAAGTTTTAAATCCAACTGTATTTGGGTCCTAAAACACCGACTCTAATATGATTCGAATAAGCTACAATTAACTACAGCGGGACAAGTCTCCCAGGGCTGACAGGCCTTGAAGGGTTAATCCATCGGTGCTTTGGGTCACCAGAAGGACCGGCACAGACACCCCATCTATCTTGGTACGGAAAACGGACTCCCATTTTTATGCTTACAACAAACCCAATTTGCATCTGAAACCACTACTGCCTTGTGTAGAACTTTCAGTACATTATCAAAGTGGCCTTCGAAGGGTGCCAATATTCATGCAAGTCTTTGTTGCTTCAAGATTCCAAATGTGTTGTATCCTATCGAGTCTGTGATCAATTGTAAGAGCCTACAGCCTGTTTCTGTTGAGGCTTATTACATACTCTCTAAGTAGCGAGAAATTCAAGTTCCATATGCAATACCTTTCACTACAATTTGCTCATCTTATTGAACAAAATTTCACTATATGGCCACATGAAGAAACACTCAAACGCTTAAATGGGCTACTTAAGATGCCAAACCCTATGACATAATTAGAATGCATGAAAACTATAATACACCCAATGATAGTGTGACAAGTTTATTCGAGACTGTTTTATAAGAAATGTTCAAATGAAAGAGATCTTCGCGTATTTGACCTACCTGGTTGTGTACTTTAACTTTTCCGCTTCCTGCCACGCATCAGCTCTTGAGGCAAACACATCTCTCCGAAGAGTCTCCAAGTTCAAGGTGTTACTACTTCTCAGTTTCACCACGGACGACTCCTGCTGTTCTTTCTCCCGGGCAGTCCAAGTAGCTGCAATGTTGGCTTTCCCGAGGTGGGTTCCCAGGGCCACAATCTCCTGCCGAGTCTTCTCTTGAAACTCCTTCTCTGTCATTGGAAACTCCAAAGGGGTAGTCAACTTAGTCGTTTCCTTTGGAGTTTTCTTCGGGGTTTCCTTCGGAGTCTCAGCTGCTGCATCACCTGGCCTCTTCACAGGGGTGCTGGTCCGCGACGGGTCCACAG
Organism: Thuidium tamariscinum; assembly: GCA_947034885.2. NCBI lineage: Eukaryota > Viridiplantae > Streptophyta > Bryopsida > Hypnales > Thuidiaceae > Thuidium > Thuidium tamariscinum. The sequence goes on along the minus strand of OX344749.2, from coordinate 36,210,451 downwards.
ACGAGATGGGAGTCATTGCTGTTCCCATGTCGCGGGTTGCAACACGAGCAAGATTCGGCTTTACATCCAAATCTGGAGAATTCGTGGAAGTGCAATCTACTGCAAACGCTCAAAAATCAGAGATGTTACAGTGCGAGGGTTGTGCTCCAAGAATGAATCAAATACCAAGGTTATGTGCGATCATTGTGCGAGTGACGAGGCATTTGTGAGATCAAATGTCAGATTATTTGCATCAATATTCAATGTTTGTACTTCTTTGTTGATTGAAGGGCTCACAAAGAAAGAACAGTTTTGTGGGGTCGAACCTTCTTGTGCCATTTCTGTCCCCATATTTCGGGTTGAAACTCGTGTGGAATTGGACTTTGAATCCAAGTCTGCAGTGTTTTTGGAATTATAATCTCCTGTCAAAAATCAACAAAAAAAAGGAGGGTTATGGGAATTCAAGACTTGTGGTACGAGAATGGACTGCATAACCAAGGGAGCCACAACCTAACATTATATGTTTTGAATTTTAATAGACATGAGTACCAGCTTATCATTAACTTCAATATTCAAAAGCCAGAATGAGAAATGAAATAATCTCCGTTGCACTGAGTGATTGAGATTGGTCGAGAAAATTTTCAGATTTTCAGATTTGTACAATACTACAATACTACAATACTACAATGCGGACTCTCTATTCTGAGTTGAGGGGCAAGACCAACAACTCACCGGTGCCCGCGGAGAAGTCCACTACACCAGGCTTGTCCGTTCTGGACCCAAGTTTCAGGAAGCTGCCTTTCAAACAGGACGGTGAAGTGCTGCCATCGCTGAGCAGCCCAAACTCACCTGATTTCAAGCTCTGCACTGCGTATCGGTCAAGCAATTGATTCAGCTGCTTCTTCTCATCAGCTGTGAAGTCAATAAGCCCGGGGAGACTTGGGAGACTTGACGCAAGTCCAGTAGGACTTGGGGTGGAAGCCTCCTCCTGGGTGTGAACGTCCTTCACATCGGCAGCCTCCGAGCCACTACTGTCCACTTCGGCTGCGTCTTGATCGCGTTGCCCCAACGCTAACCCTATTGCACCAACATCCAGCCAAACTTTTGAGACCCTTTTTTGTGTTATTCTTTCACAATTCTTGAGTGCGTGCAGAGAATAATTTTGTGACATACAGGAGAGTAAAGCCAATAAGTTAAGCTGTTGTGGAGGACAAAAGTGAATCTGGTTCTAAGGTCAACATGGATGAAGAGCCTGGTGAGGTTCCACCACATGGATGGAGATGTTGAGTGCTGTTCTTGGTGCGCACTTTGGGAGCTCTTCGAAGAGTCTATAATATGGATTAGTTTTGTAACGAATTGGTGGTTTTCCTCGTATATTTTGACTGCATCCTTCAAAAGAACTTCAGAAAATCGAGTGGTGTGGCTACAAGATTAGTTCTTTCACTATTCATCTTTCTGAAGGAAACAGAAACTCGTTGAATTTGAGAGATTCAACCGAATGAATATTTTCGGATTTCATACAAGAAATAGGGTTACCTGGAGTGTTGTGCCGTTCTGTTTGCGAGGGAACAATGTGAGGTCCTTTCCAGGGGATGGACATGCCAGCCTGAGCGGCCACCATCTGAGCCAACAAGGGTCCACTCCGAGACTTGGCCTTGGCAGTTTGATTTTCACTACCTGCAGGGATGAATTCAACTCAAACTTCAGCCCATTACGCATCAAAAACCAAAGCAACAAATTTCAAACCACAAAAAATACCAGTATTTCAAAAACATGGAATTACAAAGAGCTGATAATCTATTCTATCAATCATATGGTATCACAAAATGCTGTCAAACTTTCAGTTCATCCCAGTGTATGGTCAAGTCTTATCCATGTACCTACTCATATAAATTGAGAAGCACGTTAAGAGGAAACTAACCAATCTACAGTTCAGGACTCGCTATTCGCGATCTTTTGAATGGGGTCATATTAATATAGAGAATGTCACAAATTTTGCCCTAGTTCTTCTCAAACCGCACACTTAAACCATGAACTCAAATACCAAAAAATCCAATTCCAAAAGCTACTGTTGAAGAATCACTACCTGGCAACCATTTCTCAGCATCATCCCACTTGGAAGGGGTCGGTTTCAACAGCGGCGTAAGGTAAGTCCTTCGTGAAACGTCCAGTTGCTGCTGCTGCTGTGAAACCACAGCTTTCGTTGTTGTCGATGGCGCTGTGGCTATGGCGTGGCTATGAATTGGATCATTGAAATCGAAGTCGAGGTCCGAGTCCGGAACTCTGGACATGTAAGTGGCGTTGAAGCTGAAGATGCCAGGCGACTTGTGGCTGTTCATGATGCTGGAGTCGGCCAGGCGTGAGGCCGGGATTCCACCATGCTTCGACTTTTTCAACCCTGCTTCCATGGCCACGGCGCAGTGAATGGATTTGAACGGCGGGTTTTGGGTGGGATCATGCGGCATGTACCAGCCTGCATTGTTCTCCTTCGAGTCGTGTTCTACACGTCTTAGAACAGACGGTGCTGCAACCACAATATACGGCCGTTGCTTATTACATAATTACACAGGTGAGGAAACTTACGTAAGCCATCTTATCACTGATCATGCATGATTATATTAGAGACTATGAGGATGTCCTCGTCATTGTACGTTCATAAGTAGTGTTGAATGTGTGAGAACAGCAATCTTGTCACACGAACATTAATCAATAGTAGTGTCGAAAAGAAACATATATATCGTCGTCAGCACTAATTTCCATTTGTGACGCTCAGTGCCCCATTCCGTCATCTCAAATTCCTGATGATTGGGAACATGAAATCTTCAGACCTTGAATATGTGGTTTCAAGGATTGGCTGAAACTCATTTCACTAAGCATTGGCAACCACGAAAGAGAAACGAGTGATTTAAAATTACATGGGGAATGCAATAGAGTGGGCTACCCAATTCTATTTTAGATTTGTGTGGCAAGAGAATAGGGATATAGTGTAAAAGGACATTAGTAGTTTAAGTGACGAAGTTTCACCTTTCAGTCCCGGCTTTCCCGAAGTGGAGTTCGTGCTTTCTAGTTTCTTCACACGTTCAAGAACATCCCCGACCTAAAACCAAATCAGAATCGGTATCAATCAGTATGAAGTCAGCATCGTCATCAATAAGGGAAGGCATAAGCTGCTGGACAGATTGCTCATGGAATTGATAAGACAGTACAATGCAGAGGCATGGACTAGAGGTTTGGGTAGAATTCCTTAAAAACAGCTATGGAACATGATTTTCTTTCTGTCCGAGGCAGAGGGAATCGAAATTCATCTTCTTGAGCTTTAAAAAACAAAAGCTTGCAGCTCACGAATATATTTTACCTTCAAAGACTCCGGTCGAGGGGATCTTGGCCCAGAACTGATGATTTCCTTGTCAGATTCTGGGGGAGATATCGTGGCCACATTCAGCAGTTTGGTCGATACCCCAGTCAGACTGTCCTGGGAGCTCCTGCCTGCGTCGCTAGAAGACTTGGAAATGGTGGACATGGTAGGGCTGCTAGAATTGCTCCTCAGGGCTGAGTTCAAGATTACACATGTGGGACTGCTATCACCTACATTTCACAGTAGAAAGGTGAGTGGACGGGTGGATTCCACTCAAAATTCAACGTAAACGGGTATGTGGCAGAAATAATGTACATATCCCACTTCAACAGAGCTTTCTATTCAAATGTATATGTTAAATCAACAACAGAAAACCAGGTAGAAAGATTTTCACTGTCATTGTGTATGGATTGCAGCAAAGACTCAAGTTACTTACATTCGAGCTTAAACAGTTTTTGTCTCCTGAAAAACATAAACCACTCTTGAGCTTACGGCTACTCATTTATTAAACAGAAATGATGGCCAGCGTCCAGAAACAAGCATTTAATGATAACTGCGCGGTACCTGATTCAAAGAAACTTCCGGAATGGAACTGCTTGCCAAGCGGAGAGCTACAATGGCTGTCGACGACTGCTCCTAAATGTTCATTTTCTGGCTCCAGTTTAAAACTAGAGACAGTGCTGCGAGGAGATTTGGGGCTCCTGGGTTGAAGAGAACCAGCTCGGCAGCTGGGTTTCGAATAGCGAAGGCTTCCAGTACCAATGTCGTAGACTAAAGTTCGGGACGAAACCGAAGAAGCAGAGGGAGAAAGCTTCCTGGGCTGCTGGAGCTCCCCCTCGGCCTGCCCTTCTTGCCACATCCCCCCATCGGCAACCGGACTGCAGGTGACCATAGAGCCCGATATATAGTGCTACTAAACCTACTCCGCTAACAATGCGGCACCTTCGATCGATCTCTCACCACCACAACTACAGCAAAGATTGCTATTTGACTTAACCCTGCAAGCTAACGCCCAATTCACAGTCGGGACTTGCAACTGTCTGTGGCATGCACCAATTGCCACACCAAACCTTTTAGAAGCCCTACAGGAGTTTCAACTGACTGAATTCGGGCTCTTGGAGACTTCATTCCCTGATCACACAACATGATTCGATCGATCCACGGTCAGAGTTGGCTGGCTCTACAACCAAGACAAGATTGTGGCAAAACCGAGAATCGAAGGTTCAAATATACCATGGCTGCAACTAGCTAGTGCTTGTGTAACTAGTCATACACTACCTAGCTAGCTCCACTCTGGACGGAATAACGTGATTCACACAACTTGAGAAAACCCGTACTAGTTTAGTTTCATTCCAGCTTGACCCGTCTGGTCAACTTTGATCGAAAACTGACGGGAGAGTCATCGGTGTCCCGGATTTACGATATCCATCACTCCACACCCGTCAAAGCCAAGGCAGACCTTCGACGACAATGTCAGAGCCCACGCCGGCAAGTCAAAGCGACCCCCTACAATCCAGTCCAATCCAGCACGCCCTGCAAGCAAGTTGGTTCTAGCTAGAGTGCGCCACACAAGAACTAAGGTTAGCTAGCTCTAACTGATCGATCAATGACGCCCCATCCAGGTCTTCAGCTAGCCAGTGCCCCAAGTCTTCATTCCCACCCGAAATTCCGGAACATTCGATCTAGCTCGCGCGGATAGGACGAACTTAGCTATGACTAACTGTAACGTACCCGGTCGCGGCGCCGTTAGTTTGAGCTAGCTAGTCAAACAAAAACCACAACGAACTGAGACTGCCGGAGAGATCCGATCGCAAGGACGACGAAGCAAGCCCAGCTTCCCTAGCATTCCTTGCAATGTCCAGAGGGGTGTATGTACGTCATCCAAGGCGTGAGTGGGGGTACTAAACTTATTACGGGAGTACGTTACACAAGTTCTGTGAGCTTGGAGCGTGATGGACGCGGACGGGACGTGCCAGCGGTGCCACGCAAATGGGCAGTGGGAGGCTGCCGGTGAACTGGTTGCGTCCTGCTCGCGACGGAATCGTCGCTAACTTGGCGAAGCGTAGCTAAACTCGGTGGCTGCTAACTTAGTTGGCGGTGGTAGGATTGGAGTCTTACGTGGGGCGTCAGGTTGGCACGGGGCTGGACAGAGGTGCCTGCTAGCTAGGGAAGCGCGGCCATTCAAGCGGGGGTGGGGTGGGGGGGTGGGATTGCGGACAATCGAGGCAAGAGAGGGGGCTGCAGCCAGTTGTGGTTACAGTAAAACAGACATCGTCGTCACGCTCTTGCAGGTGCAAGAGCTTGTTGCCCTGCTTGCGGATCACTCACTTGCTGTGAATCTGTCTGTTCGTTTCACCTGCCGTATAACTTATGTACGTTTGTTACGAAAAATACAGTCAACTGGACTAAGTTACTTTTCCCCAAATCCTTTCGGCAAGGGTGGTTTGGTTTGGGTTTGGGTTTGGGTTTCTTGAAACAAATGACACGGAATTTCACTGCAGAAAGAGGTCAAAGTACAAAGCTACCAGACACAAGTGGCCTGGTGGACAATGGCAAGGTTTCACTGCCACTGAACTTTAATAACACGACTTCGGCAAACAATAAATGACTCTTTTCTTGATAATGATGTCACGTGTCATGTTGTGATCGAATGGTCATGTGTCCTGTTACTTCACTAAAATGTTGAGTTAAACCCTAAAGTCCCCTTGTTTTCTTCAGGGACAAAATGAATTTTTGCCATAGGGGCATGTAACTTACTTCAAATCTTGAGGTGATTTTCGGAAACTTTTCTTAAGATTGAAAAACACATCAATAATAGCTTTCAAAGAATATAGATTTTATTTCAATCCATGCCTAGCAATAAAAGTTACACCAAAATAAGCTCATGATAGAGAAGACCAAGTAACCAATAAAATTCACATAAACTTGAAATAAAAAGTTCAATTTTTTTTCTCCCATAGAGTATACTTTTGCCTATTTGAAAAGCTTAGATTCATTCCAATTAAATGAGTGATAATCATAGATACACCTTGAGAAAACTATGTAATAAAGGTAGGATGTTCTAAAAGTGCTCAAGCTCTAAAATGGAGCACCTCCTTAAATGAACATGTTGCTTTTTCATAGCCTTCAACAATGTACAAACAATGTACATTTTAGGAGAGGCTCCATTTTAGAGCCCTATACCACTTCAACTTCTAAATTTTATTAATTAATCCACAAAGCTCCAAAAAATATGAAATGACTTGTATTAGATGTCAATTTCACTTGTCTTTTAAGGACAATCTATTGTAAAATATTTCAAGATGTTTCACCTCCCCAAAATTCAGTTCCAACCCTGAGATGCTCCATTTATGGACCTTCTACCTTGTCTTGAATTCTTGCATGCATGAGCTGATTGAGCTCCATTTTCACAATTTTCAAAAATAAGAGTTTCCACAAGGCCAAGTCTGCTTACAAGAACAATCTGGCTGTTGGATTTGGACAAAAGTCCATCACGGCAGAAGCTGGTTTCTGAGAACTCCAACATCCGTTTCATTTGTATCAAAACAAAACAAAAACATGCCAGTGGGTTCGATCGATCTCCTAGCTCTACGCTTTAAGGAAATAATTAGATTTCCAAATTCAAATTTCAAATTTCAAATTCATTTCCCCACTCACTCAGACTTCCGTTCAGCTCCAGTGGTTCCGATCCGACATTTAATGAACTGAACCACGATGATTCAAATCCTTGCAATTACGCTGGAGTGTCTAATAATGTGAACCGCTTCCGCCAGTACCGGCAGCTCCCTCCCTTGGCATGGTGTGACAGACACTGGTGCAGTCGACTGCAGAGCAAGAGCCGTCGTCTTCGATCAGTCGATCTCTACCTTCTACGGAACCTGCGTCTTCAATACCTGCGCGCATGACGGTGAGCTACTGTAGCTAGCTACTGAGCTGGCTCTGCAAAAGCAGACCACGCTTCCCGTGGCAGGTGATCGATCCATCGATCGATCAGGGAAGAATTTGCTTCAGGCAGTCAGGGCTCGTTCAGGAGGGACTGAAGGAGGAATCGATCGAGGGAGGGAGGCAGGGAGGCAGGGAGGGAGGGCGAGATTCTTGCACCTTGTCTTCTGATGATCATGCCCGACTGCGGCTGCCAAATCTGCAAATGCAAATCATGAGGACCATATGATATGATATGAGCACCAATTATTGTCACTAATTAAAATTGTGCACAGTTACTATTATTAACCCCTAATAAGTGTCCAGAAAATTTTGGAAAAATTGTCATAAAATACTATTTGGAAGAATATTTTGGAATTGAGATGCAAATAAAACTTGTAGAATTTGAGTTTCAAATTCTATCGATTGAGTTAGATTCACCAAGACTATCACCAATATTTTTCTATGAATTTTGAAAGAAAAAATTCGAAATTCCTTTTAAATTCAATTACACACAAAGTATTATCATTTTTTGAGTAGATCTTGTTGCAATGAATTTGAAATGAGGTTCTCTTGACACGATGATTTTGGGGAATTTTTGTGTTCTTTGATTCTATGACCTCATTTTGCAATTCCATGTTTGAACTAGAGTCGATGCAAGTCAACCACTTGATATACTTCCACATTTGTAATTTTGGAAAAATATGTGCTCCAGTAACACCAAATCTAACCTTTAGATAGAACCACAACATCATAAATTATCTAAATAAATTTGGATGACTTTCATCCAAGCTGTAATGAAAAAGAAACCTCGTTTCAATTTGTACATTGTCTAGAAATTGGATGTTGGAGCACTCTTGGATTAAACATAAGTTTGTTTGTATTTTAATTAGCTAAGTCTAATTTTATTTTTTTTAAAGGACAGTAATCTTCAAAGACCAAAGGCAAAAAAAACCCAATCAATCTAATTCATGCAAAATGTTCAACCTTGAAAGATTAGTTAGGTCTTATTGGCAATCAAAAGAAGATTGATTCTTACGTACATCAAAGTGCATTCTTTAGACGTTAAAGTTCATTATAAAGGGCTTCCGAAGATTGTTAGAGGAAGGCTTAAATAATTGAGAATAATACAAAAGAAACACAATACCTAGCTCCAAAAGACCGTAAGTAAGGTTTGGTTCTTCAAGAAGTTCCATCTCATGTTTTTTTTAAGGCCTCTTGCTATGTGAGCTAAGCAAGAAAAGTTTCAAATGGAAGATAAGAAGATTTCACCAATTGTCTTGCCAACCTCAATGAGCAGAGAAAGATGATTGCAAAATTCACTAAAATCAGTGGACAAGACTATTGATACAAATTGGTTAAGTTTGAAGGAAATTAACATGTGTGGCATTTTTACTCGATCTCTACCCATCCAATATACAACAATGCTAGTATGTGAGTATGAAAATGTGACAACATGTAAGCCTTGAACATATATATATAGGTAAATATCCTACAACCATTGAAGGTGTTTATAGCATAAATCTCTATAATATAGGAATCTATAATATAGATGCACTATAATTATAGAAGATTTCTATAATATAGACACTTATCCTATAGGTGTTTAGTCTTTTAGGCTCATAAACTTACACTTTTAGATTCACATAATAGCAACCCTTTCTAGCACATCCTTACGGAAGTGTAATTGCTCACTTGACACTATAGCTACCCCCTACAAATTTTGTCCACGTAACTTATATAGCAAAGAGGTCCTAGCCTTAGACTCTAGTTCTCTTAGGCCCTCACTCCATTAGCTTTACAATTAATTATAGTGTATGAATAAATTATGGATTTTCAAAATATAATCTTGAGGTGCAATACAAAAAACAACAATAGATGGTCTTTGTAGACATTCATGTTGTGATTCTATGAAGTAACTACACCAAAAATCACAAACTCTCTAAAATCGCCTACAGCAAATTATTGCCTAAAATGTAGTCTATCCCACTATTCATGAGAGTCTATAATTGGTTTTAGAAACACCTATTTCAAAGGACTTTGTAGATTTTCATTTTTTTTTGGGAAAACGGGCGGTGACCATTAAAAACCAAAAGGAAAAAAGAACAATCAATTCGGCTCACACGGGATGTTCAACCTCGGGGGGAGGTTGATAGAGAGATGCTACCTAGGCTTGTAGAAAGTACTCGAGCAAAAGACCTCGTTTCTACACCAACTGTTCTTAGGTGAGGAGGCCTTGTCTATCTTCATTGCAACTATTATAAATGGACTTAATGTGGTTCCAGTAACTCATGCTGGCTGCAGATTTGCAGTTTATTCATCCGGTGTCCAAAAAATGCATTCTAAGAGATTCTAGAATCCCTTTTTGACTACCAACTCAAAAAAATTTCAATATCATGCTGAATGAGTCCTAAAACTATGCTGAATTGCTTATTTGTGCGTTTTTAGATACAGTTACCTTACACCAAGGTCTAAGAAGAAGTATGCAGATGCTTTTAGGTCCAAATGTAGGTGTTGCATTTGGGGCAGTTGTTCAGGTTACGGGTTATCTTACCTCTTACGTGGAGGGGGAAAAGTCGCAGTTCAGTGGCAGGGAGGGAGAGGTGAGAGTGGCGTTGATGGACGATTTAATTTCAGGCGTACTGGCTGCCGCGACTGGCCGTTGCCGGCTCCAGAGCAGTTGCATTGGGAGTTGGGACTCCATGATTATGGAGCCGAAAAGTATAAGTTAAAAAGGTTCTTATTTGCAAGCATAAAAATATGATATGTTGTGTGGGGAGCAGGGCCGGGAGCTAGCCTGGGACTGTCATAGCATTATTAGGGGCAGGGAGAACTGACCCCCTCGCTCGGCCACTTGGGTAAAACGCTGTAATTTTTTATTTTTCACACAAATTCTTTTTTGGAAATTTTGAATTCATATTTGCGATCAGAGACCGCAAATTAGCCAGGGGGTGAGAAAAGTAGGGGTGATCATGGCCCAAACTAGGGGGCTTTTTGTTTGGATTGCACCTCTGGTAAAACATGGTAAGGCCAAGCGAGGGGGCCAATCCACCCAGATCATTATTAGCGAGTCAAAAGGGCCCCGAGGTACATGGTGGAGGCAGAATAGAATAGACGGTATTTGGAGCTAAGGTAAGAGGTCCTATAATGGACCATCTAAGGCTGAAACTGAATTTCAGGGAGGTAAATCTTGTAGAAATATTTTTCAGTGAATTGTGATTGAAAGACAAGTAGAATTGACATCTAACTCAAGTCGTTTCATATTTTTCTGAACTTTGTGGAATTAATTATAAAATTCTGAAGTTGAAGTGCATAGGGCTCTAAAATGGAGCACCTCCTATAATGTACACAACTTGTACATTGCTGAAGGCTATGAAAAAGCAACATGTACAAACTGTCTACATTTAAGGAGGTGCTCCATTTTAATGCCCACTCCATTTAAGGACCTCCTACCTTAGCTTTTCAGGGACTTAGGATCAATCCGAAACCGAAATAGTGAGAAGAAGCCCACAACTAGGTTCAAGCTTAGTGATGGTATAAGTTTGAAATGTTAGTGTCGTGTAGATTTGGACAGGATTGGGTTGGACTTCATATTGTGCTCCCTACCTTACATGCTTAACCCATAAACAATGCTGAAGCCATTTTTTGGTCGATGAACAAGAGAGCATTTTGCAGCATAGGATAGAACTGTTAGTATTCATCTTCAAAATCAAGGGTGGAAAAGGAAGATCTTCTGTAGTACTTTGACTTCAAATGCACACTTATGGATTTTTTTTAATACCAATGATTCCTATAGTTTCAAAAAAGATGATTTCGTTGGTGATCCCCCTGGGCATTTAAAGGTTAATCCTAGGATGACAAAGGAGTCACCTCAGAAATCATCCTTTCTAAACTTGTGGGAGTTATAGGTATAAAAAACCCAGAAAGAACACATTTGAAGTCAAACTAATGTAGGAAATTTTCCCTTTCTACCCCTAAATTTGAGGATGAATAGTTGCAAAACTATCCTACACATGAGAATGCCTTGTCATTCATGGAACACTAAACGTTCGTGGTGGCCCTTATGGATTAAGCTAAAACCACCCATTTCTATCTAGAGACCCACACTTAACCTATTGAGTGCAACTATTTCTAACCAAGGGTGGGACAAAATTCCAACTAAAATTTGAATATTTCTTTTATTATTGTTTTCAAAGTTGGGCCTAATGTAATCATGACATATATCCCAAGTAGTGAGCAACAAAGTAGTTAGTAGTTAGTAGGAAAGTAGTTCTTGAATGATTGGAATAAGACAAGTCTATACAATGGATATAGATTCAGAGCAACTTTCGGCTTCCAAAACTCATGGAAATTTCAATTCAAATTATAAAATTACCAAATATTTTTATCATGCCTATAATTTTTATCTTTGTGCATGGTAGAAAAATAACATTGCCTTACATTGCTTCAAAACATGTGCAAAATTGCTCAATTGGTTGGCTATAGGTGGTTATGCCATGTAAACCATTGAAAGAGCTATATAGTAGGAAGTATTTTGAAATTTCCTAGAAAGAGTTGAAGTAGTCCTTTCGTAATGTCTACTTTTACAATAGGTGTTTCATTTAACCTATCAAATTTTGAAAGAATGCTTTATTTAAAAATGAGTAACATATTCCCCAAAATATACATATTGTCAATGATAAGGCAACTAGGCTTAATTTGTAAAGAACGAAGGCCATTTTCCTATGAAAAAACACTCAAAACTATCATTTCTATTATAAAGAGAAACAATAAATTCCAAATCAAACTATGAGATCTTATACTAAACAAGTATAAGAATGTGTGAAATTTGTTTTTAAACATTGATTGTGTAGATTGCAAGATACTTGCATTTAAAGTGAAAAAAAAAGGTTTTGAACATCACTTGACAAGATTTTTTGGCTTTGAATCTTTTTAACTTAAAACTTTTGTACTAATATTTTTATTTTTTGATCATTCATGTTGAATAGTTGAATTGAGAACCTAAAAAAAATACAACAATAGAACATCAAACTTTCAATCATTAAGAATTGTCAAGTAGAGGTTGGTTCAATATTGAAGCAAAAATTAAATTGTTACAAGCTTTAAGATGGAATCAAAGCATAATAATCCTAAAAACAAGATTGTTCTAGCAAGAAAACTTAACTTTGTTTAACAAATTGTTTCAAAAAATTATAAAAATTGCATTAAAATATGAATTTTGTAAGTTATTTGATTACCCAAAAAACTAAGATTGTTCATAATTTCTCATTACTAGTCTAAATGGAATGAATTAATGCTTTACATATAGACAAAATTATAATGTTTGAAGAAAAAACATTTAAAAAACATTTATATTGATTTCTTGTGATTTTTGGTGCTACCTACTAATTTCCATTTTTGCTTATTGTGCCATAATTTTTGGTCTCGTCCACTAATTAAAATTACATACATACATACATACATACAAAGCTCTCATAGCAAAGTATGTCTTCAAAAAGTTTCAAAAACATTCATTACAAATTAAGACAATTAAAACCTATTTGGATCCAAATTGACTTTGAAGGGGGCAAACAATCCTTTAAAGGTTCAAGGTCCGGTTGTATAGATTCTTATATTACATGTTCCTAAGTCTCTTGAGGTTTAAATTGGGTCCTTGGAAATAGGGCCTTTGGAGCATCTCCTACCTACCACTAAAAGAAACCTACTATTGGATTTTTGAAATGGCCAAAACATTTGACTAAAATTCAATCCCCAACAATATTGATAATTGCATAATTAGAAGTATGGGGTCTATAGCTTTATCATCAAGTCCAACAAAATTTTATTTTGTACAAGAGACTTTTACAATCCCTTATCATCATTGAAGTCAATGCTCTAACAAGACAAAGGTCAACATCATGATGAGAATGCCAATGTAGAAATTATAGTTACATTTGTGAATCAAAACAGATAAGCAAATCACCATTTGCAATGAAATCATGTTTCATTTGTATTAAAAAAAATCAAGCATTGTTAAAAAAAGAATATTTTCTGAATAAAGAAGTAGGTATTGTAGAAAACGATTGAAATTTTGACTAGTGCCTTTGGAGGCATTAGTCATGACTAAAGAATTTTTCTACAATTTTTGAATAGAAAATTTTTCTTAGAATTTGTGTATAAATTTCTTTACTATATAAGAGACCTAAATGCAAATTTGTAGGAATATTAGACACTTAATTTTCTTATAGTTTTTGGATTGTTTCAACTTCTACTCTAGAAGTAAATAAAATTTGTAGTAAGTAACATACTCAATTCCTTCCTAATATGCTTGTTTAGAATTTATTACAAATTTTGAGAATGTCTTATACAATTTTTTTGAATTAAGAGGTATGAATTGTGGATGATTTTCTCAACCATGATTGATGTGACTAATGCCCTCTTGAGTATTTGTCACATTAGTGACAATTGAATAAAATTTTGACAACTGTCTCATAGAGGGATTTAACTTTTTAGAATATTTACATATTTTGTATACTATCTAATATATCTAGGTGCAATTTTGTGTAATTGTAGGTCTTTTTAAATTTTTCAAAATTTAGATTAGAAAATAAGTTTTTGTTCATGGGAAACCAACAAAAAAGAAGGCTCTAAAAGAAGCTCCCCATCTTTGTGGTAGCTTGTAAAGAGTGAGGTCTTTGTAGCAACCTTCCGTGTCACGGTGTCTTCAAGTTACCTATGGTCAACTATTGCTAAAGATGTCCTTTGTTAAATTTCTTGCTCTAGGTGGCAAAAGATATTTTAGCCCCAATTTGCTACTAGATCCTTAATTCTACCATTCTTTTCCTTTGGAAATCCATGTAGTGGATTCAAACTAAGAGGGTGGCAAGAAATGCTCTAATTCAACCAAAAAATTTTGTGCAACCTTTATATTGCAATTGTTGGTAGATAGAGCATACATAAGATTTATATATGCCTACCACTTTTGACATTCAATTACAACTCTTGCAAGCCCTAGAATATCTACCTATAGTGCACAAGTAGTAGACAACCAGCCTCTCTTTGCTCCCAAGAATTTTTGAATTCAAAAAAATATTGAATTGTTGTAGTGACCTTGGGGTGAAGTAGCAAAAGTTGATATTTTGCATTGTTGCATGGATGTCATTTATAAAATGACTTAAAGTATAAAAATTTATTTACAATTTTTTTTGTTTGAGGTTTTGTTTTGTGCAATTTCAATAATTAATATTTCCTTAACTTCGAATGAATTGAAAGAATTTTAGGATTAAAACTACTTACAAAATGAACACTTCAAAAGTACATATATAGAATTAATTTCCTCATAAATATCATTAATTTTTCATATTCAACTAGATTGTTCCATACCTATTGAATGCTATGGGACAATCATTATGTATATTTGTATTACAAATAGAAATTTCATCAAATAATTAATTGATTTAGTTTTGTAGTTGAAAAATTCAATTATATTTGGCAATGTTTGTATACAGTGAATTGCAATGTTTCAATTGAGCATTTATGTAATATATTTACTACATGTGAGTAAATTTGGACCTTGCTAACTGCACTTTCTCTTTATTAGCTTAGTGTCTTTGAAATAAACATTTTTTTTATCAAAGACAATTTTATAGTTGTATCGTACAAGATACTTGTAGAAGTATTTTTAAACGCTTCTAAAAATAAACCTTTTTATAAGATTCGAACGCTAGGAGGTAAACTATCCCAATTGATTTATAAAATGTAACCCAAAGGAAATTACCAATTGCAAGATTGTGAAAATAATTATAGTCCCTATTATATCAAGTCCAATCGGTTGAAGCCCAATTATCTTAGTCAATCGATTTGATATCTTTCTGCTTTCCCAATTGGCTTCCAACTTTGCTCCCAGTCTCCTGATTGGTATTAATTAATTTACAATTTGATTCACAGTTTTCTCCAATTGGTTATTCATACACACATTACACAATTGGTTTTCTATTTCAAGCACATCCTCTCAATTATTATTTTATAGATATTATTGACTTTCTTCCAATCGTTCAAATACATAGTTTGTCACACACACAAATTCTATTTAATTTCCAATCGGTATTTTATAGCAAACAATCCATTTATCTCCAATTGGTGGTTCTACTTCACAGTTCCACTCTATTCCAATTGGTATTGCTGATTCTACAGGCCAATTCCCCAATCGGTAATTCATTCCATACATACACAGATACTCAATTTAAATCCAATCGGCCATTATCCACATACATCACACAGAAACTCATAACTTCCAATCGGTACACACACACAATCACACAGAACATTAACACAGAGATTCCAATCGGACTCACACAGCCACAACACACAGATACAATTACACACTCGCAATTTCACAATCGGCTAACACAAGTATCTCATTACTCAATCGAAAAACACAAAAATACACACAATTGTTTTACTTCCGGCAATTGGAAGGAGCGCCTGCTTTCTCTCAACAAAGTCAACTAAAAAACCAATCGGGAAAAACAATTAAGTAACCATCAGCCGGCCTACCGACTAGAACCGCCAATTGGATAATCGAGAAAATGCCTTTCCAAATCACATTGAAATACCCTATTGGCAAATACAACATAGACTTATACAATCAGTCTATATAGCCTCTATAATTACGCTACCAATTGGTAAACTACAGAAATAACCTCAAAAACCACCAATTGGTCAAAATAAAAAATATAATTCAGTCCACAATACTATTCTAATAAACTCTTTGATTCTCTTTGATTAATTTCAATTGAACTTTTGATTGTTCTCTTAGATTGTCTTTGATTTTTTTGATGTTAGTAAAATCCAAGACATACATAATCAACATTATTCAATACTCCTCCTTTGTTTACTACAAAACACATCTAATGTTATTGGAATTGAAATGTAGCTTGGCAATTTAAAGGGAATTAAATGTATATAGAATTATTAAGTCCTTAGAAGTGTGGGTTTTACATTTAGTCTTTTCACACTTGATGTCTCTAATGCCTCTATATACCTAGGGTTTCAAGAAATTTATCAATATAGTTTGTGTGACAAGTTTGATATCTATAGAAGTTATTTTAAAAGTTAGGTAACCTCAACACTTCGATATTTAAAATCTAGACAATGAAATTAGAGGCTCCAAGGGTTGTAACTTCGATCATTGAACTTCCTAGTGAACTTCTCATCCATTCCAATCAATGTTTGGCTTATTCTCTTTTAACTTTTTATATCATGAATTTGATAAATTTGAGTAAGTAATTCATTCAAGAACTCAAAAAATTCAAGAAAGGATTTATAGGGCACAATATCCTCAAACCTTCATATCATTGTAGAAATTAGTTCTTAAAAGATAGTGCAACAACGGAGGCTTGGATACAAACTCCAATTGTAGGAAATTTAAAAAAAAAAATGAATCAATAACTCAAAGATATTGGATAAGGTTACAAGAGATAATAATAATTTATTTATATTGAAGAGTGTTAACAAAAAAAATTTATTTTGTCAACAAATGGAATCAATTGGCCAACTAAATTTTATTGAAACAAAAACGATATTGTTCATATTTCTAGCAAACAACATGGATTGTTAACTTTTGATTATTTTCAATCTTGAACCATATTTGAATAAAGGTAACAAAGCTTGATTTTTCCATATTTAATCAATTATTGCTCACAAATTTATATAATGTCATCTACATTGTAATTGATTGTATTGCATACAAAGTCTTTGATTTTTTTCCAAAAGTTCCATTGCTTTTGTGGGAGATTTGGATCAAGAATTTTGCTACTAAAGATATCCGAGTTCACTTTTATTTTCACATTGATTCATGTCCGAAATTGAGCCATGTATGTCAAATTAATTGATTCCCAAATACTTGTAAGTTTAGTTTAGGTGTAGTGAGCTCAATGAAGAACATCATATATTTATTAGGTGCCTAATTTTGTCTCCTAATTTTGGCCTTAATATCATTCAACACTTCATCCAAATCCAAAAAATCTTTAAAAATAATTGTAGTGATTGAGTGTTTTAATTAGGACAAAGGCAAAACATTTTTATATTTGCAAAAGGGTGGTGATAGAGATGGGAGGTGTATATTGTAGGTAGGATCATTGTAGTCTCTTAGGGACAACACATGACATCTTCAACCTCTTTAAGTGCCATTAGATATATGGGAGAGTTATTATAGGTTGTTCATAGGATGTTCATGACTTCATTCTATAAGCAGTTTTGTAATGTCAAGGCATTTGATTCTAAGAAACTTACAAAACTTACAATTTTAATTGGAACATTATAATTTTAGTTACATTTGATTTGCCTAACAAGAACATACTACTCAAAACATACCCTTTCTTGGAGTTGGCCCAAAGATATTAAGATTGGTAGTTTGCATGGTAACAGGATTGTCTACTTTTTATAAACTTTAGGTGGATTTTTGAAATTGCCCTCTATTTTTATGGATTCAGATATTGTGTTGAATTTATTTCAAATAAAAGAGACAAAAGACTTCAATAAGAAGTAAGATGTCAAAATAAATACCATTGCAATATATCAACCTATCATTAGATGAAATTTGAGGGCAAATAAGGGACATTTTAGGGGTGGCTCCCCTTTCTATTTCCTATGCTCACTAAAAGTTGTAAATTGGCTGGTGTTGTTTGATTTTTTGAATAAAGAAATCATAATGTATTAAAAAATTAAAAGTTGATCCAACAAAAAATTTAATAAATACTTACTAATAGATGTGGCATAGTCTTCATTACGTCAGCTTATTGATGTCGCAAGTTTCTGTAGTTTGAAAACAATCTTGGAACTTTTGGGAATTCACAAACTTCTATAGCCTTGAACTTTCTTCTAATGATGGTTGTGTATCAAAATTTAATATTCCAAGCAATACTATAGTGATTTTATAGGTGGACATACACAAAATATTAGCAAAACAAATTTTTTTGTATACATTAGACAATAGACATTAGATGTAAAGATGACCAATTTGTTGGATATTCCACTATTGATGTTGACAATGCATGCTTTCTACATCAAATATCAATTTATTTTCCATTGCTTTGTTGCACAAGGATTTGGAAAAAGTGGGGTGAGAATTCTCCATCCCATGTTTGGAGATGAATATATAATTTGTCCCTTATTTTATACTCTTATTTTTGGATTTTATGACCTTGTCTAATTCTTGCTTATACAAATTAAAAAATTTCAAATTTCATCATCTATAATAAAACAATTATTGTCTTTTTTCTTCAATAAAGATTTGAAGTAGAATGAATACCAATTGGTATAGAGCTCCCTCGAGAGCTCCAAATTTTGCTATCCAAAAGACTCCTAAATTGGAGACATCCATCCCAAAAATTGTACCTTATACCAATCTTAAAAACATTAGAGGAGATTTGGGCTCAAAAGGGTTGTTTCAGGACTGTTCCCAAAATTGTTCTTGTAATTGTTGGCTATTGTTAGGCCAATATCTAGGCCAATATCTACCAAAAAAATAAAAAATTGGGGGTCCTGAAATATGAAAAAATCCCCCTCCAAAATTTCAATAGAATTTTTTTAATGATGTAGTATTCTCTTGACTACGTAGGATTCCCATGGCAGTTTCTACGTTTAATTTCAAATTGTAGGAACTCACAATCTTCTAGAGGTCTCAAATCTCCCCTAATGTATGTAGCCATGAAAATTCCAAAATGTACAATTGCCTTCCATAAATGCAAAAAACTAGTTTGGTATACACAATGTGTTTGAACCTTGAAAATTCATAGCATACTCCTAGATATTCACAAAAATGATCAATATTTTATTTTTTATTTTTATTTTTCTTAATTTTCAATATTTTAGAAATAGTTTCAATCTTGTGATGAGGCCACCTCAAAGTATACTGAACTGCTTATAAAGTGACATGAATAGGTGCCTCTACCTTGCACTAAGTTACTATAAATCAGGTTGTGGTGTGTCCCTAGAAGGCTAGACTTCTACATAAGAGTATTTCCTGCACCCCTCCAATCATCTCAACCCCTTCAATTGAGATCTGTGTAGTTTAGAGGGGATGACCACTTGTATCTCCAACAATACAACTTGCTAAAATATACATCCAATCAATCACAAGCCAAAGAACTTAAAAAAGCAATAAGTACCCTATCATTTATTACAATGACTTGCTAATCCCAAGAGAATATGTAATGTGTAGAGGGGTTAGTGACCCCTTCAAACATGGCTTATTTAGGGGAAGAAAGTAAAGGTTGAACTTGACTCACACTTGAATTGATTGCTTATCATCCAAAAATTTGAGGAAAAGAGATACTTGGAGGGCTACATGAGATGTTCTAAGGGAGGCAACTCATTTTTGATCAAATAAGCAATTGAGCATATCAAGAGTGCACATAACTTATGTTCAAGGCAAAAAAATTCCATGTGCAAAAATAGACTTGAAAAGGATTCCATATTTTTCCAAAATTTTATCTCCCAAAACAAAATTATTATGAATTTTCTAAATGAAGATTCTATTCATCCCATAATAGTCATATAGATCATCCTATTTCAACCAAGGGCTAATTGTAAAATTGAGAGTGCTTCAAAACTGTGATAGAAAAATTGTAGCACCAATCAAGCAAGTTCATTGCCATGTGCCATCTGAACAAGCCATAGTACACTGATTAATTATGATGCGTCAGAATTGATTAGAAATAGACCACTCTACTGTGCGAGAATGGGGGTGATAAAAAATGAGTTACTTCCCTTAAACATAGACATATATACAGTGGAAACACCCAAAACCGTCCGAATAAGGAATTCAACATAGTTGGAGGCAGCCTTTTCTAAAACTAATATTTTTCTAGCATTAGCGAGTGAAAATCATGAATATTAAAAAAAAAATTAAAATTTTTGGAATCAGTATGTAATTCTTGTAATTTTCAAAGTGTTGGCTCCCTAGACCACTGGAACCATCCTATAGGTGTACCTTAAACCGAACACCTGCTGAAATTAGATGTCAGTGAATGAAAACTACACATGTGTCTTACAACTGCGTCAGCAAATTAGAATTAAACAATTGTTGGACGCCTTAATGTATGCCTATGGACAGATTTAGTGACACTCTATGGCCCAAGAATAGGTACAGGGACGGAAATGGGTGTTTCTCCCTTACATGTACAAAAAATCTGATGGATTTCCTTTTTTGCAAGGGAAAAATACAAGTGCTCAACACATGGCATTAAATCCATCTCATAAAATGGGACTAGAGCAATAATTTTGGGGTTTTCACAGATAAAAGTAAAAAAAGCCTCCTATTTTTGTTGTGTTTTGAGTATGTTTTAAACCTCCTTTGGCTACTATGGAGTCCCTAATTGTAAATATGAATTTAGAATTAGCCAAAAAAATTATGTGCAATTTTTTTTAAATTAGTGTTTTCCCCATGGTAAATCCAACATGCTAGGCCTTCTTCATGGGTTGGATTTAATGGTAAGACACTAATAAAATCCTCCATTTGAAATGATCCCAATAAGATAGAATCATATCTCAAATTGACGATTTGAAAAAAATCATTATAAACTACTATTTGAAAGAATATTTTGGGATTGTGATACTAACAAAAGTAGTAAATTTTGAGTTTTAGATTCCATCCACACAATTAGATTCCCCAATGCTTTCACCTATATTTTTCTATAAATTTTGAAAGAAAAATTTCAAAATTCCTTCAAAATTCAATTACAAGCAAAATATTGTCATTTTTTAAGTAAAACTTCAGTTGGAGTGGGTTTGAAATGAGGTTCTCTTCATATGGTGATTTTTTGAAATCTTTTTGTTCTTTACTTCTATGATCTCATTTTTGCAAATTTGGTTTTGAACTTATAGTCAACGCGAGTCAATCACTTGACATATTTCCACAATTGTAATTTTAGAAAATTATGTACTCTAGTAATACCAAATCCAACCCTTGAATAGAACAAAAACTCATAAAGAATTTCTAAAAATTAAGATCACTTTCGCATCCAAGCAGTAAGAAGACAGAAAAAGTAATTTCGAATCTGTTCATCGTGCAGAAACTGAAGGTCGGCGCGCTCCAGGGTTAACTTAATGGCCACCGTGCTCCACCACTCACTGGCTATAAGTTACGGCCTGAGAGATCAGAAAACGGAGAAAAAACAAACATAACCTCCAAGGGGATTCCCAAAATAATTTGCATGCAAATGTGACCCTGAGATGCATCTGACCTAACATTGCACATGCACGTTCATCAACTTAAATTTCAACAACAAAATCCATCTCATATATTACTGACTCCATAATCAGGCATGAGTGCTTGACCTTCTGTGGTAGAAATGCATTATTGAATTAAATGAATAGCAGTGGCCGTATTTTTTTTTTAAAACACATGGATGACAGTGGCCATCTTTTAACTGACTCCTTGCAGTGAAGATTCCCTTTATTTGTGTTAAAAGAAAAAAGAAAGAAAAAAATCCATTGGCAGTCAGTCCGTGACTACTGATGAGAAAATTGATGGTGATGATGAGATGGTGAGGTGGTTAACCCTTAAGGTAGGTACACCCAAAATGGCATCTGACCTAAAAGCGTCATCTACAATGTGCATACATTTCCAAAATCAGTCATGTACTCAAACTGTAGATGACGCTTTTAGAAATAGACTTTGGCTGTTAAATGACTTTTGCATGCGGTATCCAAATCCTATGTTCTTTGGTGTGTTGGAACATGCTTTCACTTGCCAACGAGACTGTATAAAAATTTGAACAATATAATCACAGTTACTAGGTACAGTATGAATAAGTGGCACTTTTAAGTGTACCCACCTTAAACGACGTCGAAGCCATTTTCTAGTTGATGAACTTCAGGGAATCTTTCTATGTAGGACATAATTGCATTCATTCATCCTCGGAAGTAGGGGTGGAAAAGAAAGATCTTCTATAGTGCTTTGACTTCCAATGTGTGTTTTTAGATTTTTTTGAACCAATGATTCCCACGGTATCAAAATTCCTCAATTCCACAGCCACCGGCTCGTTGTTTAGGGGTTAATGAATAAGTAATGTAGGAGGTCCATAAAGTGCCCATTGAAGAGGGTCCGGGTGAATTGACCCCTTGAAGAAAACGTTGAATTTTTCAAATCTCTATACATGAAAAAATTCGCAAATTTTGAATTCATATTTGTGACTAGAGATGTCAAATTAGCTAGGCAGAGTAAATTAGGTACATTTTTCAAGCACCAAATAGGGGGGGGGGGGGGTGTTCCTTTCTTTTGCACCCTTGGAATGACTTGGAGGGGCCAAGCAAGGGGGGGTAGATCATCCCTATCTTGAAGAGCTGAAGATTAACTTAGGGAGGTTTGAATTGTTGAAATATTCTTCAGTATATTTTATCTTCCTTGAATGACAAATGGAATTGGCATCCAACCCAAGTTGTTTCATATTTTTTGGACCTTTGTAGAATTAGTTAAGGATTTTTGAAGTTGAAATACAATTGTCACCAATGAAGAATGATATTGTTGATGCCATTAGCAATCAAATCCTTGAGCTATTATATAGTATCTCTTAGACACTTTTGGTCACAAATATTTGCAGTTTTGGAAGTGGAAGTAGAAAATGCCAACATTTATTTGAGCAAACATGTAAATTCTTCAAAACTTCTACATTTGGACCGTGCAAAAGTTTGTCTTGAAAGTTGGATACTTGATTATTCTTTTCAATAACATTGTTTCAAAAGCTAGTTTATGTAGTAATTACAAATTTATTGTGATATGAATGGATACTAGCATTATAGAAGCTTGCATACTTTTTGGAACCACATTGGCTTGGTCAAATGACTTTTATTTCTTGAATGACAATATGACCATTAACAAATGAAATTCCGTTCAAAATCTCTCAACAACAATTTCGTATTAGATTCACATTTTGTCTTACCATCAATAAAGCATAAAACCTATATATTAAAGAATTGGTGGTGATTTATGAAAATCAAGGTCAAGGCACAACCAATTATATCATTGTCATTTCATTACAACTTTTAAGGCTTCATTAAAAGTCACTCTTCTTTGGGCAATTTTCTTCTTAGAGAATTCAAAAATATTGTCTAAACTACAATGCCTATCCCTTACATCGTGTCAAACAACTTCATCTTTTAAATATAATAAATTATGATTTCATGAAATGTAATTTAAACTTCTTACAATTGAAATGTATCAAGAATTTTTTTTCCATCACAATCAAAGAATTCAAAGAATTTTTTAATGAGTTTTTTAGTTCAAAAAGTAAGTTTTGGCTTATATACCTATAATCCTCAAAAATAAGCATTTAGATTATCAAACAATTTTATTTTAATATCATTTTTGGATACAACTTTTAATTAGTATACCAACATATAAAATAATTAATTTTATCAATAAAAACTTGATAAATTGTGCACTATGGTGCGTACAAATCCCAAAATTTAGCATTTTCTTCACCTCTATCAAAAAATCAAAAATTCAAATTGAGAAAAAAAAAAGACTCATTCAAAATATACATCTTGATCTTGTTGAAGAACAAGATTTTTTTTCCATCTAGAGTCTCTTTATTTGATTAAAATGAACAAATTAAACAAATTTTGTGGGTCTGAAATAAAAATCCCCTAATTAGTGTGTTTCAAAAGTAAAACCCTAAGCAAACCATTGCCCTTTTATCTTGCAACAATAAGAAAAATATAAATACAATTTATCTACAAGTATTGCTAAACTATTGCAATATATAAATAATGGCAGGATTTTTAGTTCTATATTGTTGACTTTTAAGCTTCACACCATCAAAACATACTAAATAATAGTTAATTATGAAGATGTAGTGATCAACAAATAAATAATAAGACACAAAAGTTATGATTTGATCTTACGACTTACACCTATATAGTTGTATTTTGTCTTATCAATTGTAAATGAAAGAAATTCCTAGCTTCAAATTTATCTTCAAGTGTTGCAAATGTTTATCCTACAATAGTAGTTTTTTTATACTAAGACTTGAAATTGAGTTGGCACGATAGCTTGTGAGCACTCAACCAAATTCTCTTCATACAGTAGTATAAAGGATGCTTTAACATCTTTAGACTAAGGATGACCTACTATTGTAAATTTGGACAATGATATGGTCAATGTTGATTAGGAGAATGCCCACTAGAAGACCTATAACTATTATAAGTGAGGCATGATCCCTCATTATCCACCCAAAAGAATTTTAAATCAACAAAAAAATTATCAACTCACACTCACCCACCCTCCAAAAAAATTATTTTAAAATTAAAAATCCCCCCTTCTCTTGTAATTTTCACAAACCAATGTAGTTGACAATCAATATGGGATTTTCAATCCCGTATCAAGTACCTATATACGAATTTGTATACATATGAAATACTATATCCATATCTATACACACATCTATATATGTATAAAATACTATATCTGTAATCGTATTAGTATAATATTGTATCCGTATACTATCCATATTTGTATCCATAGTATCCATATTGTATCCATATCCGTATCTGGATGGCTCAGATTAATTCTCACAAAATCAATGGCTTGTGATTTTTAAGTAAATCAACAGTAATTTCGAAGGTCATCATTTTCTTTTAAAAACAATTGACAACCTATAAATTTTTTGAGAAGGAGAGGGGGGGGGGGGGGCAAATGCAAACCAAGGAGGGTTGCATCTTTTGAGAGGATAGTGTGGATTATTTTCCTTCATTATAAAGTTTAGAACCTATGGATTGCCAATGAGTATTGTGTGGTTACTATTATTTCATGAATACACATGCTAATTTATAATTTATCGCATTGTTGTAAAGCACATGATTAATGCAAAGAATTGGCACTCTTTTGTATTCAATACTAACAATGTGACAAAAAGTGGCTGTTACAGTTTTTTATTAATTTTCCTACCCCCTCCCTCATCAGAAAAATCAGCAGCCATTGGATTTGAATTAAAAAAAATCCCACCCCCCTTCCAAGAAAAATCAACAACCGTCGGATATCGATACGGTACAAAATACGGGTACGAATACAATATACGGGTACTGATACTGAATGTCATTTATCCCATATTCTTTGTCTCCCAGCCCACCCTCTCAGAATTATAAGAGGGTGGGGGGAGGGGGGATTCATAAGTTTAAACAATTTTAAAATTTAAAATTTAATACTTATATCAGATTAGGTGGGGAGGGGGGTTAAAAGAAATTTAATTTAATGTTTAAATCAGATTGGGGGGGGGTTTAGTCAATTTTTAAATTTTTTTAGTTTTTGAGCTCATTGTGACACAGTTTGTCACAATGAGCTCAAAAGAGGCAGTCACTACCTCATCCCACTACTACTATATGACTTCTAGAAGTTAATCACAATTGTGAAAAAGACACAAATTATGCACAAAATTTTATTATCATAAGAGGTTTTTTCGGGGTATTGAGAGATTGTTTCAACCTCATTCTCCATTTTGTGAACCAGCCGCTGCTGGTCAGAATTTTAAAAAATTAATAAAAAGTTAATAAAAAATTAATAAAAAGATATTTTTTTAATTTAATAAAATATTATTATCTGATGTGGCAATCTCTGTGCCACATCAGATCTGCTACTGGGACTGTTTTCAGCGAGTTCCCACAGTCCGGGAACTCACAGTCTCCCAACATGGTGAGAAAACCTCTTATGCTTTGTCATGCATTTTATAGTGTACAAAAAATCCATGACAACAATATCATTACTATTTGTACTACAATAATGGTTATGAAATGGGTATCAATGTTTCAAAAAGTATTGCCAATGTTAAATTGTTGATTGCCATTCTAATTAACAATAATTTTTTTCTTAACTAAATTTCTTGCTTTTTGTTTGTCAACACTTGATTAATAATTGTAAAAAATGATTGAACCAAATCCATCAATATGCCACAAAATAAAACTTTATAGTATAGAGAAGGAATAACTTCAAATTTCAGCTCCAATTGAATCCATTAGGAAACTTAATGACCTAGTGAAGGAATTACTTCATTGGCACTTGGTGAGAATGGAGGGTGGATGGATCCTTCTTATACTAAAATTCATCATCTGTCATGAATATTGAAAGGATATGGGATAACTAAACTTGATGAGAGCTTGACTACTCATTTAGTTGTCAATAGAAAACTTAGGAATTGTGCTCAAAGCAAAAATTTAAACTTTTATTTGGCATAGTAGAATTATTTTTTTCAAAAAACTTTAAGCCAATAGAAGTTGTAGAATCAAGCAAAGTTTTATCTCCAAAAATTCATTTGTGTTTTCATGACTTAGACTAAAAATTCTAAACAAATCTCATAGAGTGTTTGAAAATGTCCCCGAAAATGTCTCTGAAAATGTCCATCCAACCCTTCTCTGATATTTGTTCATAAGTTTGAGTTAGAATGATAAAAAAAAATCAAACAAATTTTTGGAGATAAAACTTTGTTTGATTCAAAAACTCTTCGTAGTTTAAAGTTTTTTGAAAAAAAAATTCTACTATGCCTAAATGAAGTTTGAATTTTTGCTTTGAACATAATTCTTCCTTTTCAATTGACTCAATATTGAAATTGTGAAAGATAAAAAATACATTGTTAATACAATAACCATGCATAAAGATGATGTTGTGTGATTATTTTAGTAACTTTATATGTCTTAAATAAGCAATAATGTTGCACAAAGTCAATGGTTATATCACTAAACCATTGAAATCATACATTTGTCACACATAGTTATTGTGCAACTATAGCACTTCAAACTCAAATATCAATGACATGCTTAAACTACATGATATTAATGAATATAAATATTATGTTGTAACAATATTTCCAAATGAATGAATGTCACATAAAAGTAGTGTCTGAAGATAATTGTGCAATTCCTGTTGACTTATCATCATAACTAAATTTTTGATGTTGTATGCCTGAGGTAGGCTTTTTTTTCTAGTGAATTTCTAAGCATCTTATGGAAGTTTGGTCTCATTCATACCAAATGAGAATTGTTTTCAATTAGTTCTTTGCACATAACATTCTTGTGTGCTCTTAAAAATTGTTGTTATTACAAAGCCATATTGTTTTGTAATGATACCTATTCATATACATTCCAATTTAAATTATTTTATACAAATAGATAAAATAATATATAAATGGTTTTGGGGAAAACAAGACGTGAAAAGTATATCTATATATTGAAATTGTTGATAAAGATTGAACCTTGAGGAAACCTAGATTTTTTTTCAAATTTTTGTACATTTTGTAAAGTTAATGATTAGTGTATACTACAAAATAAATGCATTTGAGTTAGTAATTAAAGTAATTCTCAAAGGCTTAACATAGTTTGGGAGTAGATTTGGAGAATATAGCATAGGTATAGTGACCCAAAAAATTCATATCTAATTTATAAAATGAATTGGAGTTAAGTTTAATTTGATTCTTACAAATAAATTATTGTACTAGTTTCCAAGACAAAGGTGCTAGTATGTAAGCATGAAAATGTGAGCATGTAAGCCTTGAATATGTATATAATTAGATTTCTTATAAACATAAAACATGCTTATATATAACATAAACATTTATAATATAGGTGTCTATAAAATAGATGTACTATAATCATAGAAGGTTTCCATATTATAGATACTTATACCATGGATATATAATCTTCCAGACTCATAGGCTTATATTCTTAGCAACCTTTGTTTCTAAGAGGCATAGATAGGACTTATTATAATTTAAATGAATTTGGAAGATTCACTTAAATTTTTTGACATTTAGTGTAGGAGTTGTGATGATCTAATTAGTTCCTTATAAAGAATCTTCAATAAAATATAAATAAATAAATAAAAATTTAACTTTTAATTTATATAAATTATATAAACAAGTTATTAGGGAGAAGAAATTCAATACAATGCAATCAAGGAGCGTAATTACCAAGTGAACATCTTTACTAAAAATGCAAGTGTATATAATCCTTAAAAAAACATTTTATGTCTAGGCTTGGTCAAACTTCTTTAGATTTCTTCACTAATATACACATTTCAAATTGTGATACTTTTTATATATATTAATGTATGTATAAAATTTAATCTTGTATTTTCATAGTTAAAAACAAGAAATTGAGTTTTATATGATTTTTTCACCTTAAAATTTTTTTAGCAACTTTCAAGGTGTTTTGAATCCCAATTTTGTAAGTTATGAAGAATTGAAGCTTAGAAGGTGATGAATCATTTTAGGCAAAATTAACAATTGGATCTTATAGAAAGCTAAGTCTTTATTATCACTACAAAGTTTAGTTTTTTTTGGCACGAACGAAATAGAATTTCATTGCAAGGATAAAATACAAAACCTGACAGCCATAAGTGGCTTGGTAGGGAGACGGGACACCCCTACAAAGTTTGGTTTCAATCCAATTTATAAATTGCAAGATTATAATATAAAAGTAAAGGTTACTTCAATAAAATCTATATTGGCGTAACTAAAATTGTGCAATGATTGGCTCTTTTGGACATATAACATTTTAGGAAGTTGGCATCCTACACTCATTTTCAAGGAAATTAAATTCTACGTATATAAAAATAAGTCTCATATTTTTAAGACCAAAAATGATTGAGAAAATTGTCTTGCAATAGTGACTATTTCATTATTAAATTTCAAAAAACTATGAGACAAATCAAATTTGTTACAAATTTGAAGCCAAAATTCAAGATCAAACATTGTAGTGTGATAGAATAAAATAAAAGGCACACAATATGAAAAATTTGAAAAACATTTCAAATGGAAGTACAAGATGTATATTCCAATGGTTGTTTATAGATACATACCAAAAAGAGGTAAAAAAACACATGCCTCTACCTCATTGGCCAAAACTCTCTATTCAATGACTTTGATTCTTTATCTCTAGAGCACCCATGCTTTGAATTTTTTCATAAATTCAGTCATAAATCTTTTTCTAAATTTGAATATACAAGTTCATAGCTATCTTTATTCTCTTGATCATAAACCCAAGAATAAGTGACTTTTTACATTTTTAAGTCTAGAAATGGATGTTTTAATAATGGGTCAACCATATTATGGTCAATGAAAATTCTAAGTATTAAAAAAAATTCTTTGTAAAAATCATACAAATTACAAAAATGCTTGAAATAGTATGAAATTATTAAGAAAAGTAGAAATAATAGTGAAAATTATTATTGATTGATTTATATATACTTTGGACTCACACCGAGAGAAGTTCAATGGAAGAAGTTCAAGTGTGTTTTAATGGAATAGAAATAGATTATTAGATGTATATTTCCTAATTAATTTTTAAATATTTAAAGCTGAAAATCTATGTGAAAATTTAGATTTTCGATTGCAATATCTTTTTAACTGCTAAAGGACTAGATTTGCTGCAAAACAGTCGAGCATTAAGGTAGGTACACCCCAAAGCGCCAGTTTTTCATACTGTGCCTAGTTCTTGTTATTAGCTAGTTCAAATTTTATGCAATCTTGTGGGAAAGTGAAAGCATGTTCTAATGCACCAAAGAATGCAGGATTTGGATATCGTATGCAAAAGTTATTAACAGTCAAAGTCTGTTTCTGAAAGCGCCATTTACACTCTGTGAACATGACTGATTTTAGAAATGTATGTGCATTGTAGATGGCGCTTTTAGGAACAGGGCGCTTTTGGGTGTACCTAACTTAGGTCTAGCTAAATTTTCACTTTTCAATTGTAGTCAAACAACATCCTTATATTTTTTGTTACATGAAACTATGAATTGCCAATCATTATGAAAATTTTCACTATGTTTCATAAAGAATTGTCGTAGTTAAAATTTTTGTTACAAAAACTGAAAATGCAATACTAAATATATATTAAAAAATTCATTCAAGTTGAAATTGTTTCAAAAGGTAGAAGTAGCAATGGTGATTAGTGTAAATTTTTTCAATTAGTTGTTTTATTTTTTACATCCAATATACCTTCCACACAATGACTTTGAAGTCAAATTTCACTATCAAGCTAAATGTATTTTATTATATAGTTGATATGTATTAAATCTTTGCTACCTAGAAACTAAAACTCCTCATAACTTTCATCTCATTAATAAAAAAGGAATGATTAAAATCTTCCTACGTATATATAAATCTAAAGAATCAAGTTGAAATTTTTATTTTTTTTAGAGTGATTTTTTTAGGAGTTTTTTGAGTTGCCTAGAGTGCTTGCCATTGAATGAAAATTATGTATTATGCAATAAACTTTTAACCATGTAGTGAAAAATTATGAAAATTGTTGAACCTTAAAGCTATTCCTCGGGCATAGATTGTGTGAAAATTTTAAAGAAAAATAAATAAAAACTCCATCTATAGTGAATTGCCCAAAATTCCTATGATGCCAAAAAATGTAGCTATGTTGTGGGGAATTTTAGTTTGCGGGTAGGTATGGAGTCTTTCAAAACCATACCTACCCGCAAACTAAAATAACTTTCGACTCTTTTATCCGAATGGAATGATTCAAAGCTTCCCATGTCTGTAAAAACTTAAAGAATAATAAAATTTGAAATTTCACTTTTGAAAAAAAAGTTTTTTTAAAGAAGTTTCTTCAGTTGCCCAACGTTCAAATAAAACAACATATCATGCCATAACTTCTTAACTGTGTAATCAAAAGTTATGAAAATTTTTGGGCCTTAAAGCTACTCCTTGGATACATGTTGTGTCAAAATTTCAAAGAAAAAAAATATAACTCCATTTGTAGTGAGTTGCCTGAAATCGCTATGTTGCCAAAAAACGCAGCTAGGGCTTTAGGGGTTAATGCACCAATTTGCCTGTGTAATAGTGGCCATGCTCTTATAATCTCATATTGTGCACGATCTTAGATTTTGAAACGTTTTCAAATACAATCTGGTAAAAGACCTAGTAAAATAGTGTCCAAATAAGCATTTAAAAATACAAAGTAACTCCTATCATTAAATCATCTTAATAATTTCAAGGCATAATTTGACAATATGAGAAGATCCTAAATTTTTTGGGAATATATTAATGCACACTATATAAGAATATAACCAAAGTTTCAATTATAGGTATATCCAAGGTGAACAACATACCCTCGATTCACATAATTATTCAGAATGCGTACACTATAAGAAAATAAATCATAATTAAGAGTCACAACCAATCGGCAATTAAGCAATAGTTACATAAGTACTTAGTTGAAAATAAAACCCAACCACTCACAATAAAGAGTTCTAATGTTGGCACAAAGTTTGGGTTTTTTAGAGCTTGTCATCTTGGACTAATTTTTTTTTCTTCTTTTGTTGGTCCATCCTTTTACAATAAGTTATTGGATGTTAGGGCAGCTTTCATTGTCAGTCATGGCCTTGCTGTGAATGATCAAATGAATGAGGATAGTACCACAGATACGGTGGCAACTCAGCATCCTTCACAAGCAAGTCATGGAATGATGTGTGTATTCTTACATCACAAAAAGGATTAATTTTTTCCCTTCTTTTGAGCACCAGTCAGGTGGCTTGTCTTTCATGGCTGAATGATTTGTCAACTACCCTGGACCACAATTTAAGTATGCCTCATGAAAAATTGTGTGACCCACTTTATGAGTTTATGACTCTTTCACATGAATATATTAATGGACTTGAACAAAGACTCAATGATGATAGCACATGAGTCTATGAGCCTTGAACCTAATTGTAAGTAGGAGTTCTTCTTTTGCAATTTTTCATTGCAATTTTGGGAATTATTGAGCGTGTAATGTATATTTGGAAAGATGATTTCAATACCTTTTTAATGGTATATTACACACCCCAAGATTCTAAAAATTGCAATGAAAAATTGCAAAAGAAGTTAATTTATGATCCTTACTTTTAGATGCCCTATCTGCAGTCACCCTACCCACATGCACCCCATATTGTGCCACATGGAAGCCACGTGGCCAGTGGGTAGGCCAAATTTTTTATTCAAAAGTCAAAGACAAGTTTGGTTCTATTAAACAAACAAGGGATAAAATTCTTGTCGATTTTGACGTGTTTGTCAAGTTGTCAATTTGTTTGGCTATACAACCATGATATAAATAATAGATCTTTTAATAAAATTCTAGAAAAAGTAAATGTCTCACAACTTTGCAAATTTATTTCTTAAGGACTATGGCACATTTTAGGCACAAATTGTCAAAAATTGCGACTTATGGGGGTATTGAGAATTTATTTATTTTGGATAATTAGATTCAATTGTACAAATTGATAATACACTACTATAAGAACAAGTGGGAAAAAAATTAACCCCTAAAGCACTAAACTCTAATTTTTGGCAACATAGTAATTTTGGGCAACTCACTACCAATAGATTTTTTATTTCTATTTTTTTACACAACATTTTATTGAGGAGTACCTTTATGGCCCAATAATTTTCATAACTTTTGACAACATAGTTAAAAGATTTTTGTATGATATGGAATTTTCATTACTTCGTGAAAAACTCATGCAACAAAATTAAAAGAACTTTATGAAATCTTTTTCTTAAGAATTAAATTAAATTAAATTATTTTCAGATTTGTATCTAAGTGGAAGGCTGAATTATTATATTTTTTTAATTTTTTTTTATCAATGAGCCAAAAGTTATGAGGAGTTTTAGTTTGATATAGTTTGCCGATAATCCTAAAATCTCTACCAACGATGCTAGTATGTGAGCATAGAAGTGTGAGCCTATGAGCCTATGAGCCTTAAGCCTAAGTATAAGTAAGTATCCTACACTCATTGAAGGTGTTTATAACATGAATAGACTATAACCATTGAGGTGTCTATGATATGGACATCTATCCTATAGGTGTATAGAATTTTAGGCTCATAGGCTTACACTTTTAGTGCTCACACACTAGCAACCGTGAAATCTCTACTCCTTTGAAGTTTTTTCTACATCTTCCCAAACTAGTTCATTACAAGGCCCAATGGTTAAATGTGTCCAAAAATGTTGTTTTTTTCTTCTAGAAGTTGATACTTGTACTGGAAATAATAGTTTTGGAGCATTTTTGGTGAAAACATAAGCTATGATGCTTAGAAACCATTCATCTAAGGGTTAATTTGCCTTTTTCATATATTGAATTAGATGAAAATATTTTTAGCTCATTTCTCAATCTAAGAGAAATAGATGAGGAATCTAACACAAGTATTTTCATATTTTTTGAAGAATTATTGAATTAGTTATGAATTTCCAAATGAATTGTGTCATAGGCCCCTTTTTGTGACCCTAGGTCTTCCGTAAACCATTCACTTGCAACTTTTTAAAAAGATGGAGAAAACAAAGAGAATGATTGACTCTTGCAATTAATAATGTTTTTTTTCCTTGATTCATTCAATGATTCTAAAGGTCAATTTAAAAACCATTTCATCTCCATTTCATAGCATTTATAAGGGTGATTTTTAATGCCTGTGCAATTTAAGAACCTCCTACCTTAGTCCAAAACCTTTAGGAGTTAAGAATTTTTGATAACATCAATAATTGAGAAATTATAGCATTTGATTTTTTTAAATTTAAAAATAAATAAATAAATTTAAAATTTAAAAAATTTAATATATATACACACACCTTGTTCAACAAAGTCATTTGACTTTGCCTCCTAACTGGGTGTAAGTACGCTATACCTAAGCAGTTTAGGCAAAATCTCCCTGTACTGTTCTGTATTCAAAGTACAAATTAGTACGTAATGTACTTCAGCAAAGTAGATCTAGGCCGTTGATTTTTGATGTCAGAGATACATTTGTTCGGGAGCAAAGTGCGAGATGATTCTGAATCCTAAGCAAACTTAATTGAATGTGCTAGTTGTGTAAAGGATAATTCATGTT
The DNA here is from genome assembly GCA_947034885.2 of Thuidium tamariscinum. Classification (NCBI taxonomy): domain Eukaryota; kingdom Viridiplantae; phylum Streptophyta; class Bryopsida; order Hypnales; family Thuidiaceae; genus Thuidium; species Thuidium tamariscinum. Next base: position 36,176,363 of record OX344749.2, on the reverse strand, counting down.
GTTAAACTGCCACACAGTCTTTTAAAAGCCATGCCATTCAATACCGACCTGATTGAGGTGGCTAATGCTGACGCACTGTGCTGTCTGGGGTCGTGACCTAAGGTGGGTGATCTGGTTAGGCTTACCTTAAAAAAAAGAGAAAAACTAAAATGATGCTTCGCCGAGGCTCTTGCCTTTGGTTGCTGTGTACTATTTCCTTTATGCAATGGAAATTGTCCATGTGTTTAAAAAAAAAATACCGACTTGATTGTGTCCGTCAGGGCCAATTTTTAAGATTGTTCATGGAAAATCGGAGGGCCTAGAATGAATTTGATTCCCAATGGGCAATCCAAGGGCTGGATTTGAATTAGCCCACCTCAACCTTCCCGCTAGTTGGATCTTGAAGCATCCAAAGGCCAAAATCGTATGGCCTTGATGAGCATCCAAGGGCTGATCTTAAATTTGCCCATGTTATTTGTTAATTTGCTAAAGGATTAATTACTGATTAAAATTTTTAGATGAAATTTCTAAGCTATTAGAATATGTAGAGATAAAGTTTTCAAACTTGCAACATTTTATAAATGAATTCACCAAAAATTTCAAAAAAATAGAGCATGTGGATTATAATAGCCATTCATATCATTATTACAATTATACATGTAGGACTTAAATTGAAATCCTATCATTTTAGTTCAAACATGTGGAAACTAGAATTAAAAATGGATTCAACGTACTCATTTTGATTTAGGATTAGAGATGATAAGGATTCTACAAATCCACTTCCCATTTTTTTATTTGAATACTAAGAGATTCTATTTTTTATTTAGAGTATCAAAGTGATACTCTAGGTTCCACAAATCTACTTCCCATTTAATTATTTGAATACTAAGAGTTTCTATTTTTCATTTAGAATAATAAAGTGATACTCTAGGTTCCACAAATCCACTTCCCATTTTCTAATTTGAATACTAAGGGTTTCTATTTTTCATTTAGAGTAATAAAGTGATACTCTAGGTTCCACAAATCCACTTCCAAGTTCCACAAATCTACTCCCCATTTCTTTTATTTGAATACTAAGGGTTCCTATTTTTCATTTCAGTATATTAAAATGCTACTCTAAGTTCCACAAATCTACATTCCATTTTTTAAAATTTGAATACTAAGAGTTCCAATTTTTCATTTTAGTGTATCAAAATGATACTCTAGGTTCTACAAATCTATATCCCATTTTTTAAAATTTGAATACTCAGAGTTTCCATTTTTCATTTAGTGTGTGAAAATTGATTGTGGGTTCCACAAATGTACTTACCATTTTTTTAATTTGAAAACTCAATGTTTCTATTTTCTATTCAATGTGTGAAAATTGATTGTGAGTACAACAAATCTACTTTCCATTTTTTAAATTTGAAAACTAAATAATTCTTTTTTTCATTTAGAGTATCAAAAATATACTCTAGGTTCCACATATGCACTTCCAAGTATCTCTATTGAATAAGTCTAGGAGTATTTTCATTTAGAGTATCAAAATGATACTCTAGGTTCTACAAATCTATATCCCATTTTTTAAAATTTGAATACTCATAGTTTCCATTTTTCATTTTAGAGTATCAAAATGATACTCTAGATTCCATAAATCCACTTCCCATTTTCTAATTTGAATACTGAGAGTTTCTATTTTTCATTTAGAGTAATAAAGTGATACTCTAGGTTCTACAAATCTACTCCCCATTTCTTTTATTTGAATACTAAGAGTTTCTATTTTTCATTTAGAGTATCAAAGTGATATTCTAGGTTCCACAAATCTATTCCCCAATTTTTTTTATTGAACAAGTCTAAGAGTTTCCATTTTCCATTTTAGAGTATCAAAATGATATTCTAGGTTCCACAAATTATCTATTCCCCATTTTTTTTATTGAACAAGTCTAAGAGTTTCCATTTTTCATTTTAGAGTATCAAAATGATATTCTGGGTTCCACAAATTATCTATTCCCCATTTTTTTTATTGAATAAGTCTAAGAGTTTCCATTTTCCATTCAATATGTGAAAATTGATTGTGGGTTCCACAAATCTATTCCCCATTTTTTTTATTGAATAAGTCTAAGAGTTTCCATTTTCCATTCAATGTGTGAAAATTGATTGTGGATTCCACAAATCTATTCCCTATTTTTTTTATTGAATAAGTCTAAGAGTTTCTATTTTTCATTCAATGTGTGAAAATTGATTGTGGGTTCCACAAATCTATTCCCCAATTTTTTTTATTGAATAAGTCTTAGAGTTTCCATTTTTCATTTTAGAGTATCAAAATGATATTCTAGGTTCCACAAATCTACTTCCCATTTTTTAAATTTGAATACAAAGAGTTTCTATTGTTCATTTTAAAATAGCATGTGAAAACTAATGGTGGGTACCACTAATCTACTCCCCCTTTTTGTTAGTTTGAACACTAAATGTTTCTATTTTCATTTAGAGTGTAGAAATTGATAATAGGATCCTCAAATCCACTTCCCAATTTTTTTTATCAATTGCTTCCTATTCAAATGGGTAATCAAATTATGCTTCTTATTTTTAATATCAATTGTTTTCTATTTTGTGTAATCAAATGCTTCTTATTTTTTTCATCGATTTTTTTTAATCAAATGCTTCCCATTATTTAATATGTTTTCAATTTTAGAAATAAAACATTAGTTCATTTTGTAGATAAAGTTGGTAGGTTATATGATTTAAATAAAAATTCACAATTCATCTGCGTCACACCTAAGCCCAAAACCGGCTTAGTAGGTTAAGGCGACTGGTGGTCACCAGTTACTTCTTGAGCTGCCTAGGGGAGGTGACTGGTGACCCCCGGTCACCTTCGTCTCTCTCAGGAGGCTGGCGCCAAAGCCATCTTCCCTCACCTTCGAAATTTGGCGAGGTGGTGATCGGCGTGGTGGTGATTGGCGAGGTGGCGATCGGCAAGTTGGGCGATCGGCAAGCTGGACGATTGGCAAACTCTCCATTGGCGAGTTGGGCGATCGTCGAGCTGGGCAATTGGCGAGCTTTCCATTGGTGAGTTGGGCGATCGGGAGTTAGGTTTTTTTTTGAGAAAGTTCCTACGGTGTGAGTGGTGCGAGGGACACAATGGGGCGTGTGCACGTTAGAGAGAAAGGTTTAGAGGACGAGGAGGTGACGGTGAAGTCTGAAACCAAGCGGTCCAAGTCTGCCGATGTAGGGTCAGGTGCCACGAGATCGGGTTTGGCGAGTGGCGATGAAGAAGACGTCCAAGTTCTCGAGGGTGCATCCAGAGTTGTTGCGAAGATCAAGGGGAAAGAGAAGCAGCTAAGGTCGCTGAAAGTCTTCACTTCTGCTGAAGATGTTGAGGAGGAAATCGCGAGGTTGAAGAAACCACCCCAATTGCTCAAGAAGCGTGATTTTGAGACGGAGTATGGACTCGCCAACGAGGGAGACAACCCGCATCACTTCCGCAAGAATACGGTAAGTGCCGAGTCTTTGAGGAAGCTCTTTGGGAATCCGTATGGTGAGGGTGGGCAGGCCGGGTATGCTTGGGGTGGATGTAGTGTAGAAGAGGTAGTGGATAGGGTGAAATTTTTGCACCCGATCCTCTACTAGCATCCCGAGGACAAAACCCCGACTTTGGTCATGATTCGCTTTGCCGAAGGGGTGGTTCGAGAGTACGAAGAAGGGAGTGGCAAGGTGAACTGGTGCGCGTTTGGTGAAGAGACTAACAAACGCCAACGCAGCCGTCACACGCTGGATCGGAACAAATTGGACGAATTGAAGAAAGCAGTGGTGTCCAGTACCACAGATGGAAAGCGAGCCCCAGTCCGCAGGAAGGAGTGGCGCGGATTCAAGGTGGAGCCTGGTGTACAGGTGAAGATGGAAGGGGAGAAGGAGGGTAGCGACAAGAAGCGAGCCCTAGTCGATGCCGTAGAGAGAAGGGAAGAGCTTCTAAATCGCGTCTTCTATCGATGGCTGAGTGTGATGGTGTAGGATTTGAATCCGGAATGGCTTCAGGGATTTGCGCGCCAGACGTTGCTGTTGGGGGGGTCGCAAGGGTGACTTTGAAGAAGTCTGTTGCTGAGGAGCGCTTGATGGACGTTCACCAATTGATGGAAGTGATCCGCTTCGAGCAGCAACACCTTCGGGGATTGAAGAAAGAGGCAGGACAACGGCTTGAAGGAGCCCACTTGAATCTCAAGCAATCTGAATGGGGAATGGGGTCGTTATAGAAGTAAGAGCTATAGAAGAAGGCACTCATCAAGACACTGGAGGAGGAAGGCAAAGATGCTTTCAAGGAAATGATAAAGATGGAAGGAATTCAAGAGCAAATGCAGGAGGAGTCTTTGAAGGTGAACGCTGCAAGACAGGAGGTGGACGAAGCTGAAGTTGCCATGGCGTCAATGACAAGAGGTTTGGAAAGTAGTCAATTGCAATTCGATGCCCTAGCAGCAGAGAAATTCCAGTTGAAGGCAGGGAGGAGTAATTTGAACTTGTTCCCAAGGCCCATGGTGTACTCAGCCCAAGATCCTCCTTCACCATCATGTGATTTTGGGTGTGAGAGCAAATTCATTAGAATTACAGGGTGCAGCTTGTGTTCATTCTCATTTCCTCAGAATGACATTGTAGTCTCCTCATGTAAGCATTTGTATCATTCTTTTTGTGCTTCAGTAGTTTTTGCTAGACATTGCAAGTGCGTGGCAGAGGGTTGCCAAGAATTGTCACATCCGGAGTGGTATCGAAGCTTTGGGTGGGGAGAGCCAAATGCAGAGCTATCACAGAGAGAATCAATGCTTGGGCTGCCTGAAGAAAGAAGGAGACTAATGAGGGAAAGAACAGACCGAGCTAGATCAAGGGTACCGACAATTGGTAAGTTCACATTTGAATTCATGTTGTCTCTTGTAATTTGAATTGTATGCTCATGTGCTTATTGTATATGAGGGTGTCTTCAAGTACTTGCTTCCTCAAATTGTCTATTTTTGTACTTATCTCTTGACATTGGAATGGTACTGACAACAGGGTCCACGGACAAGAATGTACTAGGAGGACCTACAACAGGTATTTCTCTTTTTTTTGCGCTTCATTTCTAAGGTACTATGAACAAAGTAGTACTGAACAATTGGTATCTGAGTACATACAATACTTCTGGGTACCCCAACCTAGTACTATTGAACTATGAGCTCCATTCGAAAGACATCCTATAGAACTGTTTGTACTAGTTGTGCATTTTGTATTATCAGTTAGCTAGTATATTTAGTACATTGATATTTTAATACCTAGTATCCTAAGTACATTTGGGTTCATGGAATACTTATTTGAGGAGTACATTTGGATTTTTTGTACATTCTTTTTGCTTAATCCATTGTGTTCTTTGTACATTTGTATTCTTAGTACAACCATTTCTCCCTTCATTTGTGTTTTTGTACTTTTTGTAATGAGGCTTTTTGTATCAGGGGTACATTATGTACTTCTCCTTTCTGTAAGATGCTACGCCAGTCACTAATCTTTTGAGCGTTATGACAGACTTCTCTTTAGAATTTGTCCCTCATGCATCAGTGTATACTGAACCACTTTGTCTAGCCGAGGGAGAGACAAGTCAAAGGACCTGCTCGGAAAGGGATGTTGACGGTTTAGGGGAAGGACCTGCTGAGATCCGGAAGTAGAGCAGTCCTCAGTTTCTTGAACAAGAGGAGCCGCAACGCTCAACTGAGGTGTGTGTCATGGAGTGCTTAGATGATGGTAAGAGTGGCCACGCCTCTGAAACTCTTCTAGATTCAGACTCATCTTCATCAGATGACGAAGTAGACACCACGGTGCCTGCTTTGTGTTCATCCTCAGGCACCAGCCTTTCATCTACCAAGGAAGAAGGAGACGGTGAGCCGGAAATTGCCGCACAAGGGAGTGGGGACATCATCAAATCGGTAGATTTGGGTCCCAAGAACTTAGAGAGGCAAGGCCAGGAGGGTCCGATACCAGAAGTCGCACAAGGTGAGGTGGCCAAGTCCTCAGAATTTGGGTTGACTTCTGAGGATAGCGACCCTGCTGGCGTTATGTTTTATGTTAAGTTGCGTCCTCGGCTAAATTCAGGTCTTTCTGTGACAGAAGAGGGACTGGTGCCTGAGAAGACGTCGGAGCCCAAAGTTGCAAGCCCGGTGGTACCCAAACCGGATTCACAATGCTTGGTGGGGCAACGAGGAAGAGAGATGGATGTTGGGAGCAATGTCGCCGACATGGAGGGTACTGCAAAAGGTTTGGAGGATAACCACGTGGTACAGGATGTGGCCAAAGTGGTGGAGGGTTGTGAGAGGGGTGCGGATCCTATGCTATAAGAGTTGGAGGCTGGGGTAAAGGGTGTGTACGATGGAACAACAGAAGTACAAGCTGAAGCAACTACAGGTAAGGCCCTGGTTCCAACGTCTCCAAAGTCAAAGGTGGTGGAGAGCACAGCAGTGGCATTAGAGGCGGGAGTTGTGGCTGTGCAAGCAGAAGGTGTGGCCATGCAGATGGAAGAAATTGCGGTTGTTCCCCATCCAGCAAGGTCGCCATTCAAGGTGAAGGCCAAGAGGCTGAGAGGTCTAACATTGTCGGATGATGAGGAGGTGGAAAATATGTCCGCCCCTGAGAATCTGTACTCTGTGGATAAGAGAACTTTTAAAGACTTACCCCAGCTTGCTGTTGGTGTTAGTGATAGTGCAGTTGTTGCTCCGGAGAGCAGTGTTCGGACCAGAGCACGTGTTGCTAAAGAGGTGGATGCAGCAGCAGTTAACAAGGCTAAAGGAAAAAAGAGAAGGGGTGAGAAGGTAGGTGGCCCTTCCTCGCTGAAACGAGGGAGAGATGCCACTGCAAAACAGTTCAACCGCATAGTCTATTTTTGCTTTGTATTTATTTTTGTATTTGGTCCATTGAACTGCGTTGGTCAGCTCTTAGTATGCAGCTATATTCTATATCTATTAGAGAAGATTTGTAAGGGCCCTCCCTCATTCAAAATTGTCACTCCAAATTCTTGTGAGACTATTGAGTGACTTGTGGTTTTTTAATGTATGCAAAGTTCGTGATTTAATTGAACTAGTACAGTTGGTACTCCAAAGCATTGGCTAAGACTTCAATTTACTTGTCTTTTTGAAGTATAACGTGGGTACTTTGGTTTGTGGGATGGGGTAATAACCAGGAAGAGATTTGGTATGATCCTGAAGATTTGTCTAAGGGGATGGAAGGGACTCCTATCAAAGTTGCTAACTCTGACGTGCCTTTGCCTTATTTTCAGTATATGAATTGTAGTCTAATTTATGATCAAGCGCAGATATTTCCCACCTCGAAGAGCCTGCACCATGGGGACTACTGTCAATGTTCCAACAGCTGCATGGATGGTAGTTGTCCATGCCAAGCACATGTTGGAGGTGGAGGTGCATATCCCGGAGGCATTCTAGCAAATCAGTTAATCGAGGGAGGTGACGATGGTACTCCTCATTTTTGTAAGAAAGGGACCCCATGTATGAGGGGTGGAGATCAGTGCAAGGGTCATGTTCCTCGTACTTTCCTTAAGGAGTGCAATGTGAAGTGTGCATGTGGCAGTGACTGTCGCAATCGTGTTGTTCAGTAGGGGATGAAGTTTCAAGTAGAGGTCTTTCATAAAGCCCTCACGGGATGGGGGATTCGAGCAGCTGAGCATATACCTAGAGGTGCATTCGTTTTTGAGTTGACGGGTGAGATTTTGACTACTGCTGAACTTATTGATAGAAATAAGCGGGCAAAGGGCTTACTCTCCTATAGTATGGCTCTTGATGTTGACTGGGCTACTGAGCACATTGTGGACGACAATAGTGCTTTGAACTTGGATTCCACTTGCTTTGGAAACGTGGCCAGATTTTTGAACCACAGGTACAATTTACAATTCATTTTTTGTTAATTTCTTTCGCTTTAAATTACTTCTTTGGGAAGACTGTCCATTTTTTATTGGGTGTTATGGCTTTAATTACAACTGTGGTTTAGGGGTCATAGACTTGGTCTCTTCAAAATTTAACAATGTGTCTACATTCTTGAACCTCGCGATAGAGTTGGGCAACGTTTGCCTTTAAATTGTTTCTCAATGTTCAATACCTTTGATGCATTGACCCTTGCAATTGGACATTACAGATGTGGAGATCCGAATCTAGTAGACATGCCTGTCTCAATTGGAAGTATCGACCGCCGTTTCTATCATATTGCCTTCTTTACGAATCGAAGAGTTGAAGTTGGAGAAGAGTTGATGTGGGATTATGGCACAACGTTTAATGACTCTGAAACATCACAATCTTCTTTTGCTTGTAGGTGCAACAGTGTCTTATGCAAGAAAAAGTTGTGTAACACTAACTTGCCCAAAGACGAGGTGGGTGACACTTCAATGACTGTAGCCAAGTTGTTGGCTACTGCACATCGAAAATTTCTCGCAGACCCATCTAAACCACGTAGGACCAAATGAATTAGGACTTTGCAATGAGGCTTTTAGAGGTAGGAGTGTTTTAGTGATATTTGTACTCCATGTACTCCATGTACATGTACTATATATAAAAATGTAATATCTACTATATGTACAAAGTGTGTACTATATATAGAAAGTGTACTCTATGTAAAAATGTATTGTTTTTTGATATTTTAAGGAATCACTATTGCAATCTTGTTTAGTGTGAATTAATAGTGATTTCTAATTTAACTGGTCACTTGCGGACTACCAATGTTCTCATCAGCCTCTTTCATGTGTAAAACACTCTTGTTCGTTGAAGTATATGGACCAATTTTGTACATGGAACAAGAGGAGTAAGTCATGCAATAACAAAGTTCTAGCTCCCAGTTTTGCTACTTTAGAGTGAATTGTAGAGGATGTTTTGTCCATTGTGCGTGCAAATATTAAAGCCACGGCCATATTGTCATTACCCCGTTCCACAGTGCACAAGATTACATTCAATTTATGTGTAAATGTAATCAGACAAGGTTCTTGAATGCAAAAGTTACATTCTTTGAAAGAAAGGTCATTGTCATTGTATCGATTGACCATTTAGCTTTCCACTTGTTCTTCAAGAATGTCCCCTTTAGAGATGAACATTCATTCAAACATTCATTCTAAAACAACTCTTTGTATATTCTTGGTCAATTATTTTGCCTCTATAAATTCAAGCCCAACATGTGATCATCTTTCTAGAGTAAGGAATGCAAACAAATTATGGCAAAGCTAGTGTGGGACTACTTAGCATCCCAACTCCCATGATCTATACAAAAAATCTGATGACACCATTAATCTTTATTTCTTCTAATCCTCATTATAGGGTCTACAATCCATACCTTCCTATTTATTTATTTATTTTTTGAATGTTTTCATATTTAGGTGATGTGTGCATTCCATCATCACCCAATTTTTTTCACCACCTAAGAAAACATTCTTGTGAATGTTTTCTTAGGGGTTGACATTCATTACCTTCCCATTTTTTTCTTTCAAAAATTTTCTTATATAGGTAATGGGTGCATACCATCACCCAATTTTTTTCATCACTTAAGAGAACATTCTCATGAATATTTTCTTAGGTTTTGGCATTCATTACCTTCCCATTTTTTATTTCTTTCGAATTTTTTCTTATATAGTGATGGGTGCATACCATCATCACCCAATTTTTTTCATCACCTAAAGAAAAAGAAAACAGTCTAGTAAATGTTTTCTTAGATGTTGGCATTCATTAGCTCCCTACTTTTTTCCCTTTTGAATGTTTCAATTTGTTGTCACTAGCATTTGTGCCCTTCACCTTTTTTTCCTTTTTGAGTTTCTTATAGGTGTCTTTGGTATTCGTTTCCTATATTTGGTGTTGTACTAGTGCAAAGGTCCTTTTTTTAATATCTAATATATTCACTTTAACTAAATTCATTCTCCATTCTTTTGTGCAATTAGTAGGAATATGATTAATAAGCATATTAAATATGCTCATTAATCCAATCGTTAAGTGCTTCATTAGTATATCATTGGATTATTTTCTTAAAATTAAAAGTTGTAAAAACTCTGAGATTTATATTTGGAGCCATACAATTAGTGGAAAAAAGCTTCTGGTGCTCTTCCATGTACCATAGCTTCAATACCCAAACCACGAATCAATGTAGGTTAAGATGAGTTTGTGATTAACTATAGGTATATCCAAATCAGAGGGCAACTAGTAAATAAACATCTCATTTCTCACCTATAACACAACTTCAGATAAGAAATATTACACTTAAAAGTGAGTTTAAAAACTCACAACTATTTATTAGTTCATACAATACATATAATATACAGAACATATAGTACATATAGTGCATCTTGTACATATGGTACATGTAGCACATAGAGTACTTGTAAGGCATACCTGGCTTGAAGCTCTCATAGTACTCAAAGTATCTACTAATACTTCTAAATATGCTTTGAGTTCCCACAGCCCTAAGGACCTCCTTGAATGATCAATGCTACAATGCAACATAGTTAATCACCATTGATGCCCACCACTCCCGTAAGGCATCTTCACATATCCGTTGTGTTTCACTAGACACCTTGTATACAGGAGTTCCTTTCACCCTATGAGAAGCTAGAACCATAGGGAATTTGCAAGCCCGAACTAGATGAGCCTCTACATGAGCATCAAATGTCCTATCACAAAGCACATAGGTCTTCTCTCCACGCCCGTACTTCTTGAAGTATTGTGCTCAAATCACAGCGTCTCCAGCTCCCAAAAATCCCCCCCATGGACATATTATGGACTCTTGTAACACAAACTTCTTGGCCACACATTGGAGGATGTAGTATTCCACCCCATCTTCGTTATCCTCCTCTGCAGGTATCATGAAGTTGTCGCCAATTTCTACCAAGTCACCAACCTCTTCCGAAATACCATTATACGCCCAGTTTGCTTCATTGTCCATCTTTTCGACTTGTTGAGCTACAGCAGCAGTATTGAAAGGCTGCAACCTTTGAACCCGCCATTCCTGCACATGTGCTGACTTTTCACACTCAGTCCAATCACCATCAATACATGGGATACAAAAGCATGACAATTCACGAGTCCTAAGGAGGGTAGGGTTAGTTATAGAAAAGCCTGAAATGGAATAAAGACTTTTGGAGCCTGGCAGAGTCTGGCATTTGATACTATTATCAACATGATCGACATATGAATCTCCAATCAGCCAAAAAACACAAGAAAGAAGGGAAGTTGTAGCTCGTGTGTATGAGCTGGGTACATGTTCGGTGTATTTCTCATCCAGAAAATCCACCACATCACCAGCATTCCGTAACGGCCTCAAGGGATTCTCAATCTGCTCAGCAGCCAATGCCCTTTTCACCACGGCACCTGCCCCATCCCATTCTCCCTTTCCATGAGCGGATTCAAAGAAATTCCAATTCATCTTGCAACCTCCAATGAGCCCAGGGTAGCGTGCCACAAAATACATAGTTGTTGCACACTTGAACTATGTACTACAGCCGTCACTGAACACCCAATACTCCTCCGGAGTGAATCTAGAGTCAGTTAGCCAATCCCAATGCAACATCAAGCAATGCTGAACAAAAGCAGAGTCGTGGGATTTATCATTAGAAATATAAAAGTAGGTCTGCTTCATAGTCTGGTCTCCTTCTTTCCACATCGTAATGTGAACCAATATGGTCACACTTGTATTGTGATAATACAAGCTCTGCACCTCATTTTAGATGGCAAAGGAGTAATTTTCAGCATAGTCAATGTGGGATACAACAACCCCCTCGGGCACATTTTGCATCATCAGCTGGCACTGCTCATTCTGCCATCGAGCCTTGAAGTTGTGCGTGACAAATGTAGTGACGGTTTTCTCCATGTATGACAGGAATTCGTGTGCAGGTGTCTCTTTGAAAGCCTCCCTAATTCTTTTTTTGGCTCTTCCGGTCTGAGAATCCACTCCCACCTGGTAGTATTCAAAGCACTTCCACTTCAAGGTAAACGTGTTAGAAGTAGATAATTCAAGAGGACAAAACAAAAGCAAACGAAAACCACAACTAGAACACTCTCCTATAAGGCATTCCAGTTTGTGCCAAACATCAAACTCCCCTTTCGGACACACGCATGCTTTCCACAGTAAGGTTATCCGCTCAAAAATGTGTTCATGTGCACAACAACCCCCCTCTTCATTGCCTTTGCAAATAATACAAGCACAAATACAGTTAACATGCAGCCCTCTGAGCTTGTCTCTTAGATTCCTCAATCCAATCTTCATGAAATCGGTTTGAACATGGTAAATACAACAACATGTATTTCGCTCCTTTAGTTTCCGCACCCACCACGGCTTCAACCTCTCAAATGCCCTTTGCCGCACACTACATTCAGGGTGGACTTCCTTAAAGGGCAAAAAAAATGAGGTCTGCAAAACTCAAAGACATGTAAAACATGTACAATAAGAACCTTTTTTGCAAACCTTGTACGTGAGAAATATACAGAATGTACTAATTGTAGAAAAGTACCATGACAATGTACTAGGAGTCATGCATGTATTACACACTGCAATACCACCTTCAGGTTTCGAAGAAGACATTATACAATATGTACATTTTATATTACATAAAGTTCATAACAGTGGTAGATTATTATGAAAATTGAAAAGTACAAAACCATCCCAGTACCATTTGTACTTTGATTCGTATGACCACTAACAATGCCATATGTACAAAGGGTATGTAACTAGAGAAACAAAGTACAAGAGTACCTACTACACCTAGGTTCAGGGTCATCCTTCGAGTTTAAAGTCGAATATGTACAAGCTAAAATTCCATTTTGTACAACATGATCCCCAAGTGCTCATGACTACATATTAACACCTTAACCACTACATGAACAGTATTAAACATGCACAGTACTCCTCATGCCATGAGCTATTGATGTACTTTTAATACTCGTAGGACACGAGGTCCAATTATTGTAGAACTCATTCTGTTCTCTTCTAAGCAAATTCTAGCAAAACTACTTTGACTAACATGAATTTGGACTCCAGAACATAAGTAAAAAGACAACACCTCAATTGTAAATTCCAACATACTTGAGAATCACACAGATAATGCGTCGGATGAGGCTCCGTCCAATCCTTTCGGTCTACTCGGTGTTTGATCACGTCCTTTTTGTTTGGAGAGACCTTAGTCTGGGCATTTCACCATACATGAATGCATTGTTTGACGTAGTCAGAGAGTCCCCCTTTCTTCTTACGATGTAAGCGAAGCCCTAAAACTGTTTCCTCATAATCAAGGAGCTCAATCCTTCTATTCAAAGCAATATTGATACTCTCTGTTGATGTTTCCAAAATACAAGACAATGGCCTCACCCCATCAATTCCCAAGCTTACTGCTGCATCCAACAGAGCACTCTTCATGGCTAACAACTCATTGGAGTTTGCTACCTTTACTAATTGCAATTCATTCTTGAAGCTCTCAATGAATGAGTGAATGATCTTAGCTTCTTGCGGCCGTGCATAGTACTCAGGCAGCAAAGGGGAAAGACTATTGTGGCGCAATAACCTCTCCACAACATCTCTCCTACTTTGTGGACCGGGACAGCCTCTCAACTCCTGCCCTAAATATTGCACTAAACGAAGTGAGATTCGATTAGAGTCTCTCGGTGATAGACTGTCTTCCAAAACACCTAGTGCTACAGAAGCTAAAATAAGTGCCTCTTTTTGCCTTTGTCTTTCTTGTGACCTCTGCAAAGACTTTCTTACTCTTGCGTTCTCAGTTACCAAAATCTGTTGCTCTTCTTGCAAGCGAGCTACATTGGCCCTAACTGCTGGACCTAGACGACTAATGCCATGTCGTACTCGTTGTCTCTTGGCAGTGTTACCCATTCTTAAACAAAAGAACAGACAATCAATGGCACACGCACGTTAGTCATCTACCATAAACCAGAGTATGTAGTTCAGAAGTTGTGAAGATGACAAGATCTAATGTAAGCATTGCATGCAGGAAGGTCTGAGGAGCATCGTTTCAAGAGAATTTGACAGAACTCACCCTCATAAATAGCCGATGTCACTTCCTCAACAAAAGGGATTCGCAGCTAACAGTTGAAGGCCCAGTTGGAAGTCTCACGGAAGAAAAAGAAGGTGTGAAGTCCGAACTTGTGGTGGGATATGATGTTGGATCTGAGCTAGTGAATAGAGATCGCCTGGAGGACTCGTCCTGTGTGTTGCACAAGCCTAAATAGAAATTAATGTTTCCTTGCTTGGACACTGGGGTTTCTGAAATGTAACCAGTCACTAGTCTAAGCACTAATTGACTCAAAACAACGAGAACCCAAATCAATAGGAAGACTTGCAGTGAAATATGAGGTAATAAGTTTTTGAACCAGGACAGCTGGGCGTTGTGTAGACGTCGCCATCTTTCACAAACCAAGACAAACAGCTTGCGCAAACATCACCAAGTATTGACCATTGCACAGAAGTTTCAAAGCACTAAAAATTCAAGGAAAACTTTGATTCCATACAACCTAACAGCATAGGGAATCACAAACCAAGCCGAAGGTGCACAGCAAATGCAGCCCAGACTCAGGAGAGAGACAACGATGACGTGGCCGAAGAAAACAATGGCGCCGCCACAACAAACCGGCGTCTAAGACAAATCAAATTTGTCAGGATGCGCAATTAAGGAATGTTCCTTCTATCAAAGTACAAAAGTGTACTAAGAGTACTCTTGGTATCTGAACAACGTATAGAAGCGCCAAAAAATAACTAACGGAAAATTTTGTTTTTTCTTTAATGCACTAGACGCCATTCTAGAACTAGGTGCCAACATCTAGAATCTTCAATCTAATTGGAAAAGATGGATTTTTCCACCAGATATAACTTGCAAACAAAAACTGACTTATTTTGAAGATTTCGGCCAAACTAAAGCTGTAAATACAAAAGTGAGGGTAGATTCGAATACGCTGCCATTGCTTATCTTCATTGCAAGAAGAAAAGAAGTACTTTGACTTCCCACCTCTAAGATATTTGTACTTTCCTTCAAAAAAGTGTACTGTGACAATTTACTGAGCATACTAAAAGTACAAATTTCTCTCATTGAACTTGGTAATTCAAGAAAGGGACAACATGCACATGAACTTAACATGTAACAAGTCTAGCAAATTAAAAAAAATTGGCAAAAAAACACCCCTAAGTAATCACAATCACAAGTGCAAAGTCGAGTTTTCTAGAAAATTGGCTTTGTGACTCAAAAAAGTATGGGGTCTAGCATACTTACACCCAACTAAGCTTTTTATACTACCTATGGAATTTTTTGAACAATTGCATCTTACATTATGCTAATTATATACATAACAAATTTCAAAAGTAGAATAGGAATTTTACACACGTTATTTAAATTTTTTTGTGTTGCTTGTAGGACTTTGGATAGCATGACATTTAAGTACATGATTGGACAAAAATAAATTATACCTTTATTCTTGCTTGCTCTTGCACCCCTGTCTCTAAGGCTTCTAATTTCTTGAGTTTGTATATATATATATACTTCTACAATATGATCAATCAATGTAGTTATTTCAAACCATGAGTCTTTGTCCTTAACCTCAAGCTGCATATAGTTTATTGAATATTGCTTTATTGATACTATATCCACTCTATTGAAATATGGGGTAGTTTGTCCCCCAAAATAATAAACAATGTTAGTAATGTATTTTGATATTTTGAGTTTCTTTTCTATAAAACTTGATTTTGAAATTCATAATGATTTCATTTGTTGTTGTTTTTAACAAAACTTATAACACGAAGCTTTTGGATTCTAGTTCCTACACCATTTAGGAATTCAAAAAACTCTCCAACTTCTAATCCCAAATTCTATAGCATATCCAATTGTACAATCTTGCACAAGACTTGTATAAAAATTTCCGGGAGAAATTTTAAAAACTTTGACTATATTGATCACAAGATACAAGTGTAAATAGTAAAAAAACAAGTTTTTTTGCTCCTAGCCTTACTAGATTGTGAAGCTTTGATTTTTCTTAACTTCAAATTTTTGTACTATAGATTGTCCATTCACTTTAATATTCAAGAATCTAATTGATGGCTTAAACAAAAATTTACCTTGGACCCTTCTTGTGATTGTTTTCTTCAATAAATTACTAAAGCAAAGAAGATATGAAATAGAAGGAAAACCTATATTGTTGATAGCTTCAAGATGAACCAAAATATGCTACTTCAAATAGTAGAATTGTTATAGAAAACAAACTAAACTATGTATAACTTTCTTTTTAATTGTTAAAGTTGATTCCAAAATGGATTTGGTACAATTTATTTTCCCAAGGACTTGTTAAGATTGAACACAAAACAAGAAGCTTTCTAGCTTTCACATTACTTATTCAAATGGTATGAATGAAGTCTTTCCATATAGAAGAAAATATAGTCTATATATAAGAAATTAAAGTTCTAATACTCTTCAAGTTTTTGAGTTTTTTTTGTTGCCAACTCTCACTTGTTTTAGGATTATTGTACCAATAGGGAAAAAATTCTCTCAAGCACCGGTTGAAGTTAAAATTATATCCTCCAAAATTTGATAAATTTTACTATGTTAAAAAAAGCAACAATGACATTTTAGAAACAAAATTTTGTATTCATGCTTCAAAAAATAGTAAGTAGAGAGAAGAAGAAATTGATTTAAAGTACTAAATTGTTAAGAATGTAGTCATACAATTTGAAAAATGCCAATTTCAATGGTGGTAATTTAATAAAAGATCTACACCCTAAAGTTATGGTTTTTTTCAAAATATTGAAAATTGAGTTAACTAAAGAGCTTCAAAATTTATTTTAGAGTCATCATGTGGAACTTCAAGAAAGTCATTTGTAAATCCTTCATACTACCTCCATTTCAAAATGATCTCCTATTCAACAAAATAATCAAGTTTAAGGCTAAAAATATCATTTAAAAATCTTCTTTGGCATATTAAACAAAGCTTGGTGCACTCTTTGCATCCTAGAAACTTTAAGTTTCAAGGCCCTTTTCAAAGTGCAATTTAAAATATAGAAAAGTGGAATTTTGGAGGCATTTGCAAAGAATACAAATGAGCACTTAAATTTTGAGTTTGAGGTTTTCATTTTGTAGGCAATTAATACGGGTATAAGACCATGTATAGAATTCTATGCCGCCTTCCAAAGCTTCATATCCTTCAGTTGGGCAACACTAAAAGAGATGCAAAAAATACAAACGAAAAGTGTTGATTGACTGCTTTAGTCATTTCATTTTTTTTTAATTGATGAATGCATGAATGTAGGGGAGGGGTAATTGTTTAGAGTTGTTTTGCTAGCCTGAGACAACAATTGAAATCCAAATTTAACAAATTTGCATGTCACGAAGTGCAAGAGGAAGATCATTTGGGAACAAAGGGAGTACAATTTAAAGTTGTTTGATTTTTTGTGTGTCGCTCATTGTTTTTTGTCTCTAGAGTTATGCCCTTGGCTTTTTACTATTTGTTTTTGGTATCTTTGTAAGAATAAACTCTAGGTTTGAATAGAAAAAAAAAATTTTCAGAGTAGAGATTTCAAAAGTACCTACAAACTATAGTTCTTGATAACTTTCATCTCATTGATCAATATGGAATGATTAAAAGCTTTCCATGTATATATAAATGATGAAAAACAAAATTTTATCATACAATAATTTTTTAACAATGTGGTCAAATATTACAAAAATTGTTGCACCTTCAAGCTACTCCTCGGTCACATGTTGTGTGAAAATTTCAAAAGAGACAAAATGGATATTTTGTTTTTGGTGAGTTGCCTAAAATTTCTATGTTGCCAAATAAAATTGTTTGGTTCAATAGGGATTAACTCAAAGATTATAAAACATAGATTCTGAATTCTAAGAAATGAATAAAAATTGAGTAAAAAATCTTAATTTTTTATATTTCCACTTTAATTAAATTTCATTCTTTAAGAAATTATTAAGTCGAATTAGATACATGATACAAAGAAAAACTAAATTGTCCATATCTATAGGATGGAATTGAAACACACTAATTCTAATGGCAAGATTGTTTCAAAAAGCAAATATTCTAAAATGAAATGAACTAGGAAAACAAAATTTTATAATATAAAATGGGAAAGATGAGAAAGAAGCAATGAGTTATAAGTTAAAGCATTTATTACCATGCTAGTTAAATTTGAGGCTCTAAATGTTTACATCTATTTTTGAAGAGCCTTCAAAATTCTTGTCTTGTACCTTTGCTCACCAAAGGTCCCTAGTGAAATGTCAATTAATTAATCATCAAGTAGAGTATAGAATAAAGCTCACTAAACTTAGATTTGAAGGATAATTGCTTGATGCTTTGGGATAGAATGCCATGAGAATATTTTGAGGTGTGAGAATGCTTATCATCCATTTTGGCAAGTGTCAAATCCCATGAGGGCCAATGTTCAGATACTCTTATAAAGAAAAAATAAAATAAATTGTGAGTATGTGAGTAATTTTGTCATTTACACACTAAAGTTTCCAAAGACCATGTTTCAATTGTTTTCTTTTTAATGACAACCTATATAGACCAACAAACTTAAATTCCCCTTCCATCCTTTCTCATATAGTTTGTTAGGGTTCTCTCCATGTCCAAAAAACCTCTTCACTTTAACTATATCTTAGGAAATTTTTCATAGATCATACATTTTAGAAAATACTCATTATGTATTGTTTTGAGAGTTCACAAAGATAAAGTCTATAAATGATCATACCCCAAATAAATATTGCATGGATAATGCATGATAGCAAGGGGCTAATTAAATTGGAGAAAATAGTGGATGAATACAATTAGTTGAGAATCTTGTTCATTTAGTGTATATGAATTGATGATAAGGCTTTAAAATTGTCATTCATTGTTCATTATTGCATTATTGCTTAAATAATACAAAATATTATTTTTTGAAACTTTTGAAATATGGCCTTCTAAATCCATCATGCTTGAAATATTAAGAAATAATGTTTTTTCATAAATGAAAATTTTATAGTAATAGAGTTAATTGAAAAATGGGTGAAAATTGGTCTTTGGTTGTAAGCTATTTTGGAAATGTAGTCTTGATGATAAATTCTCCAATTGGTCTTGACTTAAATTTGAACTCAAGATTCTCATCCCAAGTTATAATCCCTTTCTTACAAAATGAATGCTTGTGAACTCTCATTAGTAAAAGAAGAACTAAAAATGAAATT
The DNA here is from genome assembly GCA_947034885.2 of Thuidium tamariscinum. NCBI lineage: Eukaryota > Viridiplantae > Streptophyta > Bryopsida > Hypnales > Thuidiaceae > Thuidium > Thuidium tamariscinum. Next base: position 36,157,213 of record OX344749.2, on the reverse strand, counting down.
CAAAAGAGCTCTATTTTAAATATAGGAGTATCCTATTTTTTTTTCTATTCTAAAGGAAAACCCCCAATTTCTTCTAACTTTATATTTAGCTTTAAGATTTTAAATTGTATTTGTATGTCAAATTTTTAGAAGATTAGAATATTGATTTCAAATTTGTTAGTGTAGAGGTGATTTTGGTGGAAGGATCCCTTTAAGTCTTTAGAGGATAGTTTATCTTTTATAAAATACAAAAGAAGGATGCCATTGGCTTCTAAAATCATGATATTACTAGAGTCTAGTCAAAATAAGAAAAAACAATTATACTTTCATGGAGATTCTACTAACGCATAGCTCTTTCATAAATATAAAAATCTAATTGTACATGAATAATATACGAGGTGCCCCTATTTTGGATGATTAATAGGTTTTGAAATTCTATGGCCAATCACAACTCGTACACACCTACATACACTTGCCAAGTGAGAATCTGTAAAAAAATTCTCTTGTATAGAGGGATATATCCTAATTGGCATGTCATATTAATTTTGATGCTTTCTTAAGTTTGGTTTAAATTGATTAGATTCTAAATGATTTAGTCCACTATTTATTTATTTATTTTTTACTTGGATGATATTTAGTTCTTGTTAAAACATTTCAAACTAAGGTAATTCAACCTATGATAGACCATCTAGGAGCTAGCCCACTAGAGGCCAAATTATACTAATGGTGTACTTTTTAGTTTTGGAATGTACACCATTAGTATAATTTTGCTTGTAACGGGTTAGCTTCCATTTGGCCTATTATAGGTTGAGTTGCCTTAAGCACTTGACTTCCTCTAAATATTCTCTAAGCTCTTTATTGTTCCAAATAAGAAATGTTGATTTGAATGGTTGTATAAATATCATTATTTTTCATTTTTGTAGGTACTTTTTATTCAACCTTAATCCTAACAATGTTTGTAAGGTAGTAATTGGTTTGGCCAATATTTAATATTAGGGTGAATGCAAGAAACACCTGTACTATTTGTTGCGTTTTACTACAGTACTCATGACTTTTTCTGGAGTACTTTAAAATTAGAAAATTAATTTGAAAAAAATTTGAAAAATATGAAAAATGTATAGACCTCTAAGATGAAAGTTTTCACCAAAGGAAATTGATAGAAAAATTCTCTAAGTAGGAGAATTTAAAAAGTGCCAAACCTCAAGAAATTACATACCTTCATGTTTTAATTCGGGAAAAATAGCAAAAATAAGTAAATACAAAAAATAAAAAGTGTCCATTTGCAATAACTCTATGTAGGTGGTCATCAATCAAAAAACCCACCAAAATAATATTTTATATGTTTCAAAATTCAAGCAGAAAGAAGCTCACTTTGTAGACTTCTACACCACATAAAAATATCTTTTTTCAAAATCCCTCAAGTGGAGTGATGTAAAACTACTAGAAGACCATCTCATCCAAATTTCATCTCAAAATCATTAAAAAAAGGTACTCCTTAGTACTAGAAACCTCAAAATTGGCATTTGTGACATTTAATCACTAGTACTATTTTAGTATTAAATTATTTTTTAAAAATATGAAAAAATTATGTAAGGTGTATGATAGTCATAAGTACCTTCTCTAGAAATCTTGAGTCATTTCGAGCAAAAATGCAAAAGTTATGGCCAAAAAACAGATCAGCACTTAGGTGGTGACGGGAAATAGTACAAGTGTTTCTTGCATTTACCCATTACATACTTTTGTATTCACAAACATAGGTTTTATAAGGTATGAATAGACACTATTGAAGCTATTGAATTTGATGCTACCTCGGGGAAGTCACTAGCTTAGAGGTTTAGTATATGCATGCGATCAAGGAATGTTTTATTGGGGGCTATTTACCTAATATTTTATAATTTAATATACCTTATTATTAAAAATAATTCTAACTTTCCATTTATTATAGCACCCTAAATTGATTATAATACACTTTTGGATTCAATTTTTTGGCCCCTATATTAAATTTAAAAAATTAGAATTGATAGTTGTTGTATGATTTTTTTCCTATTACTATTTTTTTCCTTTCCTTCTTTATTCTTTTGTCCCCTTCCTTTAAAACCATTTTTTTAATGGTTACTAAAAACTAAAGTACAATAAGCTTAGACGAATATAATATGGCCAAACATATACATTCACAGACTCTAAACAATGCACTCTAGTTGTGTCAAACAACTTATTGCTAATTATCTACAAAATATTCTAGTGAATATAATGAATGCAAGTATTTAGCAAAGAATAGATGATACTACATTACAATATAATATAGAAACATAGACAAATTTGATAACATCTACCATTTGTACATACATAATACAGAATTACAAGTGCACAAATAAACACACTAGTTGTCTTAGTCAAACTACAATGAGTAAAAATGAGCCCATTTCCACCAAAAAATAGTTATCTTGCAACAATTTTTCAAAAAGAGCTCCTATAAAAAATTTCATCCAAATTTGAAAACTACTAAGCTCTTATGTGCACCTAATAATCCTTAAAGGACTAGCTTGCTAAATTTGGCAACATAGTAATTTTGGACAAGTACATATGACTAGAGATTTTTATATTTTAGGCCCAAATTTTAATAGAAGGTAGGGACAAGGAATATCTTTTATGTGTACTAAAAAAAAAGACATTTGAAAATATGAGTCAAAAGTTTTGGCATAATATGTTACTTTTTTTTCTTCATAAATGGGCACTTTGGACATATTGGAAAAAATAACTTTTAAAAAATAAATAAAAATTGAAATTGGTTCTCTTCATTTATGAATGTATAGAAAGCTTTGAATCATTCTATTTTGATCAATTAGTCAAAAGTTATGGGGAGTTTTTGTTTATAGGCAATTATGGATTCTCTACTTCAAAATTAAATTTGAAATCCTTTATTCTACTCAATTTTCAATACTTTTTGAAAAAATAAAATCATAGGATGTAGATTGTTCATTACGACAATGCAACCATTGAGATTGGCATTTTTCAATTTTGTAAATAAATTCTTAGCAATTTTGTATTTTGTATCATTTGCTATTTCTTTCTATTTACTATTTCTTTCCTATGTGTTGTAGGATTTCAAATAATTTCAAATAATTTAGGCAAGTATCCTATTTGGCCTCAATAATGAAGCTGAAGAAACACAACCATTTGGGACCTTTTCTCATATGATTGTCACCTTCTGAAGTGCAACTACCTTGTTTTCTACAGGGCAAAAAAATTATTCTAAGCATTCAAATACTAATATCTTGCAATCTACATGGTTGAAAATTCTAAAAAATTTCCACTTGTTTTCAAACCAATTTACTAAAAGATCCTACAATAACAAATCTCAAAAAATGTTTGAAGAAAAAAAATCTGGTATTGGTACTAGGAATGGCACTTTTTGACTGTTTTTGAAGTAAACACAGTCAACAAGTATATTAAAGAAAAATCCATGATAGTTTTTTCAATTTCTATATGACTTCAAAGGATTTTATAGATAACTCTCAAGGCAACCAAAGCTTCTCATCAAAGGTTCATGGATAATTTGAAACAAATGATGTGTCATATTTCATCCACCTCTTCTTTGAGGACATTAACCTCTAAAGGTTTTTAACTATGTTTTCACCAAAATTGTTCCAAAACTATCATTTCTAGGACAACTACCAAATTTTATTGGACAAATATAACCATAGGCTCTTTTAGTGAAATAGTTAGAGATTATGTAGAAAAAACTTTATAAATTTTCGCTATGAAGATTGTAAGATATTAGTGTTTGAAGTTACAAAAATCTTTTCTTTACTACTGCAAAAATCCGGGCAGCTACACTTTAAAAGGCCACATTTGTATGAAAAAATGTCCAAAATGGTTGTAATTCTTTTGATTCATTCTTTTACTCTAGTTGGCTACATGCTTGAAAATTTTCAAATTATTTGGAATTGTACAATATGTACAAAAAAATAGTAAGTAAAAAGAAGCAAAGAATGATTCAATTATAAAATTGTTAACAATTTATTTATTGAGCTAAAAAATGCCAATTCCAATGGTTATAATGTTGTAATAAACAATCTACACCTAATGATTTTCTTCTTTTTCAAAAATATTGAAAATTGAATTAGATAAAGGACTTCAAAGTTTATTTTATAGTAGACATTCTATAACTTCCCACAAACTACCGACAAACTAAAACTCCCACTTATAACTTTCATCTCATTAATCAAAATGAAATGATTAAAAGCTTTCTACTTATATATAAAATCTAAAAAACTAATTTCAAATTATTAATTTTTTTAAAGTGATTTTTAAGGAAGTCTTTTTAGTTGCCTAAGCTACCTACCAAACAATGAAAACTATGTAATCTAAAGTAATGAAAAATATTGGGCCTTAAAGCTACTTCTTAGGCACATGTTGTGTGAAAACTTTAAAGAAAAACAAAACAAACTCCATCCGTAGCGAGGTGCTCAAAATTGCCATATTGCCAAAAAAATGCAGTTTGGTCCCGTTTAGGGGATAAATATCTACTCTACAAAATTATTTCCTCCGCAAATTATTGCTCTCCTATACTTTTTTCTGCATAAAGTCTAATACATGATATTAAATACAACCCTATATTAATTATAATATCCTACATATAATTCTACACTCTATTACATATAATAATTTAAAAAAATTTAGGTACAATAAATATATAATACCCTACCTTAGATCTCATGTAGTTTTTAATATATGTGCTAAGGGAGGAGGCCCTAAAAGCAAATAGGCTGTAAAATAAACCACCTCCTTAAATGTACTCAATTCGTACACGTTTTTTCATAGCCTTCAACAATGTACAAACTATGTAAATTTTAGGAGGTGCTCCATTTAGAACACTATGCCACTTCAATTTTAAAGTTTTATAACTATTTCCACAAAGATCCCAAAAATATGAAACAACTTGGATTAGATGTCAATTCCACTTGGCTTTTAAAGAAAATATACTGAAAAATATTTCAAGATGTTTCACCTCCCCAAAATTCAATTCTAGCCATTAGATGCTCCGTTTATGGACCTCCTCTCTTAAGTGACTTCCCCAGGATGCTACACAAGTAAAACCATGAGATGAAGCCACACAAGTGAATCCACAGGATTTGCTTCAAATAATTTGTTTGTCTTTTCATCCATATCTTTCATTCTCTTGTCTCTCCTAATTTATTCAATTCTCAAGGGTAAAAACATCAATATTTGTTGCTTAGTCGAACAATAGAATGCTCCTTTTTAGCACTCAAAAGAGATTTATATATTAAAACCGATTCTGCCTAAGATAGCGATGGAGACCTGAAGCAAACAAGACCCAAACAAGATACCAAGGCCCCCAGTTTGTTTGTTTTTCGACACAAATGAAACGGAATTTCGTTGCAAGAGAAATAAAATACAAGACTTCCAGCCACAATTGGCCTGACAGGGCGACAGTCAAGGCCTCCAGTTTAACGTAGATACATAGAGAGACGAAAGCCAAACAAAGGAGCTACCCAAACTGTAATTTACATTCAAGTGATTGGAAATTTTCTTACAAAGACGAAATTATAAAACCCATGCTCCATTAAGTTAGCGGAAACCTACACAAGAACTCGAGCGCAGATCAACCTCTACCATATGAAACTCATTCATCAAATCCGTGGACTTGCTCCTGTTACTGATGAAAAAAGAAAAATCTCTAACTGTGCACAATGTTCAAAACAAAATCCATCTCAAGTTGCAGCTACTTCAATTCGCCTGGCTTGAATCCAATCCCAATGCTTCAAGAATCGCAGCGTTCGTAGGCTGATCACTAAAGTCTTTCTGGCGGTAATCCAACAACATCTCTCCTCCCTTGGCCATCACAAACGTAGCTCCTAATTGCCTAGTTCCCCAGAAAAAAAAGACAAACAACTGCATTTTAAGATCTTGAAAAACAAGGACAAACAAATTCAATGCCACATCAAACCAAAACCAATCGCTCCTCAGCAGCCCCACTACAACGTTGATTCTTTTCACTTCTTGAGAAAGCATTTTGGTAATCCAGAACTAAACTATTCGGACTTCATTTCCTTATCAAGATTCCACAGTTTTAATAAAAACAATTTGATGGATCATTGTGAATTATATATTTATTCAGAAAAATTCTAACTTTCTATCACTGAAAATTCTTCACTTCTTGAGAATCATGAAAAAAATTGCATGTTTTTGCATTCACAAAATAAAGAATACTGGACAAAAAAACAGTCTCCTCATGACATACTCACAACTTGGCTTTGAACTCAAAAATGAGGCTCAATTTGGGGAAGAGCAAAAGGGGGAAGTACAGTACCTGCCATCGCCCTGATAATTCCCAGGGGTATCCTTAGTTTTCTCAACGGCCTCCTTCACCGACTTGTTAGCAAAAATCATCATAAATGTGCCCACCCATCCCACCTTGGTCAGTGCCAAGGCATTGTGAACCTTCTTTCCGTTGTCAATGTATAACTCACTCTTCCAGAACTTCTTCTCCTCGAACTCCTCCAGCCCAAACTTCTCAAGTCCTGCGTATCATTTTAAAAGTAGCGAATACCATCATTAATTATGTCACAAAACGCTGGCTTCAACAAAACTAGGAAGTTGCATTTTTTGTTTTGTTTTTGAAAATCAACAGACAGACAGAGTGAGTAGGCATCGTCCTTACCGATGCCAACGATGCGGACATTATTGGCCTCCAACAGAGGCAACACTTTGGCCATCTCCACCGAATGACCTCGACAGAGTTGGCAGCCGAATCTTCGAAGCACATGGATCACCACAGGCTGGAAAACATTAAAGCAACCAAGTCAGTCAGTCATTTGCAAAGGTAAGAGTATTCAAAAGCCAATTAGGAACCTCTACTACCATATTAACTGACTCCTGTTACCAGCTCTTTTTTGTTTGGGTTAATTATCGCCAGTATTTCGACAAATACTTAGCTGTAGCTACAAGCCTATGGAGCTAGAATATAGGAAGAAAAAGTGATTATTTCGTCAGCTTTTATCGCAATTTTGTCGACAATCTGTGCTAAGGTGCCGGAAATTTTATTGCAGCGAGCTCAATAACAAAAAAACAATCTGCAAATTCCGCCCAAATTGATAGCCTCAATCAAATTCTGAAGCCACCCCAGTACAAAATAAACAAGAGAATGCAAAAGTACAGGCTCTCTGTTACCAACAGAAACTCATCTTGAATTTAGATGTCTACAATCTCTTCAAGGGTTGTCTACTGAACTTCGAACTTTTGAATGATTGCATAAGAAATCATCCAATACATTCAGTGATAATCTTCTTTTTTTATTGATAAAAACAGATTTGACTCTTGTACCCAAAGTGACTACTCCACAGCTGTATACCAATCTCCCTCAAATCACACTCCAACATGTATCATACTACATAATTTCAGTCACACCCTCCCATCACGAAATTTAAACCCGTTTTCATCTAAAATTTCATCACACGTTTCAGTTTTTATCCTCAGTAGCATGGCAGTGGAGTCTACGCTGCGCTCGTCTCGGCTAATTTTTAAAAACTTAACGCACATAGCGGTAGTATTCCCTACCTTAGGGATGCTTCGACGGTGGAACTAAACCCTCACTTACTTCGATGTTTCGAACAACGAAAGCCCAGGCACAAGAGTTCAAAATAAAATACCTGATCCTCCCAAAAAGAGCCCAACTTCACATTCACAGAATCTCCAGGACCCCGGATCTTCTCCACCTCAATGTCCTTGATTGCATCCGACACCGCCCGTGAGCCTCTCTCCGTCCCCATGACGTACTGTAATCAATCTACCCCACCAAGAGAAAAAACCAACAAATGTAAGTGACAGGCGTACGTCCCCAACTCCTCAAAATCCAAATTCTCACTGGAACATATACGTACATGCCCCTTTCAAACATCATTCCAAGAAACCTGCAACCCACAATGAAGCATCACCAATCAATCAACATAACCCATGGACCACCGTGCGCGCGGCTTAGAGCCATCGCCTGCAGCCACTGTCGGATTCCAAACGTACCACGTTCTCGCTCACGCACAGAAACACACAGAAACAAAATCAAATGTAGAGCTTTAATGTGTAAACCTCCACTGCCTACCGAAGATAGCTGCAAAAAACCCGGAAAAAGATTGATAGAAGAAGAAGAAAACCTCGGCGCTTGTGTTTGCTGCTCGAAGATCGGTTGAACAGGTCGGTGTGTATGCAAGCTGCTTGAAGTGAACTCAAGGCGCGCTGGCAACAGAAAACGGTGCCCAGTATCCCACACCCCAAGACAGGAGCATTTTGCCCTTCTTATTATAGTGTGGGGCAATTTCTTTCTAACCGACTGTAGAGTTCTCTCCTGTCAACGGAACTCGGTGAAATCACGGCTCCTTCTTTATCAGCTTCAACGGCCACCCAAAAGTTTATTTTTATTTTTGCATAGTTGCTATCATTAAAATGATCAAATTTTCATATTTTCCTTGATGAAAAATGAAAGGAGGTTTCAACGCACCAATGAATGTGCCATTTGGATACCGTATGCAAAAGTTACGGAGGTTGAATTTTTTTTCCATAGATGTTCTGAAATCATTTCTTCAACATATATACAATGTTTCAAAATGTAAAACTAGAGAATCTAAAATATTCTATTGACTTCCAATAAGATTCAACAAAAAATAAGCAATTTAATATATAGCAGGATTAATATTAAATTGCTTATTGGAATACAAGTAGGTACATTCATGTCAACTATCTTAATTAAGAAGCAATCTTGGGTGTAGAGCTACTCTTTACAAGTCTTTTTATTTAATAAGTTTTTGAGAATATCCTTGGAATATTGATCACTTAAAAATTAAATCATAATTATTGCATTTCTACATTTATTCATCTTTGGATTGTCTTTTAATACTTTTCAATTATACTCATGCACTTTTTTTTCATCCAAATTTGGCAACTTCATCCACATAAATAGAAATGGATTTTTTAGGGGCAAAAAGACTAATCTTATTTGGTGAAAAGTTGAGATTTATTCCAAAACTATAATGCAAACACTAATAGAAAATATGCCTGGTTCTATTGTTTTAGTTGCGTTGATGATCAATAGATTTCTATTTATTAATAGAAATTTGTTGATCATCAGCGCGACCAAAACAATAGAACTGGGTAGATTTTCTACTAGTGAAAATTGACTATTTAGGTGCCAAAATAAAAATGGTTCTCTTGTAGTACAACTTTAAACTTGAGGTATAAATATAAGCAAGATTACAACTCCATTTGGCATTCTACAAGAATTAATTGCAATCATTTCTAGGTTAATGTAAAATAAGGGTTTTCTCATTTTTGATTTCATAGCTACTCACCACCATAACATTATTTACAAATTGTAGAAGTGTTCCATTTACCTAAAGGGAGTCTAAATATTTAAGAAAGAATGTTTTCTAAAAAGATGACATGAACTAATTTTTATGGCTCTTGCAAAAGATGATTCCTTACTTTGAGTTTATACTCTTGAATCTTCAAATATAATTTAGGATTGCTTACATATATTGTCATACAAACTGACTTGAGAGTGAGTTTTGGTTGAAATCTTTTAAGAATATTAGTTCTATGAGGGCATACATTTGATTACATGAATTTATTCCTATATTGTAATTGCTTCTTCTTTCTTTGTTGGGCCTTCTATAGGGTGATACAAATAGTCTCATAACATAAAAAATATAGTGAGGGCCTTAATGATAAATTTGGATTCACCTTTAGAATTCATTCAAGTGCTACTAGAGGTTCATCAAACCAATCCAACACTTGGAAACATTACTCATTCAACATGGGGACATGTATGGAAAATGAATTTATTGATCCTATCAATCTATGATTTTTTGTATTTTCATTTCATATTCTATAATAAGAAGCCCTTGCACATATGCTAGATTTAGATTGCTTGTTGAATCCTTCAACTTGCTCACTATACCACAATCAATGACGCCTACTTCAAATCTCTCCAATATTCTTGAATTTGTTTGAAATGCTTGAATTTAATTATTTATCTTTAACTCTAACTCCTACATTCAAGTGAGTATCATGGTGATAGAGCATATGAAGGTTGAGTTTGTGTATTCATGGTATGCCCTCAACAATATCTAGCTCTCAACAATAAGTTTTATTTTTTTGATAAAAAGCTAATCCCATGGCCAGTGTCTAACATCAAATTTGGGTAGGACAATCCAACTATGACCTTGATTATTAATAGGTGTTTATCACCATACTCAAACTTATGGTATGGGGCTAGCTTCTATGGGAGGCCATCCATTCCTAATCAACCCCCATATTCAAGCAATGTAGACCACTCTCTTTCTGTGTAGGAAAGGATGAATAATAATAAATTATGGCACATTTCTAGGCACACTTGTGGTGCACTATGATTAGCTATAAAACTCTCAATATTGTAAACCAACCTTTGGAGGATATTGCAACAAACCCTTGGTTGAAAATAGGAAGGTCTATATGACTAGATGGGTCAAAATACAATCTTCATCTAAAAAATTCATAGTAATTATGTTTTGAGATATAAAAATCTCGAAAATTACAGAGTCCTCCTGAACCTTCTGTGCTTGGGAAAATTTCCCCTCTGAACAAACCTGCCCGGCAGATTTGTGTAATTGCTGAACTTCTAGGGTTACCAAATTAACACTTCTTTTTGAGGTGGTCAGAAATGGTCTGCTTCTCTTAATACAGAGTCCTGACTGAAGATGGTTAGTTCTACCACAACCCCGTTTCCAGCAATCATTCAAATGTGAACACACCTAAAGTAAGGGGAAAAATTATCAATTTCCGCCTAAAATTCACTCATGCCAAGGAACTAAATTCTACAGGCGTGTAGACTCCATTTGGTATAGTGAAAGTGCCCTACGATGTGATGATTGAGCAGGCCCCTACCCAATTTATAATCTATATTAACTACACACAGAAAAAGTACAGAAATATTCTAGAAACTGAAAGAGTTCCTCATATTAATAATTTATAATAAGTACGCCTGACTAAGAGTACTAAAAGAGAAGACGACTGAGAGCCACTTGGATTTCTGACACAGGCAACAGAAGCTCCGGCGGTGTGAATGAGAACTCCATGGTGGATCTCAATCCTTGATTCCCGGGATCTGTGTTCACACTCGCACTCACTCTGGTCACGAGTCACGTGACTCCGATGTTTCAAGTTTCCAAGCCAAAGAACTGGGTCAGGTGTGAACTTCATAAATGCGAGTAGCTTTAGATATTCATATACTCAACTGCACGACAGTGAAGACACCTGGCCCTTTGCAAACCAACTACAGTATTGTAGCCTGATCACCCAGCAGTTTTCAAGCAACAAAAGTTTGCGTGAACTGTGCACTAGGGTCAACATGCAATGGGAGCAGAGATCAACGTATCAACGTGTCCTCAACGTGCCATAGAAGTACAAAAGTCTCAAATCCTCTTTACACATTTCTTCAAATTGACAGAATGATTTCAATCCTAAAATTGTTTTCAAATCCCGAGACAGAAAATGTAGACCATCTTTCAAAACGACAGTCCACACGCTGCTAACCCACATTGATAGATTCTATGACCCTCAATGTACTGTTCCGCATAACCCTGCAAATTTCTATGCTGGATTCTACTCCGTCCTAAACCTCTGGCCCACCTGTTTTTACTTACGTCACTTCTTGGAACTCCTCTCATATTTGTCCTCCGAGTTACTAACCTTGCCTTTCGACTTTCTCATCTTCACCCCATTCTTCGATGGACGCGGAGAATCATCCACATCCTTCCTGGACCGCTTCTTGTCAATATTTTCATTTACTGTTATCTCCTCCACTGGCCTTGGGAGGGATGTTTTCTCTTCTCCCTTGACAGAAGTCTTAACTGCTGGTTCTGCGTGACATGGCTTTGGGGTCTCAGGAAACCAAAATGTTTCAAAGAACACCAGGAATGTTTTATCATCGAAAAGGCCTTTCTAACCCATGCCCGTTATGCAACGTATTCTATTAACTCTGAAATTAGAAGGATGCTTGAAGTGATCAAATTCCAAATCTTACAACAAGATTATCATACCTTTGTCAGCACTCTCAAATGCTGGAAGAACGGATAATGCACTCGTGTCAAAGACTACACTAACCAACTGTTGCTTCAAAAACAGCTGCACAAACGATAACACTACATGATAAGTGACAGCTCAGGGTAACAGGCTACAGGAAAACTATTAAGAAATACATGAAACAATGTAGTCATCATTGCTTGACACCAAATGCAACTAACCATGGCAAGAAGCTGCCTAGTCTTCGAGTGATGAATTCTTAAATATCTGTCCAGGCCTGCACAGAGTTACATTCGAACTGAAATTAAAGAAATACCAATTAATTCCATCAAAGAACAGACAAGGGAGATTAAAATCAAACTCTCACACTGCAGCAGTAAGAAAAAGATTAAAATTTTACATCAGAATATGCTTTTACGTACCACAAGATGCAACAAGTGGCAGAGTTGGATGCCGAACTACTGACCGCACACTTCCCGCTATTTTCCCTTTGAAACCTCCAACATTTTGGCCTGCATTCTAAAAATACTCAGAACTGTGTCTTCGCATCCCGTGACAAATCATCAATTCAAACAACACATTTGGCAAAAAACTGAGACCCATGCTGACCTGTACGCATATCAAAGCACCCCAGGTCTCCGCTCCCTGTTCCAACATACACTGTGTACCCATCCCCATCCGGCGCAATGGACTTGATCGGAGATTCACCATAGTCGAACATCATTACTGGCCGCCGCTGCGATCCTGTTGTGTCATACAACCGAATCTGCCAAAGAAAAGAAAGCCAAATTATCAAAGGGAACAAGTCGGGATCATTTGTATATGCACGAGCTCATGAGCAGATCTACAAGTAGCCAAAATTGGGCAATAGTAATACCTCAAACAAGGACGCGATAGCATTCATACCTGATGGTGACCAGTTCCTACAACAAACTTGTTGTGATCCTTTTCGGAGAGGAATGCCAAGGCTGTGACATATGCTGGAGCTATCAGCCCTAAATTGTCCCTCCGAGGCTGGAAAGTATATTGAATCAATCTCAGAACCCAACGGCTTTACTTTTAACACGAAATAAACCACACCGTATTGCACATCCAGGCCGAGCGTAACGATCGAGTTACTTACATTTTTAGCACTCCATAGGCGGGTTCGCTTCTCTAGATCCCAGAGGCTGACATCGACGCCTTTTCTGTGATGGAAGAAAAGTGTTTACTTAAGTGAGATTCAAATCACTAAGCGAGCGCTATGAAATGCCAGTGTGACGAAGGAGAATAAATTAGAGGTACCTAATTGCAACATGTACCTCAATGCAACACCCTAAAATCTTGCACGATAAGGACATATTGATTTTGAGAATGTACAACTTAAAATCAGAACTACCATAATGTTAGTTTTAGGTCGACAATCAATGAAACTTTGAACCCTCATGACTTTTGTATGCATACAATATCCAAATAAGGCGTACTTTGCTGCATTAAAATCAACTTGCAATCGCTAACAAGACTCGATGAGCATTTGAGTAGGTCTAATTACAAAACTATACTTCGTGTCAATCTAGGAGTGGTCATCTAACAATTCTATCTTCCAGGGACCAACATGAGCAAGATAATGAGCAACTCGTAGCTTGACAGAAACATACCCTCCGAAAAGAGCATAACGCTCACTACCGTCCACCCGTAAACAGAGAATGCATCCGGAATCAGCCACGCTCCAAACAATAGCATCCTCTGGGCTGCTAGTAGAAACGCCCATGTCTTCATCACCACCAGTAGACACATTCATGTCTTCGTCCTCATCACGACAATGGATCCTTTGAATGGAAGCCACACCCTGCTCGGTGCAAGTCAATAATGCTGTACCCCTGGAATAACACGAATCAATTCGTTCACAGAATCCTTGTTTCATCGATCCTTCTGCAAACATCACAACTTCTGAAAGAAATTTAGGATTCAGGGCTAAAAGTTTACCAAATACTAGTTTTTTTGAAAAGGTGCAGACCACAGACTGCATCGCTTGCATCCTCACGGGATTTTCCATTGCTTCCGTCGGTCGCTGTGGAAGTAGGAACTCCAATTTCAGCAAGCCGGACACCAGAGCTTGGATTCAAGACTTCCACCTGGTGATTCGTCAAATATCATAAGCTCTAACTTCAACTCGAAAAGACCAAGAGTACATGCCGTCAATCTTGAACTTCTATCCCACATGCTCAGATAGAAGTCTCAAGTTTTCCCGACAGACTGGTCAAAAACCCTAAACCCTAAATTATCCAAAATCCTCCTAATCAAGGCGCAACTCCTAAACCCTAAATAATCCCCAATGCACATGGCGAAGGTGCAATTCAACTCGAAAATTTGGTTACAAGAGCTAAACCCTAAATTATCCCTATTTAGAAGAACCACACTCACTCTGCCATTTTTCCTCGCCAACGCGATCCCGTCCTCGCCAAACGCAGTGCACAGCGTCGGCTGTGGACCCCATCGAGCCACCACCTGCGGCACGCTCTTGTCCGACACAACCTCCACCACTGCAAAATTGAACAAGGGAGTTGAAGGGGTCAGGACGTTGAAAAACACGCAAATGACTAGCAATGTTAATCCGTTACACTTCTCTGCTGTGCCACCTCATTGTCACTAAACACTTGACAACCTAGTTTTGTGAGGAGTGATCACGAGACGTGTTTACGTTACGATTCCCAAACATGTCATATAGAGATTGTGCAAGAAAGGTCTACCAAACCTTTAAGGAAACCGAGCGTATCGCAACAAAGAGCTCGGAAGGGGGGGCACCCTGCCACTTGCACCGTATTGGTGCGCGGCATCGTGAATGCGAGTGAGAACAGACGAGCTCGCCGATGAGAAGACAGGGTTTAAGGATTTTAGGGTTTTAGGGTTTTAGCGAGAGAGAGTCACCTTCTCTAATATCACACTCGCAGGCGGTCAACTCAACTCTCAACGACCAAGGGTTGGGCAACTTGTTTTGATAGTTTTGGACATTTTTGTGATTATTGGATCATTTAAATCTTAATGTTGCAATGTTGAATCTTCATGAATCTTTGAAAAGTGGTGCACACTTGAAGTTTCTTTAAAACTATGGGGTTTGTTTAATGAATTGAGAGATGGCAAAAGAATTTCAAATAAGTTTGTATTGAAATTAAAGGTTACTATTTAATTCTTGATGGCTATAAATTCACAAATATTTAATAATTAAGATAACTACATCCATTTCAAATACATACCAATCACCATTAACCCCATAAAGCCTTAGGCTTTTTTTGATTTTTTGTATATTCTTTTAAATATATTTGTCTAGAAATATCATTCATTGCAATTTCATTGTAATTTCATGAAATTGATCATTTAAAAAGGTCATCTTCTTCCAGTTTTGAAAATTACATTGGATGAATGAAATGTTAATAGAACTAAATGTTTCTTGCAAGCCCTCTATTCATTGTTCGTGATATGGACATCGAAACACTTAAGGGTTAATATCATAACCCATACTTGCTTTTGAATATGAACACCAAAGTGTCTAAGGATTAACATCATAAATTCATAACTCATGTTCACTTTAAAATATGGATGTTAGAGTGTTTGAGGGTTAACATCATAACTCACACTTGCTTTAGAATGTGGATGCTAGAACATTTAATGGTTAACATCATAACTCATGTTCAATCTAAGTCATCTACCAAAAAAATCCTTGAATCCTCACAATTCTTGCACATCCTATTTAAACAAGGCACGCTTAGTTGCATCAAAATCTCCTTGTAATTTCTAAAGACAAGAAGAAAATTGTGGAGTCCAATAGTAGGAACTATACTAAATGCCTAAAGTGCTTGAATTAGGTGTAGGCACATTACTAATATTCAATGCACCAA
Organism: Thuidium tamariscinum; assembly: GCA_947034885.2. NCBI lineage: Eukaryota > Viridiplantae > Streptophyta > Bryopsida > Hypnales > Thuidiaceae > Thuidium > Thuidium tamariscinum. The sequence goes on along the minus strand of OX344749.2, from coordinate 36,141,287 downwards.
ATCATTAACTCCAATACCATGAACTTTATATACAATGCCCTAGAAGAAATGTTGATGTCCCCTATTTGGACCCTTCCGCTTTTTTGGTATAATTTAAAATGTAGCTTACATTTCTTGTTTTCTTCAATCTATATTTGTACCTAATATATTTCCCCTCAAGCATATCAAATTTTTGGTTTCTAAAAACCAAAACTCTATTTTTAGTGAATAAATTTTTTTTTTGGCGGTTTTACATGAAAATTTACAAAAATCTATTGGGGATGAATTTTTTGAATTTGATTGCAAGGATGTGTAGGAAACCTCCATACACACATCTTTCCATCTTCAAAAAAAATTCACAATTCCCTTTTCTAGAGGTTGGAATGGATATATGAATAGTATCCAGATTTATGAAAATTAATATCTCCTTATTGTTATTATATTTTCCTATTTTCCTTTAAATAGTATCTAATTCTGCATATTTGAGTGTGATGGTACAATTACTTTAGTAAAATCTAATAATAATAATAAAGAGATATTAATTTTCCAAAATCTAGGCACTATTCACACATCCATTCAAACCTCTAGAAAAGGGAATTGTGAATTTTTTTTGAAGATGCTCATTGAAAGAAAGATGTGTGTATGGAGGTTTCCTACATTTCTCCACAATCAAATTAAAATAATTCATCCCTACTAGGTTTTTGTGAATTTTTATGTAAAACCACAAATTTTTAAAAAAAATTCACTAAAAATAGAGTCTTGATTTTTGGAAACCAAAAATTTGATATGCTTGAAGGGAATTGTGTTAGGTGCAAATGTTGATTGAAGAAAATAAGAAATGTAAGCTACATTTTAAATTATACCAAAGAAACGGAAGGGTCCAAATGGGGGCGTCAACCTTTCTTGTAGGGCATTGTACACAAATTGACAACAATGTACTTGGATACTCTTGAACTAAGTTACGAGGCAAATGCTATTCATCAAATGTTCTATAATAGAAACAAAGATGAGATGGCTGTTGCAAGAAATTGCTCGTCTCATCTTAGAAATGAAAGTCTAACGGTAGTAAATGCCAAACATTATCATCTCTTCTTGCTGCCAGCACCACCTGGCACATTGCAGTCCAAAGTCATAACCTCCGTCTTCCCTTGCAATCTTTGAGAATCATAGATGTTAAAGTTCTGATGGTTCTCATTTAATATAAGTTTAATAAGAACTGTCTCCAGCCTCCCGGCGCTTGAACAAAATATGTAAAGTCCATCATGCACTTCACTTATGCTCGGTCCTTGGCTGCACGAACTGCAGCAAAGGCATCAATGTTACTTGCACTTGCTGCCACCTTCAACGATTTCCTCAATTCGGCACTGAATGGTCTGAGGAAAGGATTGAATTCCTTCTCCTCTTGTAATGTGGTCGGAATCTGATCAAATAAACCAAACAGAAGCCACATGAGAACGTGGAAGATATTCAAGAGGACAGATTGCACAAATACTTAAGATTTTGTTGACAAAAAGGTTGCACTGCACTTAAGTTTAAAACTCACCGTTGGCAGACCGTTTTGACGGAGCTCCTTCACTTTCTGAGCTCGTGACTGCAAAGCGCCATTCTGAGGCTCCACTGTCAACGCAAACTTTGCATTCGACTGCGTTCAAAATGGAAGGGTCAATATACAATCGAAACAGAAAGCGACAGAATTTAGAAAATATACTAAGTCAAATTATCTCTCGTCCATTCCCGAGACCACGAAAATCAGTTTGAAGACTGCTCAAGCAGGATAAGGTTAACATACCTCATAGTGACATTTTAAGCACTGGGTATAGTTACCATTATTAAAACGGTCAAACATTTAAAAAATCTTGTCGGGTAAATCAGGGAATATTTCAATGCACCAAGGGACGCATTTCCTTTGATATTGTCTACATAGTTTATGAAGATTCAAAGTTTAATAATTAGATGACCTAAAGCCGACATAAACTCTAATATCAAGGCGTTGCACAAAATTTCAAAATCAATATGTACTCATATTGCAAGATTTAGGGTGGTGCATGTAAGTTTGTGTCTCGATTAGTACCTCTATCTTAGCTACACAGGTTACGAGCCAGTTTGATCTGTTACGGTTCCCCTCAGTCCCTATTTATCATATATTTCGATATGAATTCGGTCTGGGCTTTGCATATCGACATCCTACAGCAAAAGAAACCACAAGGAACTTTCCCTGGAAGAAGACACTCACCATTGTATACTCATGACCACAATACACGAGTGTGTCATCTGGCAGCGCTGCTAATTTCGACAATGAAAGCCACATCTGTAAACAATTAAACAACAGATTATCCTCAAGAAGTTCTCCTGCTTGAACTAAAATTAGCCAACGAAAAAAATTAAATGACTCAAATCTGCTATCCCATTGAAAAGTCCAGGAACAAACACAACAGTTCATAAGAAAAAAAGAAGTCACTCTTATCGAAGTTGCTCAATACCTGCTCAGGCGAACCTTCAAACAGGCGGCCACATCCGATTGAAAAGAGAGTATCTCCAGTGAACACAGACTTGTTCTTTTCAAAGTAGAAGCTCACATGTCCTGCTCACCAAATATGTCAGCTAGAAACGGAACAAAACTTACAACTTGCGCAATGTATTCGCAGATGCCGCCACCACAATAGCTCTCCAAGAAAGCAAAATGACAAACTTCCGAGTACCATACATCCAAACGCATGTTCAAAGAAGCGCATTGTTCTTCTGGTAAAGTAGAGGGAAGTGCATTGTTCTTTAGTAATAGAGAGAACATGTAATCAAACCACCAGATAAAATAGCGTTTATAGTAAATTAAGAACTATTAGATAACATCATAAAGAGAATCTTTGTCATGATTCATAAGGAGGTCTCCTTAAGATAATACAGAGGCCTCCAAACGACCAAAAGGAAGACCTCATGAATCACGTAGAAGACATTCTTTATGATGCCATCTAAAAGTTCCTGAAAACAATCTAACTTTACTGCACTTTGTAATAAGCACTGCACCCCATTCAGAATATGAAAGTGGAGAGAGCGACCACAATTACCTCGAGTATGACCAGGAGTATCGAGGACTCGCATGGGCTGCTCACCAAACATCCATATCTCGCCATCTCTCAGAGCAATGTCAATGCCAGGGATACGTTCTTGGTCCGCCCTTGGTCCTACCACCTGCTCTACAGCCACCTTAGCCTGGTAAGTGCAATTTTCAACTTTCACTTTACTTAAATTTGATACAATGCATTAAAAAACACATTCAATGTATTAAAAATCACAATTAATGTACTAAAAATTCGATTACAGTTAAGTTCAGTACCTTTGCGTTATACTCTTTCTTCAAATCTGCATTTCCGCCAGTGTGGTCCCAATGATGATGAGTGTTTAAGATATAGTCTAAGGACAAACCCTTCGCTTTGAGAGCCTTAATGACAGGCCCAGAAGCTGAAGGGTCCACAACCCCGGTGGTCCCAGAGACTGTATCATGAAGCAAGTAGGCATAATTGTCTACCAAACATGGGACCTGCATGAAAATCCAATTGTTGATAGAATTGAACATCAAACTGTCATGCAAAGCTGTGAAAGCAGAATCAAAGCAAAAGGAGACCTAAGTCTTAGAAGTTTATGCATAGCGAAGATAAGATACATACAAGGTCGATCTGAAGCGCAGCTTGAGTGCTAGTAGCAATACTAGACTGACTCTTGATGCCGCCCCAGTACTGATTGCTTGTCCATGCACCAGGAAGTATCCTACCATTACTGCCCCTTTGCCAGACGCCGCTCTGCACAGTCGAACTCAATACTTTAATAGTTTCACACTTACGACTAAACCTGAAGTGCCTAAATGGTCAAAAGTACACTGATTTGTCTACTTACTGAGAGGGAAAATTAGCATGATCAGTAAAATTACATTCATAACAACTTATTTTGGTGGAATTGGTACAATACACGAATCTTTCAACCTGCACTAGTTCAAAATATTGTGACTTCTGATGAATTAGTGTCAAACACACTATTAAGACAAGTTAGTGTAGTCGCTTCCACTCCCATATCTATAGGAATTGAAACATACATACTGTAACCACATGTATAAATAGAAAGAAGATATCATAGACTACAGTTTTAAACAATACAAATATGCTTCGTAACACTTGTAAGCCACTATAATGGAATATTAAGTTCCAAATTGAACTTTCTACTTTTAGCTTAAACACTGAAGTTTTGTACCTACCAAAATTAATCCTTACGAATGCAGACAAACTACCACTCTCACTTCAACAATTCGCAACAAGAAAATCACGAGGTGATTCGAATCATAAGAAGATGCAAAGCGCAGATTTCAACATAAGCTCACACATGAATTTAAATCAGACAATCAAGGGAACCGACATTTCAGAACCAGGCTGGAGCATTGAACTCCGACATGACTATTCTCGACGGAAAAATAAATGAAGGCAATTTTGAAATATTCTAAGACAAAGCTGCTTCCCGCATGATAGCTGTTTTAGATCAAAAGCACCAACATAATTGAGCAAAAGAAGAGCAGTAAGAAGGTTCAATGAGAAGCAAATGCGAAAAAGCATCAAGTTCCAACCCTTGAATGCAACCTCACTGCAGTCTCGCAATCACACTTACCCAGACAGCACCACTGTAGACGAGAGTGGATATCGCTCCACCTAAGAACAGAGAAAGAAAAGGCGACCTCATTCCGCGCAATCCACAATCACAATCCAACATAGGTCTGTTCATATAAGAATTACACCCACATCTGTTCAAATTCCGTATCCAAATTCCGTCTCGATTAGCAATTCGTATCACGGAGTGGGTGGAGCTCTTCGTTGGTGGATCATTGTAATCGGGTTTCGTGTAACCATGTAATTAACCTCGGAAAGAAAAGAATGCTTGAAAAAATTCAAATAATTAATCAGGCAAAAGAGATGTAGTGCTCACGATGAGCGCTGGAGGGCAGCGGTGACGAAGAGCGGTAGCGGAGTAGAGCGAGAGGTGACTCGCCATCGCCATCGCCATAGCTCGACGTCGTCGCTGCCAAATGCTCGACGCTAGAGAGCGACACACCTCAAGCAACGAGGACTCGAGGAGCACCTCAATGTTTGGGGGATTGGATGAACGTATCCACTGGATGATAAACATCGGATGATGAATGAAATGCTCTCCATGGTATAAGTAAGTCTGTTCCTACCGACTTCTGAGTCTCTATTTTGATTGATTGCTGGAGGTAGCGATGGCGGGCTGGATTCAGTCAGGTTCGTGGTTTCGCGGTTGATTTTTTCTGCGAATTCGATGTTTTTCTCCATCTCGGCATGTCACATGTCGAAATCATATTTGTGTAAGGGTAATTTTGGAGTATTTCTGGCGTTGCAGGGGAAGTGCGCGCAAGAAGATCGCCATGGAGGTTGAGCGTCATTCCGGACACTTTTTTCACTCTTGTTAATATGATTCGGGTGTTTTTCCGAACCATGTTTTCGGTATGTACCCTCGAGTTTTAAGAGATTGATGTATTACGATCGATTGCACTGCTTGGATGCTGGATTCATTTTTTAGTGCAAACCCTACTGGCAATTGAGTGGTTCGTGTTCCTTGAAAGAAGTTGACTACATTGGAATATAATTCCGGTCTCCGATTTCTAGATTAGTGATAATTTGGTTTGAACTTTATTTTATCGTTTTTAAAACTTTTCTTGAGGGCTTACAACCTAGGAGTAGAGTCATTAAGAGCAGAATCGGAATGAATGCTGTCTAAGCCAAGCAATAACGCATATTGAAAATTCAGACTGGAACGGAAGATTGTGTCTGCTCGTAATTCTGTTTGACCTGAAGTAGAAAAATAGGTTTCGCGTGACTGAAATCGTAGAAGAAATAGATTTAGGCTTTTGATTCGTTATAGTTCAATAAAATAACGCTTTACGTTTGTTTGATACTGCAGTTGGACGAGCATCGAAATTACGGTAAGAGGTCGGATAACAGACGCCCTGGATCGTATGGCGGAGGTGGCGGTTTCGGTCCTGGAGGGCCTGGGGGACCTGGTGGTCCACCCGGAGGATATGGCCGAGGACCTCGTCGTGGCATGGACAGTGTGCGCGGCATTGATCACAGTATGTTTCGAAACCCTAATCTTCGTGGTGACGAACTATGTCACCGGATATTTTCGCCACAAATTGCTGGCTTTCAATCATTATTGGCATTCTTATTAACAAGCAAATCATTGAAGCTGCTATATTCGATGTGGAGGGTGCATTTGTAATGCTCAATAGTTTCTAGGTTTCAGATGCACCGGACAGACTTCTTTTTGAGAGTGTTACGTCTGCAATTAAGGTAGAGGATATTGTTTGGAGTCACTTTGAGCATTTAATATATGGAGTGCGATTTCTAGGTGATCACAATAGAGCTGTGGAGATCACTTTGGGATGAAATTTTGTCATTATGTATGAAGTTCTTATGCAATCATTCATAGTGGGAGGTCTCATTTTAAGTGACCGTAGAGAACCTCATTTCCATTCAAGGATCAGTGCTTAAAGTAGTCGTCATGCTGTCACCATTTGCTAATTTATCGCCAACTAAGTGTATGCATAGATGAGTTGCGGCCTTGCGCGCTGTTGGTAATAGAGGAGACATGATTACGTCCTTACTGGATTTATCATTTTACAGTTGAATAAGCAGATTGCATTTACGTTTCTCTTTCTTGTCCGGTACTTGCAGGTGCAACTCCTCCTTGCGGGTCTTGCTGTGCAGGATGATGTATTGAAGTTCTTATACGAAAGAGAGAAGACACCTTCAAACCTTAACAAGATGGATTTTTTGTTATCTTCATAGAACTACTCTCGCTTGTACTCCAGATAGGTTGTAGGATTCGGTACGGTTTGACTGCTTGACTATAAACATTTCGGTCAAGTTACATGCTGGATCACAACCATGCCCTGCTTCTCTTCGCAATTAATCTGTAATGCTTATTTGTAACTACTCATGTCCTTTGTAAATGAACCGTCGAATGCTTTGGCATTTGACTAAACTTACTTCAGCTATTCTCACTTCTGACAATGGAAACGAGTGCCACTTTCGTGGATTGAACGTCTGTATTAAACTCTGGGTTCAATTCAGCAGGCAGTCCTACAGTCTTAGCTGCTTGCAGATCGGTAGCTGCTCCACAGCATTCAATAGAACATGTTCAAGTTTTTTCGAACGAGTGAGGAAGTACGAATCAGTTGCATGCGTTCAGCCTTCTTAAGTACGGGGTGTCAGTCCTCACGCTTCTTACTCTTACCACGTGCACAACGCCCTTCTTTTCTCAAAGTACCAGTCTCCCTTGTAGAGTTTTGGAGTGTGATTTTGAAATCGCCCGCCTTCTGCGGGCAAACTCGACACCCCTGTTTAAAACTGAAGCATATGCCCGATAAAGTTTTCTTCAATCACATCAAACCTCGTGGATCCAGGAAGACAACCACTAAGACTTGCATTACAGCCTTTTTCTGATTTCAAAGCTATCAAAAGCGCAGACTAGGGGTGTCACAGTTCACGCTTGTAGCCTTGTGACTATGTGGTTTGTCACAAATTCAGCCTTGCACAGTACTGAGCCTCGTGACCTACTGCTCAAGCTCGAATTCGCTCTGCCCAAATTGAATCCTTCGCAGCACAAGTCTGACATTCTGACATTCCCTACGGGAGGGCAGATTCTACAGCAATGAGCAAGAGCTTTTGGATTTTCGGTGCACATTCTACAGCAGCAAGTGAGTGCTATCGGCTTGTCGAAGCCTTCGAAGAATCAAATGGAGGAAGAACCTTGCGCTTTCGGGAAACCCTCTAAAGAATGCAAGAGCATTTCGCTTGGACAAGACGCTCATCCACTCGGATGCAAACCCTTAATCGCAGAAGTAAGGTTTGAACCCTAGTTTGCTAATTGCTCTGAATCTATGGCCTAAGACATCGATCTCACAGCTTAGAGGCTTCGGAGATCCATACGTTCACACAGAAGAACTAAAATCGCGACGAAGGGGAGGAAATGAGCGCAAGAGGATGAACTCATAACATCACTGGACAGAATCTTCGAGGAATCTGAACCACGGTTTCCGTCATCCTCTTCATCATCGTTATCGTCATCCCATCCTCCTGGCTGGTTGTTACCAGATGTGAGCAACTGAGCACTGAGCTTACGTCAAGTCTGTGTGAGCTCGACGTTTTGGAGTAAGAGAGCTATGGCGGCCGCGACTATAGCCATGGCCGCGAGCCCCTCGCAATGCCGAGTCTCTTCTGTTCGGAGCTCCACATTCTTCAACGCCGAGCGGTGTCAACTCTCCGCGGCCAGGGTTCCATCTCTCCGCCGGGCCGTGGTTCCATCTCTTCGCGTCAATGCCGCTCAAGTATAGTGCCATTCAGTCTTGCGAGGGTTTTGCTTTGAATCGGATTCTCTTACTTGGCGTAATCCTTGCGCTTTACTAGGATTGCGTGCGCTTCAGTTTGAGAGGAGAATTTGTTAGTAGTTTTTGATAGATTGCGTAGTCTCAATAGTTTCTTCTTGCCGTGAATTGCGCAGGTTGAAAGGAGCTACGTGATGGTGAAACCTGACGGCGTACAACGAGGCCTTGTAATACTCTTCTCTCTCGCTGTGTCAATCTTGCTTTGTCCTTCCTCCACAGGGATGAAGCCAATGCTTGTTTGGAAGAGTGTGAATTGTGACAATGCCTTGCTCTTGCTAACTTCCATAGCTCTGAAGAGAATGCTTGTTTGGAGAGCGTGAATAGTGACAATGTCCTGTTCTTACTTCGATAGCATGCTCTGAAGCATGCTTGTTTGGGAGGAGTGGGAGTTCTGACAATGTGATAGGAATTGTTCGGCAGGTTGGCGAAATCATTACAAGGTTTGAAAGAAAAGGCTTCCAGATCGTAGGACTGAAGATATTCAAGACCCCGAAAGAACTTGCACAGGTGAAGAGCATTTCATCACCGCTTTGGTTGTTCTCTGTAAATGCGAAGGTTTAAAAGAGGTGATTTTTGCAGAATTGGCAAGGGTTACACCAATTTTGTCGATGCCTTCGCAGGAGCACTACGGAGAATTGAAGGAAAAGCCATTCTATGGGAAGCTTGTGGACTACATCATATCAGGCCCCGTCGTCTGCATTGTATGAACCCTTCCTATGCATATCCTACTTGTCTAGAATAGGATCAGATCACATTTTCCATTAGGGGTGTCAGGCCTTGGGATTCCTGCTCTGCAATTTGCAGTTCTGTTTCCGAATTGGGTACTACGTGATACTTATATCCTCAAACTACAAGCCCTCTTGTCGAGTTTCGGAATGTAATTCTTCTTATGTAGGCTTGCTTTGACACCTAGGGCAATTTCTCCCTCTTGTCACCTCACAAAAATTAGAAAAAGCTAGACCAGTATTTTACGTTCATCTTATAGCGTTGGCACCTAGTGCTCCCGCTCCCTGTGGCTGTTTCTTCTTCTCTTCTCTTGGATTCTCCCTGCCGACATTGGCTTGCTGGATATAAGTGGTCGATGTCCATCAATAGAATTGAGAACCAGATTTGTATGCTTGTGGGACATACTCAGACCAAAGCACACTTGTAGTGTTATTATAGCAGCACTCCAGATGGATGTTTGTGCAGTTGCGTCCTACGGGTGGAGATGTTCTCTGTATTTTCAATTCCTTGACAATGTAATGGACTCTGCAGGCTTTGGAAGGACCTGGAGTGGTGGCTTCAGCAAGGAAGTTGATCGGGGTGACCAACCCCTTGAATGCAGAGCCAGGCACCATCCGTGGTGATTTCGGTATCGAGGTCGGAAGGAACGTCGTCCACGGCAGTGATAGCCCCGATAATGGTCTCCGGGAAATTGGTGAGACAATTGCTGCTTCTGGAATCAGTTGGTGACAATACTTTCAGTAACATTAGATTGTTTTAGAAACTTTTTGACAACACCTTAAAATGAAAATCATGGGGAGCCTTCTGTTTAATTACGCTGATCGTGCAGAGATCATTGATCTATCCAGGGAAGCCTCTGAATGATCAGTATAACTATTGGAAGGCCTTCTCTTTATGATGTGGTCTAGAAGTTCTTGAAATATTGTAATTTTACTGAAAAAACGTTTTGGTTTGGTTTCTCTGTTTCTGACTTGATCGTGGGTCTCTTTGTCTTTGTGGTGTTGCATTCAAGAGTGTTGGCTTTGAACAGAGATTTTGTGATGTTGCAGGACTTTGGTTCGACCAAGATGAGCTTGTGGATTGGGAACAGCACTTGACGCCTTGGTTGAAAGAGTAAAATTCTTCACCTCCGACTTGCCACCGCAGCACACTAGTTTTGCAGATGGAACTGAGTTTAGAAGAGAGAGATATGGTTGCTTTATCAGAGGCATGTCATTGCTATTTAATAAATGTTCAGGCCAATTGGCATATTGAAATGACTAAAGATTAATCGATTTGGAGATTGTGTTTCACCTGCTTTAACTCATAACTGCCCAAGGCCTTTTCTGAGTGTCTTGGAGTTTGCTCTAAATGAAACAATAAGCCCAAGTATTGATAAGTTTTATCAATATTTTCAGGTTTGTAATTGTAATGTTTGATCAAGAGTGTTAAAATTGTGAAAGTGATTGGAAGACTTTTAACCCTTAAAGGCCGGACCTATTACCACTGGTCTGAAGCCTCCCTGCTTGTCACTTAGTTTGTTACCGTTTTGGAAGCAGATATGCCTGAAATTTTTTTATTTTATTTTTCAGAGATGAAAGTACATGTCTTCTATACTCCACAAAAAATTTAGATTTTTTTGTGAAAAATTGTTTTTTATGTGAATTTTTGAAGAAAAACTGAAGAAAAAATCATATCAAATAAAAAATTATCTCAAAAAATCTGAAAATTTCACCGTGTGTGCACATTATAGTGACTAACATCATGATGGAAACTCAATTTCCGTGTGCTTTTATAAATAGGATGCAATGGACATTAAAATTGCAGCCAAAGTTCAAAATGCTATAAAATATTCAATTTTACAAATTGTTCCAAATTTTCAATTGGAGAAGAAACTAGAGAGTAGGACCTTCATTTCATTAGTTGGGCTCAAACTCAAAAAACGTCATTTTAAAGGAGAAATTTCAGATTCGGTCACTTTCTCAAAATACACTAAAATGGCAAATTCTGCCATCCGTTTTCTCTAATTACATCTCAACTACATAAAAACAAATTGTAGTTAGACTAAAAACTCAATTGGAGACTCTTTACAACTCAATTTGAAAGATCAATAAAAGAAAAAGTGAATGAGAAAACTACTGTTCTGCTCTTCTTCTGCTCTTCCGCAGTCATCCAAACGCCAAAAAATGGCGCCTCAGGCATTAAGGGGTTAACATTCTTTTTACATGTCAAATCTAAAACTAAGGTCATAAAAAACATTGAGGTTGAAGGACATCACACACAAAACAATAATCAATTTATAGCATGACTCAAGACCTACTAGACAATTTTTATAAATGAATTTTCAATGTGATTCCCTCAAAGTTTAGTGTATTTGAGGCTCAATTCCAGGAACTTGTAACATTTGAAAAGTCAAGATTTGTAATTGAAACATCCTTGTTCTAAGTCTTTAATAGAAAAATCACAACCAATTTTTTCCAAAATCAGATTTTTGATGCTGAAATTAGCCTTTAATGGATATTCATTTTTAAAAAATATCTGAAATAGTACTTTGGTAAGACTTCATTTAACTTCAAAGTTTGGTTGAATTTGAAATGTGTTGCCTTAGGCATTTAGAGTCTAAAATCGTGTTACACCTTATAGCAAATGTATACATTCCAAGTACACCCAAATTTCTTTAATATAACATTCTTTGTTCAAAAATAGTTCCTACATGGCCATTAAAAGGAAAGACCATCCCAAAAATCAATTTAGAAGACCCAAGAATATTGGCTCAAAGCAAAGGCAAATATCCTTAACCCCTAAAGGACCATTGTCCCCTCGGGGGACAATTTGGAGTTCGGGCAGGTTCCGTAGACCTCAATTTTTAATGAATCTTTTTGAAACTTTCTCATAAGATAGGAAAACTGATTAGCTTCATGGGAATGTAATTTTTATTTCAATTGGTGACCAGGAGCAAAAGTTATACCACAAAAAGCCCAAATTTTCATTTGGCAGGCAGAATTTTTTTTTTGCAAAAAGTCAGAATTTAATTTTTTAATTTTTTTTCTAAAATAATATATTTTTGCCTACATGTGAAGCTTTGATTCACTCTATTTGGACTTATAATGAGAAAGTTATGGACAATCTTGTTTTTCAGGCAATCTAAACAATTTCTTGAAAAAATAACTTATAGGATTCATTTTTGAATGCAATTTTCACAATTTTTCAAAAAAAATTGTTGGACAAGGTTATGTTTACTTTCTAGAACAATCTCACCATTGGGATTATTGTATTTCAATCCCATATTAGAGTTATTAACCATTTAGTTTTTCTTTCAATCTTGAACCTACATCTACTTAACAATTTTTTAAAGAATGAAAATCAAGTGTTTTTTGTATGAAATTTTTTTCCTAGAGTCTCAACTCAATTTCTTAACACAAAAAATTATAAATTCAAAGTCGATAGTGCAATTTTTTAATACAAATTCCAGTCAAAGTCATCTGAAATTGCAAACCACAGTTTAAAAAAACTTGTATTTCCAACTTTGAATGCTCATATCTTCCAATCTGTACGGTCAAACTTCATGAAATTTTTACCACTTGATCTCAATCAAGTTAAGTACAAGATCCTATGGTTAGATTCTTTAAAAAAATAAATTTTGTTTTCTTGGATGAATGCAACAGAAATGGCAGTTTTGAGAGGTTTTTGACAAAAAAAAGGCCTTGGTCCTTTAGGGGTTAAGGTAGAGATTGGCAAATACACAAGGTACCTAAAAGCACTACTAAAACAAATGTGATCATTATGTACATTTTATAGATCAATATGAACCCACTCAAGAACAAATTTTAGAACATCTACCAAATAAACTATGAACATTTACAATTTTTATATCCAATATCTAGATGATGCATTTCTTTGATGCATTGAAATCTTGCTTCATTATCAATTAGAATATATATTTTTTATTGATCTAATAATAGAAATTTAGCACAATAGAAAAAGTAACACTTTGAGGTGTATCTACCTTAAGGTGAGCCATAGAGGTTTGGCCACCTCATAACATTATTTTCTTCCTAGATCATTTTGGGTTGGGAGAGGGAGGAAATTTGGAGGAATAGGAGTTGTTCACCTCCACCACATTGCACATTGTCACCACATTGTATATGTGTGCATTTTTATGGTGCTAAATATCCAATTAATTTAGTAATGTCTATAACTTACATTGTTCACCACAAATCTCTACTACCTTTTAGCTAAAAAGAAGATCCAACTAGGTATGAAAAAAATAAGAGCCTTGGATTTCCTTCCAAAAAAATGGCCCTACTTCTAATGTCGTTGATCTAAAATTGAAAAAAATAAACAAGCGTTGTTGATCACACCTTTCATCATCCTAAGAGATAATCCAAGTTGTTGAAAGATTGAGGTTAGGCTTTCATAAGTAGGCATGCTTGAAGGCAAGCTTTCCTTCAAGTATACCTTTGCAGACTTTATTACTCTTATTGCATCTTGTGCAATCCAATAGCAAGTGGAGCTTTTGGTTGCATGTAAGTTTACTATATATAGGGCAATGCCTAAAGAAGAGGGAATTGTAGGAGAAAATGTGTCGATGAAGAAAGTGGAGCCCGGTGAGGAGGTGCATTTCCCCCTACAATCTCCAACCACAAGGACGTTGCTCGACATAAACAACTATTAGAAAATCGACAAATTAGATGAAAAATTAGGATGACAATTGTAGGTTGGATGAAAAGGTCATAATGCCCAATTATACAAGCAAAATTGCATAATTGAGCATTACAACTTGATTACACAATAGAAGACACCTACAATATCAATGTGAAATTTCTTGGGAGTAGTTTACGTGTAGTATGCAATGTGTCTACTGTTGTTGCTTATGTTGCAATTCTTAGCAATCTCATCTTTGTTTTTAGGATTTGTAGCTGTATTTCAAAATGCTTGTCATGATACTCCCTTTTCTCTTCCTTCGTCTTACAATGCCCTATAGCTACTCACAATATCTCTCTTGCCTTCATTGACTTGGACTTTATTAGCCTTGCAACACAAAAATTTAGTTGGAATGGACACTATTTGTGCAGTTTCACAATTTAATGGGTTTAGGGTCTTGTTTTGGACGATTAGGATTGTTGCAAGTAGGGATTCAATTGGTTGGTAGTTTATTTGATTCTTTTGGTTCAATTTATATTGTGTGTGATTCAATTTTGTAGTCATTGTTATTTACAACTTACTCACAACATCTCTCTTGCCATCACGTATTCACTTGTGTTTATGATTCTTGAAGTGGAGAAATTTAATTGGAATGGACACAATTGGTAGTTTTAGGACTCAATGGATTTAGGGTTTTGTTTTGGACAATTAGCATTTGATGCAAGTAGGGACACAATTGCTTGGAAGTGTATTTGATTCTTGCCCTAGTTCAATTCATATTGTGGTTTGTGCGTATGATTCAATATTTTATAAGAGATTTTTGATTGCAATCATTGTTGTCATTTGTTGCAATCTAATGCACAATTAAATTGAGTTTCCTATCTAGGAGTGTATATTTGTATGCACTGTCTTTTGAGTGGATAGTAAGTTCCTATGCCACTTCCACCTAAAAGATAGTGCAAGTGTGGGTGATTGCAATATGCAAGAAACACTTGTCCTATTTTTTATCCCCTTGACCTCCAACACGTAGTTTTTTGCTCATAACTTTTTCATCTTTTCTTTTCTTGGTTTGAAATTTAGAACTAAGGTGCACACAAAAGTTTTAGATGTTGAGTAATTTTTTCAGAATTTTTAAAATTATTTTACTATTTTTAACTTTCCCCCAATTGGGTGTTTACTTTGGCCATTTTGGAGGTTTTGAATTCCTATCTTTGACCCAAAAATCCAAATTTGAAGCCACGAATTGAATGAGTTGGAGTTCTACTAACATTACAAGGGGTGGTGATGAGTTTTTATGAAAATAGTAACATGTCTATTGCACATATGGGATCAAAGTGACCTTCCTAGGTACAAAGGCTATGAAGAGGGAAAAAATTTCCTAAAGGAATTTCTTTTGCTATGTGAGTACAATTTTGTTTAGAAAAATGAATTTTTGAATTTTTTTTTGAATTTTTTTTGAATTATTAAAGATGAAAAGGTCCACAAACCCCTTTTTTGCTATTTTTTGCTCCAAGTGGCCTGTGTAGTACTTTGTAGCACTCTATAGTATTGCATCGTACTACATAGTACTAAATCAATAGCCTAGATTTACAGGCACCTAAAATCAATGGTTGACATTGACAAGTGCAGTGCAGATGGGCAATACTGGCAAGATCGCGCAGGACTGCCAATCCTACACCAATAAACTATGTTTTTGAAACAAAAACATGAAGTGTTTCTTACAATGACTCGTGTGCCTAAATTTTATTTAATCTTAAAAATTTTTTTAATTCCCCTTGAGTCCCAAACCCCCCTTCTCCTTGGTTTAAAAAAATAAAAAAATAAAAATTATTTACACTTCAATCCTCCCTTCCCACTTCCTCTTTATAAATTTTAGAACAAGTTTTTCCCACAATCAATATGGGACAATTGTGTCTCCCATATCTCGTATTTTTTACCATATCACTATCCAAATTTCATACCATATCAGTATCCATATCTACTCATTCAAGCGTATTTTTTATAGTATCTCTACCATATTCATATTTGGTACCATATATCTATTGTATGCATACATTATCCATATCCATATACTGAATCTAGATGGCTTAGATTAAATCTTGGAAAGCTCGATGGTGTGTGATTTTTTGAGAAATTGACAGCATTTGGGAGGGGAGCATTTTTATTAAAAAATCAATAATTTGTGATTTTTCGGGGGGTGTAGGGGGACACACTAGGACGTGCTACATCTTTTCAGAGGATAGTCATTAAAAAGAAAGCATTGCCTTACCCCCCTTTGATAATTTAAAAAAAGGTCTTCTATTCAATGGAAAATTAGTAGTTGTAATTCCTTTCTAAGTCTTGTTTTCATTGTTTTAAAAAAAATTTAATGTAAAAGTTTAACGATCAATCGAATGTTGATATTCATGTATACCCCTTCTATAATTCATGTGTCATTATCACTAAATGTGACAATTTGTCACATTGCACATATACAATAATATTAAATATTGAAATGCAAAAAGATAGACTATTATTTAAATATGATAAATTTACATGCATTTTGGATGCCAACTTTGTGACATAACATTATAACTCTCAAGATTCAAAAGAAAGAACTACAATACTATTATTGTTGGAAAATTTAATAAACAAACTTTCAAGGAAACTGACTCTTCATTGCATGATGATTTGATAGGTGCCATCAACAAGATTAACTACAAGCCTAATTGACTTTCAAAGACACATTCCTCATTGTTGAATAACCTTATGAGGTATACACATTGAAACCTCTTAATTGCTTTATTTTTATGTGTACTTGATTATAAGGATTCAATGGATTCTTCACAAGCATGTGTTCCTAATTACAACAGGTGGATCCCTAAACCTAAATTTTTGAAAGGTGTGTTTTAAATAGGAAACTAAAGAAATTATGACCATGTACAAATATGGAATGTCTTCTAAGGATAAAACCTATAGCTAATGAAGATGGAACTAAATGCCCATGGGTGTGATTTTTCATTCTACCTACAAGTTCAATGTCCAACATTGCGTTAATGCTTGAATATTTTCTTGTATTTTCTTGTATTTTTGCTTCTATCTTTATAAATATATTATTTACCTCAATTTCATTAAATTTATCATACATATAGTGTATTTTTCAAAGTCAAGGCATTGATTTGAATGAACAAAGAGTTTTGTAATAAAAAAACTAAGAACCTCTTTGTTCATTGTCAAGATTTTGGATGTCGAAGCACTAAGGGGTTAATAAGCATGGAGACTCTATGTCATATAAGGTGCCCATCCTTCCCAAATGCATCATTGACCTCAAACTGCCATCATCACTAGAGGAACATCTCCAAAATCAATATGACCTATATATGGGGCAGAAATGGTTGTAGAACCTCTCCCCCCAAATAAACATTGACAATCCCCTTCATAATGTTTGCATACAATTTCTTAATGCTACTTTCTTTGGTGCCTAGAAACCTCCTTTCACTTGCCTTAAGAAAATATGGAAGTTTGACTAGTCTTATCGAAATAACTAAAAAGACTAGGCACAGTAGCTAAAAGTGGCTGTTTTTTTTGTTTTTTTTCTTTAAAAACTGGAATTTATTCCAAGAGAGACCAAGAAATTAAAAGTGGCAGTTCTGGGGTGCCCACCTTAGCTGTGCACAGCACAGTTACAAATTTTAAAAGAGCAGTCTGCACAGTTTCGTCAGAAGTAGCTCGTGACCGGTGCTTCCGCTTTATTTGCAGCCCACGTTCTTAAGGAATAAAAGAGCCAAGTGCCTTAACGTTGTGTGCAGCGGCTATCTACTGGAACAGGAGTGCATGCACTACTTCCGAGTTCCGACTATACTTGATTGGACCTGTTCTGTAGCTCTTTACATCCGATCTGTGCTCTCACAGTTACTTGAGTTCTGACGAGCCTTTCTTGTTTTGGTAGTCACTGGACATGGC
Source organism: Thuidium tamariscinum (assembly GCA_947034885.2). Lineage (NCBI taxonomy): Eukaryota > Viridiplantae > Streptophyta > Bryopsida > Hypnales > Thuidiaceae > Thuidium > Thuidium tamariscinum. Next base: position 36,123,577 of record OX344749.2, on the reverse strand, counting down.
ATTAACATGTGTTAAACACAGCAACCTGTGGGATCGGATCGGATTAATGCAACACTCTCAAGAAATTAGAGGAAAGCCAACTGAATCCAATCGCACAATGCACTAGCTAGAGAATTGAGACAGAAACATCTGATCCATTACGTACTGTTCAACATTCGTTGATCGAACTAGCTATGCGGCCTTCCAGCAGCAGCTAGTACACTTTGAGTTCTACTTCGATAAGCCTACTCTCTCATGTCCAGTACTGTAACACCTCGATCTTTCTCATGTAATGTAACTACTCCTTGACTTAATTCTAGCTTCTTGCGACGCAATCTCTTCGAGCATTCCTGAACTAGCGTTTCTTCTTGATCTATCACTCTCCCTGTCTCCCACAACGTGATTACAACAAAGCCAACTCAGAGCCAGCTCCTTCGTCAATTTACTCGCTGGCAACACGGTCTCAAACTACCCTTCTTTACATGGTAAGTGCCCTAACTTCAATTGATGTACGTCATCAACTACCTCGATCGAAATGATCGCTATCCAGCTCCTTCCATCAATTGACATGAACAATGCTAGCTCATGACCCGCTGAAAAAACAGAGAGCTGATGAGCTTTCAGGGATTAGCTAGGCCGGACTGCGTGCATGATGGAGAGCCTGACGACCGATGAAAGCAAGATTGTACGTACTCAAGAACGATGGCCAGCACTTCGTGTAGGAACATGAACTGATGTCACAACGCTGCGTCCACACATATCGCAATAAGTGCGATATTCCACCACGAGTCGTTCTCTCAACCATCTCCAGGTTTCTCGAACCAAGCTCCTCGTCTGCTTGCATTGAAGCCTTCTCGTAGCCTGAGGTGCTTGGTGAACAGGCTCATGTGGCGGAGGTGGTGGTGTCCAAGGTCTGGAGAACTCACTCTTAATCTTGCTGGAAGCAGGAACATGGGCGAAGTTTTCAGGAATGTCGGAGAGGTTAATGTTGCGTCGTGACTTCCGCTCCAAGCTGCGCTTCAGTTGCAGCCCGGCCTTGGCGTTCTCCAATATGACGTCCACTTCGTCAAACGTCTCGTCGTCGTCGTCGTCGTGCACTTTGGTCGACATCGATCTTGGAATTCGGGAATTGTCACTAGTATACTGACAGTGGCAGTGCGAGGGACGATGGAAAAGCTCTGCACATCCTGGATTGTCTCAGCTAGTGCTGAAACAAAAGCTAAGTATGTTTAAGGTCTGGAGACTCGAGTCCCTCGATAGCGGAGAAGTACAAGCGCTAGATATAAAAGGAAGGTCTCTGCAAAAGTAATTCAGCAAGAGCTGGCCGGAGATGATCGCCCTCTAACACCGTACTTCCATTGCGAGATCATCATCACCGCAAATAGAATTCCGACCTTGAGCCATGATATTAACCCTAGAAACACTCGCAGCACTCGCAGCACTCGCAGTACTATGATTGGCAAGATAAAATGCTCCCGGCCTCAAGCCTCGAAATCACTTGTTACCGCTGGAAACTACCTTGCCATGGAGGTCAGTGCTTGGGAAATGAACACAGGATCTAATGGACACAGCCTTAACACAGGGCACAGCCTTAATACAGGACACGCGTGCGTGAGAGCTCTACGGCTCAGCTCCAAAAGCACGAGCTCCTCCTCCCACACGCGATATGCAGCGTACCCACATAAGGTAAAAAGAAAAGACATAAGCGTAGTCCCCGTTCTGCTTTGGTTTCAAAGAAATTCAAATATGCCTTGACGCGCAAAAGCTGCTAATGATCCCTCCGCTGGCTGCAGCTGCGAGAGCCCTGACAATCTATCACATGCTGGGAATTGCATGCGCATGTAACTTCTTACACCTCTGGATTTGAGTCAGATTCCAGTGTGCGCTGGACGGAAGATAATCAATGACCTCTAAGCCAAACAGTCCCACAACGAAATTTGCAGAGTCAGGCAGATCCCACGATGCACTGGACGGAAAATGGCCAATCCCTTCAAATTCAGAGTCCCACACCCGAATTTTCAGGTCGTCAAATTCAAAGAGTCACACAGAAATGTCCAGTTTTCACTCCATCAGCTAGATTCCATTGTGCACTGGACGGATAGTCATCAATGCCCTCAAATTTTCAGAGCTCACTCCATGAAATTTTCAGTGTTCGTCAGATCGCATTGAGATCTGGACGAAAATTGATCCATCTCTTCCCCGATCTCTTCTGATTCCCTGAGCCCGCAACGAAGTTTTTAGTGTTCGTCAGATCCCATAAGCTAGGCGCTGCATGCGAATATTGATCCATCTCTTCAAGTTTACAAATCCGACAGCGAAACGGAACTTTATTTCTCGTAGTAAAGTTGGGTAGAGCTTCCCCAAGCATGAATTTCATTGGATTCCGTCTCCCCTGGGGTAGTTGACCGATCCATCATGTCATCCACCATTATATCGCGTGCGTTTGCGTAGGTGGCGATGGAGGTGAGACGAGCGATCGCTGCCGTCCCTGGGCCCTGGCCTAGCCTGTGTGATCGAGGAGTCAAGCTGTGCAAGCGTGTTTGAAATTTGGTCAAGCATGAGCAGTTGGTTGCCAGGGCGTCTGGCTGCAGCAGTGAGTAATTCATTACTGAAGTAACTCTGGCAATCGATCGGACTCATGTGTCTTCGCTAGCGGTGCGAATCCGCTTGCGACTTGCGACCTGCGTCGGGCTGACATCGCCTGCGGGAAATGGTAATGGCTGCCACCGCTGTCACGTGGTTGCTGGGGCTCACCTTCTGCCTCTAACTTAAGTTACACAAACTATAGTGACTGAACTGCAGGACACCAGTGATCTTAAAACTGGCTAAATTGCTCCAGAAATCTACCAAAAAAAAATGGAGAGCTACATGTCTATTTTTTAAAAAAAATTGAAATTGGAGATTTGAGTCAAAACTTCCTAGAAATAGTCTGAGGTTCATTGGCAAATGTTTCTTTTCATCCATAGTTTGGGTAGCATTTGTTAGCTAGGGTTTTTGAGGGTTCTCGCGTGGTGCCTCCCCAATCGTGTGGATTCATTAGAGAAATTTTGAACCCTCAAAGAGGCCCTAAGAATTGACATGCAAAGCTATTTATTGAAGGCTAAAGTTGATAGCCTAAGTATACAATATGTGTCACTACCTTGTATGAATCTCATCAAGTACTTTTGAATTTGTCAATGTAAAAAATTCACTTATAGTACCAAGAACTTGAATGACAAAAATTACCTATTGTTTTATTGTCCAATAAGCGGCATTTCATGGTACAAACATCATGAGCCTGAAGTACCAATGATCTTATAAAAAAAAGTCTCACTCATAGTACTAAAAACACATGAGCCATTAGTACTTAATTGCACCAAATTTGTCCTTCTCCAAATAAAATAATCCCTCAATATACTTAAAATTTGAATGACAAGAAGTACCTAATGTCCCATTATCCAATAAAAAAACATGTACCTTTATAAACATCATGGTGTCAAAATGGGTGGTAATAGGGAAAAAAATTGTCTTTTCTTTAACAAGTACGTATTTAAATCCAATTGAGTACCCAATTGAGGCCATTTTAGAGGCCTCTTTGAGGGTTCAAAATTTCTCTAATGGTTGCCTTGTGGCCACATCTAAGCCGTCCAAGTCTAGTCTAGATTTTAGGTTGTCTTCTCCTCGTCATGTGTATTTGTAGCCTTGTTATTGCTCTTTCTACAATACATTCGCAACCTAACAATTTTGTAGTACTTATTTAGATTTTAGAGCTTTCTCCTTCCTTTTCTAATCTCTGCTAAATGTTGATGCAATGATGCCATTGTTGTCGTCCCCGCCTTCTTGGGTGCTTGCCAATGCTCTTTAATGCGCCAATTCCAGCCATTATTGTTTTTTGAAAATGGTATATTTGCCCCATTTGATTTTTGGGATTTTCCGCTTTGGACTCATGGGCTCCAAATTTCTAAGGCATTACTTCCAAGCTATGGTGAAAATTCTTGAGGCACGCTTCTTGATTGTCTCCCTTGCATTCACTGCAATTGAGAAATGATGTATGTTTGAGTAGTAGGCTAGTAGTAGGCACGCACATTCCGTAGAGAGCTGTTGGCTAATGCCTAAATCATGATGATTTATGACAATAGTTTAGGCAACGAGGAATAGAGGACTTTGTTGCAACACAATTTAATCTCCCCCCTCCTCATTCTTGCACCATTGCTTATGCAATTGTTTTTCTTGCTGAATTGCTTACAAATGCTCACAATTGCTCCTGATCCATTGTTGTAGACTACTAGTGTTTCTGGGTTCTTTTTTTGGGTGTTTTGTGTGCTCTTATGCAAAACTCCAATTCCATAGTGCTACAACTTAAGCTACTTGAGAACTTCAAGGTTTGGTGCTTCAGTTCTAGCTAAAATTCAAGTTGTATAGGGAAATATGTCACTCCTAGTCCTTCCCATGTGCTTTAATTTTGGTGGAGAATTGTCCAGAAGAAAATGACGAGCGCAAGTTGACCCATGTCTCCGAGACTTGCCATTTGTAGTCCCTATCTCGTCCAATTATCTATGAGCTGCCTTTCAATGAGATCGTGATGTCCCCAATGTTTCTTGATGTTTCGTCTGAGAGCAATGTAGAGGTTTGTGAGACGGGTAAAAGGAAGAAAAGATGGCTGTCATAACACGAAAGAGGAAGAAACCAGATGCGTCTATCCTCACACACAAATAGTAGGAGAAATAAGCATGTAAGTTTGCATGGACAAAGAGCGAGTTCAATTCGGATGGTCACTTTACTAGCATCATGTACCAAAGCTATACAACAATCATGGGGAGGAGGAAAGTAGTGGTTCTAGAGCTTGACAATTCATTTGAAGAAATACAAAAGGAAACGTATGTGCTTGGAGGATAGTATGCCATTGTCATATCTAAAAAAAGGTGATACATTCTACAAACTTAATTGCAAGCACGTCAAGAATTGTAAACTATGGGCTTCCCACAAGCTTGGTTGGACTGTGACTCAACAATTGACGGCAAGTGAGGAGGGCAAGTGTAAAAGGAAGGGAGTTTAATTCTGAACTTAGTTTCAATTTCCTTTTCATGGCTATCCTATGTTTGATTTTGAGAGCCCAAAATACTTATTCATACATTTGAAATTGAAGAATTTGTTTAGAAAACACTGGTCAGAGTCTACTGTTTGGGAGATGTGCGAGCATTTGCACCTTGTTGTTCTCACAACATTGAAGCGTGTTGTACAATTAACGCATTTCATCTCAATCAATGCCGATAAGGCCACTGCTATTGATAGTACCTCTTGGGTTGGCATTCATGTTTACATCATCAACACTTGGGGCAAGAATGTTGTACTTGTTACACTTATCTTGCGTTGTTGAAAGGGCCACATTAGATAAGCTTACTAACGTTATAGTGTTTGCTTTTATAGTGGAAGGAGATCTCACTCATGCTAAAATCATAGATAAGCTTGTTTGTTTGGTTCTAATGGTGTCCATACGTTTCACAGTCCCTAGACAGGTGTGGTAATCCAAATTCAAAATAAATAGGCTTTGTTTTTTCTAGGATCTAGCTGCGTAAGTCTTGGGATTAACCGTATTGTGGAGACATTGTCAAAGTACCCCATGGTGTCTAGGCAAGAAGGCCTTTTCAATGCCAATCTGTATATTCATTTTTTTGCCGCAGCAACAAAAAACACTATGAGTTGGTGAAGTTAACAAGATGTTGCATAATGTGGAAACAAGGTGGATCTCTATGAAGAGTCCTACACTACAAATATTGTCTAAATACAAGGCTCTCTTGTGAAAATTGAGATTGATTTGACTTTTGGATCTAGGTACAAAGCCATGCTTGGGGCTATTAATATCTTTAAATCTCTCTTTGACATCAAAGTGTGACTATGGCACTATCACTTGCATATTTTACACCACTTCTAAATGCAATTTACAACTTGATGAAGCTTTCTCAAGCATGGGACATCTTTATTTGCAACTTTTTACAAGTAGTCAAAGTCTACCAATAGGAGCTTGCTTGCTTGTTCATTGATCTTGCCACTTATTTTAACAATTGAAAGACTTCCCCTTTTACAGTAATTTAGTGTCTATGCAATGTAGAGACATTCTACTCTAGTAGAAGGAGCTCCTAAGAGGCTTCACGATGAGCCACCTATACTTTGATTTCAGTGTGACTATAGTTTTGCATGTAGCCATGACAAGCACACTAGACAACATACTTATGTCACCCAGGAAGTCTTCAATTGTGTTTAGGATACCATCTAGTGCTAGTTTGCAAGTATTGGAATTTTATCAATTTCCAATTTTTTTGCCCTTTCTATTCAGTTTGTATGGCTTTTGATTCAACTTCTAATTTTGTTTGGTTGTGAGTCATGTTCTTCAGGTTTTGAGCTTGTGCTTGTATTCATTTTGCTTCCAATTTTTTTCTTTACATGTTATGTTGTTATTCAATCTCTCTGCTTCAGATAATTCTGATTTAGCTTCTAATTATTTTTGTTCAGAATCTTCTTATATAGGTTCAGAGTTTGTTTTTGTATTCTTTTTTTTCCATTTTTTTTCTTGTCTATTTTGTTATTCAGCTGCTACACTTCAGTTGCTTCTAATTGTGCATCCAATTTTTTTTCTTTATAAGTGTTGTAGTCAAGCTAATTTTTAGTAATGCTAATTCCTAGTTGGAGTTGCAATTTGTAGATTTAGGATATTAAATTGTAGAATACTAGTCCAAATCAATGCTTTTGGCTAACTATAGTAGAAAAGGGGCTAGTGGGTTTGTAGTTGAGTTGGATTCCAAGTGGTTAGATTAGCTATGTTAGATTTTGATCGTTGTGAGCCAATTGGATGGAATTGAAGAGGTACCTATGGGGGTATTTAGCTCTCTCTCCTAATTTGGATTTGCACCCAGTGTTGAGTTGAATCCACTGTGAGTCCAGCCCTGTGAAGGCTGAAATTTTTAATGTATTTTTGCAATTAATATAGTTCAATGATTTAGTTGCTTAATTAAAGTATGTGAATGTATCTTTGTGATTTTATGTGTTATGCTTGAATGTGTTCAAAAGTGTGTTGCTTGGTTTGTTGTCGAGTGTTGTATGTATGATAATCCAAATGGAAAATTGATGTAATTATGTACCTAATTGGCATGTTATTAAATTGTGAATCTAGTATTGGTTGTGTCGTTGTAGTCAGTTTAATAGTTAAGTTTAATATGTGAGAAGATTGAATGTCTAATTGGTCTTATTAAATGGTGTGTTGGATTAAATTGGATAGAATTGGAATTGGGTTGAAGACGAAAGATTGGTTTAGGTTGAATCAAATTAAAATTAAAATTTATCTCCCTACTTAAATGTTTCCCTTGGATTGAACTTAATATACTATATGGGTAGTTACCTAATTGGCAACCAAACCCTTGTCTACAAGTGTGTAGAGTCATTCGGATCTATTGTTGAGCTTCTCACTCTTAGAATTTTGTTTTTGTTTTGTTCTTACCTTTGTCTTCAAAATGGTTGATTGACGAGTGTTTTTTTTCTGATTTTGAAGATATTATACAAGCACTCTATCACAAATTCAATCGGAGATTTCTCCAATAGGAACTCTTAGATGTCTTTGGCATAATTTACCCCTAGTACTAGCATCAAGAGGGGTCAAGGCAAGTTTTGCCCACCACTTGGCTATTCAAAAGGAATTCTATAGTCATGCGAAAGGTGTGAATACCCTTGGGCAATCCTTTCCTATCTTTGAGATGCTCTTAGTGTATAAATTAGATTTGCAACAAGGCTTGTTTAAAGTGACCATGCAGGCCAACTATGACACAGCTTATAGGGCACTTTTGCACTTCAATCGAGTGATATAATTGTAGTGGAAACTTTCTTAGTCATGACACTTGTCTTCCTTGATTTTGAAATACTTCAAATTGGAAAAAATAGGGTATTGTTAGGTCTTGGGCTTTGTAGAGCATGAGCATTGTTTCTCTAATTTTTAGTTTCATGCTATAGGAATAGATTTAGTGTTATATTTGTTAGATACATCTTTTGTGAAATTTTTACCAAAGTTATGTTCACCTCAAGTACAATGCCTAAAAAATTTCAACCCGATTAATTCAAGTTGTCAATTTGTCATTAAAAATTTTTGTCTTAAAAGGTCTCTTCCTTTGAGTAGTATAAGCATTTTAGATAACCATGACAAATAGATTCAATTAATTGGTCAAAAATTCTTCATACATACTATCAACTAGATTATTAACATAATCCCAAAATTTGAAATTCTCACAAACATAGAATTTTACCTTACAAGAATTTGAAATAAAATTTCTTTATTTGAGCAATGTATAAATTAAAACAACAAGATTGAAATTCTATTACAATAAAAAAATATTGTTTCGACTTAATCATTTACAATTCAATGATGTTTAGTTTAGCAGACTTTGGCGGTCATTTGGACAAAGTAGAATAATTTATTTCAAAAAACTTTGAACTAAGAAAAGTTGGAAAATCAAGTTAAATTTCACCTCTTAAAATTTGTTTTAGATTTTGAATCTCCAATCAAAAGTTATGGACAAAGCTCAAAGAGAGGTTGGGAGGAATTTTTTTTGGTATTTTCAAACATCCACTCTGAAATTCGACCAAATCAACAAAGACATCAACACTTTTGTGTTGATTTTTGTTGATGATCAATGGAACTGGATTAACAGAAAAAGATCAACAATTTATGTTGATTTGAATTCATTTTTCTACTAGTATTACTCAAAAGTTTTATCTCTTCTTTCAAAGATTGTTACTATATAATGTTCATAGCAACTTCATATCTATGAATTGATACCCATATAATACTAGTCTACACTATACATCCAAAAGAAAGAACCTTATTGTTTCTTTTTTGCAAAAAAAGGCTAAAATTATGGGAAGAAACAGTCATTGGGAACAATGCCTAGGAATGGTGTTTTAGAAAGATCATTATATAGGAAGACTATCCCATGGGAATAGAGCTTACTATAAGATCCCTACGTTTTCTAGATTTGTGAAAAAATATGTAAAAACATTTTTTTTTATAGGAATGGGATCAACGTTGATGTCACCTTAAATCAATTATTATGGATGGGCAAAAAACATAGTAAAATCAAAAAAACATTCCAACTTTGAGCTTCTTTTTTCTATCACCACAGAAAATGTGGGCTTTCAAGATTCACAGAATGCAACCTGTGGATGTCACTTAAGCACTACATGGAAATTTTTTCATCCAACATGTCTATAACATGGCACTTGCCATAGTCGTGTGAAAAATGACATAGTAACCACCAATGATGATGAGACATGCCTTGATAGTGCACTTTTATGTCATTTGAAAATTTTGATGCTACTTTTTGAAACACCAAATTAGAAATTTATTAAGACACCAATTGATGCATACCCTAATCAGAAGGCAAGATCAATAAAAAATAATTATTTGAATTTTTTTTTCTTAAATAAATGAACAAAAAAATTATTGAATTCAACATAAATCAAAGATAACTTATCACCTACCATGCACCAGGAGAAGAATTTGGTAACTTGACCATTCGCTACAAGAAAAAATATTGTCTAAAACAACATGAAAATAAACTAGTATATCTTGATTATGTCTCTTGATTAGGACATCTTGATTTTGATAAATAATATACAACTATGCTGATTTTCTTTCAAGATTTGATCAATTATTTAATGTTTAAAAATTTTAATTTATAAATAGCTAGATAGGCAAATAATTTAAATAAAAATCATTTTTACAAAATTTATGCAAAACATTTAAAGTAGTTCAATGGATTCAAACAATCAATCTTTGAATGCCACTTGAATCTGTGATAAGAAAGGGGAGATGACAACCTCTTTATACAAATAGGATTGTAGAAGGTAGAACCGTAGAACAAACATGTGAGATACATAAATTAGGATGAGTGGGAACCGGGGTAGGAACTAAACTAGTCATTGTTAAGTCATGATTAGGAATTGTATTTAAAGTAGGATTTCAAATCTCATTTAGGCATAGTTGAATAACCTATTTCAAAAAACTTTTAACTAAAAATAGATGGAAAATCTAACCAAGTTTTATCTCCAAAAATCTTTTTCACATTTAAAACTTCATTCAAAGTTATGGAAACATTTCAAAGGAGGGAAATGTTTTAAATTGTCAATGAAATTGTCCCTTCCAACATCTCTCTAAAATTTGTCTATAATTTTTGATTGGACGCTAAAATTGTCAAAAAGAAATTAAGAGATGAATTTTTATTTATTTTTTCAACTTTTCATAGTTCAAAGTTTCAAGAAAAAAGTTATTCAAGTATGCCTAAATGAAGTTTGAAATCCTATTTAGAGTATGTTTCATGGATTGTTGAATGTACACATGAAATTCCATTTTTTTCACAATCAATACAAATTAGTTCATCTTGTGTTGATTAGGGCCTCTTTTCTTGTAGTTGTTGTACATGCTAACATTATTTTAGACGTTTAGATGTTGTTTTAGACATCTAAATGTTGTTTCAAACACCCTAAAGTTATTTTAAACATCTTGATCATTTTATTTTGGACATTTTACATTGAATACAATTCTTACTTTACATATACTATATAGATTTTTTCTTCCCACCACTAATTTGTATAAAGACCATCTCTTTTCATTCATGCTGCACATCCATCCGTTTCCCTTTTTTACAAAATATACCAGATGGTTTCCCTTTCTCTAAATTTTTCATACATAGTTGACATTTTTTCATAGACTATTGTAATTCTTACTAACTTATCCATAGTCAAAATAGGTCTACTTGCTAACGTCACAAACTATATTTTGGAGACATCACCAAAAAAATGAACTTGTTTTTTGAACATCATTAAGAACATGTCCACCTACGGTGACACCTACTTGTTTTCTATCTTAAACGCACATGTTTTCCATAGCATTACATCAAATTGATGTGCACTCTTATGGCCATACACCGTCCAACATAGTGAGTGACATCTTAGAAAATAGAATATGTTTTTTGAAAATAACACCAAAAACATGGGTTTCTTATAGTGGCTATTGGAATGGGATGGATGGCTCTCTATCCATCACCATGCCAAAGGAACAAGAGGGTCATTCAATCTTTGTTAAACATTTAGAGATGTCATTGATATCGATAGTAAAAATACCTCCTTCATTGTCAATTCCATTAACAAGAAGAAAATAGAGGAAAAATTATTATTTATTTTGGATAATTGAGTTTGAAAATTCAATTTATATTTTTTTAAAGATCTTGAGTAGATAGGAGAGGTTAGAAAATAAATGATTATCACCTCAAGGGCTAGGGAACCAAACATTGCTATTATTTAAGTATAAAAGTGTGAGCTTATGAGCATAGAAGTACATACATACATACATATATATAGATGTGTGTGTATGTATACATACACATATACACACACATCTTCAAGGCTCACATGCTCACACTTTCATGCTCACATACTAGTACCGACCTACTTTGGATTTTTTCAAAATATAGGTACGCTTAGTTGACTTCAAAATTTGAAATTTTTACTTAAATGTTTTTGGATGGATGATAATCATTCTAATTTATAGGTGAAATTTTATTTCATTAGATGTTTTTTTAGGCCTTTAAGAAACTATTTGAAGGTTGTTCTTTCAAATTGAATCTCATATTGTAGACTAGCCATTGTTGGTCTAAATATTCAATTTTCTTTTTAAATTTAAAGCTTTCAAAAAGTATTTTTAAAAACTAAAAACTAATTGATAATTTTTTTAAATATTAAAAAAATCAATGAATAATTAAATATTTTAATTATTTAATATTATTTGATGTGGCAATCTCTTAACCACATCATATTGCTTACGTGGCAATGGTCCCAATGTTTCCACAATTTGAGAACTTGCAATCCTTGTATGCCTCAAAAACATCTAATGAAGGTCATTCCATTAGTATTGCAAAAGTTAGACGTAGTTTATTTGAATTTCAATATCAAATCAAACAACTAAAAATATATTCTAAAAATTAATTGATTAATTGATTAATTTACTTTATTAGATTGTAAAGGTAGTTGATATATACTCAAAAACATTCAAAACTATCTAATTCCAAGTAATGAAGTGAAAGTTATGAAGAGATTTAATCAAAGGCAATTCAAGTAGAAAATATATACAAAGTCATTTTTGAAATTAAATTTTAAAAATTTTCAATTAAAAAAAATGATAGGGCATCAAATTTTCTTAGAATATTCTTTATTATTGAGAATTTGAGATTAGCAAATTTTGATTTCTTCTAAATGTTATTTGGTGGTTTAGTTTTTTTGTCATTTAGTACTACCTTTTACTTTATAATTCTTGAAGATGGATATAAAGGGTTTTTTAAATACACCAATAGTATATGATTTTGACTATGTTTTCACCCAAAACACTCTGAAATTCCCATTTCTAGTACAACTACTCTACAAATACCAAATTTTAGGGAAATTTTTTTGGACACACATAACTATAGAAGTTTGTTGTACAACAGTTCGAGAAGATATGGAAAAAATTTCAAAAATTCCTACCATATAGTTTGCATGATATTAGAGTTTGAATAAACAAAAAAAAATTTGTGGCCCTACAAAAAGCTAAGCAAAATTCTTTTCTTGGCGTTATGAAAAAACAAGCAATTGCACTTTACAAGGTCACAATTGCTTGAAAAAATTTCCAAAGAGGTGGTGCTTCTATGGATTCATTCTTCAAAGCAAATTGGCCACATGCTTGAAATTTTTTACATCGTTTAGAATAGTAAAGCATATATGAAAAAAATAATAAGTACAAAGAAGTAGAAGATGATTAAAATTATTAATTTGTTAAGCATTTAGATATGGAATTGAAAAATGCCAAATTCCAATGGTTGTAATGTTGTAATAAACAAGCTACAATCTAAGAATTTATTTATTTTCAAAAAAATACTGAAAATTGAGTTAAATAAAGGACTTCAAAGTTTATTTCAAAGAAGAGAATTCCTAATTACTTGTCGAAAGTAAAACTTCTCATAACTTTCATCTCAAAATTCAAAATGGAATGATTCAAAGCTTTTCATGTGTAGATAAATCTTGGAAAATCAAAGTTTTGCTTCTTAAAAAATCACTTTTTCAAGAAATTTTTGAGGCTACTCAGTATGCCCAACAAGCATTGAAAATTATGTCTCATACAATAATTTTTTAACCATGTAGTCAAAAGTTATGAAAATTATTAGGCCTTACAACTATTCTTTGGGCATGATTATTTATGTTAAGAAAAAAAGTAAAACTCCATCTGTAGTGAGCTATTCAAAGTCGCTTTATTGCCAAAAAAAACATAGTTTGGGCATTCGGGGGTCATGTGTGTATATATATATACACACACAAGTTTCTTTTCTAAAATTGTTGAATTTCAAAACTTTACCTTTTGAAAAGGCTAGAAAAAACTAACTTTGGAAGTTTAGGCACATTGAACTTGCAATTGATGAAGATATTTACCTTAAATTTTTTGAAGAATGTACTTGAACAAGTTAACCCCTTAATGCAAAAACTATATTTTTTGTCAACATAGCGATTTGAGGCTCTTATTTACAAATGGAGTTTTTATTTTATTTTTCTTTGAAATTTTTGCACAACATGCGTTCAAGAAGTAGCTTTGAGGCCTAATAATTTTCATACCTTTTGACTACATGGTCAAAAAGTTATTGCATGATATGTGATTTTTATTGATTAGCGGGCAATCCAAGCAACCCAAAAAACTTCTTAAAAAAAAAGTTTTTTGAAGAAGTTTTTTGGGTTGCCTAGGTTGCCCACCAAGCAACAAAAATCACATATCATGCAATAACTTTTTGACCATGAAGTCAAAAGTTATGAGAATATTGGGCCTCAAAGCTACTCCTTGAGCGCATATTGTGTGAAAATTTCAAAGAAAAAATCTTCATTTGTAGTGAGCTACCCAAAATCACTATGTTGCCAGAAAATGCAATTTCTGCATTTAAAACTAACTCCTAAAGGACCACATGGTTACTAATTAGATGGCATTCACAACATTGTTTTTTTGCACCCTCAACCCTTTAGGAATTTATTGGTGGATCATGCAATTGGATTTGTTAAAAAAAAGTTTAGATAAAGATTTTAGCCTTTCTTCTTGGACAAGTGTTTTGAAGTAGTTTTGGGACTCTAAATTGATTGGAAAACTTTAGGGCTCAACCAACTACAATATACAGGTATGTTTTTGCGTTTTTCCGAGGCTAAAACAATGAAGGGAGTAGTTTGCTCTTGGTAGCTCTACAAATGGTGGCAATTTGGGTAAGGTATTTTTTGAAAAACTTTTTTGAAAAAACATTTGAGTATGATTTTTTTAATAGAATTTTTTAATTTTTTTTGGATTTGATTGAATGAAAAGAATTTGAGATTTATATTGCTAACAATTTTTAGAATCTTTGTAGGTAATCTATGAATGATCAAAATGCATAAAATATGTGTATTAAAAACCACCTTTAGGTTCTTGTAAATAGAAGTTGTACATTTTAAGCTAAATTGTGATATAGTTCAATTTCATAAATAAATAACCATTTGATGTGATTTCCCTAATGTAATTTGAGAATCCTAGGAAGAGGTTAGGACTTTTCAAATAAAATTCTTAAAATACTTTTGAGAATTATGCAAGTCAAATCTGGACGCAAATGAAAGAATTTATGGCATTGTTCAATTAGATTGTTTGTTTTTAAAACTAGAAGGAAGGACAATATTTCCTTGTTTATTATAGCTAAAAATTTAACATAAGTTACAACTTTGAAAGCTAAAGAAGATGGTTTGAAGTTTAATGAAACTAATTATAAACAACCTTTATTCCTAAGTTGTCTAGTCTATACTTCTCTTTTCAATGGATGGGTTAATTACTTTTACTACTTGTAGCATGAAATATTTGGGTGCTCCAATTGGAACAATGATCTTAGTATAGCTAAATAACTATACTATCAAGGTTGAGTAATTTGGTGTACTTTTGAACCTTGTCTTTTGTTTTTAGAAATTCAATATATGCCCCCAAATGCAAGGATCCCTTGAACATTTTTATTTCAAAACATGATGGTTCTTCATAATGTCTATAAATTTTATGATAATTTTTCCAAAATTTTCATAAATAAGTCTTTGATTTAGAAATGCAATATATATGCACCCATAAATGCCACTTGTTGCAATTCAACAATAAGTGGCTAGATTTTAGATTAAAATCATTGGATTTTTTTGCATGCAAAAGTATGCAAAAGTAACTAAGTAGGCATGCTTTAGTGTACTTACATGAAAGTACAAACATTTGGTCCAAAAATGAAGAGATATTTTTACTTCTAAAGTTCAACTTAGTTGAGCATGAATAATTGACAACAATCTCAACTATAAATGATACAAACTTGTTGAACAAAAAAGAGTTTGGTGAGCACCCAAAATGGTGAATTTTTCAAAATGACACTTATTCAATGACTTCTCCTGATGAATTCCTTTCCTAACAATTTTCCGAGCATTCCATTGCCCATTGTACTCATACTTCAAAGGTTGGTATTTAGGCAACAATTGACAATGGGTGCTTCAACCTTAATAAGAAAGAATGGTCCATACTCGTCAAGGAAATTATAGAAATGTTATGAAGGATTTAATACCACTTGAAAGACTTTTTGGACACCCCACTATATCCTTCAACCCATAAATGCCCAAGGCACCAAAATCTAGTGTTTGCAAAACTTTGAAGTTAAATAAAACCTAATCAAGTCTAATTTAAGCATCAAAATCCTATTCTTGAAAATGATTGATTATGATTTTCTATCCAAGATTTTGTGAAAGAATGTCCTTTGCAATCTTGACTTTCTATAGTGTTGAAGGCTCTTGGAAATGAGCCTCAAATACAATATAATAGACGGATCCATTCCTAACCGGCACCCCATCAGCAATCAATAGGGTACCATAATTCCAACCAAGGTTGGAATGGATTTCTATTTTCTCCTTCAGCTGTATGTTTTTGGACCAATAAATTTATGACACACAAGTTAGCAAGAAAGTAGGAAACTCTAAGCACACTACAAGATAACGTTGTCATTTTTTGTCAATTTGGACATTTTTCCTATCAATTTAGACAATTTTCTATCAATTTAGACATTATATGTCAATTCAAACGTGTCAATTTGGACAATATTTTCTTGTAGTGGTTGAAAATTGGTTCTTGAATGATTAGAAATGGATGATTCAAGGTGTTGGTCAATCGTCAAGTCCAACTTTTACCTTTCAAGATTCATAGTAATTTCAATTCAAGAAATAAAAGTACAAATTTTTTTGCAATCCCCATCATTTTTGTCAATGCACCTTTGAAAATATTTGCTAAGTCTTGTACTACCCTATATCATGTCTAATGTACTTATTTTATCGATTGTGGGTCCCTCTACCATAGATCTTGGTGAAAAAGCCACATTAGAAATTCATTTTAAAATATTATAGAGTAGATTTTGAAAAGCCAATAAAGTGATTGGGATTGTACATATTAAGCCCTTCAACATCATATATTTTTAGTCACCAACTTTTTAGATTTGACATGTGAAAAGAGAATTGAAAGACTCCAAGTCATTTGCAATTTTAACACTTAATTTTATGATCAATTTTATGATCAAACATTAAAATCTTTCAATCTATAAGTGATATTGTCGAATTCTCTTTTCCTAAGTGATCACTGAAATGTCTAGTTTGGATTTGAATAGTTACATTTCAAAAAAATTTGAAAAAACTTATCAAAATGTTGGCTCTTTGTACAATTTAGAGCAAATTCCTAGAAGCTCAAAAAAGGCTCTAGGCATTTAGGGGTTAAATAAGCACTGGGAGGACTAAAAGTGTAGGATGAATGACTTTCAAAAGAATTACAGAAATGAAGAATGCAAGTAATCATCCAAGAATTAGTGTCATGTCCATCAATTAGGATAATTGTATAGTGAGAATTTTTGAAGCATTGACAAAAGAATGACAGCCCGAGACTCACCATATTCTGAAATGAAGAGGCTTTACATTGTGGCACAAATAGGTGCAATTACACTATGAAGTGCACTTAGCTAATCCTTCAAAGAATGCAGGAGCCCCATAAACTGAAACTAAGAAAATTCTTTAGTCTGCACTAACTTGGAGATAATCATAATGATTTCAATACTTCACTATACTAACCTCTACTGTCTTACCTTTCTGTCTGAAGTACAATACCTAAGCCCAGAGCGTTTAAAAGGAAACACAAATTCTGGTTCAATATTTGAAAAATAGAATGTTGGCAGACATTGGGGACAAAATGACTTCAAGTGAAACTTCGCATCCCCACGAGTGAATAATCAAAATGCAAGAATCTTTAACTTCACGTCAACTGAAAAGAATAAGGAAAATGTAAACAAGAATTCTGGAACAAAATTGATAAAATCAACAGATGAAGGAACCCCCATTGAACTTGTTGAAGGAGGATTGGAGAAGAAAGATGCTAAAAGTAGAATCTACCACCATAGGACTACCTGGTGAAAAATTGATGGAGCTTTCTAGCCTACTACTGCAGGTCACTCAAGGAGATTACAAAGGCACTTTGTCGTGCCTTAACCATAGAACATGAAGACTGAAATGTATGAATGATCAAGAATACTCATTACGTATCCTGGAAAAGGGTCTAAATATGTATTGTCTTCACCTAAAGACCCTGCAAACAACATTAAAAAAGAAAATGTTAACATACCTGTATGGTTTGCATGTTACAAAGTACCCAAAGAACCATTTCAAGTAAACACAATTCTGAATGAGTACAAAGCAAGGTATTATACACGATCAAAAAGAGATTGCGAAGACAAGGTGTTGTAGATGAAATGTTTGAAGTCATTCACGGGGCATACCAAGAGCCTAGGGAGATGGATGGTGAACTGAGCCGAAGCGTACAAGGTGATACATATAATAGCCCCAGCTGTAGCCATTTGGTACAGTCGTGCGTTGTCTTTGTGAGGGACAAAAGTATTTTTCAAGCGATTTGTCAATTCGAAAAATCGGTAAGATACCTGTCGCAGAATAGCATCCCAAATATCAGATGCTAAACAAATGTCCAAAATGATAAAGAAACATATTGAAAATTGGATGACACCAGCCGTAACTAGAACGCTCCCTAATGGAACATCAGATTAGTTTGTAGATAATTTACCAATATGTAAATAGCAGTCGTGGCCATGAAGTTGAGCAATGGATAGTTGTGAATAAGGGAAAGCAGCAGTTTTGGTTGGCCATTCGACACACCAGTCCTGAGAGGAAAGAAATCACTAGTTTAGGACGCTGCCGCAACATTGGCCTAGTCCCTGCAGCGAAGTCTAAGAAATAACAGACAGGACACTGCAGCACAAAGAGATACACTCGACAATTTCAAGAACACAGTTGAAAGTTTGCTTGCCTGAGCCATATGTGGAATTGCGAAATGTATGTCTCGAGTGTAATCTTCCCTAACCACCTGTATCAAAACGTTAGCAACATACCAGTCAATCTACATTTCTCAGATCGTCCAAGGTGAAAATATGGCAGACTCTAAACCGTATGAAACTAAAAAGGTAAATAGGCATATAAAATTGTAGAGGGAGGCAAAGGGTACATACGCAAAGAGAGTGAGAGAGTAGTTGCGAAGTGGTTGCGATACATTTCGTAGGATAATATACGCTCTGCATTCAATATAAAGTCAATAGAGTCGAGTCAATCAGAAGTGCCTTGATTAAAGATGGGACAGCGGAAATCCACCATAATCAGAGCAAGTAAGATTGCTGAACGGTCTATGTACAGATAATTTGTCAAAAAAACATAAAAACAACAAATCTTTGACAATGACCCCGGGCACAAAGGAGGTCATCCCTGACAACAGAAGTGAGGTTAAGAAGGATGACATACGTAATAGGAATCCAAGATGTGTAAGGGTGCAACTTATTGTAGGAAACCTTGTCAAGAGTATAAATGTGAACATACCACAAATATCCCATCTGCAGTAGGCGTCACACAACGTTAAACAGAAGACAATTTCAGAGTCCTTCCTCATCATAACATTTTCATTTCCTTCGGTAAGCAAAAATACAACATTCAGGGAAATTAAAGACTCCTTTACAAAGCAACTTGAAAACCAATTATTGCTCACAAATTTTAGGAACTTACAAGCAATGCTGTAGAGGTAAGAACAGCCTTAATGACACTTTTCATTTTGTACTCCATCTCGTCGATCCTTTCTAACCACCTCTCCACCTGCCAACACAAAATTCAGAATTGAGAATTAGAAGTGGGCTCCATAGTCAATACATCAGGCACAATATCAAACCTCTCTTGGATTTTCAGAACTTCACCAGATCAAGAAGTAAGGCATCAAGACAAACTCATGCATACTAAGGTGTAAATACGTAACAGTTTCTACAAAATCTTAGAACATACCGTAGGATGAAAATAGGCATACAACATGCCGACGATCCAAATGTATCGATCCAGTCCTGATCTGAAGTGCCATTCGTAAAGCAAGGTCGTCGGTGTTTTGGCCAATGGGTCTTGGTACGCTGCCCAAGGAACCAAAAAGTATAATAAGCTAAAAATATATACAGACTGCATTCGGCTGATATGACCACTACAAACCCATTTTCACATTTTTCAGGTAAATATATCAGACGTCCATGAACTTGTTTCCCTGTCATACAGACTCCAGTCAGAAAAACCTACAAAATTACATACAGAATGAAATCCCACAATGGCTTCTCGGATACATCCCAAAATCTAAAATCTCGTCAATGTAAAATATCGTTAATGATAGACACAGTCACACAAACCCAAGGCGTGCGGCAAATTGTGATATAAAACAACCATAAAGACTTACACAGAAGAAAAGTCAGAGGGCTCCAAAGGAGTTCAAATACGCCGGGAATCTCCCACACGATTACCACGATCAGAAACGAAAGAAAAATTTTAATTGCCATTACACTCGGCACCTCGTTATACTTGGAATAGATACCAAGGCACCCATACACCATGAGAGTGAAAAGAGTGTGCATTGGACAAATGTAGTAAAGCATGTAATCATTGTTCAGCACTATGCACGCAAAAAAGACCAGGAAGTTGAGCCGCCACATCATCTGTCACATCAGCAGATCCCGTTAATGCCTTCATTTCTCAGAAATAAATACACAGTATACGTTCCACATGAAAAGAGTCATCAACGAAAAACTATTCAGTGAACTCGACTTACCTGCGCAAAACGACCCAAGCTAAAATCTTTTCGAATATAGTAGTAAGAAAAATTGCCAAACCCCGTCATCCAGACGTAACAAGCTATGAACACCCGAATTGCATTGTAAAATTCCCTTGCTGCGAAGTAATGATACATGAGAAAAAGGACCTGCAGGGAGAACAATCAGAAGTTGCCATGAGATTAAGATAAGATAAATGCTGTTTCATCAAGCAAATAGAGCTAGTGCCCTACCTAGGCATGTTAAACTAGCTCAGCATTTCTGGTCACTACAATACACAGGAACTTCTTTGCAATCGAACAATGATCAATCATACGGCTCATAGAAAGAAAAAGACTTTAAATACGACCTGAACGAGAATACATAGAATCTGTTCGGAGTACCGCCAACTGAACCTTGGAAAACGGTGCTCCAAATAAGATTGCCGCTTACTGAGGTTCAGTGTCCTTCAACTACTAAGCACTCAATGCAACTCCAATCAAACAAAGAACGCAAACATCGCATTCCACCTTTCCAACCAAATCCCAGATACCCATGAAGGGAGACAGACCTGCATCCAGCCCTTCCATTCTTCCGTTTGGTGCCGATTCAAGTAGAGAATAGACTTTCCAGATGCAGCTGATTTATCAACGTGCTTCTTCAGTGACGTCAGGGCGGACGCCAGAACCAACAGAAGGTACAAAAATATAAATAGATCCCTGCTATATTGCTGTACAACACATTGGGAGGTCAGGTCACTCACATAAAAAGATATAAAGGAAAATGTATTGAATGGTAGACCAAGTAGTCCATGACTGACTATAATCACTCATGTCTTAACAAACTTCAATGCAGAAAGTGATTGGAAATAGAGCCACATATGGGGAACACTCGGTGGATTACCTTTTTCGATGAAGCAAAGACGTCGGTTCGATCACAAATGTAATAGAAGCAGAGGAGGCCCAGAAATTCAGCACTGCAAACAAAAGATCAAAAAGAGGCTCTTAACAATAACTCACAGGTTCCCGGATACATGTTCATGTCGCAAACACAAGCACTGTCGAATCGAATGAAAGGCATATGTAGGTGCATAACCTTGCCCACGATATTAAAGCATCAAAATAATATAAAATACATACTGCAGTAGAATGTATGATGGAGATCACGGTAAATAACTATTTCCAAATGGGATAAGCATCCAGCAATATTTAGGTGGTTGCCGTCATGCAAACATGAAGATTACACTCAACCAAATAAGAATCGAATGAGAACTGGAGATGATAAAAGAGAATCATTAGGAAATTAAATCTCTGTTTCAACAACTCATAACAATCTGAATGCAAGGAGTCTTACATAGCTCTCAAAGTGAGGCGGTTCTCCACCAGAAAGGCCTCGTTTAAAGTTAAAAACCTGGAAGCCCACCCCAAAACTCTAGTGCATCAAAATTCAGAATCTTAAGCGCAAATGATATTAAACCAGAAACCGAGAGCCTTCTACAAATACTCATCTGAATTCCACACGAATATAAGTGTCCTACTTGATTAGGGATGCCCGGACTGAAGCAGGTCCAGCTCTAACACTTCCGCTCAAGGGAAGACCCGCCTCGAGTAGAGCAATACTCTCCTCAGCTTTGGCCGGTTCATTACTTAACTCCTCCAAATTCACATCAGAGTGCCTGAGACAAACAGGCCGGGAGCAAAATTAGATATCTTTTCCCAACAGACTATTTGAGTCCACAGGAATTGCGTCCTTTGTATCAAACTAACTTTATCTTCATTCTTGAAATTTCCTGAGAATGTGATTAA
The DNA here is from genome assembly GCA_947034885.2 of Thuidium tamariscinum. NCBI lineage: Eukaryota > Viridiplantae > Streptophyta > Bryopsida > Hypnales > Thuidiaceae > Thuidium > Thuidium tamariscinum. The sequence continues at coordinate 36,101,580 of OX344749.2, read as the reverse complement.
AGGGTCGAAGGAGACGTAAAATAGGTAGCAATTATAAGTATTATCGCAAGCAAGAAAACACAAAATTGGATAAGATGCAGGTGAACAAATTCCCGGTCTATACGTCTCAAAATATACTTGTATGATCCCTGTAAGAATTCCAGACTAAAGAAAAAGGCTAAATCATGGTGATAGTATGGTAATTACACTTTGCTCGCAGGAGGGAGTTTCTTAAAATCCAGAACTTCGGCGTAAATCCACGCAGTTATCAAGGGCATCAATCCGAGAAAGAACGCCACCTGTTTGTTCAATCACGCAGCAATGAAGAGGAAATAAGTAAACAGCACATCGAAATCTCACAGCACTAGTAACATATGCAAAAACGGGCCCAAAGAGAAGTATCCGAGAGCATTGGATGGGCAGGTAGAAGAATCAATCCACCTCAAATTCATGACAACAATATGTCCCGGACCGGAAAACCTAGCATTCCTATATGCCTGTCGGGAAGGCCAAAGAATGCGTCGGTATTGAATAACATGAAACGAAAAAAAAATAAGACAGATGTAGCTAGAATAAATTAACACAGATGCAAAACCATTAAAAGCGTTTCCATGAAACTATCATCCTGTCAGACTCTGACGATCAAACCGATATGGTGCTACTTCCAGGCAACGGATCCAGGAGCCAAGGCTGTAGAAATGTGAGCGAATTTGTCTTAATCACACTACAGAAAAGCTCGGAGCTGTAACGGGATCTCGTGACAGGAGAACGGCACCCGCTCTTGTATCGGCTCCATATTGTAGAAGACAGTCGTTTATTACTTCTCTGATCTCTGGCCAGAAGCGGCGAGAGACCATATTCTCAGACAATTTACTCAAATCTCATCGAGTTTACAAGTTCAAGGACGCATAGTACACCCCCGAAGACTTGAGAATGTCCTCCTAGTCACAACATGAATCACTCCAAGCAGGCTTTACGCCTTCGAGAATATCGCAAGGTCTGTCTTCTGGCGTTTCTAAACTTCAGGTCCTCACGAATGGTATTCACAGTGACTCTAATTCACACTCTGTGGATGTAAATCGCTCTACCAGAGACACAGTCAACGTCCCACGCCACGAGGACACCACGTGTGGACACATATTGCAATCCTACGACTTGAAAATTATCCATCCAAATCCCTTGAAAATGCTCCAAGGCCTGCCTCCAGGCGTTTCTACTCTTCCATCGTCCTAGCATATGGCGTCCTTCATAGAACCTCTCTGTTTCACACTCTCGCTACTGGTCAACAAAAACTTACAAAAAAATCGCTTACAATCAATGTCCTACATCACAATGCAAAGCAGCAGCACAAACTAACCTGACCGGCCTGGATCCCTTCCGCCCGGACTCCTTCCCCGGAAATGCGTTCGAGCGCATCCATGTTTTCCAAGCTCTCTCAGCAACAATGCGACCGATCTATTCTCGGATCTGCTCCCCAAAGAATCACTAACACTCTCCTAAGCTTAGACCAGCATTCCCCCTGCACCAGATCTCGAAAAGCGCCCCGCGCAGCTGCACAACGCCGCAACCTCCATACACGACTGGGACTCCGCAAGTCCGCATCATTCCGCGACCATCTCTCCTCCCCTCGGAATAGGTCACACGCGGGACGGAGCAGCAGGCACCCAAGGCATGTGCAAACTGCAAATTGATGCGAACACTCGCGATGGCCTCGATAGGTAGCTCACATTGCAATCGTGTTAACCTCCCCGGGGGGAACGCCTCTCGCTTTTGTCTCTCCCACCCTCTTACCGTCCCCTCTACCTCACCATCGCCACTGTGACAATAACCACGACGCTTGACGCTCTTGATTGCATCCCAACGCGCAAGCAGACGGAGCACAGACGAACGACGACGAATGGTGACGGAATGCGGGCTCATCTCCGTTCGTCCGAGAGTTCTGTCATCATTCGTCAGATGACACCACGACGGCGACGACAAACGCGAAAGTCATCGTAGTCTCGACGGGTGGATGTTTTTCATTCCGCATTGGACCTATGCTTCTGGATGAGTAACTCTATCATGCACGGGAATTTCTCAAACAATAGATGTAATTCATCCGAAGAACGAATGTGTTCCGGTGAGCACTGAGCAAGTGAGCAGTGCCTTGCGGCTGTACCTCGCTTCAACGATGTGGTTCATCCATTGACGAATGTTTGTGTCGGTGTTGTTTTAGGTGTGTAAATATAACAAGGGTCTCTCGAGTCATCTTCATGATTTAATATACCCTATAATTCTACTCTAAATATCTCAAATCTTAAAGGAGTTTAGGGTTGCTTTACACCTTGAAGCTAGGTTGCATTGTGCCAATTTGTTGTGTAAGAGGCCCAAAATTTTCACTTGTGATTGGACAAAAGGTTGACATTGGTTCAAACCCATACAAAACTAGAAGCTAAGCCATTTCAATAGAATGAAAATTCTATTCACAAATGACATGATTTGACTTTTTATCCTCATAACAAATGTCAACTTTTTTTAATAAGATATTTTTTCCAACAAATCAAATCCATTGAACTTTATATAATCGACTTGAAGAAAAATTGGCTTGAACTTTAGGTATAAAGTGGCTTTGAAAATAGATAAAAAAAATTTGGCATTTTAAGAAAACTTATTGAAATGGCTTGGCTTCTTGGCTTAAAGTGGTCTTTACATATGGAAGAGTTATCCTCCATTGTAATCTCATTCTAACTCATATGCTTTGTATTGTTGCTATAAATAAAATAAAAACAAAAATTAATTTTTAATTTGTTTTATTAATAAAAATTTCAAAGTTCAATAACTTTTTTATCATATATCCAAATGCCATGAAACAAAAGCAATACATCTTTATTTGCAAAACAAATTCCAATAATACAATAAATACAATTAGGTGGCCCATGGTCCAAAAGGTACATATTTTGAGATAATCTAGAATTTGAAAAATCCTTCAAAATCCATAACTTTCATAACGTAGGTTCAAATGTCACCAAACAAAGTCCATGCACCTTTCCATACAAAGAGCTTTTTGATGGTAATAAGAACACAACACAGTGGTGTACATTCCAAAAGATTTATAATTTAAGATTAAGAAATAACTCAAAAATCTATAAATTTCACACCATAGGTCCAAATGCCTTGAAACAAAGTCCTTGCATCCCACTTATTAAGGATTTTTGATGGTACCAAGAATGCAACCAAAAGATGCATAATCCCAAAAATCCCACTCTAATAAACAAAACCTTACTAGCACCTAAATACTACAAACAACAACAACAACAAGAAGCTAATTTAATCCCTAGAACATGCTTAAAACACCAAATTTTGGTTCTGAAAATACTTTGAAGTCAAATAAATCTTATTAATTTTTATTTTTAATAGTTTCTATTAAATATTGATGAAATCTTTTTTAAAGTCTAATTTTAGCATCAATTATATGATTTTGAAATTGAATGGTGATTATTATTTTATTCAAGACTTTGTATAAGGGGGGCCATTACAAATCTCAATATCCTACTATTGACTATTGAGGGCTCTTGGAAATGACTTTCAAATAAACTACATCTTGGTGAAAAAAACAAATTAGAAGTTCATTTATGAAAATTATAAAGTAGATTTTGAAAAACTATAAATTGATTTGGATTGTGCATGTTATGTCCTATAAACATCTCATTTTATTTGGTAAAAGGCTTCCAATCACTTTCATAGTTATGACACCCTTGTAATCGAAGATTATAATCTTTGAATCTATAAGTGATGTTGTGTTTTTTTCTCCATGTTATTTCTAACATATCTAGTTTGAATCAATATAGTTACAATTTTAAAAAAATTGATAAAACTTTTCAAAATGTTGACTTTTTGTTCAATGTAGAGTAAACTCCAAGAAGCTCTCAAAAGGTCTTGGGGCATTTAGAGGTTAATGTAAAGATGTATAGATGAATAGTTGAAGATAGCCTTAAGCCAAAAAGGGCTTGAAATTTTGTGTAATCAACCTCAAAAATAGCCCTTAGATTTAATAAACACTTGCCTTTATTCTATTTTTAAGGGTTTTTTATATGGAAAAAACATATAAAAAATGACTAATTTAATAGGTGTTAAATTATCCATTCCTTTAAGTGAGGCTACTTGTTTTGTTCATTTTGTTTGTTATAGTAAGATCTTCTAGATTGTGCATCCCAAAAGTGTGTTCTTCATATTGTCAAAAAGCCCTTTGATATGAGGGGTGCACAAGACTTGTTTTGTAGTGATTCTACCTACACTATGAAAATCATGAATTTTTTGAGTTTCTTTTAAAATAAAGAAATTACAAAATCACATTTATTTTCAGCAACGACATAAAGGGACACTAACTATAGTGAGATTCCCCTGTCAAGGATTGTTTACAATATGACTCGTTTAGAGCTTAAAGACACTACTATAGTAGGTACATCCAAAAGCACAATTGACCTTAAAGTGCCATCTACAATTTGTATACATTTTCAAAATCAGTTATATACATAGATTGTAGATGGCGCTTTCAAAAACAAACTTTGATCCTTAATAACTTTTGCATATTCTATCCAAATGTTGCATTCTTTGGTATATTGCAATGTGCTTTTACTTGCCAATAAGACTATATGAAAATTCGAACAATTCTAGAATAGTAACTAGGCACAATACCAATTTTTGGCTTTTTTGGATGTACTCACCTTAAATCCTCCATTTGAAATTGGCCCAATAGGAAGAATTACCTTGGAAAAAACACAAGACATTAGGAGGGATTTGAAGGCTCCGTAGGGCTGTTTCAAGACTATTCCCGAAACTGGTCTGGGGAATCGCTAGCCGTTGTCAAGCTAGCATTTCTCAAAAATAAAAAAAAATAAAAAAAAAATTGAGTCCTGAAATATGAAAAAAATTCCAAAAAAAAATTTCAAAAAAAGAAAAGTTAATGATGTGGTAGTCGCTTGACCACGTAGGATTCCCTGCAGAACTGTGTTCCCGCAACAAATTACACGATTTCAGGCTGTGGGAACTCGCGGGCTCCTAGAGCCCTCAAATCTCTTCTAATGATTTTATATTTTTTGTTCATAATTTAATTGCAAATTTTGACTTCATATTTGCAATTAGAGATAGAAGAAGCTTAGAACTTTCCCATTTTCATTAGAGGGTTTTTGAGCTCCATAGAAGGCCGTCAAACATTGACATGCACCCCTATTTAATGAGAAGCAAAACTAGTAGCTCAAGTACCTACTTTCTTGTTGCTATCTTGTGTGAAGTACAAGTGAGGACTACAATAGATGACAAACCAACAAGGTACTATTACCAAATATTAAATTTGGATGGTACAATATTATATTGATGGTTGTCAAAAAAGAATCCATTAGTGGAGTGGATGTACAATACTATATTATTATCTTAATGGTTGTACAATATAATGTTCATGGTTGGATAGTACTTGTATCATCCTCATGTCCTAAATCCAAATTTTAAATGACAAAGCTTCATCATGGTCTCCGTGACCCACTCAATGGAAGCTATTGTCCTACAAAAGTACATCAATAGTTTTTTCTTTTCCAATGAGCGGGTATAGGGAAATAGTCTTCCTCAAGGACAATATTTAAATTCAAAAGCACCCTTCCAACCATCCTTCTTAGAGGCTCTCTTTAGAGCTAAAAAATCCTCTAATGTAAACAAGGAAGGGAGAACTGACCCCCTCGCTCGGCCACTCGGGTAAAATGCTGTAATTTTTTATTTTTCACTCAAATTTTCTTTTGCAAATTCATATTTGCAATCAAAGACCCCAAATTAGCTAGGGGGTGAAGGAAGTAGGGGTGATCATGGCCCAAACTAGGGGGCTTTTTGTTTTGATTGCACCTCTGGTAAAACATGGTAAGGCCGAGCGAGGGGGCCAATCCACCCGGATCACAAAATATGGGGCTTCTTATTACCTTTTTACCCCAGAGAACCCGAAATTTACCCTCCTGGGCCCACTTCAAATGGAGGATTTGGTGTCCTGCGGAGTTTTGGAAATAGGGAAATAGACTTATTTCGGTCAGTCTTGGGGATTCTTCTGGAACTGAAAAGAGGCTAATAATATAAGTGGTGTTGCAACAAAAGCGCAGGCAAGTACAAGGAGTATCATAGAGGACAGTACCCAATTATAGGGTATGATTGGGTGCCAGACACAAGCAATGAAAGGCCTCACCGGACTTGCGTGGATGGAATGGACGAACTCTCACTCACACTGTGGTTTATTGCGAGGTTGCTGATCATTGCCTACTGTAGACTATTGGCAAACTACGTTACGTTCGCAGCGAGACGCTTTGTCATCGACCAATTCACGTCGCTGCTTGCCAAGCTGCCTTCGATCAGGGCGCTCCACTTATACCCGCAACTTCGCCCATCATTTCATCCCATTTGCTCAGTTCTTATTACACTCATCTCGCACCCGCTTTCACGCACTGGACTGCCTGGATCGAGTGTACTAATTGGCTTTGCGATTTTGAGTTTGGGTTCTTGGAGGTTGGTGTTTGCGAGTCTTGGAACGTACTGGTGAGCTGCCTTCTGTGTTGAAGTATTTTGGTGGTTGTACGTATTTGTGGTGAGATTTGTTTCGTTGGGGTGAGATTCTATTCGGTGGCGGAATTGGGACGTGCGTTCAAGTGGCTAGCTCGGAGATTTGTGATATTGAGTTCCAGACGGGGACGTGACGATGTCATGAAATTTTACGGAAGAATTTTCTTGAGACTTCTTGACCATTTCTTGAGGTTTCGCCAATGAGTTTTGTTGTCTGTTGTGAGATTTCTTTTCTGGCGTGTAGAGGAGAACGCGGAATTAACGTTGACGAGTCGTTTTCGTGATGAGATTCATGGCGCGGAAGTGCGGGCTGGAGGAGCCGATTTCCTTCTCGGACTAGGGTATAAGTTAGTCTTGCTGGACTTTCATGTTTGGGGTTTCTGTTGCTGGATTCCGATATTATCATTATTATTACTATTTTGAATTAGGTGATGTATCGCACTCATCCCAAACTCGAAATCTGCCTTTCCAGGGAACATAACATTTTCTTGAGGAGCTGCTTGGAATCCATGAAAAGAGATGGAACCCTGGATTCTTTAATTTTGTGCTCAATTATGACGTCCTGCTCTGTTTGCAACGCCAGGCGTGGTTCAGATTTAGAATCATTTCTTTTTATTTCATCAGTGTACTTACATATCGCTCATCAATTTTTTACCTGGTGATCGAATAAACTCATTCAAAACTGGGGTAGCAACATCAGTTTCGAGTTATAGTGGAGAGTTGCATCTTTCATAACTTTCTTGTTATGAAAAGTTTGGAGATTCTTGGACATTCTTATAGTGTAGGAATTAGAGTGAAAATCAAAAGGATTTAGTTCAAACATTGGAAGCTGGTTTTGCATGCTTCTATCCACAAAGTTGGAAACTTCTTCTCTTTCGGGCCGGATCTCGTGATTTGTTTGGTCAGTTTTGAAAGCCGTATGGATCATCTTGAAGCATATGGAATCATCCAGGATTGGTTTTGGGCAGGTACAAAGTTTGAGAAGTGCATTAGGGGAGCTGATTGAAGAGGAAAAACAGTACACAACAGATGCATGCTTGAGGTGGTAAGAAAAATAAGCACTCTGATTGGAGGGCAAACTATTGTGCAAGACCTCAAAATTCCAAGCCTCAAAATTCTATTGGAATGCTTGTCAGCCAGCCATAACTGGAATGCGTTTTAGCTTTTCCAGTCTCGTTGTGAGAAGGAGATATTAAGGATGGTCACGGCTCTTTCAGAGGGCCAATTTTTTCTAGCGAATGGTCATGTGGTGGTTTAGGGTTCGCTTTTGGATGGCCCTTGGCAAATGAATATTCTTCCACAATGACAATGAAGTCTTCCCTGCATCACTTCTTCTACTCCGGAGGTGAATATTTGGTATGAAGAACAATTCACAAGTGAAACTTTTCATCTCACGGCTCTGTAGTTTCCCCCATTGGTTATTGATTTCACCGTCGCCTTTACCATAAGCAAACTTCTCCGTAAGCATCCAACCCAAGCAGTCATTTAATCTTCCCTAATAATGAAATGTCAAGCTCTTCATCTTGGGAAGGGATGTCACACCTTCTTTACACTAGTGCCAATTTCATTAGCTCTTTTTCCTAAGGATTAGCGGAGAAGTCTCATTCATTGGAGAAGTTTGGCCCTGTGAAAGAGCTGTGACTACCCTTATTGGTTATCTACCTCTCCAATTCACAATGGAGAATTGATTGAAGGGGGACAACTTCACAAGCTGCAAACAATAATTCAAAACTTAGATATGTAAAACCCCCATGCCACTGCCTCATGGTGTGCTAAGGGATAAATCATTGAATCAAGGCTGCAATTGCCTCTCATTGAATAGTACAAGATAATAAGGGTCTTAGAGAGCTTATATGGGTGATTGCACGAAACACCTGTACTATTTGTTGCGTTTTGCAATAGTACTCCTAACTTTTTCTGGAGTACTATTTAATTAGAAAAATGATTTTTAAATTTAAAAAAAAAATGAATTATGTATACACCTTTAAGACAAAGGTACCTACGAAAGGAATTGTATAGGAAAATTTTCTAAATAGGAGAACTGGAAAAGTGCCAAACCTCAAGAAAATACATATCTTCATGTTTTAATTAGTAAAAAATAGTAAAAATAAGTAAATACAAAAAATCAAAAGTGACCATTTTCAACAACTTTATGGAGATGGTCATTCACCAAAGAACCTACCAAAATAATATTTTATATGTTTCGAAATACAAGCAGAATGAAGCTCTCTTTGTAGACCTCCACATGACATAAAATTACCTATTTTTAAAAATCCTTTTGTAAAAAGCTAGAAGTCTATTAGAAGACCATCTCATCCAAATTTCATCTCAAAATCATTAAAAAAAGGTATTCCATAGTACTAAAAACCTCCAAATTGTCATATGTGACATTCAATCACTAGTACTATTTTTACATTAAAATATTTTTGAAAATTATCAAAAATTCATGTAAGCTTTATGATAGTTATGAGCACCTTGTCTAGAAATTTTGAGTCATTTGGAGCAAAAATGCAAAAGTTATGGTCAAAAAACAAATCAGCATGAGACGTGTGACGGAAAATAGTACAAGTGTTTCATGCAATTGCCCATATGTCATGATATTCTTTGAAAGGGAAAAAAAATTGTATACATTTCTTCTTGTTTTAACAACTGCCAAAATTTACTTTATGAAAAAAATTAAATATTAAACATGACGTCAATATAGTCACTAGAAATAATATAACTACAAATGCCTACACTTAATCTAGGAAGGACATCAAGGATATTTTGTATTCTTTAGATGGTCAACCATGCTTTATGGATATTGAAAAATAGAATGAGGTAATTTGAAATTTTCACAAAGAAATTTGAAACTTCTATGACAAATATTAGACCTATGTTTTCATCCCTAAAAAGTAAAATCAAAGAATTTCACTCATAATTGAAGAAGAAATGGAAAGGATACATAATATGGGACTTCCAAGTTTGACTACACAACTATAGGCCCTTCTTTCATTAGAGTAATGAAGCTCTTCCCATTTGTGAAAAATGGATGAAACTAAAAATATATGGATGAAAACGTATTCAACCCAAAGAGTGTACATTCATTCAAAATAAGTGATACCATTCCAAAGTTTGGTAGAGTTTTGCAATTTCATCCATTTAAAAAAAGAAGGATATCTTGCCAAATATTTCTTGTAAAAAAAATTGTGCATTGCTTTCTAGCAAAAATTTATTTACAAAAATATCCAAAGGTTTACCAAACATAATGCCAAGCCTAGCTTTCAAGGAAGGTTTGTCACAATTCCATTGGATAGTTAGAAAAGCATTATAACTCAAAATATAACCCTTCTTTTTACACCCTCAAATTTGCAAGAAGCACAAGTGTGAACAATTGTGATGAACTATTAGATTTGGCATTATGTCCCTTAATGCTCTCAACGCTCCTAACTTTTGAGCATTATTTAGTCTATAACTACCTTTTCTAGGACAATAGTGAAAGACAAGGATTTAATTCCCAAATACCGGTAGTTTGATAAGCTCTTTGTATGCTTCTTTTCTACCAACTGTTATGGGCTTACATTACAACCATTGACATTTACCACAGCAAACTATCAAGAATTTTGGTAGAGGTGTATTGATTCCTTGCTCATCTCTACTCATTCCAAGGGTCAGGGTAAAAAAAAGCCATCTTGTTTTGTGCTTGAATAATTTATCTCTTACACCTCCCCTTACTAATTTCGGGCCTTTGATTGCAATCATGAATTCAAAATTTGTAAATTTATCATGCGTGATTTTCTTTTTAAATTCAGCCTTTTCCCTCCGTCAGGCGAGGAGAGCAAGGGTCTCAATTCACCCCGGCCAGATTTGGGGTTTCCTGGTCTTATACAAAAGGGAAACGGTGGGTGAGATCTACCGCCAGTGGCTTTTCCCTCCAATAAGTTCTAGGCCGGTTAAGTGAACTAGAATCATGCCTCGAAAGTCAACCGGTGGTTAAAAATAAAAAATATTCAAAAGTCAACTGATGGTTTTAGGTCCATAAATAATGTAGCCTTCTAATCGTAGTTCTTCCGGATTCCAGTCACAGTGACCACACTATTTTCGTTAAGGTAGTTGTACCCATTTGTGAGTGTCTCCCCCCTTTCATGTGAGCCCCGTATATTTCGGATTTTCTTCACACCTCCTGGCTAATTGAGGGCCTCTGATTCCATATATGAATTCAGAATTTGCAAAAAATAAAATTTGCAAAAAAAAAAAATTCCAGGGTTTACTCTGGCGGGGCAATAAGGGGGTCAATTCACCCTGGCCCTTTTCTTGAGCCAGAGTGAAAACGTTGAAGTTTTTGTTACATTTTCCTCGTGATAAAATTTACAAATTTTGAATTTGCACCTGCACTTGCAATTGGAGGCCGGGGTGAACTGACCCCCCTTGCTCGGCCACTTGGGAAAACGCTGGAATTTTTTATTTTTTGCAAATAATTTTTTCTGGAAATTCTGAATTTATATTTGCAATCAAAGGCCCCAAAATACATCGATGGAGTGTACAACGTAAATTAGATAAGTACAAAATAGGGGGCTTTTTACTTTCCTTGCACCCTTGAAATTACTTGGAGTGGTCGAGTGAGGGGGCCAATTCACTCCGACCCAATTGGAGGCCCCCAAATTGGAGAGGAAAGTGTATGAGATAAAAAATTTAAGTGCAAAACAGTTTTGTTTTTTTTTACTTGCACCCTTGGAATGGCTTACAAAGGATGAGTAGGGGTGAGTTCTCCCCAATCTTTTCTTTGTCATTTCTTGAAGTATTTCAAATATAATATATTCCTAAAATGTACAATCAACCATTTCAAGGTAGGTGCCCAACTTCATAGGCTACCCAAATCCTTCCAAAATATATTTTCTTTGAAATTTCAAATTGTTTCCATGCAATTTGTCGAGTTGTCTTTCCATAGCCTTTTTCTTCTTCTTTTTTACGATTTTGACAAAAAATTTACCTTAGGTGCTAATCATTGTAGATGGTCTTGAAAGGGAAACCTAAACAATCAATGGCCACTCTTCAAAAAAAATTCCAAGGGTGGGCAATTAGGCAAGGGTTGATTGGTTGGAGCTTATAGTGATTGAATACAGTGGTGTAAGATTTTTGTTTTCACAATATTTTTCACTTGATTGCAAAGCTTTGTAAACAATCTTCTAGTGCACTAATCTTTGTGAAAATCGGTATGCACAATCTTAATCTTAAAAATATACTATAAAGACTAAGTGTCTAATGGATGACAAAATCGAAGAAATCTTTCGATGTAAGGTTCAAAAGTGCATGTTTGAAAAGGGGAGTCTTGCATTGTAGTTTGACATCTAATAAGTGCTATTGGATTTTCTTAAACAATTAACTCATATAGTATATGAACAAATAATTCTCAAAGTGACCAATCCATCCTTCTAGAATTAACTATTCATAATTGAATCTATTCAAAAATAAAAATAAACTCTTTTTTTGTGAGATTTTGAGGGATGGACCCCCAAAGTCTTTTTTCCCATGAAAAGAAATTGTTGTTTTTAAAAAAAATTGAATTTTATTTAAAGAGATTTCAAAATTCATATGGTCATAGTCTTTGAAAATAGGATGGTAGATTAACTTAATAGTGTTGGATAAGATTCTTTGCTAGATTTTTCAAAAAATATTCAAAATTTATTACACATTCTTTTTGAAAATGGCATTTCAAAAGAGATTTTTGAAGAAGGGTCCTCTTTGACATTTTTAGGAGTCAAACCATCCATGGGGGATCATGTGCAAATTAGATGATAACCCCTATGAGGTCATTAAAATTGTGTTTCTAAAATGTAGGGAGGCAATTCCCACTTTTGACTTCCCAAATCCTATCATCTAATTAAATGTCTAATATTCTCACTCAAAGATTATATCCTTATTTAACCTAAATTAGGTATTGTGGTCATTAAAGTCCATAATCACTCAAAACTTTTATTTGATCAATCTAACACCTAAGTTGGACATTGGAAGATAGAAATGTAAGTGCTTGAAGGACTTTTCAAACTTTTAGGAATAACGCATTGTATTTGTACAAACATCCATGATATACAATTAGTAAACACTACTTTTATATTTTTTTCTACTCAAAATACTATTGAAAATGAGCAATAAGCAAAAGAATAATTCTAAGGCCTTGGTAACAATTATGAGGCTCAAACATCTTAATACAATTCTATTATTGAATCTAAATATGATTAACTGTAAGAGCAAATAAAATATTGCAACAAAAATTAAAGTAAGTAAAAAGAGAAATCAAATAGAAAAGTAGGCTTTAGTTGTTTGATTTGAAAAAAGTGACAATCAATTGCACCTCTTTGGTGTATACAAGCCATCATCAATAGCTACACTTATTCAAAAACAACAATGTTTATGTAAAATATGAAGATCCACATAGAGTTTGTACCAAGGATTTTTTTCCTTGCAAAATTTTGTTAGATTTGTCAAAATCTAATGAACCATCAATTGTCCCTCTAGCTAAAAATTGGCCTATGCAACAAGGCTAGTAGGAGGGACATTGATTCCCAAAAAAGCCTTTGTCATCACCGAGGCTCTCTTTGTGATCTATATAATGCTTCCTCCTTATTAAAAAAAGAAGAAATTAATGCAAGCTTTTATCAAAGTTTTATGCTTGATTGTGATTCTAGTATGTGAATACAATAATCTAATTCTAAGGAGATAAAGAATTAAAAGACCTAAATTTGGACTTAGTAGATAGATATAATAGGCATTATTTTGGGAAGATTACAACATAATGAATTGTCATATTTCAAGATTTTATTAATCCCTAATGGACCATTTTAAAGCCTTCTATTTTCCCAAAAAACACTCAAGATTGCCAATTCCATTGCAAAGAATAATAAAATTTAGAATTTTTTATTATACGTTTAACCATAGAATCTTACACTTGACTAGTATAGAATTTTATGGAATAATTTTTTTTTAAATTCATTGAAGAAATTGTAAGATACTTGCATTTAAAGTTTTAGACAAACAAGTTTTGTATGCAAGTTATATGGCTAGATTACTTGACTTTGAACCTTCTTAACTTAAAATTTTTGCACTACAAAGTTTTAAGGTTTAAATCTTTACATTAGGAAATTAGTTGAAAATCTAAAAAAATTTACTAAAAAAAATTTAATTTTCATTATTTAAAAAAATGTCAAGTAGAAATAAGTAACAAATAGAAGGAAAATTTAAATTATTAATATCTCTAAGATGGAATTTTAATGCACTAATCCCAATAGTGAGATTGTTCTAGCAAGCAAACTAAACCATTTAGAATTTTTTTTTAAACTATAGAAATTGCATTAAAAAATGAATCCTACAAATTATTTCTTTAAGAAGATGATTAGATTTCCCCAAAACATTATTTTCTATAATTGTCACATCTTTTTACTGAATGAAAGGAATCAAAGCTTTCCATGTAGACAAAAATTTAATCCATAGGATTTTCTCTTAAATTCAAATTTTTGAATTTTTTGCTTAGTCTCTCTAATTTTGAGCATAATTTTTGTTTTCAGGCATAACTTTTGTTTTCGATGGTGCAAGTATGTGAGCATGTATTTCTTGGTTATACCTCTAAGTAGATATTCCAACCATAGAAGGTGCTTATAACATAAACACTTATAATATAGATATTTACAATATAAATGCACTATAATCATAGAAGGTTTTTATATTATAGACCTTTATACCATAGATGTGTAGCATCAATTGAAAAAAATTATATTTGGATGAAGATAATTTGTTTCTCTATCTTCAAAAAAAGTTATAAAAAATCATGACAAAAATTGAGACTATAGATGCTTGCTTGAAATCTAAGGTGTCCTTCGTAGTGACAAATGGATCTTTAGGAGTTAAGTTTAAAGACTTGAGTCATTAGATGAAATTTTCAAGGCAACAAAGGGCCGTTTAGGGGTTGTTTCCTATATTGCCCAAGAATTGTAAATTGCCCCTATTCCATGAATTTTTGGATTTTTTGGGAAAAAAATTAATTTTTTTTCAAAATCTCAAAAAATATCAAAAAATTGAAAATTGATTTTTAAAAATTATTAATTTTTCAATATAAATTATGTAACTAATTAATAAACATAATATAATAGGACATAGTTTCACTACAAGGAAAATGAGTCCTAATCTATAGAATTTTTGACAAAAAAGTGTCCGAAATGACAGCCTAATGTCCGAAATGACATTGTAGAGTAAAAACATTTAGTAAAAAAATTAACTTCATGATCTTAATTTGTTTTGTTCAACATTCTTGAAAGTTGATAAATTTAAAAAAAAAATTTAAATCATCCGAAATCATCCAAAAGTATTTCATCTCAAAATTTATCATTCACCTAATAAAATTTTATCCAATTTTTTTTCTAGCCATTATTTCAACTATTTATTAAATCTTTGGAATTTCTTTTTTTGAATTAAGTGACGTGGAAATTAAAAAATCCCTGGTGGCAACGGAGTGAAAGGAAGACTTTCTAATGTATATCTTTGTCCGTATTGACAACCAAATTGATAGCTGAATTGACAAAATTCTATCAATTAAGTGTCCGAAACAAGGTCTCCTAATCTACAGCACAATTGACAGAATTCTGTTAATTGGGCTATCAAATAGGACACAGTTTTTCTTGTAGTGTTTGAGCCATATCAATATGTTGATGTGGCAAGTTTCCATAGTCTACAAAGGCAAAAATAGTCCGAGAACTTTAGAAAACTAGAAGAAACTTGTGGACTTCAAATATTTGGAAATTTCTTCTAATATGTTTGTCTAAATCAGTCTAAGTTAAATTCTCAAAGGTCTATATCACTTCACATTAATTGCAAGATGACATGTGGGACTTTTTCACAAAAAATGACTTAGTTATTTTTAAATTCAACCTTCATGTAGGATATTAAGGCAATACATAATTTACTACCCATCTCCCTTCTATGGTCTTTAGCTGTATTTTGTTTATAGTGTTGGCCTTCAAAATACATGCACCATTTGGGTTGTATTCAGAGGTCATTTGGTGAATAGACTACTATTTTAGGCTCTCCCAAGTACCTTTAGGAGCTCATATTTTTTTGCTTGTGTTCATTGTCAAGGCTAGTAGAACTTGGCAAAATGTGTAGGCAAACTCTAATAGCCAAAAATTCATGAAAAAGGTTTGTTCGGATTGAATTTACTTGAAGTATTTTGTTGAGGTTCTTGAATATTGATACAATATCTCATACAATCAATGACTAGACAAGGCAACGGTATCAGTTCAAAGTGGAGGATTGTATAGGTTATCTAATTGTATAGTTCCCTCACTATAGTTAGGTCCCCCATTTCACATGACAAAGGAGTTCAATTGTAAGAAAAAAAATCACACATTACAACTAAAATTACTCTACGCTAAGAAAAGTTGCATGCTCAAACTCCAAAGTTTTTGTAGACTAATTCTATTTACCTTGCAAACTACTTGACCAAACAATTGTCTATTAACCCCTCATCGCCGGAAGTCCAACTATGCTAAAAGAACTGCTTACTTTTCAAGTTGCATAAGTCTATATGCAACTAAGCTATGAAGATCTTAACCATACAATCTTGAAGTGTGCATGTTTTAGATGACATGGTTAAAATTTGAAGTCATTTGACCACATAGATTGAGAGATTATAATGTTTTAGTGTTGAAAAAAGATGCTAAATTTTTTCTGAAAACACATTTGGAGGTCAAATTTGATTTCTAAACCTACTTAAATGTAAAACTTTGAACTAGAAAGTGCTTCAAAATGAACATATACACACATTGGTGAATTTTTTTTTATTGAATTGACTCTTTGTGTTTGCAAAATGACTTTGAATGTAAATAAAGTGTGCAAAAAACAGATTTGTGACTGAAACTCCTTCTACTAAAATGCTTCTTTGTCACTCATAAATTCTTGAATTGATATGAAATTTCAGCCATACAAACTAGATTAGAATGCACAAATTTTCCCAAAAAAATTATTAGAAACTAACAGTGTATGAGGAAGAAACAAGCCGCCGAAATTCACTATAATCCAAAAATGATAGGTTTTTGAACTTTGAATTGCTCCCAAGTATTCAAAACAATTTGGATTGCCTTGAAAATTTGATCACAATAACTAGACTTGTAGAGAAATGTAACCCAAGAAATTTTATTGAAAACAAACATTGTATGAAGGAGATACAAGCCTTCAAAGTTGCAGCCATCAACTGCAATACTAAACTCAAATTGAACCTATGAACTTTGATTGGCTCCCAAATCATCTGTATATCTTGGATTGATTTGAAAATTTTACCACACAAACTAGATTAGTACGTGCAATGTTTACAGCAATTTTTTATTGAATTTGAACATTGGATGCAAAGGTTATAGCAATCTAAATCAGACTGCTAGGCTCTTAGGATACTTTTCGTCCCTTGCGGCAATGAGGGGTTAACCCTTTAGTGATCGTGGTTGATTTGGAGGGTAGGCGTAGTTCTTCAAGAAAGTGAATTTTGTGGCCACTCTAAAGATGTAATCTTAGATCAAACCATATAAAGTATTGGCATAAGGGAGATTCTTCAACCTAACAAAAAATCAAACTCATCCAACAATACAAATTGCTATAAATAAAGTAAAAGGTTCATAAATCAACCTTTTAAGGGCTAAAATTGAATTTTGGGGAAGTAGAACATCTTTGAATATTTTTCAATAAATTTTTCTCAAGAGGCAAGTAGAATAGGTATCTAACCCAAGTCGTTTCATATTCTTTGAAGTTTTTTGAAATTAATTACAGATTTTTGAAGTTCACAAAAAATAGTCATCTATGGTCATTAAAAGCAATACCCTTCTAAAAGGTGAAAATTTGGTACATTGAAGAAAGCAAAA
Organism: Thuidium tamariscinum; assembly: GCA_947034885.2. Classification (NCBI taxonomy): domain Eukaryota; kingdom Viridiplantae; phylum Streptophyta; class Bryopsida; order Hypnales; family Thuidiaceae; genus Thuidium; species Thuidium tamariscinum. Next base: position 36,084,154 of record OX344749.2, on the reverse strand, counting down.
TGTATTTCTAAATCATGTTTTCTTTTAGAGCCTTGTTTGAATTTGAGTTGTTTCCCTTAATCCTCAAAAATCAATGACTTAAATGACCCTTCAGAATTTGCGCTACATAAATTTCAATGCATAATTTTATTTTGGGCATTCATGAGATTACAAAGCAACACTTATGCCTTGTCAAGACATCAAAATACAAAAAAAATTCACAAATTAGTTGATATTTTTTTGTATTTTTGTTGAACACTTTCCATTTGAGGATCCACATCATTTGAGTTTGTAACCTCATAGCTAATACAGTAATGCTCCAATTCTCTTGAAATTGGTTTTGTTTGAAGCGCATGAAGACACTCTAATTGCATTACTCTTTGATATTTTTGTGATCAAATGCATTTTGAACAATATTAAACCGAAAGTGCAAAAATCAACCAAAAAGTGGTCAACCGGTCACTAAAGAGTTAAAGCAAATGTTGTAATGATATTTTATGAAAAAGGCAAAATCAATCAACAATTCTCTCACGTTTGCAAACTAAATTGGATCCCAAAACTTCAAAGTGTATTACAGTTAGCTACTCTGATGATACCAAAGCTTACTAATTGGGGTCATTACAAGAAACACTTGACAATTTTGGCTCAAAATGGTCTCAATACTATAGTACTTTGACTTTCGGAATAAATTTTTTTAAATGAAATAAAATATGGATAATTTGTAAGTCATTCAAAAAAATACATGTGTGAAAATTCAGCCCTAAAAAAAGTTATCTCTAAAAGTTATGCACATTCAGAGTAAAGAATACAATTTTATTTTGAACACATTTTGAGCAAATGTGTAAGGTGGACAATTTATTATCTTTGAAAAATATTTTTTATTTGAATTGTGCATATTTTAAAAAAATCCTTGAATGCAAATTTTGAGATTCAAAATTAATTTGCATTTCTGGGTCAAATAGTACCTTCCTCCCCCTAAAATGGCAAAGGTAGACAACTAGGCACTCAATTGGGGGTTGTTTCAAAATAATAAAATAATTTTTTCTTAAATTCAAAAAAACAAACCCAACATCTAAAACTACTAATTACATGTACCTTCACTTTAAGTTTCATAGAAAACAAACAAACAATGCAAAAGTTATGAGCAAAAAAACACTTGTCAAAGGCTAATGGGACAAAAAATAGGACAAGTGTTTCTTGCAATCACCCATTGATGTCATCACTTAGCTTTCCAAATGAATTTTGTGACCAAAGATGTCAAGATCAAAAAGCATTGTTTTTGGCATTCTTTAATTTTGATAACCATGGAGTCAAATGTAGGTTCAAAAAATCTTGGAAACCAAGCTAGGGCCATTGAATTTAATCTTCTATCTACCTACCAATTTGATCTCCTTCCATTTCTTAAATTGTTGTTAGCATTTTGAATTAGGATTCTTGGCATCCATATTGTTGAATTGAATTCATCACAATTTGAAATGTCTGTATTATTGAATTCATTGTAATATTCAACTTAAATTAATTTCAAGTATCTATATTGTTAATTTTGAATTTGTAGTAGAGAATGTGGTCTTGCATCACTCAACAAATCGACTCTTGAATCTCAGCTTGCGTGAATTTGGCTAAAGGTGTTTTTAACTATTTTTTCAGCTTACACTTGAGTTTTAGAGAAGGAACATTGAAGAAGAAAATACTGAATAGTGTGGCAATTCTCAAAAACTTTTGTAGGCAACAAAGGGTCTATACTATCATAGTAGATCAAACATTATTTAATTGAATGTGGAACAAGATTCCTAAAGCCTAGTTGGATGTTGGGATAATTCCAATATGGATGTTTAGGAATTCCAATTTTGTTGTCACTTAAGAGATATATGGATCCTAAAAATCAACTTCTTAGTTGAGGGCCTTTATTCCCACCTTTGGAATAAAGTTTACACAACCAGATTCTTAATCTTAATTTGCAATTTAGATCCTATGGGCGTCTAAGCATGAATACAATTTAGCCTTCCAAGCAATGAATCTTGTAATTTTGGTGTTTTTCTTTGAATACCTTTCTAAAAATTGTTTTAATCCAAATGAATTGATAAAAGATAATTGGTTTTAGCTATGGTTCTGTCCAAGTCCTATTAGAACTAGGGAGACCAAAAAGTTAGAGGTGGCAAGTTGTTGATCTTCTTACACTTTTTTCAAAAAGATAAAGAGCACAAACTTTGACCTTTATATGTAAAAGACATTGGCAAATAAAGCTTGAGTCTAAATCTACCCTATAAAACTTCATCCGTTGTTTTTTAATATTCTAATTATCAAAATTTGATTTAGATTGTTGTATTATTTTGAGTTTTTAATCTTCTATTTAAATTATGACTTTGAAGGAATTTGATCAACTCTTGTTGACTTTCATCTAAATCCTCTTTGATTTCAATGAGACCTAATGCTACAATCAGATATCCTATTCGCATCTACCACTTTGACACGCAACTAGTTGTATATAGATTCGGTCATGGCTTGAGCTATGCAACGTTTGAATATAGCTTCTCCTCAAAGTGACTTCATTTGAATGTTAGAGTTGGATATTGATAGCATTTGTTGACCTTTGGCTTCCTTCCTTTCATCAAGCACCAAGTTGAAATAGTATATGAGTAGTAGTTTATAGATGAGATGAACCAGGGGTTGTAGATAATAGATTTCATCAGGTTCTCATCATTTTAGTATTGTAGACAAACCTTGTTTAGAAGTTTCATTGTATTATTGATAATAAAAATATTTTGCATATTTGCAATATTTCTTCATCCATTAAGTACTTCATTTGCAACCATTGTACTTAGCCTAGACTTCTTCCGTTGTAGCACAAAGTCAAAGTGGATTTCATCTATATATGAAGAAATTTTCATTCAATAAATGAATAAAATTCATCTGATTAATTTATAAAAAATCATCCAAAAAGGCGATAAATTCATCCAATTTTTTTCCCAAATTGCAAATAGTAAACTATATTGGCATGAATTGTCGAAACTAACCTATACGTATAGTATTGGTCCCACTTTGTGAGATGGATTTTAATGTCCTACTTTAGGGAAATAGACCTATGTTCAAGAAGTCCTTCAGCATGTAGTTGGCTTCATTTTAAAGATTATATAATCTTTACACATGGTACAACAAAGTTGGAAGATAATAGAGCTTGCACTCAATGGTTTGGAGCCTTTAGTGAATGATTTCAAGTCTTTGTAAAGGTGCTTCAACGATGAACTTGTAGAACTCTTTGACAATTTATAGAAAACTTATAAAATTGTTCCAAATTCATGATTTTTTTAATGTATGATTTGTATTTGTCTATTAGTAAAAAATAACAGCTAATAGTAATTCTAACTCCCATCCATATACATCACCATAAGTGAATGGTTTTAGATATTTCTACCTCAAAACCTTGATATTTTTTTCACAAACTACTCTTAGATGAAACAAATGATAATCAATGTTGATTTGCAAGTCAAAGGATGCTAAGAACATTGTATCATTTGGATGGTCAACTATGCTTTGTACATATTGAAGAATGGATGATTTCCATCAAATTTTTTGTGTATACTTTATTCATACTACAACCACATCATTGAGTTAACCAAGTTCAAGAAGTTTTTGTTTTCATTTTACTTTATATGGGGTGGAGTATCTAAACAATGGTTCTTTATACAATGCATTTCAATTCATTGAGCTCTTTTCCCTTCAAATTTGAATTTGACATTCAAAACAATTTCTTTTGGTTTTGAGCAAAAATATCTAAACAAAGCTCTTGAAGTGTAGGTTCTATTCCTCTTGGAATTTTTAAAAAATTCTTTAAATTAAATATTTCATGGAAGTCTTAAATTGAGAATCTATAACCAAGTTTTTAATATAGAGTGACATAGAAATTTTATATATATCACAATGTTCATCACTAAAACTTCCTTCTATTGTGCACATTTCAGATTTTTTTATCATGATTTATATTTGTCATGAATTTTCCCCATTTTTAGGACAATTATAAGACATGTGATTTTATCTTTGAAAATTAAAACCAAAGAATTTCACTCATATATAATGAAGAAATGAAAGACATAGAGTGAAGGACCTCCAAGGTTTGATTACAAGATCCCATTCTTAAAGTAAATGTGAAGTTGAATGGTAGTGAAATTAACCAATGGATGAACATCTAACCTGACATGTAGATAACCTAACATGTGGTTCTTTCTTACAACCTTAATCCCAAGTCCATTCATAACATTGTATAATTAAGCACGGATTCTCCCATGCTAGGAAGGTATTATACTTTGCTAGAGACTTGGGAAAGACTTCTTTGTTAATTCAAGGATTGAGGTTGTTTGAGGAGCCTTCTAAGACAATTTTATTTGATGTAGGGGTCCTTTTTCAAAGCATGCAAAAGGGCCCCTTGCCTCATTGGTAAGCAATGTAATGTTGCTTAATAATGTTACGAATTGCAAAACAATCACTAACGACATTTGGACTAGATGGAGCACCTAATCCGGCAGTTTTAAGAGCATCCTATTGTAACTTTATAAGGTGGGTACACCCAAAAGCGCCACTTATTTTTACTATGCCTAGTTCCTATTATCATGTTGTTCAAATTTTTATACAGTCTTGTTGACAAGTGAAAGCATATTCCAACACACCAAAGAACAAAGGATTTGGATACCATATGCAAAAGTTATTAACAGTCAAAATTTGTTCCTAAAAGCACCATCTACAATTTGGGTACATGACTAATTTTGGAAATGTATGCACATTATAGATGGCGTTTTAAGGTCAGGTGCCATTTTGGGTGTACCTACCTTAGGTTGTGGCTGGTGCTCTGCATGGAATAAAAGAGAGAAAAGTCACACAACCCACTTGTTGCCTGGAGCACTTGAAAATCACACCAGAGACGACGAGAGAGACACAGCCATGTCTTTCAAAAGCCTAAAACATGTTCAGAAATACAAAGTGGCTGAAGCAACAACTTTCCATACAAACCTAGTCTGGGAGGTTCCCAGCTTGGAAACATTGCAGCCAAGAGAACTTGAACTCACCGGGATAAGACTTCTACAGTAGTTATCTGTATTCACTATTGCAAATCCCCTCCAGAACTTTAATTTCACATCATGACAGATGTACAGTAGAAGGTGACAAAAAAATATATCGGTATCACAGACTTTGAATTTTGAAAAGTACGACCTTTTTTGACACATGGATAGTCTATTACTTGAAATCTGAATGAATGAAACTCAATGACAGTTCTGCACAAGTTTTCTTCTGATATTTCCAGGTAGGACTTGAACCACCGGAACATCAGGCTGAATTCAAGGTATATAGTTGCAACTACATGCTTCGAAAGCTAATCCAGAAGAGTCAATGAAAAGGACTGAACTTGGTTATGGATGTCTCGTTTGTGAAAGTGAGGGGGAGTTCTCACGTAAGAACTACACTATGAAAGAATAATAGCAGTGGAAGGGGCTACTCTTTTCTCGTTTGCAACCCGAAAGTGTCTTCTGATCCATTCTTCTGCTTCCTCCGCCTTTCTGCAATCATTTCAGTGTAGGCCTGCAAACACATTCCAGGTCTCATGAACCAAGCAGAGAGGTATATTGGGATGTGTATTGTTCCAAACTCTACTGTTTAGGAAAACAGGTTGATGCAATCTCTGTTTAGGAAAACATCGAAAGATTGCCAAACTCACCGTCACTGACATATGTGCTATTTCACACCAGCAAGCATTCAAAAAGCTCACATTAGAGGAAACTGTAGGAGTTTGGGAGCTCACCAGAGGATACGTGTAGAGGAAGAGATACCACCACGCGGCTACCAAGACTACTACAATCCCGGTCACTACCGAGGATTTAATCACTAACCACGACAGGCTTATACCAATGACTCCTGTAAGCACAATTGTCCATGGCTGACACCTGCAAGGAAGCAATGCGGAATCGTGACTCAACATTGGCAATTATCGCTTAAACCCCGAGATTCTCAAGTAGCATACCGGTATTGTAGTGGGTCAAAGTGAAACTTCACTTAGTGACCAACGCATGCAATGTTTTTTCAGTCATATAAAACTTAACCCCATCTGAATAACAATTTTTACAATGTGGTCGATCAAATTGATCATTTTCAACCCATGAATTCTTGTTTTCTAGGGGTAAACTGCAAAATAACACAAGACGATATATTACGAATAAACGAGTAACTATAATATCATCGCATGCATGGCTTATCAAAAGATCACTAGAAGTACCAAGTAAAATTGCATGCAATGGCTATTCAACGAGTAAAAGAGATCTTAACCTAAAATTCTCTAGAGATCTTGCGCTAAACTCCAGAATCTGTATGCATCATTTCAATTCTATCAAAAGTTTAGGTGACATTTGTATGCTAGCTTGCTTTCTTGGCATCATTAACACATGGCAAAGAGCCAATAAGAGTATACACGCAGTAGGAGAATACTTCATAAAATTCAAGATTAGAAAGTCGATCAATCTTAGAATGCAATGTTCATAGACCAGTAATGCTGATTACAAATCTCAAAATCAATGCAGGTACAAGAAAATGTGTGGGAGTAGAAGAATATTTCATAAAATTCACGCTCAGAAAGTCCATCAATCTCAAACCCATGTTAGAATGCGATGCTAATTCCGATTCTCAAATAATGCATCTTACAAAGGTTTAAGAACGCTATCAATAGAAATGTCAAGCTCCCCTTAAAATTGTGTGTCAACCACATCAAAATAAAATTTGAAATTCAAGAATTTGCACTCTTCTACACAGAGCTTGAAAAGGAGAGTGCACACATACCATACAGGTTTGGTATCCCAGAAATTCTCGTACTCCACGGACAATTCAGGAAATGATACAGCTAATAAAGGATTAAGAATAATATCAATGGAGATCTCAAGCTCTCCTCAAAATTGTGTATCAACCACATCAGAACAAAATTTGAAATTCAAGAATCTGCACTCTTCTACACAGAGCTTGAGAGGAAAAGTGCACACATACCATACAGGCTTGGTATCCCAGACATTCTCGTACTCCACGGACAATTCATTCAGGTAGCGCTCCATATCCTTCACCACGCCTTCATCGTCCATGTTGTCATCGGCGCTGGCTTTTGCCACATTCCTCCCCAATGGACCTCGCAACACTGCCCCCCTGCTGTTCTCCCATCTCCGTCCCTGCAGTACTCTGCTATTAAAGCCTAGATTAGGGTTGTTACAAAGACACAAACTGGAAGAAGAGTTTGCTTCGAATTTCTGAGCTACTCGCGGCGCAAGAGCAGCACAGCGTGGGCGAACCCAACTGGCTGCCACAACCGCCATAGCTGGAGAGCCTATTCAAGAAATTCGTTGAACCCAACTTCTGCAAAACTCCACTGGAATCGAATTTGCTTCTGCTGTGAATAATTTGGGTTGAATTTGGAAAGGGAATGCGGGAATACAAAGTTTGTGTACGCTCCTGCGACAAATTGCAACGAGTTGCAGGCACGTGAGCCCTAAGTGGATAATGAAATTGCGGGAACTTTAAAGTGCAGGAGATGCTTTTTGGTGAATGAATTCGTTTGTTTTGGTCTGCAGGATGCAAGTTTGTTTAAGGGAGGATGACTTTCTTTGGGGGATGAAAGGGAAAATTGTTTTGGAGGGGTTTGGAAAACGATTGAGTTTGTTCTTGGAGGGTTTGGATTTGGAAGATGGCTTTTTGAAAGAAAGAAGATTGTTTGTAACATTCTTGAATATTTTAAGAGAGGACTTTTATTTATAAAAATTTAAAAAGGGACATGAAAAATTTCTGAAAGGTACATTAGAAGAAATTTGAAGTCTCTAACGGGCCGTTTCGGGATTGTTTCCGAAACAGTTCCCAAAACGGCCGGGAGTTGTCAGGTTAGTATTTTCGGGAAAAAAAAGGTTTTTTTGGAAGTCTTGAAATACAAAAAAAAGTCCAAAAAGAAATTACGTGGCACTGCCCCTACCACATTGGATTCATGTGATTCTATACTTTACTGTGTTCCCAAACTATGGGAACTATCAGTCTCTTGCAGGCCTCAGATTTCTTCTAATGCATTAGAAGAAATTTGAGGGCATTACAGGGCCGTTTTGGGTCTGTTCCGAAAATGGCTTCCATTGATGCTGACCGTTGTCAAGCAGGCTTTAATAAAAAATTTAAAAAAATTGGGGTCTTGAAATATTAAAATAAGTCCAAAATTTTTTTATTTTCTGAAATTTTTTTATTACGTGGTAGGGTTGTGATGACGTAGGATTCCAGTTCACAGGGCAGAAACTACGTTCCTATAGTCTGAGAACCCGCAATCTCCAAAATAAATGCCCTCAAATTTCATCTAATGGGATCCTATTTTTTAAAACTACAAAGATAGTCATAAAATAATGTTCAACTCTATAATACCAAAGTTAAAAGTACAAATTAGCGTGACTATCAATTGAACTCTAAACTATAATTATATTTTGCATGTATAACTTAAAAGCCATTCTTATCCTTCATCCCAAGTCAAGTACAACTTATCCATATATAATCCCAAAATTATAAGTCCTTTATAAGCAACCATAGTTGTTAGTGAAATTTGATTCCTAAATAAATCATATGCACAAACAAAAATGGTTTCACGAAATCAAACTAAAAGATGGATAAAATATTGAATAAATTATTTTTCTTGAAGCTTTGTCATAATATTTTCTTTTACAAAAGAATCAAAACACATGCATATAAGTTTTGCAATCACATATGTGTAGTAATGTAATCATTTGCAATATCATGTATTACACAAATGATGATGACAAAATAGAAGAAATTTATTTTTATAAATAAAATAATAATTTGTAATGAAACATCCTACCAAAGCAATACAAAATGGACATAAATATTTTCTTACATCCATAATACTATTATAATGAATTGTAGGAGCACCCTAAAAAATGTATAAAATACATGCTTTGATGTGTATTTATAGTTTTCTTTTTCTACTTTAGTTGTTATTTGTAATAGGAATATTTTTGAAAAAATGCATGAAAAATTAGTATGTTAAAATCTAAATTAGTTTCTACAAGGTTAAATTTGATAGTTTGTTAAACAATAGGATTTCCACTATTAAATAATATATTATAATTTTTATTTCTTCAAAATGTTTCCATTTTCCTATTTTTGCACAAATATGGCTCAATTGAGTGTTCCATGCAAACTACATGTAATCTATGATGGATATCAAAGATAAGAAATTGTAGAATCTATATCTACTAAATGTAGTCTAAAATGGATATAAAAAATAGGAATTGGATTCATAACATCTATTGTATAAGCAAGAGTATATGTCAATGGTTCCCTAGACAATTCTACTTAGAATCTCCCTCCTACGCTATCACAAACAATTAATTAGCTTTTAGGAGAATGAAATAAAATCTCACTTTGTTGTGTATGCTAAACTTTTGATGCTAGATTTCATTATCCTCATGTGCTTGAAGCATCAAGCATTACAATTGGATATGGCCATTTGAGTGGATGAAGAGATCATGTCTATTCTAAATTTATTTGTTGAAACCTATATTGGCTTAAAAACAATACATTTTGTCAAATACTTCTTGAAACAACTACATAGGTGGGTACCCAAATCCATAGATGGATGGCAATAGGAACAAAGGATATTTTGGATTTTAATTCTGCAATGAGTAAGATTTATTAATTTTTTTTTACTTCTACTTTCATTTTGCATTTGTTTTTTAAATTTTAATTTCTATTAAAATAATTTTCATACAACAACTTTTAACCACATGAAAACTTTAATTCTTTATGTATAGTAGAATTTTTTAAGCATTGAAATACTTTTTATATATGAATTAAAGAACCTATAAGTTTGGATGTACTTTTTAACCTATGTGTAAGGAATCACTAAAGTACATGGAACCAGTGTTTTTTTTCCTAGCAATTGGACCAAATTTTTTTCCCTAGTATCATGCCTATAGAAAATAAATAGTAAAATTTTGGATGAAATCGCCAATAAATTTCAAAATTTTTTAAACCATTGGATGAAATTGCCAAACAATGGATGAAAATAGGATGATAGATATATATTATGTCCTAATATGATATTTTCTAACCAATATATGGATGAATGTTACAATTTGGAGCACCACAATAAAATGAAGTATCACTACTTTGACACTTCACAAGAAATGAAAAAAACAAACTGCATTTAACCCAATAATCACGTTATGTTCAAAAGCCCAAAACTACCTCAAAATACTCTTCCCCAAACCAAGGCTAAAAAATATTACATTAGAGGAGATTCGACGGCAACGGGAGCTTGTGAGTTCCCGAAGCTGTGAACGCAAGAATTTGCCGCAGGAATGCGGAACTGGCGTGTGCTGACGTGGTTGAGAGTGTGCCACGTCACCGATTTTTTTTGAATTTTTTTTTTTTTTGAATTTTTTTTGCATTTCAGGACGAAATTTTAAAAAAATTAAAAAAAAAAATTAATTAATTAATTACTGATCGGGAACAATTCGGGGAACAGGGCTTTCGCAGTCTCCTGTTGTCTAATGCAATCAATATTTTCTTTTTTTCTTTCATTTACAAGTCCAACCTTAAGATAAGTAGAAACAAAATTATCAATGCTTCATTTTTGTACTTGGAGTTCTTGAAAACTATAATGAATTTTCTCTTCCTTTTAGTTCAATATAAAAAGCTAATCAGAATTATTCACTAAGGGTTTCAACCCCATGATTCTCTGCACTTCTTTGAAAGGAGGGTATCAAACGCAAGAATAGTACGGAGTATCAAACAGTGGAGGGTATCAACTCAGATCACCAACTGAAACATAGTTAGGCACTTCTAACGGCACGCATGACGACGGTTGGGACGGTCACATCCAAATGGATGAATGCGGCCATCATTTTCCGCTCGAAGGTTCTTCATCCACTTGTCTTTCCCGCCCTAATCCTTTCTGAATCTCCCGCCACAGTCCCACTCTATGCCGCCAACACTCTTCCCCTCCAATGTTCAGCTTACGCGACTGGATGCCGATCAGAGTCCTTGAGTGTAAGCACACATCTCGGATTGTAATTCGCTTTAGTTCGTGAATAACAGTGTGAGAGTCCATACCCTAGAGTAATCACGCTTGAAATTGCTCCATTTCGCAGACATTTTGCGCATTTTTTAATCTTGCATTTGTGTTTGAGTCCAGTGAAATGTGTTTTGAAAGGAGTATTCACGCTTAGTTGTTAGATTTCAGACTCAGTCTTTGGAGATTTGACAGGACTGGAAGAGGTAGCTTGCATTGGAAGCTGCATGCTGGATTAGCTGTAGTGCCCGATTTCTGGAGCTGCCACGAATTGCCCCTTCTCCCAGGATTTTCTTGAGTTGAGAGGTCTGATTTTAGGGGAGTGATCGCACTTTTTCTCTCGATTTTGAACGGAGTGATCGCGATTTTTTATGAGATATTGTGCTCAGCACTTCTAGTTTAATTGATCTGGGAGAGTGGAAAGAACTGGATCGGATTTGAGCAGCGGGTTGTTTGAGAGATATGTCTTCCCCGACAGCGCCCGCTGCGCGCTTCAGAGGCAAGCTGGACGCGTGGAGTGATGACGACGAGGACATAGTGCCCCAGCGCACTGAGAGGTCCATATCGAAGTCCATGACCCCTGCAGAGGATCTTGACATAGAGACAGAGTCGCCCGCCGAGCCTAGTTCTCCCAAAATACCACCTACACGCAAGCGCCTGTCGCGAGTGCGATGCCTGGATAGTGACGACGACGACGAAGGAGAACCATCTCGGATTGCGAAGGTTGCGAAGGTAGAGCCCTCTCCACCGTCCCCGAAAGCGAAACTGGTCAAGGATGCTGCAGGGCCAATTGAAGTTTTCAGCCCGCCGCGGGAAACTAGCTACTCTCGACCTCCCCGATCTTCTGCTCCGTCAGGCCCTGTAATGCAAGCCTCTGTTCAGCCAGGATGCACACTAAACGATAGGAAGAGCCGCTTCTTGGCTTACAACATGCTGGGATGCATTAGTCGTGTCGAAACAGAGGCGGGCTTCGCTCATGTGGAGGTAAGTCTTTTGCAGTTTTTCCACTTGATTCTCTAATCCTGGTTCTGCATAGTGCACCTGCTTCGATTACTTAGCTTACGGTTGCAAGGAAGTGTGTGCTATTATTGGAAGATCAGTGTATAGGTCACCAAAAACATCACTTTCGGCATGAGATGAAATTTTCGTCACACTACACGATTTCTTTTCTTGTGCAACCATACAAATTGGGCGGTTGTAGACCACTATTTAACGTAGAGTAGAGAACTCCTTTCCCATTCTACGTCAGTGGTCATAGATACTTAGCCTAGTCATGCTTACTCCATTTTCAGATTAGAGGCCTACCAGGTGTGTGAGTAGATGAATTGTTGGTGACAGGGGTCAGTATAGGAGAAAGGATGAGATCCTCAATGTTTTAAGAATTCTTTTCTAAGGTTGTCAAATGGGTGTGAACAGATGCCCGCATTCAATCTTTCTCATTCCGTCATAGGGCAACATCGTCCTGCATTTGACATAAATGTGGTGATGAGCAGGTGGACTTCCACGACACTGGCAAGGGTATGCGCGTGCCATCCATGACGGATTTTTTCGGATTCACAATGGCTGCGATGAATGAGAGAGGAAGTGTGTTCGCTAATCCGCAGAACGGAGATAAAACTCCTAGCACCATTATGTACCGGCCATTTAACAGCTGGACAAGTAATAGCGAGGTCAGATACCAATATAATTCTACTGGATGGGTTCATTGCATCAGATGTATCGATTAACGTTTCACCACCATCTAAGTAGCGCCAACTCTCTAGTTGGAGGTTGACTAACCTAACCTTACGAACCTCACATGCAAGGTAGCTAAATATGAGGAAGCTAGCTATTGCTACTTGGTTGGCGCTTGGGGGAATAGCCTTTCTAACTGTTGAATCTGGCATAATTAGTTTGCTTGTCCGAAGTTGCGCAGTTAAGTTAAGTAGTATTAATGAATGTAGTATCATTGCAAGTTAGTTAGTGGGAGTTGGTATCAATTTGCTGTCACAATTTGCGCAATGCAGGCATTTAGTAGAATTCAAGTTTGCTGACTCGTGTAACGTTGTTTGCTCGGGTGGGCCGCATATTGTTTTCATGTATTTTGTCTTCCCTATGTGGTTGCGCTCTTCCTTCTCGCTCACATTCGTCCCATCTGTAGTGGTCAATGCGGTTCTCGGTGGAAGAGGAAGTGAAAGCAGTCGCGATTGGCAGTGGCTGGGCAGCAGCAGCTACAAGCCAACATCTTCTTCGTGTCTATTCAGAAGCAGGATTACAGGTGGCTTACCAGGCCGGATTCCTAGATTGATATTTGATATGTGGACATCTGAGGGATTGTGCCATGCCGTACCATGCAAGATGTTTCATTCCTAAAGTAATTCGATCTGCTGCTCAGCATTGTCCTTAAGTCATCAACGCTCTGTTTCACCTGCAGAGATTTGTCTCATCACTAGCTGGTCCAGTAGTTGCACTTGCTGGTAATGGAGATCAGTTGGCCATCGTCTTTCACGCATCAAATCCTTTACCTTCGGGAGACCAAGTGCTCGAGTTTATGTTGTTGAACGTAAGAAATCAGAAACAGTTGCTAGCGGGCAGGCTTCCGCTTAGTCCGGCTTCCACATTAACCTGGCTCGGTTTCACAGAAGCCGGGTCTCTGAGTTCGTATGATTCACAGGTAAGATCCCATGGTCCTCGTACTGATTCGATTGAATGATTTCTCAGAGAAATGTGCCAAGTGATCGTTGGAAAGGTGGTACTTTAAGGTTTTTAAGTGTTGTTTTTGAAATAGGCTTCTGAATTATATTGAAGATAGCGTTGAAAGAGATGCACTGGTATAATACACTTCTATTTGAGGCAAAGGCACTTGTTAGTAGCCGCTTACTATCCCTTGAACGGAGCTAATTGCATCATCCTGGACTTGTACCCAGATGCCTGTGATATTCCGCCTGATAGTTCTTCCGCTGCTTGTTTCTGAATCTTTTGTTTCGTGCAGGGAGTGCTCAGGGTTTATAGCAGTGAATTCAATGGATGCTGGATCCCAGTGTTCAGGTAACCATTTGGATAGCGCATGTTGACTCAACGCTTAAATCGGATTTATTGAGTTTCAAATACTCAAATGTCTTAGAATCTAGAAAACAGGTCGCTGAATACTTTATGTGGGAATGTCCTTCAGTGCTGCTGCAGAAAGGAAGAAGGAGAAAAACAACTATTGGGTGGTTGGACTGAATACTGCACAGGTTTACTGTGTATTGTGTAAGGCACCGGAGATTCACCCTCAGGTCGTTCCAAAGCCGGTGATGAGCGTCATCAACACTGCAGTGCCTGTCGTGCACTCAGATCTGGGAGCTGATGATCTAGAGAGTGACTTCTTAAGAGGAACATTGCATCTTACACATGTAAGTATTTGTACCAAGTGCATGTCTCCTCTCAGGACCAGCGATTGTCCAAGTTGTGTATTGGATGCTGTCAACGTTGCGAGTTCCCTAGCATTTCTTTATTACTTGGTCGTTAAGCTTGTTAAACATCCACGGAGGTAGGGTGTCAAAGAATAGTGACTGTCATCTCACTATTCACTCTCTGGCAGACACGGTCCAGGGCTGATGAAGCAGCCGCAGCAGGGCGTGAAGATGATGAGGCAGATGAAGCTGTGTTTAAGATGGAAGCAGAGCTTGATCGCTGTCTCTTGCGTTTGATTGCAGCCGCTTGTAAAGGTACGAACAATACATGTCAGCAGAAATCCCCACGAGAGCTGTAGACCAATATAAGACGTGATGAATTCTCCCTATCAATGAAAAATACCTCAAATTGGCCTTGTGTTCCGCATTGGAAATGGTACTGTGTGCACTAGAGTCTTCATTAACAGTGCATAACTTCCCTTCCCTCAGGAGATAAGCTCGCAAGAGCGTTGGAGCTATCCAGCCAGCTGTCGCTACACAAGTCTATGGAAGGAGCTCTGAAGTTAGTAACTGCCATGCGCTTGCCCTCTTTGGCTGAGAGAATTAACCAGCTTCTTGAGGTCAGTACTCGTCTCTATTTTCGTCTTCGCCATCCAGTACTTAGCTTACAAGTTTCACACTGGCGAGATTCCTATTCCACCTGACTCTTTAGGCCATACATTAATAATTCTATCCAGTCGCAACTTTTGAAGGGTAGAACTGCCACATTGTTAGATTTCATTTGGGGACAGTGCCTTGGTTTCAACCTCACAAATGAATTCTGCAAGCAAGCTCATACTCTTGACTGACGGTACAATGATTTGTAACTTCACAGGAGAGGAGTATGAGAGAGAGAGCCGAGGAAACTGGGGCACTTCTGCTACATCAGCCGCAGACACCATTTAAAGCCATCACTCCTACTCCTAGGTTTACTGGCAATCCAGTTTCTGGTAATAGAAATGTGAAAAGCTCAGAAAGAGAGACTGCCTCGACTTCATACGCCATTCCAGATCCTTCTCCTGTAGAGCCCATTGTCAAACCGGAATTGCGATCAGCGCTGAAGATGTCGCATAAGAGAGTCAAAGTCCCTATTGAGCCTTCTGAGAGAAGGGTCTTAGATCAGGATAGTCAAGCCGCATCTTTGGAGGCTGCCACCGTCCCCCAGGGAGCTTTTGTCTCCCTCAGAAACTTTAAGCCAAGCAATCCGTTTGCGAAAAAGGCAGAAGTGAAGGACAACGCAGACGACAAGAACGATTCCATATTGCAGTCTCTCAAAAAAATGCAGACTTGTGCACCAGAAGTGAAAAGAAAAGCAGGTGCGGCCAGTTCACAACAGAGGCCTGGGAAAATGGGTAAGGGAGCCTAAGGGATATTTACTTCATAACAGACTAGATTCATCGTGGGAGATCTGCTTAGTGGATCCTGTAAATTTGTACTATATTTACTTTCACAACTCAATTTGCACAATTTCTCAGTGTCAGTATTCTTGGTCCTAGGGACAATATTTGATATGTTGACAGTTCACAGTTGGCTCCTGAAGGACCGTAATGCCACCATGTGCCTTCTCCTACCTCATTAGAAAATATGAAATATAAACTGCACTAAGAGTTCGTAAACAACAAAAAGCGTGGAAATAATTTTTTCTATTGAATTAGTCGGTGCAATCTGATTAAGGAATGATGTACAGTCAGACCTCGATAATTGCTACCTCGATAAGTGTTAAAACTCTATATGTGTTATGGAGATTTCTGCTCCCTTAAAATTAAGACTAGTAAGTGTTATGTGTTAAGTGTTATGCAATGTCACGCTCCCAACTTTGTTAATTTTACCTCAATAGGTGATAAGTTTCCAAAAAAAGGCCTTTTGTAAGAGCCATCGCTTAGAAGGAGTTAATTTTGAGGTAAAGTAATAGTTTCTAGTTGCAAAGTGACTCTAGATGTCCATTCTAGAAACTATATAGTAGAAGAGGTTGTAGGCTTTCAAGATGGAGGTGGTGCTTTTCAAACTTTGAAGAAGTTTTTGGAGCAAAGACCTAATGACACCATGTTATCTATTAGAAATATTGAAGCACTAGAAAAGGAAGTAGAATCTTGCATCCACAATTCTTCATATCTTTTTTTCATTCGTTAACCCCTAAAGGACTGAGGCATTTTCTGGCTTGAAAACCACTCAAAACTGCCATGTTTGCTACTTCCTCCCAAAAAAACAAAAAAAAATATTTTATTAGAATCTAACCATAGGATCTTGTAAATTACTTGTCTGAGATCATATGGTAAAAATTTCATGAAGTTTGGTCGTACCGATTAGAAGATATTAGCATTCAAAGTTGGAAAAAGAAGTTTTTTTGAACTCTGATTTGCAATTTCAGATGACTTTGATTTCCATTTGTTGAATTTTTTTGCACTATGGACCATGAAGTTAAAATTTATTATGTTGAACATTTGAGTTGGAAATTAGGGAAAAAAGTTTCAAAAAACTACTACTTGATTTTCATTCATTAAAAAATTGTTAAGTAGAAGTAGGTCCAAGATTGAACAAAACACTAAGTTGTTAATAACTTTAAGATGGAATTGAAAAACCATAATCCCAATGGTGAGCTTGTTCTTGCAAACATCCTAAGCCCTATCAAAAAAGAAAATTTGAAAAATTTGAAAAATTGCATTCAAAAATGAATTCTGTAAGTTATTTTCTGAAGAAGGTGCTTAGATTGCCCGAAATTCAAGATTGTCCGTAACTTTCTCATTATTAGTCCAAATAAAATGAAACAAAGCTTCAGATGTAGAACAAAACAAAATCTTCAAGAAAAAAAATAAAAAATAAAAAATAATTTTTTTTTGTGGTTTTTTTTTCCTGCCCGACGAACTGCTTTTTGGACATAGAATGGCATAACTTTTGCTTCCAAGCACCAATTGAAATAAAAATTATATTTTTGGAAAGCTAATCTGATTTCCTATCTTCAAAAAAAGTTTCAAAAAATAATATAAAAAATTCAAGTTACACAAGCCTGCCCGAAATTCTAAGTGTCCCCCGAGGGGACTTTAGTCCTTTAGGGGTTAAAATGGATTTTTTACTACTACACATCAATAACATGATGAAATCGGAGTTTCGAAACTCTATTGAGCTGTCTATTATCAACATTCCAAACTTGAATATCTTTCAGCAATGTTGTCAACAAGGATGCCAACAATACCATTTCTTCAAAACTTGTGTGAGTTTGTTTATTTTTTTCATAGGTGAGCTATATTGATCTTCTTTCAATTCAATCATGTTTATCATCAAAATTATTCTACACAAATGTAGAATTATGCTTCTTACAATATCTAATCAAGAAAAGATTATCTACATCTCCTTGTTCCTTCACCAAAGTTTTTCATTTGTCCTTGTGTATTATTTTGTCCACTTCATTTGTCCAACCTTTTTGGCTTGGTTGTTGTTGTGGTATATGGTTTTTCTTATTGCAAAGGTTCTTTGTAATTGTTGAAAAAAAGAAGATTACCTATGTCTAATTAATTGCAATTTTTTTTGTTTTTTTTGTTTTATTTAACAAATGGGGGACCAATTGCATTAAATAGAAAGGAACCATAAAAAAAAAAAAAACTCTTGGTCAAACAAGGAAGATGGAACCAACATCAAATGTGAAACCATTTCTTACAAGAAACTGCACTCAGGAGGGCACATGATATTCTAGTGAATCTTGTCATCTTTTGGCATGTTAGCTAGGATTGGCAACTGTAACCAAATGTTTTCAAACTTGCAACAGAAATTGACTACCAAATGAGGTTGGAGTCTAGCTATACCATGGGATTTCATTCAAACTATCCTCTTGGCTACCTATATTGCTTTTTGAATAACTATAAACCTTTAGGGATGAAGTTAAAACTCTTTAATCCGTAAGTGTTGAGATTCTTCTCCGAAATTGACAATTTTGGAAAAATCATTATAAAATACTATTTAGAAGAATATTTTGGAAATTATATGCAAATAAAAGTTGTTTTGAGTTTTAGATTCCATCCATACACCTACATTTACCAATGCTACCACCAATATTTCTATATAAATTTTAAGAAATAAAATTCAAAATTCATTCAAAATTCAATTACATTCAAAATGTCATCATTTTTTGAGTAAATTTTGTTAGAGTAGATTTGAAATGAGGTTCTTTTGATATGGTTATTTTTTGGAATTGTTGTAATTTCTTTGATTCTATGACCTTATTTTTGCAATTCCAAGTTTGAACTAGGATCAATGCAATTTTGGCTTGATCAACCACTTAATAAACTCACATTTGTAATTTAAAAAAATATGTACTCTTATAACATCAAGTTCAACCCTTGGATAGACCAACTTCATAAAGTATCTCTAAAAATGAGGATGACTTTCATCCAAGAAAGAAATCTAATTTTCAATTTGTACATCGTCCAAAAAGTCGACTTCTGGGTTAAAATTGAATAGGTTGTCATGAAGTGCCCTCTCTAAATAAGCTTGGCATTACAGTATAAGGCGAGACATTCTGTGGATTAAGTTCCTAAAAATTCTGTCGGCTGTGGTAGAGGAGAAAATCGGATGATACAGGGGAAGGTAAGCGGGATATCAAATGCATTTTTTCGTTTGTCAACTGAATCTTTCCTACCGAACTAATTCAGCATCCCACTTACCGTATTTTTTTTTCCTGTGTCAATTCTAGGCTTCCAGAACACATCATAAACAAGACAACGAATTTGTAAGGTTGGATAGAGACGAGATCGAGCCATTGTTCAAAAGATATATTCGTACGAAAGATAACCCAAAAGACACAGATATGAAACGCACAGGGAAATTCAAAATATAGCAGACACTATTTTAAGTGTGCCATGACTGCCATTCCGTTCGGGTCTTTTCAATTCTAAATAGCCTGAACCTAAAGGACGTGATAAAGAAGTTGCCGAGGATGACATTGTCCACCCGAAATTACAGCACTCAACCGCGGTACAGCCAGTGGTGTAACCGCACGATGTAACTTGCTCACAAACAAAATGCCTAACTAAGAATACAGAAAAACAATGAGATCCGGCCTATGGACGAAACTTCAGCAGTTGAATGGACGAAACTGCGAGACGCGTGCCTCCTGCGAGTGGCTATATCACTTGACATTCACAAGCTCGACATCAAATGAGAGCCACGAGTTTCCAGGGATGGTTCCAGGAACACCTTTAGCCCCATACCTGCAAATACCAAGATACCCAATAATTAGAAAACTGAAGCACCGAAATTCTTTTCACTTCGTTGGTAAACATGAATAACAAATGCGGAAGTAATGACGTACGCCATCTGTGGCGGAATAGAGAGTCTTCTCTTGTCGCCAACCCTCATCCCTGGAGCAGCAAGTTCCACGTCAAGTGAAGCCAACCATATTCAAACCACATTTTCTTTTTTTTTGGCACAAATGAAACGAAATTTCATTGCAAAGGAAAAGTACAAACCAGCCCAGCACAAGTGGCCGGGGGGGAAGGATAAAGACACATTCAAACCACATTTTGACCTTCTAACATGATCTCCTTCGAGAAAAATAAAAGCTCCTTAAATTGACAACACCCACACAAACTACCTCCTAGAATTGCAAGTGCATGCCATATACACAGAAACACGTTTTATCAAGTGCGAAAGAACGTGACAAAGTTTAGCTGGTCACTCACCATCAACACCCACATCCCAACCTTTGATAACCTCTCCAACGCCCAACCTAAACTCGAAAGGTTTCTTGCCTACAGTGGAATCAAAGACCTTGCCATTTGACTTCAACTTCCCAATGTATTGCATAGCCACCTGTCATGCATCATCATTTCAGAATCGTCACTTCTTAAAAAAAAGGAAGCCCAGGTGTGAAAAATCGAGCATTTTTGCCCATTGCCCATTGTTTGCGCTCATATATGAAAAGAATTACATCCTGATTTCTGAATATCTCTACTTCCTGCCACTAACCTTCTTCCCAGCAGCTGCCTGCTTGCCATCTGGCTTCCCAATAGCAAGGGTTTCAACTTCTAAGCCGTTAGGAAACTTTTTCACAGCTGATGCTCCTTTCTTGGGTGTAGTCTCCTTCGCTGCTTCCTTTGCTGCTGGCGTGGTTTCGGTCTTGGTGACTATCTCTGCTTCCCCATTCACCTTCGCTTCAGGGGTCTGTGTTTCATGCTTGTTCTTCTTGTTCTTTTTCTTCCTTTTCCTCTTACCTTCAGAGGCTGGTGTACCTGCAGTAGGTGTGGCAGCACTTGGCGTAGCAACCCCACCAGCCCTGCATCCACAATACAGAAATATTGAGAAGTTTCCAGAGGAAAAGCATGTAAAGAGATCGAGGTTGTCTTCTGCGGGTGCATACTGTACAGGTGCACCTAAGAGTGCAGGGGTTGTGACTGGCCATGGAATTTCCAAGGCCAACACAGCCCCATAATAGGGGTAACCTTCTGCACTGCGCACACACACAATGAGCACCCACAGCTGACCCCCCTAAGAGATCTTAAAGAAATTAGCTGATACAACGTGAGTATCTACCTCGCACATTCTTTCATAAAACTACGCATATCAAATTGTACTACCAAATAGACATGTATGGGGGATCAAGGACTGATGAACTAAAAAACAGTTATTCTTGAGACGTACTCAGCGACAGCCTGCTTCTTTGCAGGGGTCTGTTCCGATGCTCCCTTCTTGCCAACCAGAGCAAATCCATCTTCATCCTCGCTAGAATCCTCCTCCATGGCAGTCACTCCACCCTTCACCGGTTTCACGGCAGAGTCTCCTTTCTTCCTTTTCTTCCCATTCCTCTCACCGTTCGTGATAGTCAGAACATCTTTCTTCAGTTGGGCGATGGCAGCATCCTTCGCCTCGTCTTCACTTGGCACTTCCTCGATTTTCACTTGATTACAAAGTGGGTGGAATTAAAATTAGCCAACGGAAATTAAATCAAGTGCCTAAGCAGTATGTGCGAAACAAAAGAGTACTTAAAACAATAGTGAAATGCAAAATGCACGATCCTGCTTAAGTTATTGGAAAATATAATATGAAACAATCTTACCTGAGGAGGGATGCCCTTCCAGATCGCTGACATCTTCACCGGCTTCTTCTTCGCTGAATTCGAAACCCTCCTCCTCCGAGTCATAATCCTCCTCCTCCGAAGAATAAGGCTCTTCGATTGGCATGTAATATCCGGTGAGGTGCACACTGGTAGCTCCAGAGACAGTGAAAGTGACATCCTGATCAAACAAAAGATCCAGAGCGCATGACTCTGAAACTCCGGGAACCAAAGAGCACAGTAGAACCTCGGGATTGTCGCCCACTTTGCATTTCACAACAGTGCGCTGCTTTCCCTTGCAGTCAAGTCCCAAAGTGGCCTGCCAGGCACCACAACACATGGTATCCATTAAACCAATACCATTTCACAGGAAATCAAAAGGGATAAACCGCATAATGTTTGCTGCAGGCAGACCTGAACTGTACTGAATCAACACAAAGGATTCATTCTATATGAATAAGTAAAATACTGATATAAATTACCTGAGACAAGTGAAGCTTTGTCATGCCATCTTCATCTGAATAGTGGTATGGCTTCTCCGGCTGTATCTCAATACCTGTGTAGTTGGAAAGTGAGACAGGTTAGCAGGGACAAATACAACACTCGACGAAAGTACCATAACACGCACGCTCACCAAGCAATTCCAAAAGCAAAATCAAAGGATAACACAGAAACATCACGCCAACCGGATACTAAACACCTTCACAACTGCAACCATCACCAAACCCAAATCATTACAGTGAATCACGGAATCATACCGATAGCTATTACATAAAAAAGCACTCACAAAAAACTGCCTGAACTCCAAAGGAGACCACGACCCAGCGACAAAGGACGCGACCCCGAACCCCGAATACTTCAGAAACATCAGACTCGCGTGGTAAACAGAAAACACAGCACAAGAATATTTGAAAACACGAATTGCACTCACCCCAGAACGTCATGGTTGCCGGTCTATACAATCCAAAGCTTACTGTAACGAGATAAACAAGAGAGAAGTTAGCACAGCGAAAGAAACGAGGCCAGAAATGGGGAAGAAATGGCACAAATCAGGCGGCTGCCAAGTAGGGTTTAGGGTTTAAGAGGAGAAGCCAGGGAATTAAGGTTTAGGGATTGAAAGCGGCAGGCGACCAATCCAGTACTCTCTACAACGTTCACTCAGTTACACTAGACAGAATGTAACAAAACTCTGAAAATGAGCACAACGGAGCATTAACATGAATTCGTGACATGACAGTAAACTTCATAAGTCCCTCTCGTATACAATATACTCTGATAAGCATGGAAAAAACTCGGAGCACCGTCAGTGCAGACCTCAATTACATGAAATTATTCGAGCTCAACAAAGTACAAACACGCTCTCACCCTCGTCCACATCAAATTGGGAAAATGAGATCGGAGAAACACCTGAAGTGTTGCCGGCAGTAGATTGCTAAATGAATAAATTACGCTACAGTTTCAACGAAATGTGATGGAACCAGATCGTGAAGACGGTTGCGCAAATGGCTGCGGAGAAGATCACTCTCTCAGAAACCTTGAAGACGACCTTGTAGGCGACAAGGGCGTTGCCCTAAAACCGTCCTTAAACCCTAAAAGGAGGGTGGAAGGTTCAGGGTCCTAAACCGTTAACGCCCAAAAAATGGCGAGTTCGTAATTCTAGGTGTGTCGAAAGGGGCAGGGAGAACTGCCCCCCTCGCTCGGCCACTTGGGTAAAATGCTGTAATTTTTTATTTTTCACACAAATTTTTTCTTGCAAATTTTGAATTCATATTTGTGATCTGAGACCACAAATTAACTAGGGGGTGTAGGAAGTAGGGGTGATTAGGATCCAAGCTAGGGGGCTCTTTGTTTTTATTGCACCTGTGGTAAAACATGGTAAGGCCGAGCGAGGGGGCCAATCCACTCAGATCTGTCGAAAGTGCAGTATTAAATCATACCATCGAAGGTGGGCCCCGCAAGTTGGATTTATACAAGGAAAATGTTGAACTTTTTTATTTTTTGCATTTTTTATTTTTTTCAAATTCAGAATTCAGATTCAGAATCAAAGACTCCAAATTAGCTTGGGGGACCCAGAACATACCAAAAAAACCCAACACAAATATAAACCCCAAATCCTTGTCAACCCCTAGTAAAATGAGATTTATCTTGTTGGGTCTACCTTCGATGGTATGATTTAACGTTCTGTCGCAATAGACTAATTTTGAAATTAAGATAAGGGAGGAGGTTCGAAAACCGCTCAAGCTCTAGAACCGCCCACCTTTTCAAATGTACATTGTTTGTACATGCTACTTTTTCATCTTCACAGGAATGTACAAGCCTTGTATATTTGAGAGGGTGAGCGTTTTTAGAGCCTTATGTCATTTCAACTTCAAAATTTCATAACTAAATCCACAAAGCTCCAAAAAAAATATGAAACAACTTCGGTTGGACGCCAATTTGTTTCATCTTTCAAGGAATTTTTTTTGAAATATAGTTCAAAATGTTTTACCTCCCGAAAATTCAATTCTAGCCCTTAGATGGACACACTTGGGACCTTTGCCCTTACTATAGAAAAAAGTGCTCTAAAAGCCAAAAGAAGCGTGTAGGACAAAGGCCCTTGACATTAAAAAAACAAAAAAAGAACTATGAATTACAATTGAGAAGACTAGAAAGAATAGTGTAGTTCTACCTTCCCTTCCCTATGTAGCAAAAGAGAGGAGTCAA
Organism: Thuidium tamariscinum; assembly: GCA_947034885.2. Classification (NCBI taxonomy): domain Eukaryota; kingdom Viridiplantae; phylum Streptophyta; class Bryopsida; order Hypnales; family Thuidiaceae; genus Thuidium; species Thuidium tamariscinum. Next base: position 36,059,937 of record OX344749.2, on the reverse strand, counting down.
TTTGGTGTGGAAAGCACCTTCTAGCTCAACTAAAGATGTAGAATGAAGTAGCATTTTCTATTTTTCAAAATTTTGAAAAAATAAAAGCACAAATTAATCCAATTAACACCCAAGTGTCTAGACTCATTTGTAAAATTGACAATTTTGAAAAAATCATTATAAAGTACTATTTGAAAGAATATTTTGGAATTGCGATGCAAATAAAAGTTGTAGGATTTGGATTTTTATTCTATCCATATGATTAGATTCATCAATACTATCACCAATATTTTTCTATAAATTTTAAAACAAAAAATTCAAAATTCCTTCTAAAATCAATTACAAGCAAAATATTGTCATATTTCGAGTAAATTTTGTTTGAAAGGACTTGAAATGAGGTTCTCTTGACATAGTGATTATTTGAAATTTTTGTATTCTTTGATTCTATGATCTCATTTTTGCATTTCCAAATTTGAACTAAAATCAATGCTAGTCAACCACTTGACATACTTTGACATTTGTAATATTAGAAAAATATGTATACTAGTAACACCAAATCCAAACCTTGGATAGGGCCACAATATAATAAGGTTCTTCTAAAATTAGTATGACTTTCATCCAAGTTGTAATGAGAAAGAAATATGATTTTCATTATGTACATCATCCAAGAAGTGGACGTCAAAGCACTTCAAGATTAAGGGTAAAGTAGCAACAATCACAACCATCAATGTATCCGTTATTCACATTAAAATTTCCTTAATCCCTAAAGATTTTTGACAATGTTTTCACCAAAAGCACTTCAAACCTGTCATTTCTAGGACAACCACTAGAGGAGATTTGGCTAAATAGAAGACTACGAGTTCTCGCGCAAAGGGGAACTCTGGAAACTATTGAATTACTGAAATTTGATGTAGTCAAGCAACAACCATGTCATGTGTTGTTGTTTTAAAAAAAAATTAATTTCAAAGACCTAAAATAATTCTTTTTGTATTTATGGCGGTTGATAGTAGTCAACCGTTCCCTCACTACTACAAGAACAATAAAGAGAACTAGCCTGAAATGGCCCTTTACGGAGTTAAATCTCATCTAATGTACCAAATTTTAGAAAAATCCCTTCGGGAGAAATATAACTATATGATCTTTTAGTACACTAGTGTAAGAAGATGTTGAAAAATTCAAAATTTTCGATTGTGTAGATTGCAAGAAATTAGTATTTAAACTATTAAAAAGCATTTTTCTGCGTTTTTTTGTGTTTTCACTGCATTTTCACTGCGTTCCGAAACAGGGACTCAACACAAACCACATGACGTGTTTTCAGCAATTTTAACATGGTTTTCTTCTAGTGATTGCAAGCATGGGAGGATAGCCATGATGCAATGCAATCATTGAAACGAGAATTTGATTAATTTTCCTTCAACACTTCTCCCAAGTTAAATAAGTCTACCTTTGACAAGCCAAATGCCATCTAGACCATTACAAACAATATTATACTAATGGTGTACATATCCAAATCTAAAATGTACTCCATGAGAATATTTTTGCATGTGATGGGTTGACTGACATTTGACCCATCATAGGCAAAGTTAACCCTTAAACGTCGAAGAGGACGTTTTGCATCCGCAAAATGAGAGAGAATCTTCCCTTGTAGAATGGAAGTGCAACTATTGGTCCTCGGTTTTAGGGGTGGAAAGGGAAAATCTTCTATAGGGCTTTGACTTCTAGTGAATATATTTGGCTTTTCCAAAGTAGATGATGTCACACGGAATCAAAATGCATGATTTCCACGGTCACCAGTCCGTCGTTCAAGGGTTAAATCATAGGCAAAGTTATCTTAGCAAGAGGGCTTTGATTGTAAATATGAATTCAAAATTTGCAAGTTTTCTCATTTGTGACAAATAAAAAAATTCTCCAGGGTAAACCACGGTGCAATAAGGGCCCTGGCGTACACAGAGGTAACACAACGCCAGTATGGTAGAAGGCTCAGAAACCACTCATCTAAGGGCTGGTTCGCATTTTTACAGTATTTCTTCAGATGGGAACATTTTCAGCTCATTTTTCAGACCAAGAAAAATTGATGGAAAATCTAGCCCAAGTGGTTTCATATTTTTTGAAACATTATTGAATTACTTATGAATTTTCAAAGGAGATGTGTCCTAGGTCCCTATTTATGTTCCTAGGTCCTTCATATACTGTTCAGTTGCAATTCTAAAGAAAAATGGGGAAAGCAAAGACAATGATTGGCTCTTGCGATAAAGAATGCTTTTTCCTTCACTTCATTCAATGACTCGTGAGGTCAATTTATAAACTGCATCATGTCCATTCTACAACCAGTTATAGGGGCGGTTCTTAATGCCCGAACTGTTTTCGAGCCCTCTACCTTAACTTAGTGCATGTAAGGAGATCGACCCACGCAGTGTCAACACGACACGTGTACTGGAGATAACACGCGTCTGGCTGTAACCCCCTTGGCCAGGTGGAATATTCCACGTGGCTAACCCCACAACTCAACACAAGCTCCCATTGTGTCTCAGCATTCCAGACACCCAATTCCGTCACCACCCGAGCTTTCATCAATTTCGGCATTACTGTTTCATTTTGCATTTTGTATCGAATTTCAAGAAAATTCCACAAGTGGGTTTCGTTTTCTGCAAGCGACTTCCGGGAGATTTGGCGGAGGCTGGAAACAATTGCATGGTCGGCATTTTGAAGAAGTGGTGGCTCTGTCTTATTTGAAGCATTGAATTTTTATTTTATGGCTATGGGAGTGCAATCTTTACTGAGTCGCCCTGTTCCTCCTTCTACTTACAATGGTGAGCTCTCTCTCTCTTTGTCCTCGTTTTGAAGGTTTGGACAAGGTGCCACTAATTGCATTTGCTCTGGAATGTATCTCTTGGGGTTACATTGGAATCTTTTAGTGTTAATCCATTCCAACTTGGTTACATTGGTTGACGTAATTTTAGGGTTCTTAGATTGTGTTGATCACAGAAAACTAAGCTCGCTTAATCAGAACATAGAGAATACTGTTTCCGTCACCTTTAGCATTTTAACCAATATCTAGATGTTTGCTTTCATTGGAAGATCATTCAATAAGGCTCACTGGAGGTATCACATTGGCTATTAGAGCCAAACTCCCGAGATCGAACTGTCATTCACTCAATGTATTGGATGAGTCTTTCTGCTATGATTCAGTGTAATGTTAGGTTATATAGACCACTGTTGAAAGGACAGTAGACAATTCCTTATTTCCTGTTCAAGATATGTGGCCGTCTACCAATGTCGACAAGTCATGATTTCTTAAACTTAATGCTTGCTAATTGAAGGCCAACCAAGTGTTGATTGGAAGAGATGAGTTGCTGTTGGTAACCGAGGGTATTCAATAAGGGACGGGATCACGAGCCTAAAAGTTTTAGTATCCTTTCCTCTTTCAGCAACCATGTTTCGATTGGAAAATCAAGCTTGCTTAAATCAGTCGTATCCATGCTTTAGTTCAGTCATAGCCATGCTTTAGTTTAGTCATAGCCATGTCTCGTCAATAGAATTTTGTTGTGCTTTCGAAAAAGTGTGGAGTAAGTGTAAATCCTTTTCTAGAGGCTTTTACCAAAATGATGACCAGGGATCAGTTGAGGAAAGGATCGAGGGCGAGACTTTTCTATCCCCTCTCTCTAGCTGTACTTACCATTCCAGAACCAATATTGAAGGTTGGATAAGGGGAATGGGGTACAAAGACAAAATATGTGCACTTTACACTTTGTACTTGTATGACTTTGTACAATTTTAACAAGTCAGTGATTCCTCACTTTGTGATTCTAATGTGAATTGGTCTGTGAGCACCCTTTTAACCAATGTAGTGTTCCCTCACCTTCGTAATACTAATGTGAAATGGTCTGCGAGTTCCCTTTTGACCCAATTTAGTGTTTCCTCACCATTGTGATCCAAATGTGACATGGTCTGTGATTACAGATTCTCAAACGAAGTTCCCGGAGCTAGCCCGGCCTCGAGGCTGTGCACTCGCACACAATGTGGGTCGCCATTCAAGTATCACCACATCTCGGCAAATAGCGTTACCGAGGTGGAGCACAATCCAGTTCAACCCTCTCAGAGCTGCCGTGCCCAGGCCTGAGAAGATGCTGCGCTCCAGGACCTTGACAATTGTTGCAGACAGTGCAAATGGCAGCCCTGACAGCGGCAAAGCACGGAAACGCACCCTGACCACGGACGTGAAGGGCTTGCGAGAGAAGTTGACCGAGTACTTGGAGCAGAAATCAGGGTACTTCTGGCTGGGAGGGCCTGCGTTAATCACTGTTGCTGCGTTCCTTCCACCTGTGCTTGTCAACTTGACTCAGTTGTTGCAAAGGAATTACTTTGCAGGACTGTTGAGCACGTTTTTGGTGGACATCGTATTCGTGCTGGCTGCCGATCTGTTCTTCGTATTGGCGGACAAAGCGGGACACCACCAGACCATTGCTGGGGGATCTCCGCCCTGGATTGGGCCGTGGGAGTATACCGGGTATCCCAAGGGCGAGCCCCTGCTGACCAAGCTGGTGGCGTACGCTGGTGTGGCCATTGGTGTGCTGGGCGTGGTGGTGTCGCTTTTCATTGGGAAATTAGCTGTGGGACTGCCTGCTTTTGGTTCCTACTTGGCGTTGATCTTTGTTCAGGTAACTATGCTTTTTCAAATCCCCGCTAGCTCCGGCTTTCAAACCCTGTCAAATTTGCACTTGAACCTTTGTTTTCAGATTTCTTGTTCAATTTCAAGCCACGAAATGAATTTAAGATCATGTGACTGTTTTGGAATAGCATACAATGAAACAGGCATTTGACACGCTAAGAATGAACAGCCTTCTGCATAACTGGACAAAACCTCAAACAAAAATTAAAGCTGCGTTTTTCAAATCCAGTTATCTCACTTGATTTTGCTCAATTTCGTGATCAGACGACTCCATCTCAGTAGATGGGTTAGATATTTTTGATCATTTCTTGTGATTCGAAAACTCCGACAGATGGATAGTAAAATTTCATATCCGAAAATATCAAAAATAGGGCCTTAATATCTGAAATTGTCATAATGTGGCATCCTCATATACGAAGTTTCATGGACTTTTTTTTTAAGAGTTCAGCCTGCTACTTCAAAGTGCAGAAACGTCAAGATGTTCTACAGGTTCTAATGTTCGTGATTAATAATTTGAGAAGAGAAAGAATGTTCACGGGTTCTTTATGTGGCGATGGACTGCAGGTGGCATATGAGAGGCTGCTCAGCAACGACAGGGTGCCAGCCTACCCTCTGGTGCCCATCGTGTACACAGTGTACAGATACAAGCAACTCGCAAGGGCCATGGAGCTTGTCACAGTCATAGGCGGGGGAGCTCCTTTGGCTTTCATCATCCGAGTGCTTACAGTTGTGTGGACGTTTTATCTGGGCACGCAGTTGACGCAGCTTCCCTGGCTCTACTCCACATGGAATGCCAATAAGGCGACCTAAGCAAGGAGGTGCTAAATCTGCCCCTCCTACTCTAGGAATGGGAGACATTCTGAGTATAATATCTATGGCTGTCATGGAAAACATTGAGTGTAGTATCTATGTCTGGCATTGATCAAGTAGGTACACTTAAGGAAAGGGACAATTTGTACTGATGAGGGGCTTCCTAGCCATTGGGCAAGCTCTTTGTATAGTTCTGGTTCTAATGGTGACCGGCCACAATTGTGCAGAATGATGTGGTTTCTGAGTTTTTTTAGGAAGTAGTTTGATGTTACTGAGGCTGTGAATTCAACATTTTGCATCTGAATTGGGAGCGTTTTGGATCATTTTCGCTAGTGGAATGAAGGCTTCGCAAATCATGCATGGGTGATTTTGTGTTTGTTGATCTTGTTCGATTAGTTTTCAAAGTACTTACAAATGAGGAATAGGAGCTGGCCTGCAGGGGAACTCAAGGTGATTCCAGAATCCTTGCAAAATGGGAAGACCCCGTCTTTAGATGGCTGCTATTCCACTTTAAAAATTCATATAAATACAAATTTAGAGCAAATTTCGGTGTTCTCTTTTCGAATCCCTGATTTTCAGGTTTCCTGTATGCAGTGATAACATTTCTGCATATGTGCTGAAATGCTTAACATTGCAGACTAGAATAGTCCGATGAATGACAGAATTCTTGCATGAGAGATAGAATTGTTCATCCTTGGAATTTTGTGCAAAAGGGGAGGTCATGAATAATAAGTTAGAACCACCTATTTTCGATCAAGGACCCATATCCAACCTTTAGGATGTGGCTATTTCCAACCAAGGTTAGAAGAGATTTGCAATCAAAGCTTGGAATGTACTTTTTTCCAATTTTCAAGGTTGGGACTAATGAGGTCTTGATACATGTCTCAAAGTGTCTTGAAGTGTGAAAAGTACCAAGTAGGAAAGTAGTCTCGGCTATGATTCAAATTGGAAGATTCTAAACATTGGCTATAGGTTCAATGCATTGTTTGGCTTCCAAAATCATAGTAATTTCAGTTTTGGGGGATAAAACTACAAAAAATTTGTAATTCCCATATTTCCTATCTTTCTACATGGAAAATTTTTGCATAGCTTCATACTCCTCATGATCTATTTTAGAATTGCTTAAGTGATCTAGTAGTTCTACTTTAGTTTGGTCTTGAATAAATACTTTTGAATTTTTTTAAGTAGATGGTTTGCATTGTTTCAAAAAGAATGATTTTTTATAGAGACCAATTTGTCCTTATAAGATTAATCCCAAATTGCACTAAAGTTCATATGAGTTTGGATGATGAGCAAAGGTCTTATGGACAACGTTTGAAACTATAAAAAGAAAAACTTCCTATATGATGAAATTGAAGTAAATAACAAAATTGTACAATGAAAGTAATAACAATAGTGTGCACAATTTTATAAAAGGATTTGGATGTTCAAAGGTTTATCTAGAAAAGAAGTTGAGAACTAAAAAGTGTCTAATGAAAGATGTTTACGGAAACTACATAATCAAACAATGCACCTTTCATTTTCGAATGTGATAATTTGGTTGTCTACCTCAATGAAAAAAATGAGGGTTATCTTATTCCCTTACAAAGGATTTTACCATCAAGAGTCTTTGGAATGGAGGGGAAGATAGATTTGGAGCTTTGGGGCTAATTAGATAATGGCTTGAGAAGGACCTAGATATAAGATCTTCATTTTTGCAAGTTTTCCTTTTCTTTCCATACTTGAATAAATTGATTCATTACATTGTACAATACAGAAACTAAAAGGCACCAAGTAACTTGTCAATGACATTGCTCAAGAATAGACAATAATTACTTTATCAACATAGTTGGATATACTTGATCCTATTCCTATAACTCCCATAATAAGCTTTTGAATGTCTTCATAATCCACTCAGTGGACGGTGAGTTTCTTTAGGGGTTAAGCAAAAGCAAATGGAATTTAATATTAGAGTAATGGATCTCCAAAGATACAGAGTTTCAGCACAGTATGTTGAAAGAGGGGCCCCGGAAAGGGATCATTCTGGTGAGATCGACATCAATTTGAGGAAACTAAAGGCCATTTAAACCTCACCATCGAAAGATCAATTAACTTGAGAAAGTTGAGGACAATTGAGGACGTATCCATATGGAATTAACAACATCTACTCGATACAGTGCAATAAGGATGGATCAATGTTACAAAAATCTGAAGCATTGAGTGCACTCGTGAGGTCACGAGGGAATTGAAACAGATTGCAATAAAACATACACACCAGAAACACTGTTATATATCAAATTTCGTCGCCACAGGACAGAGAAACAGTTCAACTTATAGAGTTGCTGCAGACAATTGTCCAGAGCTTTGATCTATATTGGTGATTCTGCAGTACGTGAGGAGATTATTTGTTTGAAATAAAAGGTACATGTGAGGTTTTCCTGTTATCCAACAGTCAGGAAATTATGACTGAAGTGAAAACCCACTATTGTACTTCCCAGGCTTAAGCCGAGAACCTGCAGAATCAGGAGCTTTTGTCTACCTTCGATCGAGGATGCAATCCAGATCCGAAGCCTTTGCGTTATCCTGAGTGAGCAATCAACGAAATCTTATCTCAATTTAGATATATTGGACGTAGGGCAATTACCCCACTTTGAACAACTGAAGGGGATTTTGAGCAATGGAACTGAAGGAATCTAAAACTCTGACGACTTAGTTTAATATTACTTGATTTGATTCAGTGTTCTTTGTCTTCTTCTTTCAGCAATTTGACTTCAACATTCGTCTTCCATAGAGAAAATGGGAGATAGTGGGAAGCTTCGAACTTTGTAGGCACGCTCCTCTTGTGCTTGTGCCTCGGGACAGAAGGAGGGTTTGTTGACTTCGGTCTTGTGACAGGTTTGGACTTATGCGGGGACTTATGTGTCTTCCGCCAGGGCCCTTTCCTTGCTGATGGCGGTGTCCCGCTGGTGACTACGCTGTTCAAATTTCCTGACGCAGTTACCAGACCCACAGGATGTTAGCAGTGATATGGCCGTGAATCTCCAGATTTGATTTTCGAACTGGGCAACAATCTAAAAACATGGCTATGAGTTTAATAAGTACTAGACGCGGTAGATGGACTCTCCTAATACAGCAATTACTACAACTGGTTGAAACCCGTTTCTAAAACCTACCCCAACAGATTCTTGCCTAAACTGTACTGACTCGGTCGATTTGGGGTATACTGTCTGTTTTTGTGCGGTGTCCAAAAAATAATGCTTAAGAGAATTTCCTTTAGTCTTCCAATCACTTGATCTAACAACATGCTCAATTTGCTTATTTTAGGTGCTGTTACCATTACATGGAAAAATTCCTGAGCTATTTTAAATTCTCTAGTACCTCTTAGAATGCATTTAAGTTCGAATCAATAACACAGCTAAAGTGCAGGGTTACCAACCAAATTTTTGAGGACACTCTGGTGGAATTTGTTCTGGGTACCGCTGTAGATCATCGCAGTAACTATACCACATGTAATTTGATCGGGCCCACTGCAAGGCAATCAACTGCTTGCCAGACATCTCCTGCATATCGTTATCGTTGAACCAAGCTTTGTAAGTCGGCAACGCGCATTCAGGTGGCGTGACCTGTGCTGTCGGGTTCCAGACGCACCCTTCCAATTTGAAATTTTTGAACGTTGCGTCGAACGGACCCTGAGTATAGTTAACATGATACTGCCCGCCCTCTGTGGCCCATGTTGAACCATCCCAAATAGTTGCATACGCATTCATAGGCTTAGCGGGATACTGGGTCCCCAGCTCTGGTCGATTTACGTATCTTCGGATTGGGATATCGTCAACGAAGAATCTGCGGATGCCCAAGTATGGAGTACATGAGTTTCAGTAGTGATGGTTGATTGAGCCTAGAACTCAGGCAGCAAGGGCTACGTTTTCAAAAATCACCTGGCTAACCTTTGGGAGGGAGAGAAGGCTGGAACATTTGCTCAGATAATTTTCAACTTTGTATTGTGGTAGAATGATACTCACACAATGTGGTGGTAAGTCCACAGAATACTATAATTGTGGAAGTCGACTGTAGGATCAAACCAGAGATGGAAGCGCTCCTCTCGACCAGTGCCAGTACTACCGTCTGCGTAAATATTGGTCTGGACAACATATGGCTGCCCTGGTAGAACTCCGAGAAACTCCATGTCGATCTCGTCATGATTATGGGGATAATATCCTCCATTTGAAGCCTGAAATAATAAGAAATTGAATTTCAATCGTATTCAGTATTCTAGATGGGCCCATCTAAACAAGAAGAGCCTATTTTATCAAGGACCAACTGCTAAGAAAATAAACAAGATACCAGCTGTTGGTAACTACTAACCAACCACACTGTAAGTGATCAACAACTAACCAGTGGCAACAGAATAGATACCTTGAGGACCAAGAAATAGCTTCACAACTTAGACTTGTGTAACTACCAGCTAATTCCATGATTATGACTGATTCTGTTGTGCTGCTATCCCCTGAAAAATTGTCTTACAATAATGTATTCCAACTTATCGATCTGATACTTGAATGTTCACCTCTGAATCCCTGACAAGCGTTACAGTCTTATAGGGGTACCAGTAGATCGACCTTGTGAGTTCAACAATGATCTTCAGAGAAGCAGATCACGACCACTTACATAGAAGGCTGAAACGATGCCAGCAGAGTTGCCGCCGATGCCGCATGGTAGCTTGATAGCCGCATTGAAAAATCCACGAAATACAGAGTTCTGTGACATTATCCCAGAGCCTGCAAAAGAATTGAAGTTAAAATTTTGGGGCTGAAAAGTTCTTCGGTACATGTAAGCAACAATAAAGGAACAATATATTTCTTGGCGCTTCATGTGTTCCGGGCCGATGAAACGGTAGGTACTCGTGTTTATAACGAGACCTAAGGTTCCGTGTGCATGATTTCTGATTAGCTACTGCTAGCTCAACCTCACGAAAAGTTCCCCCCCCCCCCCGGTTCTTGGCGTAGGGGTCTCAACTGACATGTTAATCCTAAGCAACATAATAATTATCCGCAATAACCTCGATATTGGCCACGGTAGTTTTACCTGAATGGCTTTCCAAGCGCAACCGTATCGTATTTCCATCGTCGTGAGAGCTATCAATATCGCCAGGTGCACCAAACATCGGCACAAACTGCGCCTGTCTAGTCGAATTTATTTCCGAGACGTCGGAATGAACATTACTCACATGATCTACAGCAGGATTAATACTCTTCGTGTGCAACACCACCGTTGCTGAAATATTGGGCAGTTGCATAAGGAGAACATACCACAATATCACTCCATTCACAGAGAACGAAATTCGCGAAATTCGCGAAATTCCAACGGCTTCACTCATGGCGAGCACACGGAAATGCTTCAGTCCACAATAATAAAGTTTCAGCTGCACCAGCACCAGCGGCAACGTCATACATAAATTTTCTCAGAACTCATGGAACTCATAGACCAGAATTTCAAAACCTCCGTTCGTGTGCGCTCTTCAAAAGACATGCACATGACGTTGTACGCTTTTCCGCCGCCAGGGAGCAGCCAAATTCGCGCCTCAATCAAATTCTTAACCCTCCGACAGCCTAAACAAATGTGCTGACAACACACTTTAACTTGGCAACGATTGACTCTCGATCTCTTTCCAGTTTCCACACGCCTCCCAACCACCACGTCCTTCACGCTCAACTTCCCTTTCTTCACAGATAGAGTCTATTATTTAAGCCAACGGATCCGGTCCATCTCTGCAACTCACTATGAAGAAAACAAATATCCCTTAGTCCGTTCGAACAAGAAATTATACATGGCATCCTAACATATGCATCGCCGTGCGACTTAACAGCGAGAATGAAATCCACGAGCCTCAGCACAAATTGAATTTCGTCATCTGGAGAGCAAAATGTATAGAGGCAAACGCACCATCGATCGAAAGAAAGTGGAATGGATTAATTAATTGCCACATGACTGGCACTTCCGATTGCTCCAACCAGGCCCCCACTCAATTGTCACCACTGCCTCATACATTGCTCAGTTTGATAAATCCTGTACTCTACTTGACGAAATTAAAAGAGCAAGACACATTTCTTGGAGCTCACTTAGCCTGCACTGGAAAATTGTACCGTCGAGCTTAGCCTCACCGGTCACATTATTGCAGCTACCAAGCAGACACCAGTCCCCCAAATCCAAAAACAAAAACAAAAATTAAAATAACAAAATCGAAATCAAAAATCAAGAACTAAAAATTGGAAAACAAAATTAGGAAGCCTAATTGACCAGCCTCTTCCGTTTCAGCAAGCAATGGCATAAGCACAGCAACATATGCTCGAATCCGAGATCGACTCCTTGCAGCCTCGACAATTTACTGCAATTTGAGAAATTAGAAAACGTTCTGTCTGTGACTACGTCATAACTTAATGCATCCTTGAAGGAGCTCGCTCGATCTTCCCTCCAAAGAATGGAATTCAAATGTTGGACACCCCGCGCGCGCAGCACTTGGAAAACGGGCGGGGTGCGAGAATGACTGATCGACAGCGACGTCTTCGGCAATGAGCGCCCCGCTCTTGCATTGCCAGCAAACCTTTCTTCTTCAGTTCGTACTTGAACTTCTTTGGATGGAATTGAAGGCCCCTTAACTTAGTTGGTGTTGTTTCATCTACATATTGGATAGAAAAATATCACATTAGCAAATATCACATGTGGGGGAAGAGGCTTGGAAACCGCTCATTTAAGAGCTGATCTTCTTTTTTTATGTATTTTCTTAGATGGGATTATTTTTAGCTCATTTTTCAGTCAAAGAGAAATAGATGAGGAATCTAACACAAGTCATTTCATATTTTTTGAAGCACTACTAAATTAGTTATGATTTTTCAAATAAGTTGTGTCATAGGTCCCTATTTATGACCCTAGGTCTTCCATAAACAGTTCACTTGCAACTTCTAAGAAAAATGGAGAAAGGAAAGAGATTGATTGGCTCTTACAATTAATTTTCTTTGATTCATTCAATAATTAGAGAGGTCAATTAAAGAATCATCTCATGTCCATTTCACAACCATCTAAAGGACGGTCTTCAAAGCCCAAACTATTTTCAAGCCCTCTCCTATACATAATTTTATTTTCATTAACAATTAGGTGAATCATCCCTAATTTGTTTTAATTTAAAGTTTTATGGCGGAAAACTTCATAGTTTGTTGCCATTTTTTTAGCCAAATTGTTTTTTTCTACTACAATCTAGCACTAAAAAACCAAAGCAAAACCAATAAGTTTGAAAGACATTTTGAAAGCTTTATGCATGGGGAAGTATTGTAGAAAATTAGGTTCTTAGGCTCAACATTATTTTGTGAAATTGGTGGAATTCAATGACTTTGGAACTATAATTAAACCCCTCATAACTCACAAATCCCTAAGGTGGTTTATTTGCCACAACTTTCCAATGCGCCTTTGACAAATTTGGGATTGATAATCCAGATGAATTTGATCATGCTATGTATAGTGGGGTTTTTTGCATATTTGTCAATTAAATTCCAATTTAGTATAAAACTTTCAATTTCTTTTTCTTTTTTGCACTACTCTACTAAACAATTTGAAATTGAATTCTATAGAGGATGCTTTCTTATTAAACTAACATCTCTCTACATACAAGCAAATAAGTGCACCTTAAATTGTTATTCTACTATACTAATTTTCACCAATTTTAGGGGGTAATACAGATTTTGTAAGTGATGCTAATTCCATGCCCTCTCAAATAAGATAAATCAATGGGCCTTATATTCCCTTTATTCTAACTCATCTCGTAGGAATCCCCAATTAGGCTTGGAGGTTGAATGCTCACCAGCCTTTTTTTTTTGGCACTGTGTGGCCAGATTGCACCATTTCAAAATAAATGTCTTTTTTTCACTAGATAGAATTAATCTTTTTTTGCCAAAAAAATTCTAGTTCTCTTTAAAATATGGATGAAGTTGCTAAATTTGGATGAAAAAGTGTATGAATATGACGGAAAAGTGTTTTTAAGTCCAAAAGATGGATGGATGTAAAAATACAATGCTTCACCAAATTTGAAGTGATCGCCATCTTGGCACTTTCTCAAAAAGTAAAAAAAAAGGGCTGGTGCTGACCTTGATACTAACTGAACTTAAGTAGCATTCCGTTAAATTCATTCATCCAAATATTAATTGAAATTATACTGATTCTCCAAACCAAATAATGATTCCCACTCGACCACTGAGGGAGTACTTTGTGAATGGTAAGCTTTGTACTGTTCCTGGAATATATTTTAAAATTCTCATTCTTCCACCCAGTACATCTTTGAATTGCCATTGTTGGGCAGGGATCTCAAATGTACACATACTGAAGATTTTAGATATCCTTTGCCAAACTTAGGAAATGTAAAACAGTGGAGCTTTAACCGCCTGAAATGAAGACGGAGCCTATAACCATGAAACCTGTCTCAATTTATTTTCCTCCACTTTGCAAGTAATTTTGAGCAAGGATTATTTTATTTCATTTTATTTTTTAGAGATGAAATCACATGTCTTCTATAAGTCATAAAAATTTTAAAAATTATTAATTTCAAATTACCATGATTTTTTGAAGGATAAATAATGAGAATTCATTTCTCATTTAAAATTAGCTCAAAAATCTGAAAACTTCTCTAGAGGTGTGTATCATAGTCAAGAGTATTATAGTATATAGTAAACTATTCAATAATTTTGAAAAAAAAATTAATTTTGAATTTTTAAATTGGTGTAAAAATTATACTTAAGAAGCTTGATTCTATTAGTTGAACTAAAATTCCCAAGAGATCATTTACATGGCTCAAATTCAAATCAAGAATAAGATAGTAAGAATTGACAAAATATACTAAAAATACATTATATGTTATCAATGATGCACACTTCATCATTTTTGCTAAATTCTTGGACATCCCGATACAGAATTTCTTATATGTGCTATAAAAGGAAAAATCTTGTCAAATCCCTCTAAAAAAGAAGGTAAAAATATATCGTACATCTTCCAACAATCTATTTTTATTAAAACCGGATTTTATTCCAAAAAATTACCACGATCAGATGGTGGAATACCAAGAGCAAAGCCCTAGACACTAACAGAACAAACTAAACAAACTAAACAAACAAATACACACAAGGATAATATTAATTTACCGGAAAGATCCACAAGCAGTTTTTCTAGCTTCTATGTTATGGCTATCAAACTTCATAAGGAACCACTAGGCCTTAAGTCTAGAGGTTGTGATTTGTGAAACAAGTTGTTTAGCCATGAGCGTCAACGGTGGCTTTCGAGGGTGGCTTTCTAGACCATGTGTTCAAATTTCACCTCCAACTAGTCCTCTTGATTAAATACACTTACATTAGGACGCAACCAACAAGCCAAATAATGGAACCTCCTACCATTGACCACATTGTTATACATTGGAACAAAGTCGTTTGGGAAGGCTTGACCCCAAAAGGCAATGTAATAAGTTATTTTTTGGTCATCCAAAAGTCATATTTGGGCTACTCTAGTGTTCTAAGATTAAGATATCCTTATACTATATCAAGCCTAGTTTATCCTAGTTATAAATATGACACTAATTTACCAACATAATTATAGTATTGTAAATGATTGAATTCTAAATATTTTTCTAAATATCATATACTAATCTTCTTTATCTAGTAACTACTTGACTATACTTTTATAGGGGTCACTAATCTTGATCCCTCTTTAACAAGATGAATCTTCACCATTTATTACCAATAATGCAAGATTAATGATCCCTACAAAAGTTATATTATTTTATAAATTGTTGAATTAGCATACAAGATCAAATAATATTGTATTATAAACCAATTTGAGAAATAAATAAAAAGTATATTTGGAATGATTGTAGTGATACACATCCAAACTAATAGGACAAATCAATATTATTGTCAATATACAATGTGATTTTTTAAAGAACAAGATGTATAAGTTTAGATAAACGAATTTGTGATAGGTCAACTCTCTAATGCAGACACCTACAAAACCACCCACTACTACCTTCCATCAATCTATGGCAAATTTTATCTAATAAATGAGATTAGGACTCCAATAAATAGATTAATGGCCAAAATTAATGCTTTGGATAGTGGTGATGGCCTTGATTAATGATTGCTTTAAGAACTTCAACTTTTTAGTGTAATTTTATTACAAGAACTAACTTTATTATTCTATTACGACATGCCTATGTTAGAAAATATTGCAGCCATGCTAGGGAATATTGTGATTGATTTAGGTGGTCTAATGATCACTATGGGTACACTTTTGGGGATAGTCTATAGACTGTTTTGGGCCAATTAAACAACATACTTTAAAAATTCATAACAAATTCTTACTTTATTAAAGTAAATAAATTTTCAATTTTTTTCTCCATTTCTCATGTTTGTCTTTATGTGAAGAAAAAAAACTTGATTAAAAAATGTCAACAAAGCAAAGCATTATGCTTGCCATAGGGTGGTTTACCTTACAACATACCTACTATGGTTTGTAAATTTATCATAGTAGTTTCAAGGAAAAGTAGAACTCATGACAATCAAAACAATGCAATGACAAAATCTAGGGTATTTTCTAGATTTCTCAAAATCATCATCTACTAGATGTCTTAAACTAAAAATTCACTACAAATTTGATTATACAAAAGAATTCAAAATAATATTTAGTCCTTTACCATCCAAATTTTGTTTCAAATCTTGTACATCTTTGTACTCATTCTAATAGCATCCGTCAGTTTGGAACTAGTTTAGCATATATATGGCAATGTATATGTTTTTGTATAAATGGTATAGTAGGTGTATAGAGAGGAATGGACATGACTTGGTCATAGAATTTTCAGATCTAAAACTAAAGTCATGAATTTAAAAGCCATAACAAATAAAAATCCTAAAATGAAGCCTCAACTAAAGCCATGACGTGGATTAGAAAATATTTGAGGCCTTCAAGAGACTACGAGTTCTTAGACTATGGGATTATAGAAATCTGATGTGGTTACAACTATGCTACATCATTAAAAAAAATTGAAATTTATTTTTTTGGACTTTTTTTTCATTTTAGGACAAAATTTTATTTATTTATTTTTATAATTGTTGGCTTGACAACAGAAAATAGTTTCAAGAATAGTTTCAAGAATAGACCTAAAACAACCCTTTGGAGACCTCAAATATCATCTAATGGACTTCAAATCATTAGAATCATGATATCATGCGCATGATTGAAGCCATAAATTGGAGGCAAACAAATGAAGCAACTACTATTGCTTTCCCAAAATGGAATATGCCTTTATCGACAATTACATTAATTTAACAATTAATTAACAAAATTATACCTCTGAGAGTTGAAGAGTTACCTTTTTCCATTGTAAATGTTGATTCAAATTTTCTTACATTGAAGAATTGAGTTGAAATTCTAAAGAAAAAATTCAAAAACATTATTCTTGACTTTCATTCTTAAAAAATTATTAATTAGAAGTAGATACAAGATTGAAGGAAATACTAATTAAACGATTAATAGTTCTAAGATGGAATTGAACTACAATATTTCTAATGGTAATATTTCTCTAGCTAGCAAGCAAACTAATCTCTACCAAACTTTCTCTTGAAGAATTTTTTTTTAAATATTTGGATTCAAAAATGAATCCTACATGTTGTTCTTTTTTGAAAGATGCTTAAATTGCCCCCAAAACAAGATTGTCATCACTAGTTCAAATAGAATGAATCCAATATTTCTATATATACAAAAGTACTTTCTATGAGAAACTCAAATTTGAAACTTCTATTTTGACATTTTGTGATTTTTGTAGTGCAACTCGACAAACCCTATTTGGGCTTAGGATGGTATAACTTTTGCTTTCATATACCAATTGAAATATAAATTATATTCCAAAAAATTGATGTATTTTCCTACCTTTGAAGAAAGGTTCAAAAAATGAAAATGGAAATTGAGAATGTGAGAGCCTACCAAAATCCATTGTGTCTTCTAAGGGGACAATGAGACTTTAAAGATTAACTTTGTTGTTGGAAAATATATGTATTAATCCTTGATCATTGCATAGGGATTTCTGACTCCCTCTTATCTCCCCAAAAGAAGGTACAATACACCCATGGATATCTCCAAGAGGCTTAAATTAGACTCCCTCCATCCAAAATAATTAAGTATCCATAGTAAGTTTTGTTGGAAACATTTGATATCAATTTCCTTAATCATATTATTAAAAATTCAAAAGGGTTCAAATTTAAGATTACTAGAATCAATGAAGGACATTACATATGATGATTTGCAACCTAAATAAAATTGTACAAAAATGAACAAAACACTGTATGTGTAGTATAGTAAAACAACTTTAAAATGGCATAAGATTCTATTGCTAGACCTATTTTCAAGCAAAGGGAGTAATAACTTTGTTAAAGGCAACAAGATTAAGTAATAATAGTATAGGATATCTTGAATATCATTATGATATATTACCTAAACTAAGAAGTGGTCTCTTAGAAGTTACTAAGATAGCTTATGAAGATAGTATATCAAAGTATTCTTGCCAAAATATTTTACTTGTTTTACCCATTTATGCCAATGTCTGAAAATCCAAATAAACAATTTTGTAACTTCAAAAATTAGAAAATATTGTTCTTGTTCTTCTTATAAATAAATTTAAAAAATCCTAGCTTGTCACACAATTGTAACCAGCTTTTTTTTCCAGCACTATGTGGCCAGATTGCACCATTTCAAAATAAATGTTTTTTTCTCGCCAAATAAAAGTAATCTTTTTTTGCTAGAAATTTTCTAGTTCTCTTTAAAATATGGATGAAGTTGCCAAATTTGGATGAAAAAGTGTATGAATATGACATAAAAGTGTTTTTAAGTCCAAAATATGGATGAATGTAAAAATACAATGCTTCACCAAATTTGAAGTGATCACCATCTTGACACTTTCTCAAAAAGTAAAAAAAAAGGGCTGATTGTAACTTTGTAAGTGCTCAATGGAATCAATGTCAATACAGAGCAGGTGAGCAGCTCAGAAGTAACTTAATAAGTTGGGGAAGGGTGGGTGGGAATGACTTACCCACCCAGCCTCCTTTATATGCAATCGAACTCATAGTGGCCTAGCATGTACTCATGGGGTACATGTTTCTTCAATTTGTAAACTTGCAAATGGGATGACCAACTACCACTTTAGTAGAATGATTGATTATATCTCGTAGGTTACCAGCTATTGGAAATATCACCACAATGTTGAGGGCTCTAAATTAGTGTCACTACAAATTTAGTATTTTATATAAATTTGTACAGTACACTATTCTTTTTTACTAAAGCAGTCATTTAAGTACACTACAAATTGTATTTAGTGTCATCCATAGTGATCACTTACTCAAGACTACGGGTAACTTTTTACAAAAGATGAGTATTTTTACCAAGAGTACATCATTGTCATTCAAAAGGAGGATCTTTTTGATAAAGATATTTATCAAGAACACTAATTTATAGCATTTTAAAATCAACAAATGCATATGATTCTAAATGCAATTTTAGTATAATGTACTTTTAATAAGTTAGTGTTTTAATTTGTATACTAATGAGGTGAAAAAGTTTGTTGAATAGAAGTTTTAGATCACTAAATTCAAATTTTAGTGCTTAGTGTCAAAAGGTCTCTAATAGACAAGATTGGCCATGAGAGCACTACGCTACACAAAATAGTAAAATTAAGTTGCCCCATAGTGATTTTTAGACATTTGACACTATATAAATATTTTTAGCTATTGTATAAGAATGCACTACTTTTAAATTAGGTGGTGTTGTAATTGGGACTCATAAACCTCTATGTATACATATGGAAGTATTTTTAAAAATATTTGTTGACTTTAATGGCTAATAAAGCAACTTTCTTGATGTAAGGCGACCTAATTTTGCTATTTTGTGTACAATGCAAAAGCATGGTTCTCTGAGACAAATTTGATGCTCGTATGGGCCTTCGGAACCATGCTTTCACAATGTTTGATATTTAAGGGCCTCCTTTGTTTTGACTATGCTTGTATGAACATTTGCTTTGAAATCTAATATATAATTGAACTTGCAAGCCACATGGATTTGATTTGATGGGATATTAGTGCTTCGAATATATTTTGCTTTGAATCTCATGTACATTTGAAAGTTTTAGGAACTTGAGAATCAACTTTCAATGGTTGAATGGATGATAAACAAAATTTTAGGGGGATTAATTTATTTAGAAAGGTGGAATGTATTCTATTGATTACAAATTATACATTGCATTGTAAAAGGTCAAAAAAAAAATACAAGATGAACTCTTGGAATAAAAGGATATCTGTAATGGAATCTTTCCAATCATTGTCTTTTGAAGTAGTATATGTCCAATTAACACAAATGTACAAAAGTAAGACCTTTGGTTGTTTAATCTTTTGAGTGAATAGTAAAGAGAATTATCATGGGGGTTTTCTTCATTTATTTAGGAGGGGCATAATTGAGATGGGTTGATTCTAAAAAAATTCAACAATTTTCATTCTTTAATAATTGTTAACTACAAGTAGTTACAAAGTGGATAAAGAAGTCAAATCATTAACAAATGTAGAATAGAATTGAAACATGTCAAGCCTTATTGAGAGGTTGTTGTAGAACTTAATCTATCCATTATGAATACTTTATTTAAGAAATGATCAAATTGGATTTAAAAAACTAATCCAATATGTTGTTTTTCAAGTAGATGTCTAGATTGCTCAAAAATCAAGACTCTCCGTACTCTTACATCACAAATCCAAATGGAATGAATAAAACCTTTCCATATACTATAAGTGGGGAAAAAGATTTAACTAATAATGTTGAATTTTTCCATTTTGTTTTTGCAATTAGAAAGACATAGGTTTTCATTCCAAGCACCAAATGTAGCTGCATTTAACTCTCATTTCCTTGTGGTGAAAAATCAATGGAATTTGTTTCCAAAGGAAGTTTAAATTTTGCAAGAATGAACACCCAAATTTTGGATGACACCATAGTGGGAGGATTTAATGCTTGGTGCCAATTGAAAATTAAGTTAGGCAAATAATTGATTAGATGATTGAAGATGTTCATCCAATAACTCCAAATACTTTGGATATACATAACTAATGTAAGAATATACTCCAAATTTATATGTTGAAATATGGTATTGAAATTATTTAGTAGTCGTTGGAAGTTGGTATTAAATGTTGGAATTGCATCTTTGGACTAGAATATCAATGCTAGAGCTACATTTTATGCAATTCAAAAATTGTATTTGAATTAACTCCTAGAGATTTTTTGACTATATTTTCACCAAAAATGCTCCAAAATTGTGATTCTAATACAATTATCAAATTTTAGGGAATTTTTTTTACATGTAAGTGTAGAATCTTGTAGTATGCTGTTTTGAGAAGATGTGGAAAAAAATTTAAGAAATGTCTTCTATGTGGATTGCAAAATATTAGCATTTGAATTGACAAAAATCCTTTCCTTGGTCCAATGAAAAATCAAGCAGGTGCACATTAGAAGGTCACATTCGTATGAAAAAATGTTCAAAATGGTAATTACTCTTTGGATTCATTCTTAAAGTCTTTTTGTCTACATCTTTGAAAATTTTCAAATCATTTGAAATTGTACAACATATAGGAAAAAATAGTAAGTAGAAAGAAGTAGAAAATGATTCAAAATATTAAATAGTTAACAATTTATTTATGGAATTGAAAAATGCCAATCCCAATAATTTTAATGGTGTAATAATTAATCTATACATAATATTTTTATTTATTTCAAAAAATATTAATTTTTTTTAATATTGAATTTAAAGAAGGATTTCAAACTTTTTTTAAGAGTGGACATACTATAACTACTTGCAAACTATCCTAAATTAAAACTCCATATAATTTTCATTTCATGAATCATAATAAATTGCTTTAAAGCTTTCCATCTAGATATAAATTGAAAATAACAATTTCAATTTTTTTTTTGAACTTTTGAAGAAGTTTCTTTAGCTGCCTAGGTTGAGCACCAAGGAATGAAAATTACATATCATACCATTACTTTTTAACAATGTAGTGAAAAATTATGAAAGTTGTTGGGTGAAAATTAAAGCTTCTCCTTAGGCACATGCTGGGTGAAAATTTCAAAGAAAAAGAATGAAAGCTTCATCCATAATGAGTTGCCTAAAATTGCCATGTTGCCAAAAAAATATAGTGCAAGAGGTTAAGGGTTAAGAGAGACAATAGTTATTGGTTGTTCATACAATTTTAGATTGAGAACCTTATAGTTTTAGTTTGTCATATCAAACTTCATGTACTAAAAATAGAATTCAAATAATTGTTGAATTTTATGAAGTGAAATGCTTCTACAATGATATGACAAAGTTTTTTTTAAAAAATTTCCTCTTTTTGCAAATTTGAAGGTATAGAATGATAACTACTATATCACATTTCCTAACCCAATGGCGCCAAATTTAGCTCCATGACTCATCAAATATAGTCAAAATTGTAGTATTGCATTTGCTTCTATGGACTTATTTACACCCAAAAACCTTAGCATGGAGCCCAAAGAAATTTAGTTTTTTGATTGGAAGATAGCTATAATACCAACGCAAAGTTCTATTCAAAACACTCTAGATGGGGGGGCTCCAATCCAAAAAAAATTGGTAGTATGCTCTAAAAGCAACTATTTAAAAGTTAGCATGTCTTATTTATAGATTTCTATGGGTAGAAATATTTTTAGCTCATTTTTCAAAGAAAAAAAATGGATGTAGAACTTAACACAAGTAGTTTCATATTTTTTGAATTACTTTTGAATTAAAATGAATTTCCAAATATTTGTGCCATAGACACTTATTTGTGACCATAGGTCTTCAAAATTCCATCCATGTGCAACTTGTAAAGAGTTGAGAGGAAATGAAAGACAATAATTGATTCCTGCAACAAAATAAATATATCTATTTTTTATTTACTCAATGGTTTTTGTGGTCCATTTTAAAGATCACCTCATATCTGTTCTATAGCTATTTATAGGGGCAATTTCAAGGAGATGGAAAATTTTACAACACACTATTATACAAAAAGGTGGGGGATCTCATTTCCAGGTCATTTTAGGATTTGGGTTACTAGGTCTACAACATTGAAGGATCAAATAAGGTAAGTACATCTAAATTTGACAAAATAAGCAATTCAAAATGGTTCCATTATTATATTGGAAAAGCTTATGTGGGCTTTTATTAATAGTCAAAAGACGATCCTTGAACAATGTATGAATAAATTATAAATTTTTAAAGTGCTGGAAATAAATATTTACAAAATCATCAATACTAGACTCTTGTTAATATTAAGAGTACATTTCAAATAAGAATATATAGATGTAGGTTTTAGAAAGGTGTTGCTTTTGTGTGTAGTAACCTCAAAAATATATTATTTAGTATATTTTGGGATGTTGTTGTTCCTTGCTCTAAATCTAAAATCTAAAATTTCTCCATATAAATGATGTTCTTTGAATTTGAGATGAAGTGGTAAAATGAAGGTCATCTACTCTAGTTTCTACTCCAATTTGAATTTTGGAAAACTCTTAAGATTGAATATTCTATTGCACTTTGATCATTGGATGCATTTTCAATGTCTATTGCACTCTAATTATAAAATGACACAGAAATTGAGTTTATACTATGATGTTCTTTACTAAACTATAAACAAAAAGGTGAAGTTTCAGAATTTTTTTTAGATAATTTTCTACTTACATGATTTTTCCTCACTTTTTCTTCAAAATATTCTCAAAAAAATAGATTTTATCCAAAAATAAAAAATACTCCCTCTATTCCACTAAAAAGCTCCAAATCAAGTAGGATCTTTGTTCTACTAAAAAACTCCAGATTTCTTGATTTCGACCATTTACTAAGAGTTTTTTTTTGTGTTGAACAACCTCGTGGGGGCAAGTGAAACAATGAAGGAGTATTATGCCTTTAGATTTTCAAGTTTGGCCTTGCCCATTTAAAGCTCATTGTATGAATTATTCCTTCAAACACTAGTGTTGACAATGCATTTAGTGACCACTTCATTGCTATGAAAATTTGATTATAAAGTCAACTAGGTTTTTTTTATTGTAGATATTTAGGTTAGGAAACATGTATCTAAAATCTCAGTGTGACCACCACCATTCAAATAATTTAAAATGATAGAACCAGCAGCATTTATAAACTATGCTCAAAAATCATACTTTGCACATGGATTTTGGATGTCTAAATGATAGCACCTAAATTAGACATTTTGCATAGGTCTAAGATATGGGTTTATAGTTCTTAAGTGCATGTATTGCTAGCACTATAACTAAAAATACAATTAATTTTTCAAGGGGAAGATTTTAGGAGCTTTTTAGAAGAATAGAGGGAATAAAATCTTAATGAAGGATAGAGGATGGGTAATTCCATCTTTGAAAAATAAAAATTAGATTATTCAGTAACATGTAGTTACTAAATGGGAGCACATTGAGTGATGGAATTTCAATTCCAACTCAGTGGTCGGAAGTTTTACATTTTAGGGGTAACCCTCAAACATTGACACGGACATTTGATGTCCATTGGATGATAGAGAATCTTTGTATATAGGACAAAAATGCAACTATTCATATATCTTCAAAATTGTGAGTGAAAAAGGAGAGATTTAGATTTTTTTTAACTATTGATTCCCATGGTATCAAAATGGATGATTTCACAGTTACCAAGGTCCATCCTTCAAGGATTAATAGATGAGAGAAGCCACAATTAATTCCCTAGTTAAGATAGAACCACCTATAATCAATCATTAAAGGTATTATAGACATGATTTGGTATAGTGCAAGGTAAAACAAATATTTTTCACGATAGAAATGATGGAAATTGCCAAAACTTTGGTAATTTTATCACATTAATTGAAATTACTATGAATTTTGAAAGGCAAAAGTGCTCTAGGCCCATACCATATCTATAGACTCTTCTAATTTTGATCATTCAAAAAACTACTTTCCTACTCATTGCTTTCTACTTTCTTATTTACTACTTTGGGACATGTGTCATAAATTTGTAGTCTCAACTTTGAAAAAAAACAAAAAAACTCTAGCCTTGATTGGAAATATGTGAATCTACAAATTGACTTATAGCCAATGTTGGATGGTTATGGGTGGTTCTACCCTATTAGAAAAAAACACAATCTAGCCTTGGTTGGAAATATGTGAATCTATAGATTGGCTATGGGATGTTGATTGGTTATGGATAGTTCTACCTTAGCGGAAAAAACACATTCTAGCCTCAGTTGAAAATATGTGAATCTATAGATTGGCTTATGGGGTGTTCATTGGTTATGGTTGGTTCTACCTTAGTAAGAAAAAATACATTCTAGTCTTGGTTGAAAATATGTGAATCTATAAATTGGCTATGGGGTGTTGGTTGGTTATGAGTGGTTCTACCTTAGTGGAAAAAAACACATTCTAGGCTTGGTTGGAAATATGTGAATCTACATATTGGCCATGGGGTGTTGGTTGGTTGTGGGCGGTTCTACCTTAGTTTAGGTTTTGGGGGCATCCAAGCACCTGTGCGTGACAAAGTTTGAGCAAATTGAGCGTTCTAGCAGTAACGAAGTTTGCTTGAAGAGAAGGCGATTCGATTCGCTACCTTGAAGGCTCTGTTGCAACTTGCAAGTAGTCTCTATGTTCAGCTGAGTTTGGGGTTTCAAGGTTTTCAGGTTTGATATGAAGTGATGAGCATACTGATAACAACATTGTTCCATTCCTCTCTGTGTTATCATGCTATTCTCGCTTATGACAGAGTTTGGAATTGAGATAATGAATTGAAAAATGTGAGAGACGTAAACATTTGAAAGGTTTTGGAACGAAACAGGATGCCATTGGTTTGGGAAGAGGAATCAGTTCCTTTAATGGTAGCCCTTCCCTGATACACTCTGATGATGATCATTGATAGAGTCGAGCTTGTGAGATCTCTCTCATGATTCTTGCGGCTCCGTCTCTCGACATTAGATGTACATGGAATTTAAACTTTGATTTTGATCTGATTTTGATTTTCTCGACTTAAGCCTTAAACCCTAACCTGGAGTTGAAGTTGCCGGAAAGTGATCGCGGTTCTGAAGTAAATCAATGTATTTAGAATTCAATAATTTGAACGTTAGTTAGTTTTCCTGGAGAGCTGCGCTTTGTGGCATCACCAGGACTTGGTGATTTCAGGAGTTAAGGTGCATTTCTGTGCAATTTTATGCCTAGGTTTTGATTGGAATTTCCTTCTTTGGTACTGGTCACATAGAGTTGGACATAACGAAAGGTGCCTCGCAATCTGATTACAGCCTTTGCACAGAGGGCAACCCAGGCACGAGAACTAGCAGTACGTTAATTGAGTCAAGAATTGTGTCTTTGGAGCCTCGAATTGCGACAGCTTGTCAATGCATATTTGCGATAAGAGCTTGACCCAAGAATTTGCCGGTAATTGACCATCTGAATGCTGTTTTCTGATGACTGACTCTCAGTTTATTATAATTCAATTTTGTGGTATTGACTGGCTTAACAGATTTTAGCAGAGATGCTAGGACGTGCAATAATCTGTTTAGCGCAACCAGAGTAATTTGGAGTCTGCAACAATTTTGCATTCACAATGTCTCGTGTGTTTTCAGGGAACTAATTTTAGGGAAATGATCTCAGTTGTAAGACGGATCTTATAATCAGATATAGACTGGTTGTCAACTCAAGCTTGAAAACCATATGCACGGTTTTAAATTTCCAAAGGCTCCAGCTGATGTGCATAATTGGTGGGTGAATTGAACAGGCAGCGTGAAGAGCATTGCAAGTTTGAAGAGCCTGGTGACACGAACACTTATTGGCAGTTGCTGCAGGTTATGAATGCAGAATCATAGCCACTGAAAGAGCTGCTCTTAACGCAATTCAAAGCGATCGATGCCCTTTAGTAAGAGGAGGGTGATCGTCAGTGTTTTGCAAACTTGACTGAAATTGGCAAAACTTTGACTAAAATTTGTGAATAGCTATGAGATTTCTAGTTGCTTGAGTGAGAGCCAATTTTGAGGGTTCCACTTTGGTATGATCGAGGGTGGCCTCAAGTAACAGAATTCACGTGCAGTGTGCTGTGCAGCATGATTGACGAGCCATGGAATTGGGTTGACAGTGTCATCAAGTGCTCATGTGTAGTTGAATCCGTCTAGGGAGATTATAGAGGTGTACTTCAGAATTGGTGAAGACATTGATTGATTGATTGGTTCCTCCCATCACGAGGTCAGTGTGCATCTCTCGGCAGGTGTAACAGGGAATTGAAAGGACCTGTTGAAACGTAGAATATGTATTAGATAAACGATGAGCCGTGCTAGTGGAGACTAGGTTATCTAAGATAATACGGAAACCACACCCAGGAAAGTCTTGCAGTGCAATCAGCCATAATGCCTGATTATGTGGGTTTGTCCACGTAATTGAGCATTATGGATTCTTCATCCAACTTTGTTTTTTCATCCCAAGTGTTTCATCTAACTTTGATTTTCCTGCTTGTGATTTACGTGAGGCATTTCGTGATACAAAGCATCTCCTTATTGGGCTTTGCCTTCCTTGTTGGCCCTTTATATAGCGAAATGCCATTCTCCTTGGGCATTGCCCTGTACATAACCTGTTGTATATTTTTCAATTAGAACCTTTGATCTTCATACTCCAAGGTGTAGGAAGCAAGTTGAAAGGAAAGAAGGTTATGAGTTGCAACTTATAATAGCAATGGCGATAGACAATGTCGTATTAATGTTGAAAGTCATCAATCAAATATGAGACACTCAACAAGATGTTTTGGTAGTGCTTCTTTGCATCTTAAAAGTAATCAAAAAGTGTACAATGATGCAATTACACTACAATACTACAAAGTGGTGTATTTGGAGTGAAAGTAATGGTTTCCAAATAGCTCGCATTCTTTAGGTTGTAGTCATTGTCCTACATCTTATGATGCTACTTTTGGGTAAATCATTGTAGTAGTAATACAAGGGCTCAATTGAGTCTCAATAGAATTGACAAGGGCAAGAATGCTTTTTTCTATTGTCGAAAATAGGAAGCTCTATGTTTTGGCTTTGGTTGCCTACAATCTATTGCTTTTCAAATTTTTTAATCCCTAAATGACCATTTATTCCTGCGGGGGACAATTAAGGTCCAAGTAGGTTCCTATTGTCTCAAATTTTAATGAATATTTTTGAAACTTTTTGAGGATGTTTAGTTTTAGTAGAACTTCATAGACATATAATTTTTGTTTTTATTGGTGCTTGGAAGCAAAAGTTTTTGCACAATAAGTAAAAATGGAGTTTGGTAGGGAGCACAAAAGAAAACATTGAAAGTCAAATAATTTATTTTCTAATTTTTTCCTCAAAGATTTTATTTTTGTCTACATGTGAAGCTTTTATTCATTCTATTTAGACTAATAATAAGAAAGTAATGAACAATCTTAGTTTTTCTTGGCAATTTAAGCATCTTCTTGAAAAAATAACTTACGAAATTCATTTTTGAATGCAATTTTTAGAATTATAAAAAAAAGATAGTTAGATGAGCTTTGATTTGTTTGCTAGAACAATATTGTTGTTAAAATTATTGTAATTCTATTCCATCTTAAAGCTATTAATAGTTCAATTTTTTCTTCAATCTTGAATCTACTTCTACTTAAGAATATTTAATGAGTGAAAATTAAGTGAATTTTTTTGGGGATTCTCAACTCAACTATATAACATAAATAAGTAGAAAATCACAATTAGTTACGCAAAAAATTTAAATTAAAAAGATTCAAAGCCAAAAAAATTCTAGTCAAATAAAGTACAAAAAAAAAATTTGATTTCTTTACTTTAAATGCAAATATGTTGCAATCTACACATTCATTGTTTTTGAAATTTCTTTTACATATTTACATACTAGTCAAGTATAAGATCCTATAATTGGATGCAAAAAGAACAATCTTTAAAGTTTTTTTCTTTTTAGTAGGTTTTGATAGAAAAATTGCCTTCGCCCTTTAGGGATTTATATCAACTAGCTTGAAACAAATTGGAACTTTTCACAATTTGCCAATCTATTGCAAAAAAAGAATTCCAATTAATCCAATGAACCTTATTGTATTCAATGGTCCATATTACAATGACAATGATGAGTTATTCAATTCTACCTTGAACTTCAGTTGAAAAGTCTTTTGAATTCAATACTTGTATATAAGGTAAAACAACTGATTACAAACTTTTTATCCATTGTGGACTCTTAGGAATGATCCCATTATGGTTTTCTTCTATTGAATGAGATTTGGGTCACAATCAATGTCTTAGATAAGTGGAATGGAGTAGTTAGCAACCACAATAGGAACTAACAACTTTTCAGTGTTAATTAATTGTAGAAAGTGATTTTTTCAAGTCTTTTATATTGGAAAATATTGTGAACGCAATAGGTGAATGAGATGAGCGTTAAGGATACAATTTTGGTTGGTTTTGGGGTAGTCTACAAACTCTTTTAGACCATAATGGGCTGAACACTTCAAAAATTCATAACAAATTCACACTTTGTTGAAAAGAATAGTTCTTGAATGATCAAAATTGGAAGATTCTATGTATTGGGTAATAGATTCACGCCAACTTTAGGCTTCCAAAATTCATAGTAATTTGAATTCAAAAAATATATATCACAGAAAATAGCAATCTCCATGATTTCTATCTTCATACATGGAAAATATTTTACATTGCCTTCTATTGGTGTAGAAATGTGTAGAATCACTTAAATCCCAAAAGACCAACATATTTACAATCCCAAAACTATTTCAAAATACTCACCTTCAAAACAAGGTCAAAATCTTCATCAATATATATATTTTTAACAATATCAGTTGTAGGATCCTTTGGTTAACTTGCTCAATTACATTGTCCCAAAATCTTAGTATGAACATCTTCACCAATTGCAAGTTCAATGTGCCTAAACTTCAAAATGTAGGCTTTTCTAGCTCTTTAAAAAGGTGAAGTTTTGTTTTTCAACATTTTAAGGGAAAAACATGTATGTCCTATAACTTGTCAGTCAATATTTTGGAAAATGGGTTGAAAACATACATAAAAATTTTCACTCAAAAAAACTTTCATATTCAATTTTTTTTTTTAAACTGTAAAGTGAAAGGTGTTATTGAATGAAACATAAAACTAATATGCTAATAACTTTTGGGAAAATTTGAAGGTTTTTAATTCCAATGGTTAAAATGTTCTAATAAGCAATTAGTATCCTTTGCATTTTTTTTTCAAAATTTCAAAATTGAAAGCAAAAGATGACTTTATATGCTTTTCTACATTCATTGCCCGCAAACTAAAACTCCTCATAACTCTTGCCTCACTATTTGGAATTGAATGTTTCAATTTTTTGGGAGTAGGTATCAATCTCTGCAATTTCAAAAAAATAATTTTTACGTTTTTAGAAAATATTTCTTAGAGCCCAATTTGACATTTAAATTGAAAAAAAATGTTCTAACTTTTGTAATATTTGTTGAAACAACATGAAACAAAGCTTTACATGTAGATTATAATGAGCGGCATCCATTCTGCAAAATTCATGCAAAAATTTCAAATTATGAAGTCAATAGAGCTTGCTTGAGTTCTCAAAAAACCCAATTTAACGGTGGGTTCCTTGATCCTTTAGGGGTTAAGTGGTCGACTATGAATGGTTCTACCATATTTCCAAGAGGGAGTAAGATTTGTAATACTAAATCACATGCCACACCAAAATTTAGGCATTATCAGTTTTGAATTAGTTGTGTACGGAATTGACAACATATGTTCATTATTAGCTCCCAATTCTTCACCCTTTCTGATATTGATGCACTACTGCCCTTTTCTCTGTAGATATGATCACATGACCAGGGTGTCATGATTTGGCACCCTTAATACGAAGCAGCCAGCATGTTGTGAGGTCATGCTCCTCAGTTTTGTAATGCATATCACTTGAGCTTGGATCGATTTCGCTGATCAAAATTCGAGAGGTTCACCTGTATTCCATCCCTGCTTGGCCAACCCGTCTGGCAGGTGAGCAGCCAATTCAACTTTTCTTCCTCTATCATGGCATGTTCCACATATGTTAACCCGTTAATATTGTGAGCGATGATTTATGGCTTTTGGATGACTAGAAGGTGATGTGGAGAGAGATTGAAAGCATTTTTTCATCTATTTTTTTGCTTGCTGACCTTTCATAGAGGTTTATGAAGAGTACTTAATTGAGTTTGCAGTTTTTTTAGTGTTTGTCTTCACGTGAATGAGAAGTTAGTAAAAAAACACAGTTCACGAAATATGCCATTTTAGTGTATTTTGAAAAGTTGCCACTTCTTGCTCTAAATCTGAAATTTCTTCACAAAAATGATTTTTTTTTTTACTTTGATCCCAACTTACAAAATGAAGGTCATCTATTCTAGTTTCTATTCCAATAGGAATTTTGAAAAAATTCTTGAAATTCAATTTTTTATTGCCATTTGAACTTTGGATGTATTTTCAATGTCTATTATATTCTAATAATAGAATGATACAGAAATGGGGTTTACACTATAATGATGTTGGGCAGTGTAATATACACACATAATAAAATTTTCAGATTTTCTGAAATAATTTTCCATTTGATGTCATCTTTTTTCACTTTTTTTGCAAAAATTCTCAAAAAGGATAAAAAAAAAGTCTAAATTTTTTTGTGAAGTATAGAAGACATGTAACTCCATCCCTGAAAAGTAAATATAAAATTTTCATACATCTAGTTCAACATGGCAACAAACTCAATGATGGTCAATGAGGCTCTAAATCAATGGTTATAGCTCCGTCCTTTCAAAGTTAAGCAGTTGAGGCCATTTAAAATTAATTTGGATTTAGTAGGATACACAACCTACTCACTACTTAATTGAGCCTAAATTTTTCCACATTTTGTGTGGTCTTGTCTTATTTCTTGTGGTTTGCCTTGTCATCTCTAATTAAATGAGCACAACACAATGATCTTGAAGAACTTGAGCCTCAAGTATTAGGGAATACACATCAAATTTTTATGGGTTTTATTGATTTAAGAAGTTACAAGGAGGGAGATGATGGGGGATGGTCAAGACCTGGGGATTCTATTTTGTGAGCCTAGAATTTTTGGTGAAATTTTTAGTGATTTTCAAAATGTGGACCTATTACCATGCTTTAAGAATTTAGGATTCTTATAGCTAATAATCCCTTGGAGGGATTTGAAATTCATGATTTTCAAAACTCTTTTATTTATTTTTAAATTCAATTTTTTTTCAATTTTTTTTTGCAACTCCATCACTCTCCAAAAACCCTCTTGATATCAAGAGGGGTTTTAGAGGTAGAGGACTTTGGAGCTCTCAAAACTTTTCTTTTCATTTTTTCAATTTTTTTTGTTTTTTTTGCGACTATTGCACTAGTTCACTTTTTTTGCAAATTTTCACCCTTCAAACCTTTCTCTTAGTACCGAGAGATCAATTTGAAGGTGATAAAGTCACAAAAAAATAAAAAAATAAAATTTTTTACAACTCCACTTTAGAAAACCCCTTGTTGGATTATGGATTTTGGACCTAAAAAAAGATTCAAAATTCCAAATTTTTTAGAAGGTATTGAGAGGCTCTTTGGAGATAGTAGGGCTTGAAATTTTAAAATATGTTAACCACACTTCCACGGTAATAGGTCCACGGTCATAGGTCCATGGTCATGAGGCTAAATTTTTTACTATAAATAGATTTGTTTTAAATGATTTTTTTTTCTTTTGGCCTGAAAAATTCAAAGTTTTTTTTGGTTGATTCTTTGGGCTCACAACTTACACTCATAGCTCTCAAGCTCATGGTTTTAGGCTCACAAACTAACGTTGTTGGGTCAAGAACTACTAGCGACAAGCTCTTCTTGAGCCCACTAGATAACCTATAGTACAACAAAGTGACCAACCCACAATGGAGATGTTATAACTTGTTTTGAGAAGAAAGTGAATAAATTGATGTTTTCATGGTCATGATTTTTACTCTAAAAATTATCTAAGAGATAAATTCTAATCAACAAAGATATAATGTTTGTTCTAAAACAAGCTATCTTGGCCTTCATTTTCCACATTCATTTGATTCTATTACAAAACTACTTTTTTTGTGTGCCCTACTTATATTCATATTGAAAATCAACCTAGAAAATTTAAACCAACATCAAAGTTAAAGTAGAAGTGTTAGTTTTATTGATAGAAAATATGCCAATAAAAATCCAAATCAAGTCTTAGCTCAACTTCTCTCAAAAATAAGAATTCATTTAAATTCCTGGGGAGTTGAAGATTTGAACCTAAGTTGATTACTACGACTTTGGATGAGAAGCCCCAAGGCATGAGGCATGTGGAGTTGTTGACCTAGTTATAAAAACTTAAGATTATTTGTGGTATGAAGACAAAACAAACCTTAATTGGGTCTAACTTCTTAAAAACAACACCTCTTATTTATTTTGGGTCAAGTTTTACTTTGGGGTCTTTATAGAACATTCTTGAAAGATGAAAGCCGATGCTTTTATGATAAATCATGTGTAGGGTTATTTGAAGTTATAGACTCAATAAGAATATTGTCAACTACAAGTGTTCAATGTATGGCTTTTATGAAAATTGTAGAAATGAAGTATGCACCTATTCATCAAAGCATCTGATCTTTTTGGATTGACCACCTTCGCCGCACTCTCCCAAGGATAATGACAAATGATGAAGAAAATAAGGTAGAAGGCTTAATAATCACCCGTCTACCTGCCCATCTAAGGGTTGAAACTGAATTTTGGGAAGGTGAAACATCTTGAAATATTTTTGAGTACATTTTCCTTGAAAGACAAGTGGAATTGACATCCAACCCAAATCATTTCATATTTTTGGGAGCTTTGTGGAATTAGTTATCAACTTTTGAAGTTGAAAGGGCATAGAGCTCTAAAATAGTGTCCTAGCTAAAATGTACACTGTTAGTACACTATTGAAGGCTATGAAAAATAAACATGTACAAACATTGTACATTTAAGGTAGGACACCATTTTAGAACCTGGTCCATTTAAGAGCCTTCTACCTTAGTGGAGAAGATGACATTTGAAAGAATCAATAGACTAGGTGGAAATGGAAGAAAAGAATTAGGAGCCAAACTTTTGGCATTATAACATTCAGTAGCCTTCAGAGATGCTGCCTTTCCTTCTCTAAAGGCTCTCATCCATCAAAAACATCCAGATGGGGAACTAAAGTGTAATAAAGAAGATTTGTTTTGCTATTAATTATACTGTAGTTTTCTGTTGCAACCCTGGCACAGGTTGACTAAGTGAACTTCACCATATGACAATTTTGACATATGTGACACATATTAGTAGTTAGTGATTTTGGTGTGAAATATTTCACACCAATTCATCCCACAGATGAAATGATGTGGAATATTCCACATCATTCCATCAGAGCCAAAGGCAAGCTGCAATGTTGCTACAGAATGTTATGATTTTGATGATTGTTATTCCTTTTTCTTTTTTTTGACGATAGAGGGTAGATATTGTACAGTTTGTTAGAAATTGTATGTACTGACCATCTAATATACACAACCTGCTTTTGTTGTGTTTTTGTGTAATTATAGGTGACGAAAAAATTCTTGAAACTGTATGACTCCCTCCTGCAATTTCAAATCCAAGCCATCTGACTTTTAATTCACACCAACTGTCCACAGCTCACTCTCAGGGGTGTTTCACGCTATGGCCGTCCAAGTCGAGAGGCCATCGATTCCACCAATCAGATTTGAGAAACCGTGATTTTCACCAATCAGATTTGAGAAAACCATGGCCTCTGGACTTGGACAGCCATAGTGTAAAACACCCCTCAGTCCCCAATCGTTGCTGACTCATTATTTTGTCCCCTCCTTGCCACCTAAGCTTATTACCAATCAGGGATGGTAT
This sequence comes from Thuidium tamariscinum, assembly GCA_947034885.2. Classification (NCBI taxonomy): domain Eukaryota; kingdom Viridiplantae; phylum Streptophyta; class Bryopsida; order Hypnales; family Thuidiaceae; genus Thuidium; species Thuidium tamariscinum. The sequence goes on along the minus strand of OX344749.2, from coordinate 36,025,530 downwards.
CCCAACTTGTAGGGCCCTGGTATTTCTGGCCAGTCAAAACTTCTTTGTAAACCATGTCCGGGACACTAGTTGTGATGCCATGCCCCCAATAACCGAGGCTGTAAGGGACAATGATTGTTGAATGTGTACACATATTATTTTGAAATTTGTGGGCTTGAACAAGAAGAAGTCTCCTCATTGAGCAGAATTGCAAGATTCTGTAATGGGTACACCCCAAAGTGCACCTGACCTTAAAGTGCCATCTACAGTATGTGTACATTTCCAAAATCAGTTGTGTACGCAGATTGTAGACAGCGCTTTCAGAAACCAACTTTGACCCTTAATAACTTTTTGCATACTACATCCAAACGTGTTGTGTTCTTGACTACATTCGAATGTGCTTTCACTTATCAACAAGACTATACGAAAACCTGAACAGCCTAGTAATAGTAACTAGGCAAAAGATAGTACCAATTTCTGGCGCTTTTGGGTGTACCCACCTTGAATGTTAGGAGTAAGTTAGTGAGGAACACTTTTGGCCTCCCAAAATTCACAGGAATTTCAGTGTTGCAAATAAAATTCCAAACATTTTGCAATCACATAACATTCAGTAGCATGTTGTAGCACGGCCTTCCTTCTACAGTGAAGGAAGTGGCATATTCCACACCTGAGCAACCTCTTCATCCTCCACCTCTCCACTTCCTTTAGTAGTTACTGATGAAACACTGTTGGGGTGTCGAATATTCCACATCCTCCCAAGGCAGTGCCAACCAATGCTACTGAATGTTATGCACATTATTTTTTCTACCTCCCTATATGAGAACAAAATTTCCATTGCACTCAATAGCTCACGTCACTTAGGTACGGGTGGTCCGACCTTACCATCCATGATGATCATTGAATTGAAGACTACTGCATCATTGCTGCTTGCAATCTCAGCACACAATCAATGAGTTCAATTGGGCTCCTCACTCCTCTCCTTGTGATCCTCAGCCAAAGCAATTGAATGGGCCACAATATATCAGTCATGGATTGGGGCTTCTCAATCACAACATGTTGGAATGAATTCCAGGTTCAATCTGGGTTCTACTTTTACAGCCATTTTTTTACATTTTTTTAGTAGTGTTTTTTTTTTGAAACACATGGACAACTTTTACAGTTTTCAGTGTTGCAATCAACAGCAAATAATATGGTAGGCTTGAATTGTTGGTTGACACAAAATAATGGACCCCACCAACTTGGGGTGAATTACAATATTTGTGCATCAATATGCTGCTTGAGTTGTTTGCACGGACAAACTTATACAGTAGTGTACTCAGTACAGTGTGGTCAACTTTGCTTGAAAACAGATGGAGCCGGCTCCAGGTCCCTGCAGAAATTAAGTTAATGGGGTAAGGTAGCAGCATCCATAACCATCAATTTAAGGGTTTTGAACGTGATTTTCTATCTGTAGGCATCCAACAAATTATTGGACTTTATTAGCAAAATAGAATAAAATTTCAGTGTATTTCAAATGTATTAAGGTAGAAGGTTTAGTAATCACCCATCTAAGGGTTGATACTGAATTTTGGGGAGGTGGAATATCTTGAAATATTTTTCAGTATATTTTCCTTGAAAGACAAATAGAATTGACATATAACCCAAATTGTTTCATATTTTTTGGAGCTTCATGGAATTAGTTATCAAATTTCCAAGTTGAAAGGACAAAGGGCTCTAAAATGGTGCCCTAGCTAAAATGTACATTGTCAATACACTGTTGAAGACTATGAAAAAATAACATGTATAAAGACTGTACATTTAAGGTAAGGCACCATTTCAGAACCTACTCCATTTAAGAGCCTTCTACCTTATTTGGACACTAAGAGTGTAAGTTGTGAATTTTTAAAGAGTTGATTATGATTGCACCTAAAACTAACATTAGGGGTTGTTTTTCAAATGTGGTACATCCTTGTAATCACATCCGTTCACTTCCCAAGATTTTCCAAAATTTTAGAAGAGATGGTTATGGGTAAACTAAAGGTTATAGGTAGTGCTACCTTACGTTACACTGATTTATCCAAGTGTATGGCAGAAACACCTAAACTTGCCAATTATAAGTAATTCAGCATAGTTGGAGGGATAAAATAATTTTTTTGGTAGTATTAGCAAATGAAAATCATGAAATTTACAAAAAATTAATTGGAATTTTAATAGTTGTATGTTGAGGTTGTATATGAGGCTTTGCATCCTAGGTTTGATAACAAATTATGTGATTGATGCATTTAAAATTCCTAACCCTATTTACATGCCTTAAAGGTAAATTGGGTTGAATTTTTAGGATGTTGTATAGTTAGATATTCTTTTGCAATTGCATGCAAAAGAAAAATGGGTAGGCTAAAGAAAAAAATTTCATTAGAAGAAATTTCGGGGCATTAGAAGCATGCAAGTGTCCTCAAGTTTTCAAATTTTTTTCAAGCTATTGGAACTTGCCACATTAGCATGCTCACAGGGCCAAAACCAAGCCACATCAAATTATATTAATTAATTATTTCAGATAGTTAAAAAGAATTAAAAAAATTTAGATCAATTTTAATTTTTGAATACTTTATTAAAAATAAAAAATAAAAAAATAATTAATTTTTTCAAAATTTTCAAAATTAGGTAGTAGGAGCTAGTTCATAGTTCTTAAATAGCATAGGGAATAGCCAAGGGAACAATCCAAAAACTATCCTTTGTTGTCCTCCAATTTCATCTAATGCCTCTATAAGTGGATTGTATAGCTTGTAAGTAAGAATTTTTTGCTTTCAAGCTACAAAGGTTCATTGAACAGATGAAGATGGCATTTGGAGACTTCTCGGTTTCCATCATTTGGAACCGATTGCTAAAATTGAAGTACCATGACCTACTAATCCTTGTAAAGATAGCAAAGTACCAATGCATGAATTCCACTACTTTTGCTTGTGCTTTTTCTTTGCAAAGTTCTATAAAGATTAAGAAATGAAATTGCATGATGATTTTGAATTTGAGAAATGTCTTGTGGGTCGCTAACAAAGGAGCAATAAAGGAATTTGATTCTACACTTGTGGAAGCCATTTTGTTGTAGAAGGATGGCGTTTAGATTTCTATATTCCTTTATAGATCTATAGAAGTCTATTGCAAGAGCAACTAAAGATGAACTTAAAGACGGTAAGAATCTCCAATTTTGTACTCTTTTGACATTTTGCAACCTTCTCTAAACCACTTTCAACCCAATCATGGACGAGTTGGGTGGATCTTTGGCCTTCAATTGGTGAGGGCTATTCTAAGTTCTTATATTGAAAAGGATGTAACAAAATTTGGATTTTAGTTTTAAAACCAACATATTTTTGAAAGATGATGATTGTAGCCTTTACAAATGTGAATTTGAAGGAAAGTGACCACTAAAATTTTGATACTAGAAAAAATCTCCTTGAGTTTATCTATGTTTTCACCAAAAATGCTCCAAAATTGCCATTTCTAGTACAAGTACCAAATTTTTGGAAATTTCAAAATTTTCCACTATGTGGATAGGAAGATATTAGCATTTGAATTGACTAAAGTCCTTTTTGGCCTTACAAGAAAAGGCAGCTACACTTTACAAGGTCACATTTGTGTGAAAAAATTTCCAAAATGGTAGTACTTCTTTGGCTTATTTTTCAAGACAAGTTGGCTACATGGTTGAAATTTTTTAGATAATTTGGAATTGTACAACTAGTGGGAAAAAATAGTAACTAGAAAGAAGTAATTAATGATTCAACACACTAAATTGTTGATAATTTAGTTATGGAATTATAAAATACAAATTCCAATGGTTGTAATGTTACAATAAACAATTTACATATTATGATTTTTTCCCTCAAAAGTATTGAAAATTTGGTTAAATAAAGGACTTCAAAGTTTCTATAAGAATAGAAAACCTAAAACTGACTACAAACCCTAACTCCAAATAATTTCATCCCATTGATCAAAATGGAATGATTTAAAGCTTTCCACATACATGTAGATCTAAAAAGTCATTTAAAATTTTTTGTTTATAAAGAAAGTGATTTCTCTTGATCTACCTACACTACTTAGTTTGGAGAAAAAACTACATATCATATAATAACTTTTTACCCTTGTAAGGATGCTGGAGACCAGAATGGTCCAGTAGATGATGGATAATTTTTGCATCTAAAACAAGAGTGCAATTATTCATCCTTGGAATTTTGTGCAAAAAGAAAGAAGTCATAAATAGCAGTTTGGTCTCCAATGGATACTTTTGAATGTCTTAAAGTAGACGATTCACATTGTTTCAAAAAAGATGATTTCTATGGAGACCAGCTTGTCCTTATAGGGTTAACCATGTAGTCAAAAGTCATAAAAATTGATGTGCCTTCAAAAAATTCATTGTACACATGTTGTATGAAAATTTAAAGAATAAATAAATAAAAAGTATATTCACAGTGAACTACCTAAAATCTCTATTTTGCAAAAAAAAGCAACAGTTTTATCCTTTAGAAGTCAACCAATCAATTGTCTTAAAGAGAGGATGAAACTAATGCTTTTGGGAAAAAACTCATCATTATATAAGGTAAACTAAGATAAGAGGTCCTATAATGGACCATCTAAGGGCTGAATTTGAATTTTAGGAAGGTAAAACTTCTAGAAATATTTTTCAATAAATTTCCTTGAAAAACAAGTAGAATTGCCATCCAACCCAAGTTGTTTCATATTTTTTTGAGCTTTGGGGAATTAGTTATAAAATTTTGAAGTTTAGGTGGCATAGGACTCTAAAATGGAGCAAAGTGATTGCAAGAAACACCTATACTATTTGTTGTGTTTTGCAACAATACTCATGATTTTTTCTGGAATATTTTAAAACTAGAATATTAATTTTTTTAAATTTGAAAAATATGACTCATATATACATTAAGATGAAGGTGCTGAGGGAAGGAAATGCTCAGAAAAACTCTCTAGACAAGAGAACTTGAAAGGTGCCAAACCTCAAAAAAATAGGTATTTTGGTGTTTAAATTAGTTAAAAATAATAAAATTAAGTGAATCCAAAAAATAAAAATTGGCCGCTTGTAACAATTCTATAGAAATGGTCATTTACCAAAATAATGCACCAAAATAACATTTTATATGTTTCAAAATACAAGCAAAAAGAAGTTGACTTTGTAGACTTCCACACTTCACAAAATTAATTATTTTAAGGATTCCTTCAACCATAAGCTACAAGTCTACTAGAAGACCACCTCATTCAAATTTCACCTCAAAATTTGTTTTTTTGGGTACTAAATAGTATTGAAAAACTCCAAATTGACAATTGTGACATTCAATTAGGGTCTATTTGTGGATAGTATACTATTTTTTGAAAATTATGAAAAAATTGGTAAAATGTATAATAGCCATTAGTATCTTTTCTATAAATCTTGAGTCATTTGGAGTCAAAATGAAAAAGTTATGACCAAAAAACATATTAGCATGTGATGTGTGAAGGAAAATACTACAAGTGTTTCTTGCAATCACCCAACACAATTTGTACATTGTTGAAAGCTACAAAAAAGCAATATGTACAAACTATGTACATTTAAGGAGATGCTCTATTTAAGGACCTCCTACATTATCCCATTATGGACTGAATTGTATGCAAGCTCATTGTGGGCAAAATTATAAAGACGAGGCACATCACCAAGGCAACTTGAAGAACTTTCCAAAGGCTATGAGATAGTGTTTTTTCTTATTGGCTAAAAATTGCCAAAATTCACCCACCATCCACATACTTTAATTTTACTATAGGAATTCAAGGAGTAAAAATTGTATTTTTTTACTTAATTTCACTATCCACTAATTGTATTTAGCCATTTAGCCTCCTACTAAAAGATAACATTGCCACTAAATTCAATTAGCACATGTTTATAATCACTTATACTTCTCTCATTATAGCCATATATCCCAACAAAGTTGCCAGATATTAGTCATTAAGGTAGCTAGCTCAAAAAGCGACCCTTTAAGGGCTGTTGGCCTTTTTGATGGGTTTCAGATGCTCAAAAAAAAATTTCACTTATTTTTCTCTTGAAGAGGAATTGATGAGGAATCTAATCCAAGTGGTTTCATATTTTTCGGAGCATTTATGAATTACTTATGAATTTTCAAAGAATTCTGGATATGTATCTTTTCCTGACCTGTAGGCCTTACAAAAACCATGCACATGTGCTCTGAAAAACGATATGACTTGACTTCAAATCTGCAGTGCTGCATCAAAAAAGTAATACATGATGTTCCTAAATGCGATCTTACTAAAACTTAAACAAATTTTACAGTATTTTAACATTTGGAAGAAGTTAATTCGGCAATCAATTCTCATTCAGAAAAATTAAGTAAACATACCCTGTCTTTGAAATGGACCTCCTTGGCTCTAATTCCATCTATTGACAAAGTATGAAGCAACATAGAATAAGTCTTAACCCCTCACCGCCCAAGGTCCAACCATGCTTAAAAACTGCCTGCCTTTGCAAGTCTGAAAATTCAAAATTAGAGTAAGGTATGAAGATCTCAACCGTACAATCTTGTAGTGTGTATCTTTTAGATGGTGTGGAACAAATTTTGGGTCATTTGACCGTATAGATTGAAAGATTATAATGTTTTAGTGTTCAAAAAAGGTGCTGAAATTTTCTTAAAAACACATTTGGAGGTGAAATTGGATTTCTAAACCAACTCCAATGAAAAAACATTAAACTGCAAAGTGATTCAAAACCATAATATAAACACTTCAGTGGAAAAAAAATTCATAAAAATCACTCATTTCGTTTGAAAAATGGATTTGAAATGTCAAAAACCAGTGAAAAAAGATGAAAAAATCACAACTGTGGCTGAAGCTCCTACCAAAATGCTTCTCAGTCACTCAAAACGTCTTAGATGGATCTGAAATTTTAGCCACACAAAATAGATTAGTAAGTGAAACTTTTCCAACAAATATTATTGAAAAGCAATCATGTATGAAGAAGTTATGAGCCGCCAAAGTTGACTGAAATGCAAAAATGTCTAGATTTTGAACTTCGAATTGCTCCCAAACATTCAAAACAACTTGGATTGGCATGAAAATTTTAGCACAATAACTAGACTTTGAGAGGAACAAAACACAACAAGTTTTATCAAAAAAAAAGATTTTATGAAAAAGATACAATCCCCCAAAGTTGCAGCAGTCACAATGCAGTGTGCTGCATCTAAATGAACCTGTGAACTTTGAATGGCTCTCAAAAACTCAATATGTCTTTTATTGATTTGAAATTTCTTCCATAAGAACTAGATTAAAATGCGCAACTTTTCCAACAAGTTTCAATGAATTTGGACATTGGATGCAAAAGTTACAGCACTTTGAGTCTGACTGCATGGACACTTTTGGTCCTCTTGGGCGGTGAGGGGTTAATTATGCACTGACAGTTGTTAGCAATCCATTTTAGAACCATTGACTGTCCATTACACGCCTCCCTATAGGACCATCTCAAGAAGAGGGTCTCTTTTCAAGCCACCTACCTTAGATCACATTTTCAATTCTCACTAGTATATATCTATTGCAAAGATGGATATGTTGCTACTTTTGCTTTATCATCAAAATCTATGTATAGCCAAATTTCACTAATGTTCTTCTATTAACTGAAATTGTTTTCTCCGTACAATGAGGGAAAGTATATTAAGTGAAATTGTTTTCTCCCTACAATGAGGGAAAGTAGCCACTTCATTGGAAGTTCATCGAAAATTACCGCCAATACTGTGTAAAAGCTAAATCACTAAAATAAACACTGCTGTGAGGCTGACCAGCCAGTCTTGGGAAGATGAATGCATGCCATGGAAGTCGAAAATGAACAGAGAAGCACTGCAAACGTGTTTGACTACACTAACAACGAAGGATCCACGCAAGTGGCTCAAGATGACAACAAATTATGGACTGCGCGTGGTGGCAGAACCGGTAATTGGCCTCCAGATTTCCATGAGTTACTTAATTAACTTACATGTGAAGACAGACAGAGCACATGCCTCGGACCATGATCATAATCTGAAGATGGTCAGGGAAACCCTAACTTGGCAGTCATTGGACATAATTGCTGCTCTAATTTACACTTATCAATGTTCTATATTTCCTTGGCACAGTGAAGAATGTCATTTGCACACCCAAAGTTTGTAGTGGTAGACATCGTAGATAACCTTCTCAAATGACACTGTAATTACACATTCCATATAAGTAAACCCTATGAATCTGTCAGAGTGTCAATGGACAACTTCCCAAACATCCCCGAATTCCATCACGTAACATAAACAAAAACGAATACTCTCACTAATGACTTAACCAGCAAATGCAATGTAATAAGGACACAAGTCAGTGGAGGAGGCTAAATTGCGCTATGTAACATAAAAAAACCCGACTACGGTACTCAACTAACGATGGAGTTCAATGCAAACGAATGGAGTCCAAGACTTGAGTAAACGAGACCAACCACAAGCAAGTTTAGAAACGAAAACAACCCTGGACTGCATCATGTACCCAAAACTCCAGTCGCGAAAGAAATAATATTGTGTACTCATAAAAAAAAATGGGTTGCACATCAGAGAAGCCACTGATGTATGATTAGGTAAACAGCTCTAGAAGTAAACCTCTGCAGTAGTAGTAGTACTAATTATTCTACTTGCCAATCTGCTTTGCAGCGCCGTTGACTGCTGCTGCTGCTTCCTTCTTGTGGGCACCGGTGATTTCAGTCCACGCGTCAATCCACGTCACCATGGCCTCCGACAGCTTGGTGAAGTAGGGATCAATTCCATTCAACTTCTGACCCACCTGTGCAACCCAAGCAAGCAAAACCAATTCTTCAAATCCATTCACAACAGGCAGAGAATGTTTCTTTTGCACAATCTGTCCAGTGCACAGAATTACAAAGTCCTCTTTACATGCTTTTGAGGATCTTTCATAGCAAAAAAATTTCATTACTTCTGTTCCATTCTTACTCTCAAAATTGGCAGATGTGCCGCACAAGTCAAAGCGAGTATCTGATAAGCAACAACTGGAAGGGAAACCAGAAAACCTGCACTATTGATCTGAAACTCAGATCATTAAGCTCGTCATTTCATCCCCGAATTTGTACTTATGAGAGCAAAGAGGATCTTGGAATGATGAGAAAGCCCTAATACCTGCTTGGAGAGCTCGATGTAGCACTGCTCCACTGTAACACACTCCTTGGGCAACACCACTTGCTGGAAGAACGGAATGATCTCCTCCTGCCAGAAGATGCCCTTGTATTCCTTCTTCAGGTTCACGAACGGATTGCTCGCCTTGCTGTGGTGGATGTAGGGCAGACCCGTCTTCACTCCGAATCCCAAGTGGTCACAGATAACCTGCAGACACCACCACAAACTCAGATCCAAGGAAGGCAAAGATGCAACAAAACAGGCAACTCGCAGATCAAGCTACAACTTGAAAGAGTGGATGTTCACTACGATCCCAGTTGCATCACGATGAGCACCGTGCATATCAAACCACTTGAATGACAGGCGATATTAGGAAATGACCAAGGTGCGCCAAAACACTCTCCCCACGTATCAAACAACAAAAAAAGAACCATGCACTACTAGCCAAACTGCCCGAAAGCAGGTCACATCCAGTCATGCGCCAAGTTACAGCAAATCGAGCACCCCGCAGACAGGACTACTAGTCGAAAGAAAGGCTAAATTCAACAAAATACACACTCTGCAAATCACACTACTGCTTTCAAAGAAAGGATACACTCACAAATGCACCAGACAGGTAAAAAGCAGATCGAGTTACTACTTTCTAAGAAGGGCTACATTCACGTGTTTAGCAAACCACAGAGATAAAGCCAGCCACTACTTTCCAAGAAAGGCGACACTCGGAAATGGATTAAGCAGGCGAAGTGCAAATCAAAGAACAACTTTCAAAGACTGGCTAAACTCACAAACAAATGTACCCAAACAGACACCGAGCAAATCCAACCACTGTTTTCACAGAAAAGCTGCATTCTCCAAATTTCCCAAAACAGACACCGTGCAGATCCAACTAAAAGTCCTAAAGAAATGCTACATGTGGAACATTCGCCAAAACACAAGATCATCAATATTACAGCAACGCAATAACACTAAAAGAAAAATTCAAAACATAAGGTAGGAATTCGCAAGCGCACCTTGCAGCACCACCCGGCCCACATGTCGTCGTAGCGTCCAATCGGCTGTCCATCTCCCATGAGTCCGAAGTACATGGCCGGTCCGATCATCTCCCGATCGAACGCCAAGTTCATCCCGCACATGGGAAACAGTGTCCCCTTTGGAATAGTCATCACGGCGTCCACGAACCGCGTGTTCTTCTCGGAGGGTTTCACCAGCTGCGTGGGCGCATCATAATCAGGCACATTCAACCACAGGCCGTGGGAGATCGCAGTGGAAACGCCCTCACGCAGACTAAAAGGATAGCCGCGCACGAAGTCCGCGCCAGACCTGTAAGGGTCGTACAACGTGTTGAAGAAAAAGGGCGTCGAAGGGGAGAGCAAGTTAGTGATGTGCTGCTCCAAGGCGTTGATCTCGTGACCCGAGGGGTCCTTGGCAACCTGAAATCAAAGAAACAGCTAACCCTAATCAATATCAATCGCAACATCTCCCACAATGTCACCGCTCTCGTGACCAGAAACGCGTGTAAACTGGGGGGAGACAATCTTGAATCTGAATTGAGTACTGGGTCGGATGCAGAGATACCACTCATCACATTAATCCCCACAATGTCACCTATCCCGTGATCAGAAAATTGCGAAAACTCGTGGACACGGTATTCAAACTAGAATTACTGAGTCAATTGCAGATGGAGACATCGAAAGAGGGTTTGCGAGAATTGGACAATGTTGCTGATATGGGAGTGGGCAAGTGGAACCCATCCATCACATCCATCTCCCACCAATCTCACCTCTCCCACGATCAGAAACTTGCGAAAACTCGTGGACGCAGTACTCAAGTGTTTCAAGTGTTAAGACGCCATCAGATGACGACATTGATAGAGGGTTTGCGAGTAATGGAAATGGAACCCGCTTGCTTACCCAGCAGTCGTCGTCGATGGTGAAGATGTACTTCTTCTTGGACATCATGAATCCGAAGCAACGGCAGGCGCTGTCCTTAAAGGAAATGCAGGAGGCTTTGGGTCCCAGGATGCGGTTAATGTCGTTGCGGTTGTAGAGCTCGTAGTCGTAGCCTTCGGGCACCGTGATCTTCTTCGTGGGGTCGCCATCTTGCACGATGATCAAGTGGTAGGGGCTCAAGTACGGCCTCCATTGCTCCAGAAAACCCAGGTCGCGGATAGTCGGGATCACGATGTCCAGCTCGTCCTTCAACAGCGGACCGCGCGTGGTAGGCGCCATCTTGGAGGTGTTGCTACAACCTCGTCAGATCTGGAAATCCGAAAGACCTCTGTCCTCAGATCTGAAACAACGACAACAACCACAGAGTCAGTGTTGTCCACTCATACCCCTCAAAAAATTATCGCAATTTCGAAACAACAGCAACACCGAAAACGAAACATGTACCAAGGCCTCTGTTTCTATCAAAGGCCGATAGAGAAAGCTATCCATCCTCCTGCAGACGAGTGTAAAAGGTTACAGGTCGAACAGATAACGCAGATGCAAACAGAAACGACTCAACGCACACCACAGAGCCTTAGAACACCAAACTCGAACCAAATACGCTACACGAAACCAATGAAAACCTGGCCACTTGAGCTTCAGAAACGATCTTTTCCCTCTTCTTCACATGCCAAGGTTAGTGCACAAATGCGACCAGAAATGTGCGCACACAGCGCAAGGACTCAAAGAAGCTCAAAGCTCGAAACTTTTTGCAGACCACGCTAATCGCACAACTCAAGACCCCGAACCTCTTGCGAACAATCCAAACCCAATCTCTCCCTTCTTCCTGTTCTTCTCCACATGCCGAGGTTACAACACAGATGCAAGCAGAAACGAGTGGTACACTGTAGAGCCACGCTCAAAAGCTTCCTCAAAACACGCTACACGAAACAATAGCCTCTCGAGCTTCAAAACACCAGCAACTCTTTCTTCTTCAAGATTAAGTGCACAAATGGATGCAAGCAGAACCGAAGAAGGCTCAAAGGGGTCGAAGCCCAGAGCTCGCACCTAGCCCCCAAACAAGCTACCCCCACCCATCAAAACCTGGTCTACTGAGCTTCCAACAAGCTCGTCTCCTGCTTCTGCTTCAACATGCGAGCTTTGTCGTGTAGATCGGGAAATAGAAAGTATGCTACAGCTTACCAAAGAAGACCCACGGATGCAGGGAATGGGGAGTGGTGGGATGTGAAGGGCAAGGAGGCGAGCTGACCTGAGAGCTGGAGCTGAGGAAGCAAGATGGATGCATGGGTCTTCAAGAACGCAAATATGTGAAGGCAGAACTCGGACTTTAATATACTGCTCCGCTTTTGGTATGCATGTTCATACCCGCCTCGGGGGGTGTCTGAGTCTATTTATGTCGTGGTGACGTCCAGTTTTAGGGGTACTGGAGATTCCTTGACTCCTTGAGCATCCTTCAATGCCTTTTCATTTTCACTGAATTTACTGAATTGCTACATGGCAAAGCAGAACGTTAAATCCTACATTCAAAGGTGGGCCCAGCGGGGCAAAACTTGTTTTACTAGGGGTTGACAAGGGTTTAGGGTTTATTTTTGTGTTGGGTTTTTTGGTCTGCTTTGACCCTCGTAAGCTAATTTGGGGTCTCTCATTACATATATGAATTCAAAATTCAAAAAAATAAAAAATAAAGAAAATAAAAACTTTTAATGTTTTTCCCTTGGGTTAAGTCCAATATGCAGGGCCACCTTCAAATGTAAGATTTAACATTGCGCCATGACAAATATATCGATCTATAACTTCTACTAGTGTGCCTTGTGTTGTTGTCAGAGTCAAAATTGAAGTGAAAATAATTTTTTAATTTTAGAACCAAAAATAATTCAAAAAATTCATAACTTTCCCAATGTGTGTGGAATGCCACGAAACAAAAGTAGGTGCATCCTTCCTCACTGAGAGCTTTCCGACAGTACCCAAAATGCAACTGGGAGACGTATAGGCCAGGAAATCTCAATGTGACAAATCAACAAACAAACCATTAGATGAAATTTGAGGCCTCCAAATGGCCATTTCAAGTCTTCCCGAAATGGCTAGTTGTTGTCAAGCTAGCATTTACCAAAATAAATAAATAAATAAATAAACAAATAAATTTGGATTCTAAAATGCAAAAAAAAATCCAAAAAAAATTGACAACATGGCACACACACGGCCACGTCAGAATCCTACAGTTTGGTTAGTTTTCGCATTCTCAGACTACGAAAACTCATAGTCTCTTAGAGACCTCAGTTCTCTTATGATGAAACAAACAACTTGTAAGGAAGGGGGTATGGGCTTTGTTCCATGGCATTTTGATGCACAGTGAAAAAGTTATGAATTTTTTAGTTATTTTTTGTTCTAAGAAATTAAAATTCATTTTGTTTTGTACTCGCTATCGCAACAGCTAAGGACACACTAGTATTTTCTAAATAAAAGGGTTAAATTTGGAACATGATGTTATTTTTTCTATCAAAATTTTCATCCATGACAAGTCATTTTTCATTTTCATTATTCACTATGTCTTATTTAGATTTGATTACAAGACAATGTCATTGATTGGCACTTGATGGCTATGTTTCAAAAATTTGTAGAAAAAGCCTAATCATTCATTAGTAGAAGCTTCATTTTTAATTCTAAAAATGATTGTTGAAATTAGTTTAGAAAATATTTTTCAAAATCAATTCAAAAGAAAAGTAAATTTCTATGGTGAAACAAAAATATTATATTATAATGCAAAGAAAAACAAAAAACTTATGTTGAGGATTTTGGAATACAATGGAAATAAAGATCAATGATGTTGTTTGGTAGTTGAGGTAGATGAAAAGTACCTATTAGAAGAGCATAAGCAATCAAAATGGATGGAAAATGGTCAATTGGAGATTTTTAGAAGACTTGGTTTTTGAAAAAGACTTTGCTTCTTCTTATTTTTCAAAAAAGGATTCCTTACACTTTCTATAGATTTAGTTTTGTCTACATATTGCTTCTTCAATTCTATCCTTTGATCTAGGGCCAACAAAAGACTTTAGAAAATATCTTAAATGATTAACTATATGTTTTGAAAAGTATTTATTATTCAATTGTCTACATAATGAAGTTCTTACTTAGTTGTAATATGTCATTCTATACAATATATGCATGTAGATTGTTGTATCAATATGTATATGTATTTGATTTTCTATATGTGTAAATGAAAACTTTGTTTAAAATATGATGACTTCCTCCTATATCCCAAAAAATTAGAGACAAGGCAACTAAATTGTCTTGGCAACATGTCTTCACTTGAACCCCATGGCACTTTGTGAGTCACTCAAAATTTTTGATTTTTGCAAATTGCCTTGTGTAGTGAGAATAAAGGCAATTTGTTAGGTCAAGTTTACACTTAAAAGGAATTAGAGGCTAATTGTCATTCAGATTCTAAAGGACATAGTATTCAAAGATATGAAGCAAGGCAAATTGACTTGGCGGTTTTCCCATGAACGGTTGGTTTTTAGCGTAGTCATATACTCAGTCGATTTGCCATTTTCACTTGTACAGCACTCTTGATTTTTATAGCTAGACTATTTGTCGTGTTCTATGTACCATTGAATTTCTTCAATTCAATATAATATTTACTTATCTAATCGTCTTGCTAGCTGAGTACCTGCGATGGGGCCAGCTTTTACGGCAAATTGACTGATTGAAAGTATTACTTGTGTTTTTGTGGGTTCAGGGATTGGACTTTGTCTTTGTGTGTGTGTGTTTATGAGTTAAGCAAATTTGACAAAGAGCAAATTGCCTCTGAACTCAGTTGAAGAAATTCTTTTAATTGTGACTTGATTCAGTGTTTGTGTGAGAGTGTGGGAAAGAGTTAAGCAAATTTGACAAAGAGCAAATTGCCTCTGAACTTTACTTTAAATTGTTACTTGTGCAGGAAAGAGTTCAGCAAATTTGACAAAGAGCAAATTGCCTCTGAACTCTACTTTAAAAAACTTTACTTGTACATTACTTAAGATTAGAATTTGAATATAATTACTTTAATATGTTAGAACAATTTGCTGTGTATATAATTGAAATGCTGTGTGACTGTGATGATGTGTGAAGTGCTAAAACAAATTGTCTTTTTGTGATCTGTCTATTTGCCTTAGTTGCATTCAGTTTTTAAGGCATTGAAAATTATTAAAAAGCCATAATGCAACTAATTGTCATTGTGTCCTGTACATGAGCAATTTGCCATTGAACTGAACGAATTGCCTATGTGTTCAGTGCTAAATTGTTGACAATTACTAAGAACATATGATACAGCAAATTGTCTTGGTATGGCATGTATGTAAAATCAGCCATGGAGCTTTAGCAAATTGACATGGCCATTGTTCATGTTAATGTATGCATGTGATGTGTAAGTCAAATCGTCTATGTGTGATGGAGAAGTGCAATCAGATTATTCCACCATACCTACAGTCGAATTGTCTTAAAGTTTAATTGCAAAATCAAATTGTCAGAATTAGTGGAAACTTGAGTGAGATTTTTCAGCAATTTGCCTGAGTGAATAAATATAAACAGCCAATTGCCCAGCATGAGTTGGTGTGGTTGGTGAAGAAGCTGTGGCGAATTGCTTTGAAGTCAAGTCGATGCAAAATTAAAGAAATGGAGGAATTTTGGCAAATTGCCAAAATACAAAGTGGAACCTGAAAAGATAAAACTAAAGCGACTTGGCCGAATTGCAAATTGACATCAAGCGTCAACCAGGGAGTTTTACCTAAATGATATTAAAAGTTTTATCTTATGTCTAATTGTATTTGTTATAATAACAAATTGTCATACATTTGAAGATGAATAAATGAATAATTAAATTGTAAATTTTGACAAATTGCTATTGTGCATTGAAATTTTATAATAAAACTATTTGTGAAATTGTTGTGAGTTTTGATTATAGAGAAATTCTGTAATTAAAATTAAATTAAATTGCATTGATAAATTGCATTATCATAATTGTGAAATATGTCAAACTTATAGAAAATACAATTTGATAAATATGAAGATGGAATTAAATTAGAGTCTAATTGCTGAAATTGATAAAAACAAATTAAATTACTTCTCAAAGGGAATTAATTTGATAACAATTATTTAAAAAGATTAAATTCTTGATACATCTAATTGAAGAGAAACCATGGTCTTAGGTCCATAGGAAGTTACTATGACGAATTGCCTCATGACAAATTGCCTTGTGATTTATAAAATCACCACTAAATTATTTTAGTCAATATTGAGGATCAAATTGTCAATAATATTATAAATTGTTCTAAGATAAAATTGAATTAACCAATTGATTTGAATATGTGCAGCGGCATGGAAATGAAGACAATTGCATATACACTCATGCCTTGCATTTAATTAGGGACAAATTGCCTTAGGACTGGGACTGGTTTGATACTCATCTAAATTTGTGATTAGGCTAGATAAATAGTGACGGAAGACAAATTGCATGGTAAAAGAATTTCATGGTAATTAAGAAATTGGCCGAAGAAGAATATTATATATATATATATGTATACTATATAACTTGTTGCAATGATTAAGTCGGATAGTGCATGCAGGTGACAAATTGCTACATACCCTTGACAATTTGCTATTCCCCCTTAGAATACTAGTCTAGGACTGGGACAGCACTCATGCGTCCATAGCATTATTAATGGACTGATCAACAAAATTATTTCTTGGGAATAAGAGTGAAACCCCAAATTGCCCATTCAAATGTCTTTATATGTGGAAATTAGCAGTATATTTCAAGCCATTCTGACTTACATGTGACTTTAGTCATAATACGTTAGACTATTTGACCATTCCCCTAGATTTGAACCCCTATACTATAGTCCTGGGTTTTGTGAGATTTAGGCAAAATCTAGACTACACACTTCAATTGCCATTTAACCCCTAAAGGACCAGTATTCCCTTGGGAGACAAAATGGATTTCGGGCAAGTTCCTATCACTTCATTTTTTGGCGAAACTTTTAAAACTTTTTTACAAGATAGAAAAACTAATTAGCTTCATGGGAATGTAAATTTTATTTCAATTAGTGACTAGGAACAAATGTTATACCACAAAAAGCCCAAATTTTCATTCAGCAGGTAGAATTTTTTTTTGCAACATAGTCAAAATTTATTTTTTCAAATCTTTTTTTTGGAATAATATATTTTTGCCTACATGTAAAGCTTTGATTCACTCTATTTGGACTTATAATGAGAAAGTTATGGGCAATCTAAACATTTTCTTGAAAAAAATAACTTATAGGATTCATTTTTGAATGCAATTTTTACAATTTTTCAAATAAAATTATTGGACAAGGTTATGTTTACATGCTAAGACAATCTCATTGTTGGGATTATTGTATTTCAATCCCATCTTAGAGTTATTAACGATTTAGTTTTTCTTTCAATCTTGGACCTACATCTATATAACAATTTCTTAAAGAATGAAAATCAAGTATTTTTTGTGAGAATTTTTTTTCCTAGATTCTCAACTCAATTTTTCAACACAAAAAATTATAAATTCAAGTTCTATAGTACAATTTTTTTTTACAAATGGCAATCAAAGTCATTTGAAAATGCAGACCACAATTCAAAAAAACTTGTATTTCCAACTTTGAATGCTCATATCTTCCAATCTATATGGTCAAACTTCATGAAATTTTTACCACATGATTTCAGTCAAGTTTAGTACAAGATCCAATGGTTAGATTCTTAAGAACATGTATTTTTGTTTTCTTGGGTGAATGCAATAGAAATGGCAGTTTTGAGAGGTTTTTGACCACAAAAAAATGGCCTTGGTCCTTTAGAGGTTAAAGGCAATGGGATAATTGTTCATCCATAGACTACAAAAAAATGCATTTTAAGACTCTTATCTAAGGTGAAAATCTTCCTTCTTTGTATTGCTTTGATTGTAACAATCTACATTCTTTAGAGGGGGGTAGACAAATGAAAAAACCCATTGCATTAGAAAAAACTCACAAACAATATGGCCAAGCCTAAAGGCTAGACAATGAAGAGAAAAGGCTTCCAAAATGCTGTCGATTCCTCAAAAAATCACAAGCCATTGATCTATATGAGATTTAATCTGAGTATTGATTGTCAAGTTAATTGGGCTTTGTTAGCATGCATCCCAAAGAACTATAAAAGAAATTGAACTTCAAACTAGGTTCTTTTACCTCATGCCCCTATTTGGTATAATTTGTTTTAACTTAGATAAAATAAGGGTCTTCTACGGTTTTACCTTATCCTAACCTAGGAAAGATGAGGCCCATCACAAAGACAGTCGTTGTCTATGTGTTTAAAAAAACAAAAACAAAAGATAGTTGCCCCAAAATTATCAATTTCCTGGATCAAAACAGGTGCATTTGAGTTATTTGTAAAGTCCCCCCCACTTTGGGCATGACTTTTTTTGAAGCTGAGAAGGCAACTATAGTTGAAGCGTCAAACTTTTTTGCAAGATACTTATGTCACACGACTTCAAAAGTGGGGACCAAACTTTTTTAGGCACCATTTTGATGGAAAAATAAGTTTCATACCCACTTTCATTTAGACTTTTTTAACTCAACCAACTTTTTCACAAAACTCATGAGTTTAAATCCCATGAGTTTAAACCCTAGTTTAGGGTACTTTACGAATAACTCAATTATCTTATTTATTTCTACAGTTTCTCTACAAGCCATTCATCCGACATTTTTTTTTAATCTTTATCTAAGTTACAACATTTCAGGGGTCAATAATGGACACCCAGCCTTCAAAATTCAATTCGAGAATGTTAGGAGATTTTAAAATGAATAAAACCTTTCAAACCCTGAATGCTGGCGCCCACCATCAGTCCATCACTGTTGTGCCCAGCTACTCGCCTGAAACCTTAAACCCTAAATCCCTAGCTTGAAAACCCTAGCTTGACATCAGAGTCTCTCCTTTTCCCCCAATCCCCTCCCAAGCAGCGTTCCCAGAACAGCTTTCCTGACTTCGCAGGGGTGGCTATGGCCGTGACAAAGGTTCGCTATAACCGCGACTGGTATTTTTTTTTGTGGAAACAGGTAACTAAAATATGAGTTAAAAAGGGGCAATTGAACTCCCCATTTTTTTTTTATAGAAGGAAATTTGCGAACTTTGAAATAGTTTAGGGTTTAACATCTGGCTCTTGTTGAGCTTCTCAAGTGATTGAAAATGCGAACCAGACATTTTGGAATTGTCTTCCGGCTATATTTTTGATCTGGAAGTTTTATGTAATCAAACAGATGGATTTTGATTTTGATTTCGGTGTGGTTAACTGCTGCCACTGCTGCGACACCAACACTGAGAGAGAACTTATGCAAATGTAAAATGATTTGAATGTTAAAGTATTCCTTTGGAAAATTGTTTATTGTTTGGACCCTGGAATGATTTCACTGGCAAGGGAGTTGAACCCTTCTTGCACAAAGCAAGACTGCCCAATTGCAGTGCCAGTGTTCTGCACACAAGAAAACAAGCCACATTAGTAGGGTTAGTTTCAAAAAACCAGATCCTTCACAGCTACAGCTCCACGGTCGCCCACCGTCAGCTTCCACAAAAAACAACCTTCTTCACCGAACGTCCACTTGCGGCAGCTCCCAGCTTGCACCGAACGACCTCCCAGCTTGCAATCGATGGAGTGCAGGTGTTTTTGGAAGTTAAGGGATATAACAATACCCACAAAACGCCAGACCGCCACCCCAACACCGATGGATTGAACAGCAAAGCCAGCTCATCTCATGAAAACTAAGGAAACTCAAATCCAGGAACACTGAGAAAAGGATACTAAACCTTTGTCAACTATTCACAGATCTCCTTGCCTCCCAACCTTCACGGCACTTCTCCAGGAATTGATACATTCCTTGTAAGGAAAAGTCTCCAGAGAAAAGTATTTCTGCCCAAACATCCGCACAACCAACGGCAGGTGCTTCCCCAGCCTGTTTCTATGACATGATTTCAAAAACTTCAAAGTTGAGAAACATCTCTCATCCTCTACAGAACCCAGAACCATACAGCAGCCTATCTCAGCAAGTTTGAAATACTCTGAGATAAGTTTGCACAAATGACGTGATTGAGAGAGCCTGCGCCACAGTTTAATCACGGGATTAATATCCAAAGGCTGAGAACATGCGGCCTCACAGTTTGCCCGCATTGTAACCTTGAACAAACCTTGTTGCAAGTCCAAGTTAGAAGCAGACAGGATTTCAGAGGCTGTATGAGGATGGCCGCCTTCATACAAAGGCTGTCCTCCATTCACCAACCGAGCATGACAGTAAAAATCCTTGAGAACCGCCAAATGCTTGGGAAAGCTTGCCTCAGCCCCATCTTGCATCCAGTACTGGGGATAGATTATCCCAAACGCATCTAACAGCTCTTGCTGCGGAAATCTGCGTTCTAGCTCTGTGCACAAAGACTGAGCTATATCTGTGCCATCAAAAGGCAAACACACACGGAAATTCAGCAAGTGAGTTTCACATGGCCAGATCAGCTGCAAGCAACGATGCAAATTTCAAAGTCAGTTTCGATAGTCTGTACAAAGCCACGAGAGCAGGTCAATAACTCTTCAATTCAGTAGACATTCAAGGCTTGTGCGGACACTCAGGTGCAGCAACTGCAGAAAGCAAATCAACTCGACAAAAAAAATGGGGATCTTAAAGAATTGGCCTAAGTACCAAACAACCAGCCGGCTCACATTTCAAGCAACCAGCCCAGAGCCCCATCGACAAAAAAATGGGGATGTTAAAGAATTGGCCTAAGTATCAAACAAGCAACCGGCTCACGTTTCAAGCAACCAGCCCACAGCCCCATCGACAAAAAAAATGGGGATCTTAAAGAATTGGCCTAAGTACCAAACAAGCAACCGCCATTTCATTTAAAGCAACCAGCCCAGAGCCCCAGACATGTAAAGCAAATCTAAAGCCAACACAGAAATGAAACAAGAACCAGGCCATGTCAACATCTGAAAAAACTCAAAAGCCAGCATACAAATCAAAGCATAGGATCAAAACAAGAAATAAACCGAAGGAAAAAGAATTACCTCCGAACTGGCGCTGGATCGTGTCCTGGACACGATAGAAGTCCTGTTGGGTGACGAAAATCTTTTCACCCGTCTGCTTATCGAAGCAGCGTGCATAAACACCAGTGGAGCCCAGATTGAAGCACAAATGTGCTATGCCCGAATCGCCAGGACAAAACTTCCAGTGCATGGGTATCTCATTGCATTGCAATGAAATGAGTTCATTGTATGTCAAGAAGTCCTCTTTGCTGAAAGCGCTGGAGGGATCAATGAACAACCGAGCCAAATCACTTTGGCAAACTTTGATTGCCTGCATAAAATCGCAGATGAATATGTCTCTGCTCTGTGAGAGCTTCATGAGACAATGCACTGCATTGACCAGCGGCACAAAGCAGGTTAAGGACAGGAGCACTTCGATATCACACAACAGATCAAAGTTATCTCCAGCGGCATTGCAAGGTTTCACGCCAGGCCCTCCGGTCATGTCCAAGCCCATCTTCAAGAGAAGAGTGCGGTATTCAGAAACAATGCGTTGTGCTGGACTCCTCATGGATATCCAGCGTGTCTCAACGTTCCTCAACATTTTCAAACCCTTAGTTTCCATGAGATTCGCCAGCTTCTGCAGCTCAGTGTGTCGCTTATTGCTGCGACAGAAATAGGAATAGACCATCTGAAACAGTCCCTCTAAGCGAGAGACCATCGGATACTTCGAAAGTGTCT
Organism: Thuidium tamariscinum; assembly: GCA_947034885.2. Taxonomy (NCBI): domain Eukaryota; kingdom Viridiplantae; phylum Streptophyta; class Bryopsida; order Hypnales; family Thuidiaceae; genus Thuidium; species Thuidium tamariscinum. The sequence continues at coordinate 36,003,679 of OX344749.2, read as the reverse complement.
CAACGACCAAATTGAGTCTGTGACTCACACAACTGGCGCCCAAAGAGAATGGGGCCCATTTTGCTCGAATTTGAGCTGTGACACCCGTTTTAGGCCCTTGGAACGTACTTACCCCATCGGCCCCAAAGCATATCAGTTTTGAAGCGATCTGCTCATGGGAAAGACCTCCCTCATGTAACAAAGCACACATTATCACGTTAGTAAGCTGATCGGCAGTGCCACCTTCTGTGACACAGGACAAGTGCAACAAGTGAGGTTTTCGTTCCCAGTTTTCCATGGCATAAACATGGACACCAACCCAAGAAGTATTGTCAACAGCAGTAACTTCATCAGCACTTAGAGAAATATACTTTGCAGACTGCACAACATCTCTCAAAGCAGAAAGAATGGATTCATGGACATGTTCACTCATCTCCCAGCCAGTGCTCTCGGACCAGTGTTTTCTAGGCAAATTCTTAACCTTCAAATGCCGCAATAAGTGTTGCTCTCTCTCGTAGTCACACATCGGACGACCATGAGTTAGAATTTGGAAAAGGGCAGAAAATTGTACTCCCTTTCTTTTCAACTCACCCTCCAGCCCCGCAGCGAGCTGCTCAGCGACAGTGACGCTCTTCTTACCAGCCCAAAGTTTGGAGAGCTTACGGTGCTTGCAGTCCATCTTCACAAAAGTATCGCCTTTCTTCAAATGTGGCAACGGCACACCATCCTCCTGGCATGTACGCTTGCCCTCATGCTTCTCGAGATTGTCTAATTTCGGGACCATCACCTTTCTTCTTCCCGTCACTGAGGTGCAACTCTGGCAAACAACGCCGCACAAGTCGCCGTTCAAGTCGAATTGCCCGTCAGCCCATGGGAAGCGACATGCCCAGACTTCTTGCCATCTGCGAGTGATCGTGGCTGGCGCAGTCTTCCGCCTCTTGCGCAAATTTGCAGGCTGCCCTCCATTCTTCCTCTTCTCGGTTGCATCGCCATCGCCATCGCTAAGTGACGCAGGTGCCGGATCGGAACCTCCAGGAGAGAAAACGGTGTCTTCAGAGGGAGGATCGCGATCAACAGGTCGAGGAAGCGACTGGGACAGCCGAGTTTCCGAAATGTGGGTCACCTCGCGCCCAGACTCATCGATTGGCACATCATCGTACGAGTGGGGCTTGGGCGGTAAGTAAACTCCGACTCCATTGTTGTTGCGGCTTGATCCGAAGCAGCGCACCTTAAAGTTGTCTGGAAGCTTCAACCGTGGAGCCATCAGAAGATCGGGACCTGCACAGCACCAACAAGTACAAAACTCAAGACCAGAAGACTCCACTGATTCCAATGACCAAGAAACAAATTGCAATGACGAAAATGCCAATACATTGAAAGCACTAATGCACAAGAAGGATAGAAACAATAGCAAGACAAGGAAAACGGACAATTGAAATCGGAGGACGAAGGAGCGCGCAATGAATCACAAAATACGCTGGAAGCACACAAGCACAAAATACTCCCGAGGCACACAAGCACAAGTGCAAGACAAGAGTGAAGCAAATTGGAAACAGGTGGTTTGGGGAGGGCAGGAAGGACATCCTTATATCCCACGCCCGCTTGCAAAATCCTCCCGCCTCTCACTCCCTCCGCGGCTCCGCCAAGGCGCCAACGGCTCTCTCCAATTCGCCAGACACTCAGAGTCTCAGACAGCCCAGTAGCCCAGTCGCCCACCAATTCGAGATTGCAGTGAATGCAAGAAGGAGATGCACGCCTCCAAATCTCCAATTCTCCACAATTCACAACAACCGAGAACCAGTGCAATGGCGCCCTAGAATTCAAAACTCAAGCGCGGAATCAACAATTCAATGCGTGGAATGAATCCGAGAATCAGCATTCAAGACGGAGGCATCGGAGCTGCAGGAGTTAATGCGAAATTGACAGAAACTCAAGAGCAGGAGCAGCGAATGGCAGGAAGGAGAAGGAGAAGCCCTCCCAAAACCCTCGTGCGACTTGGACGGCTCTGATTGCGCCGCTCGCGTACAAGGCAACGGCGGAGATCGCGCCAATGCCACTGGCGAACCAGGAGGGAGCACGTGTCAGCTCCTGCGGCACCGAAGGCATACGAAGATTTGCGAATTCCCAGAGACATTCCTGTGCAATTCGACTCAAATCTTGTTTTTGAAACAAAAATTCACAATGTACATTTCGCGCACCAATTATTTTGGTAGATACGCAGCGCAAATTAGCCAGTTTTAATTTCGCTGCTCCCAAGCTTCCACATACCTTACTTAATTTACAGCTGGACTGTCCTTAACTTGCATTGATTGTCGCTGTAAGTTTCTTCACCAATCCTGCTTTGTTTTTAAATTTAAAATAGCTAAAGTAAGACTTGTATAATTATTATAATAAGTAAATGGGAAGGATTGGTCATTGGTAGCATGAGCTCGAGTTTCTGGTTTCGCAGATATCAGCTGTTTTAGGGGTTTTCTGGGTGGTTTTTTTTTGAAGCAAATGAAATTCAATGTTTTAGGGTTTTGAAGTCCCAGCAAACTTATTATGTGATCAGGCTCCATCATCAAGTGATTGTGGTTTACTCGTCTTCCATACTTGCATTTCTCGTAAAGACGAATGAATTACATTCGCAAACTTCTATGAGTTCAGTTCTGCATATTGGGTGCGTCTCTGTGCATTCGTTGACGGGATGTTGTCCCAGTTTAGGGTTTGGTTTGGTAATCGGAAAACGGATTATCTTCATCCCCTATTATTTTTTTCTCCGATTTTGAATTTAGTAATCATTTAACTCGATTTTTGTATGTGTACTTACGGCTTAAGATTTAAGAACGGAGTCTTTAAAATCGCAATCAAGTTTTCTACAGAATTGAATTGCATTTTAAAAGTGCCGTGTCTCCTCTTCTATTTATGTTTGTTTGTGAACTTCGAGCTTACTGTATGAACTGAGTCTTTAATAACAGAAGCAGAATAAGTGTAGCCTACAGTGCAATTAGTGAGATGGAATAAGATGAAAGATTTCGTTTTCGGTGACCCTGTAATAGAGCGTCAACAATTCGTTGGCACACTGGCATGCTATACAAATTTTAAGAGTTGTTGACGATGGCAGGTTCTTCTGCTTAATTGGAATCATTCTTGAGTGCGCTACCAAAAATGTACGAGCAGACGAAGAATTCGGGCACGATACGGGTGACTCTTAAGCGATGTATGCGCACTCTGCCCTTTTAACTCAGCAACTCGTATAATCTTCAAGAACACCGTTTGATCTAATCAAAGTAGCTCAGAATTTTATGCCCTTTTCGAAAGATTCTCTTGTTTTTGCATGAATAGGGGTGTTACTTCAGAGTCGTCAAGCACTTGTGCTTCTAACTTGATTGCTCTGAAGAGTTTTTTGACATCCTGGAGCTCGTTTCAGGGCTACTTTGTGCTAAACCCGGAGGAAGAAATTCAGCATTCTATACATGTTTCTTCCTCCAAGTTCATGCCCTATAGAATGCCGGGTCTGCACAGCTTGTCTTCTACATTATTTATTCCCCTGTTTCAGAGTATTGTTTCATGCTTGAGAATGCTATCACTGCAGCTGAGAATAATTTGGTATTCCTTGAAGATTTGAGATGTTTTCGGGTACTTGTTATTTTCCTGCTCATGTTTGTGTGGTTGTACAGCAACTCTTCAGCGCGAGAGGACGAGGAAGATAGTTGAAGAAGCATCTATTCAGATTCTCGAACCTTCAAAATTACGATTTCTAGTGCGTGCTACGGATGGGAAGAAAAAAAATTAGCTGCTCTGTAAGTTCTCCTATTTTGAATCTGCTGTTAACTTCGAACAACCTGCTTGAGTATCGCAACAATTCGTGCTTTTTCATTCCCTGTTTGTATGCAACTTGTCATTATTGCAGTGGTTTGGGGGTTCAAATTTTATGATCTTGGGGGTTTGACAGATGTTGGTTTGACTGTTCGCAGCTCACAGCCAAGAATCACTTGAGGTTTCAAACCTCACATGCGACAGTTTTGAAGTCACATATGGACTCTTTGAAGAAAGAAAAGAACGACAAGAAAGAGAAAATATCTACTGCTGCCCAAGCCCTAGTTTCCTAATTTCATTAGAGCTTGTAGAAAACCTAAATTCTAGGGCACAGTCTGCATAGCTGTAGTCTTATAAGTCGATTCTTTTTTTGTTCGAAATGGATTCGTGGCCTGAAACTCTCTGGCCTGTGAATATCTATCTCCCCACTTGCGTTGAGGCTCTTTCCAGACCCACTCGTCATATCTTCGAGGCACATTGAATTTCAAATAACAGTCATTACCATTGAACCACATATTCGTGTCTGTTTTCTCCTAAAGCAGTGACGATGACAAGCATTCGAAGGTGGATTGCTCAAGCACTAGTTTGGGTTCGCATGCAATTATGGTTGGTGAACATTTCTTCATTTTGAGAGGGTGTATGCCGTTGTAATGCTGCAGCCAGATTTGGGGTTCGTTGGAGTAGTGCAAAGGATGAGCGCAAAGGACGAGCATCTACAAGATCGGCAATGGCGAGGACTTGAGGATAGTATACAGTATGTATACAGCTATAAATAGACTATGTCAATTTGAAGAAAATTTTGCAGATTTGATCTCTGAATTCCAAATTTCAGTTTTAAGTAGTTGAACTTCCGCACTTTTCAAGATTCAAAATCTACGCAAGCCAGGTATGTTTGTTCACGTAGTACATTTGTCTTCATGCAAAACTATAGTTCTCCAGGATTGTGCTATTGTAAACACATGGAACTAAGAGTCTTTCGGTCAAATGGCTATCGACCTTTTCTAATGCTAGCAATCAACTTCTCATCCCACAACTTGCCCGTCTGCTGCCGTTCATCCGTTATCCTTATGTTGCAGCTGCATAAATTTGCATTCCATCTTTGCACTTCATCTTTGCATAAGAATCTCCCGGATTTTTATTGAAGTTGAGAATCTCAGCTGCCCACTCTATCCAGGTAGAAAGTAAGACCTAAGGTTAGATACAGTTGGTTGACATGTTTGCAAGTCTGTTTCATCTTTAAGGTAGAAAGTACTCTGCGTCACTTTATGCATTATCACATGCAGGAGCGTGATTTTGGGGGATGTATCGAGCTGTTGAGAGGGTATAAGAGCAAAATCTTTTTTAGAATTTGTATCACTGCATATGTGTTTCTTTTACAATTTCAAAGTGGGAGGTTATGGACTACTGTAAGGCAACCCTTTTTCCATTCAAAGAGTACTGTACCCTTCTCTACACTGACTTGTATTATTAGGAAGGGTGCATAAATTAATGTTAGTATAAAATTTTATATTTGAGGAAATTGGTGCATTAGAGTAATAATTGAGAATAAGCTTATTTAATTACTTTTCAAATGATGTGACTGGTAAATTGGTCACTCACACGATTGGGACAAACGAGTGGAGTTCACCATATTTAACCTTACATGCAATGCTCCCTTCAGGTGGTCTTTGTTATCCTGCGGAGGGGGTCGGCTGATGGTGTTGTTCACCCGCGAGGAGTTGATAAGTTATATCAAGTACGCAGTCTACTTCAAGTTTTGAGTTTTGCATTTGCCTGTGGGCATTGCTAGATCGTCTGGTACTCTGGTCTGTATGGGTCAAGACAAGAGACTTACTTTGCAGTTGCACTGCAGAGAGACAGGTCAATCAAAGCTCTGTTTTGTAACTGTTCGGAACTTCGGATATTTGGAGAGTCGCAAAAAGAGAGTCCAGTTTAAAATCAGTCACGTGGGTTGGTATAAGCTAGGCACGTGTACAAAAAAGTATGTCACAACAAATGGCTTCAGTGCAAATCACCCCAATTCACAAACCCTTTTGCTCCGTTGCAGTAATTCTATTTAAGAGTATGGAAGGAGTCACCTCATGCGGATGAATGGGGATTCAAATAGCTCACTCGTTATTGACACGTAAACTATCAACGACTGACTTCTCGTGCCTTGTTGAAGGGTGATGTGAAATGGTCGACGTCAAGGTCAGAGCTCTGACGCCCTGGAGCCTGTGAGACTAATGAAGCTTCAGTTATGTTGGCAAGTTGATGCAGGATGGGCCTTAATCTGCCATGCAGGAAACTTGCAATGGGTGCTTTCTGTGGTGAGGGCAGATTGGTTTTGGCAAAAGAACAAGGGTAGGTATGATCAAAGCTTGTGGCAGTGAATTGTCAGTCAGTGGCTGCTTTGCTTTTTCTGAGGTCTTTTCAGTTATAAGTTTTGATGAATGTATAGAATTAGATTTGTATGCATGTGCATACAAATGGAGGGGATGGGATTTGTTAGATGCTGGACCTGTATGAAATGCTGCTAGGTTTGTGAATGTAGACAGCAAGTTGCGTAGCATCTGGGACCAAGTTTCGGATACTGGGCTCACTATGCTGTCAAAGTGCATGTGGTTTATGCTGCCCGAAGCACCCAGTTTGTGCTATTAGATGAAAGTTTGAATGAATGTAAGGTAGTAGACCCTATTTGTGCCACTATGTCTCAAAAGGGCACATTCTAAACTTTCAAATGTTCTCTACATAGACATAGTGGCCATGAAGTGGTGCAAATAGGGTCTCTTCCCTTATGTTGACTAGAGTTGTGTTGTAGGAAAATTGGTTATGGTGTAGAATTTGGAGTGGTTTAGTCTTAGTGGTAGATTGTTTGTTTTTGCTCTTGATAAATTCTTCAAGTTGCTACTTTGTTCAATTTAATTGGGCATTTTGTATGTTTAATACATATGGTTAAGTTGGGGTTCAATTTTGGTATAAGGTATTGATTTCCATCATATTGTGTCACAATTTGGGTGGATAGTGAAAAGAGGGGAATTAATTTAAATTATCCGCCCCTCCTTATGTAATTTCTAAATGTAATCCAATACCAAATGATATGGGTTAATGTTTTTGTATTTTTGTATATATGTATAGTATTTCAATCAATGGCAGGGGGTTCTTGTTTTTTTCTAAAATTAATCAATGGTTGTCTTTTTTTTATATTAGAGTAGGGAAGGAGATGGGGATGGAGGGGAAGGTTGCATTAAGGGGTATGTCATATTCAAGTAAGGTAGATGTACCTATAACTAATAAAATAAACACATTTGGATGTAATCCAAGGTAATGCACGGCAAAGCAAATATTTTCAAAGATGCATTGACAAAAATAATGGGGATTGTAAAAATTTTGGTAATTTTATCTTTTGAATTGAAATTACTATGAATTTTGAAAGGCAAAGGTTGGACTTGACCTATAACAAACATCTAGAATCATCCAATTTCCATCATTTAAGAATACTTTCCCACTAATTACATCCTACATTTATGTTCACTTATGTGTTATGAACTTTGTAGTCTTAGTACTATAGCAAATTTTGTTTAAACTTTCTTTGGTGATGATAATTTTATACATTTTCTATAGTATTGTGGTATTTTGGGGTTAATTCTCTATTGTTGTTAGGCTATTCGAATTATAGTGATGTTATCATCTATAGTTTTGGTCAAAGGATGAATGGTTGTGGTCAGTTGAAGGTGGTTACTATTGGAGGTGGAAATTGCAGTTTAAATCTATTGTCAGTGGAGGTGGTTGGCAGTCTGGAGGTGAAGCTAGAGCTCTTGCAATAGGGAGGTTGGCAGTCTGTGTGAGTGATAGATTTGTATTGGAGTTGTTTGTGTGTGAGGATTTTAGTGTCTATAGTTTTGGTACTAATTCAATTGTGCCAAATTGATAGTTTTTACGAAGTGAGGTAGCAGTGATGAACCGTATGAAGATCAATTGTAATTTTCCGAGATGAATATAAAGTAGAGATCAATTGTACATCTGGTGGTTGTATGTGCATGTATGTGATGGGATTTATTGGGTTGAATTTGATGAATTTGTGTGAACAAAATTAATTGTATGACAATTGTCAGTTATGTATGGAGTGCTGATTTTCTATCATGAGGAACCATGGTAGTTATGTTGGATGGTGTATGCAACCATAGTGGATATGGTTGGTGGTTGTAGATAGATCTATAGATTTTATTTTGCAATTGTGAATCTAATGAGATGGCTGGTATGAAATAAATCCATAGAATCAATGAATGAGAAAAAATGCTATAGTCATAAATTACTTTGTATCATTGAGGATTTCTATTGTAACTGTGCATATATTTCAAAGGAACCAATGAATAAAATTAAGAAGGAGATTTGTAAAATCAATTAGATTTAGAAGACATGTTAGGAGAATGGAGCACAATTGGTGATGCAGTTAAGATATGGAAAAGAATCAATTGAAGATTGTACCTAGGGAGTTGGTGAAAGCTAAAGCTATGGATTAAAGATAGAAATGGATAAGTTTTCCATCTCGCTCAATTGTAATAAACTTTGGGCTGTATCTATAATGAGAGTACAATTGAGTATTTTCCCCACCTTCTATTGTGCAATTCCTAGGAATTAACAGCAATTGTTATTCTTAAGGTTACCTAAGAGTATTTTCCTTTCTCCCCAAGAACGAACTTATCTATAGATATTTTCAATAGTTTAATCCCTATTAAAATATCAATCTACAAACTTATTGGTCCAAGCCTTGAAAAAGTACAAAGACACACATTCTAAGGAAAAAACGGAAATCCATTCTAATCTTGTTTGGAATAGGGTACCCTATTTATTATTGATGGGGCATGTATTAGTAATGGATACATCTACCTTCCTTCTTTGGAATCCTAATAGCTATACTGCATGAAACTAAAGAAATGACATTAAAGTAGAAGCATGTCATTGGTTGATTTTAGCAAGTAGCTACTACAATATAAGAATGGTAAGAAATATATGGTTCTTTTTTCATTTAGATACAATTTGAACATCCTATATATAACTTGTTAGGTATTATGTCTATTCAACTCTTAGAAGTCCATAAAATGAAGAATAAATGTCTATTTATCATTTGTACAATGAAGAATGAATTTACAATATATCTCTATTGTAGTGTTCAATGCCTTTAGAATTTGCCTCTAAATGAAGAGACCATGATACCATTCATTTGTTGGATTTATGTAAAGTATTTATTTGAATTTTTTTATGTTTTTTTCTTCCACATTTGTCTTGGAATCATAGCCATTTTTTTTCCTTTTATCTATTATGAAAGGAAATGTAGTTTGACATAAACTAACATGACTAATTCATTGTAGAAATGTTATAGGTGGCAAACTTTCATTATCACATGTTAATGAATCAATACATAATAACCACTACAATAATATGTTATAGAGTATATAGCATTTTGATTAATTCACATTGTCCAATCTTTAGCATTGATCTTCTTAGAAAAGCACAAGATTTTGCAATTGCTCTTACTTATATCTTGTTCATTTCATACTTGCATCACTCTACTAATATAGGAATCTTTTATATGATACAAGTTTATAACTAGGACTATTCTTTCAAGTTACTATTATTTATTGGCCTAAGTTGTAAGTTGTGTCACCAAAGCATAAAGTCATAGTTAAAGTGGTCAAGTGTTTGTTTACATGAAGGTATTTCAATTTATTTCACATTTTGGTGTTTAGATTATATATTCAATCAAAAACAAACTTGACCTCTAGATGTACACTTGAGCTATGTTAATAAAAAAATACTATTTATATTTTAATATAGAAAATATTATAATAAAAAAGCCAAAAAAATTTGGTTTTTTGCTAAAATTCCAAAGATTTTATTCATCATTTAAATGCAAACATTTTATTTTACTTCTAAATGCTTCAATAATAAATTTCACTTCCTTTATATATTCTGACTTTCTTAACCTTCAAATGTTCAATCAACCAAAGATGTTTAACAATTGTAATTCATCCTAATTTCTTTGCTTTTCATTTATCCAAATACAAATGAATCCTCTACAACATTCCTAAGCATAAGAATATTTTTAAAATGAGATTTTTCAAAATGTATAAGTTGATGTTAATAGATTATACTTGTACAAAATAAGATATATCTTTTGATCCATTGTTAGGATTTTTATTTTTGAAAATATGTGACAAAAAATGTATTTGCAATAAAATGCAACATACTATCAATTACTTTGAATATGATTGTAATGCAAGATTTTATTGATTGTGTTCCTTGACTTTTTTGTCTTGAAAACTAGTATAGATATGTCAAACATGATCTTCAATGTACTAGATTCTTGAATTCAAAACCCAAAGTGTAAATATTTGCAACATAATGAGGTCATGTAGTCATTTAAATTTCCTTGCTAGGGGGCAAATAAACTTCTTTTTGTGACTTCAAGTGCTTACGTCTTTCAATCTATACAATCAAACTTCAAAGGAAATTACTATGTGCTTGCATACATGCAAAGTGTAAGATCCAATGGTTAGATTTTTTTTAAACTTATCTTTTTTGTTTTATTAACTCCATGTAATAGAAATGATGGTTTTCAATGAGTTTTTAGGAACAAGGGGTCATAGAATATCAAGGATTAATTATATAATAGTTAAAAGCACTAAGTGTTTCCAATGGATGTCTTTTGAATTGACTAAACTCTCAAAAAAAGAAATGCATCTATTCATCCAATACTTTTATTATTTTTTGGTTGGCTTCCTTGGTTATAAATTTGCTTTCATAGGATAAATGTATGTCTCTATCCTTGAAAGGATCAAATTATCTCTATTTCAAACAAAATTTGTCCAAAATAATCAACTTCCAAACAAGAAAATATAGGTTGACTTCATTTAGAGAAGCCTATATTAAACACTTTAAACACTTTGTAGTATAACCAAACAAAAGCTAAGAACATCATATAAAAAATCATGATCAAATACTTTAATATGCCTCATGATAACTTTTCATCTTAAAAAGTAGAATCAAGGTACACAAATCCAAAAAAAAATTGGAAAAAATTGAAAAATAGAAAATATAGAAATTTGGTTTCTACAAGGAAATAAACTAATTTGGATTCATTAATCTCAAGTTTGTTGATGAAATTAAGAAATGCAAATTAATCCCTAAAGCCCAAACTGCATTTTTCAACAACATAGTAATTTCACGAAGCTCATTATGAATGGAGGTTGCTATTTTTTTCTTTGAAATTTAAAAAGAAAAATTCCAGGAATAGCTTTATGGCCCAATAGTTTTTCATAACTTTTGACTACACAGTTAAAAATATATGGCATGATATGTTGTTTTCTTTACTCAATTGGGAGCTCAAGCAACTAAATAATAAAAATAATTTTTTTTTAAAATAAAAATTTAAAATTGGTTTTATTAAATTTATATCTAACTAGAAAGTTTTGAATCATTTTATTTTGATCAATGAGTCAAAAGTTATGAGAAGTTTTAGTTTGGGGTAGTTTGCAAGTAGTTATTGAATCTCCAATCTATAGAAAAGTTTGAAATTCTTTATTAAATTCAATTTTTAATATTTTGGAAAAAAAATTAAAATTTATAGTGAAGATTGTTTATTACTATAGTACAACCATTGAGATTGGCATTTTCAATTTCCATAAATAAATTGTTTATAATTTAGTATTTTAAAGCATTTTCAATTTTTTCTACTTACTATTTTTTTCCTATATGTTGTACAATTCCAAATGAATTCAAAAGGTAACCACTATTTTGAACATTTTTCATACAAATGTGACCTTTTGAAGTGCAATTGCCTAGGTTTTCGATGGGATAAAAAAAAGATTTTTGCCAATTCAAATGTTGATATCTTGAAATCTACACTGTGGAAATTTCTGAAAATTTTTCTACGTCTTTTAAACCACCTTACTACAAGATCTTACATTTACATGTGTATTAGGGTTCACAATTTTGGAGTGTTTTTGGTGAAAATATAATAAAAAACTTTTAAGGATTCACCAAACATATAGAAAGGTTTGATTCTACATTTTTTTTGCTAGGGTGAAATATTTGGAGTTGTTGATCTTGGATCTACTTTCTAATATGAGCAAAATAAATCATTCATTTATACTCAAATATTTTCAATAATAGCTAGACTTTTGGGCCAATATCTAAAAAAAACTTTCTTCACCAACTTAAAAATAGTTATCATTCCAATTACCATTTTAAAATATAGATCAAAATATCAATATTGAACAACAGAAAGATATGAATATAGATGAAAATGATATTTTTTCAAAAGGAACTAAGTGATGAATTTTAATGTTATGACTTAATGAAAATAAATACAAAATATGAACAATGGTGATAGAATTTAAAGGATGTGTTCCAATCAAAGTTGCATAATTTATAGACAAGTGAGAATACATAATTACTGTCCTTTGAAAAAATTCAAAAAATCAACTAGGATTCTACTATTCTCTATGCTACTAGTGACACACAACTTAAAGCTTAAATTTATTGTTGAAAATGTTAATATGTTTTGAACATTGTTATGCAACTTTAGAAATATTTCAACTTTTTTGAGTAAAAATATTTTACAAAGATTCAACCTATAATTGATTTTGAAAAGAAATATGAAAAGCCATACACCCATGTCCTTCACTCTTAAAGTCCCAAGGCTAACTTTTGGTCAAAAATATCCAAAATTGCCATTTTGAAAGCATAGAGCAAAATTTATAAACATTTTGATTTTTTGCATATCATATTGTAGAATCTTCTACCAAACTTGTATGAAATGTATAGAAAAAGTTTCAAAAAATTGACTATATGGATTGCAAACATTTGGATTTAGAGTGAAGAAAATAAGTTTTTTAGCCCCTTACTAACATTAGATTGTAAAACTTTGAATCTTCTAAACTTAAATTTATGCAATCTGAATTTTGATTTTTTTCTAAAATTATATTGAAGAATTGAGTTGAGAATTTAAGAATAATATCCAAAAGAAACAATTGGAATATATTCTTCCAAAAAAGATGACGACCAACATTTTCTAGATTCCCACATTTGTATGATGGACAAATTTCCATTCCCACTAAGGTCCCTTAAATAAAAATGAGTCTCCAAGTCTTTTGATCTTTAATAGGAATCAAATTGATAGCATAGAGAACAACTAAACTATAGTTTCTCAAAGATTATAATTAATATTTAAATATTCAATTGAAAAATAATAAACTAATAATAAATTTAAATATTTGGAATATCATTGTTAGTATATTGGAATACTTTTGTAATATCAATAATAAAATATTTTTTCAATTGTCAATCCTAAGCACTTGTGATTAGTTGGCATCATTAAAATATTTTCATCATTGGCAATAAAACACAATATGTATACTGTAAAATAAATTCTAGTGACAACTTTTAGGTTGGAATTAAATTAGCCAATATATGTTAATATGTATATTTTTGTATCAATGAATATAGGGTGTACGAGGAGTGAAGACATAAATACAACCATACAAGATTTTTAGGCTATACAACTATGAAATGAAGACACAACTTGGCTATAAAATTTTGAGGCCAAATGACTAAAGGATGGAAATGAAGCCATTTTATTTGCATAAAGTCAACAAAATCATGATGTACATAACTAAAGCCACAAAATGAACATAAATGAGTGCAACTACAACTACTGTTCAAATAATTTGAATGTCTATTCATGATCTAAAATTGCAATGTTTTAATATAGTAATTTTATAAAATAAAATTTTAAGAGTTGAAGAGGGATTTTTAGGTTCATATTAACTTTTAATTGTTTCATGCATTCAATAGTTTGTACATTTTCTTCATCCATAATTATATTTTTTAATTATTGCATATTTTGATGAAAATTGGAACTCCACTATTTGATACTCCATACTATTAGAGACATCTATTGAAGATTGAAAATTTTGGAGCTCATTTCAGTCTTAGAAGCCATTGGTGGTAAGAAATTCAACCCTCATAAAGTGACAATGATGAAGAAACTTAGAAAGAATAGTTGTCAAAATTAGTCACTTCTCAAAAGAAAACAACTACACAGTCAAACAATAAATTCAAATAAAACATGAACAAAAAGCCACAATGATCATAGTGATAAGAGGTTTTTTTAGGGTACTAAGAGACTGTTTCAGTTCAGATTAAAAAGTAATTGAAAAAATATTGAAAAAATAATTAAAAAATAATTTAAAAATTTTGAAAAAATAATTAAATATTAATATTTGATGTGGCAATCTCTTTGCCACATCAGATTGCCTGTGGAACAAATTTCAACAAATTCCCTCAGTCCAAGAACTCACAATCTCCCAATACCATCAAAGAACCTCTTATGTGTCACTAAGGTATGTAGATCTCAATCTTACAATCTTGTAGTGCTGTGGATGATGGAGATCAAATTTGGAGTCATTTGACCACATAGATTGCAAAATTATAATGTTTTAGTGTTGAAAAAATATATTGAAATTTTCTTGATAATACATTTAGAGGTGAAAATTGATTTCTAAACCTACTCAAATGAAAAAACTTTAAACTAAAAAAAGTTTCAAAATCAACACAAAAACAAATTGATGGAAAAATGTCATTCAATTGATTCATTGTGTTTGCAAAATGACTTTGAAATGTCAAAAAATAGCAAAAAAAAAAGGGTGCAAAAAACACATTTATGACTCAACTTCCTTCTACAAAAATGCTTCTCAATCACTCATAACTTCTTGGACTAATATGAAATTCTTGCCACACAAACTAAACTAAAATGCACAACTTTTTCTAGAAAAGTTATTAGAAATAGACAATATATGAAGAAGAAACAAGTCGCCAAAGTTCATTGTAATCCAAAAATGTCTAGTTTTTGAACTTTGAATTGCTCCCAAACATTCAAAACAATTTGTATTGCTACGAAAATTTGACCACAATACACTAGTAGAAAAAAACAATGCCTAAATTAACAAAAATCAACACAAAAGTGTTGATTTTTTTTGTTGATTTGGACGTGTTAATTTGGATACTTTTTAACACAAAAGTGTTGATTTTTTTGTTAATTTGGACACTGAATTTTTTCTTTGAAAATTAATTTTTTTCCAAATTGGACCAATAAGAAGCTACCATGTGGCAAAAGCCACGTAGGCAATCCGCCACGCAGGCAGGACACGTGGCAGTTCCCTTGGGGTGCCACCAGCAAGGTTCAAACCTTGCACCCCACAGCTGAGGTGCAAGGTTCCAGCCATTGCACCACCTTTACACATGCATGGGTGTTTGAAGTTTTTAAAATTTTATGTAGCTTGAGTGGGTTTTTTCCCTTTTTTTAAAAAGTCAGCGTACTTCAAAGGCCATTTAAGCATAGAAAAACAATTTAAAAAAACCAAATTTGAACTAAGAAAAGTTGCAAAATATAAGTATCTTTCATCTCCAAAAATCCGTTTGCAATTTGAAGTCTTTTATCAAAAGTTATGAATTAATTTCAAAGAGGGTTTTTCATAATGTCAAAAAAAATTCAAAGCAACCCCTTTCTGAAATTTAGTCATAACTTTTGATTGGAGACTTGAAATTGCAAACGGATTTTTGGAGATGAAAGATAATTCTATTTCTAAACTTTTCTTAGTTCAAAATTTTTCTAAAAAAGTTTTTTTTCTATGCCTAAATTGTCTCTGAAGTCTGCTGAATTTAAAAAATACCGAATTGAGAAATTTTTTAAAATTTTTTATTGTGAATACACTATTTATAGAATACTAATTAAGATAATTTAAACATTTTTCAAATAGAAAAATTTACTTGAAATAATTTTTAGTCAAAATTAACAAAAAAGTGTTGATTTTTTGTTACTTTGAAGATGCAGTATCCAAATCAACAAAAAAATTTGTTGATTTGGGCAGTTTTTACATAAATTAACAAAAAACTATGAAAATGGATGATGCAGTACCGAAATCAACACAAATTTGTTGATGTTTTGTTAATTTGGGCACTATTTTTCTACTAGTGATAACTAAACTTTTAGAAAAATATAATACAATAAATGTGATTGAAAACAAACATTGGATTAAGGAGATACAAGCCCTTGAAGTTGCTACCATCAACTATAGTTTGGTGAACTCAAATTGAACCTATGAACTTTGATTGGCTCCCACAACATCTAATCATATTGAATTGATCTGAAAATTTTACCACACAAACTAGATTAGGTTGCATAATTTTTTCAATAAGTTTGATTGAAGTCAAACATTGGGTGCAAAAGTTATAGCACTTTGAATTCAACAACTAGACTATGTGACGGCACTTTTTGTCCCCTTTGGCAATGAGGGATTAAGCTAGGCTATTTGTTTTGTTTGTTTGTTACAATGACAATGAGATCTCCCAGACCATGTGCGGTCCAATCACACTCTTTACATTGTTAGAAAACTCTTTACAAGGAGGGGTGCACAAGCTTTGTTTTGTGGTGTTTGAACCTACAGTGTGAAAGTTATTGAATTTCAAAATTCTTATGAGCTGAAAAATTAGAAAGTGACTTTTATTTTTACTTAGAGAGATCATTATTAAGGAAGGGCTTAGAACATTGGTAGTGCTATTGGTATATTCGCCTTCTAACTATATAACTAACTTTTGAACTATAAATAATCAAAACTTAAAAATGGTCTCATTAGAAGTACATCCAAATGAATTTAGAGGAGGTACATAAAAAAATTCAAAATTCAAAATTGGAAGAGTACTTTAAAAGTAAATCAAACATGGGAGATTATATAGGTCTTAGCAAATCACAATTACCAAAGCAAAATTTGGCCATTGATCCTTCACATTTGGCAACATATACAGTGTCAATGGCCAAACTCTGCTTTGGTAATCGTGATTTGCTAAGACCTACATAATTTTCCATTTTTTCATTTTCACCTTGCTTTTGAAATATTTGTCTATTGTCTAATTTTGAATTTTCTTGTGATACCTCTTTTCAATATCATTTGGATGCACTTCCAATGACATCAATTACAAGTTCTAATTATTTATCATTCAAAAGTTAGCTCTAAAATTAGAGGGCTAGTATACCAATAGCACTATCGATGCCCTTAGCCATCACTTTTAACATCCCAATGGTTGTGGGAACAACATAGGATACATTGATTTTTCTTGCAAAATATTAAACTCCACTTGTGAAGTGGGCCCACTGCCCCACTAGGTTCAATTTACCCCAAGGAAAACGCTCTGATTTTTTTATTTTCCAAATATGATAAAATTTGCAGATTCTGAATTCTTATTTTCATTAAGAGACTCCAAATTAGCTAAGCTTACACTTCGGAGCAGCTTTGGTTTTTCAATTTTCAACCCTTGTGCCCTCACTGGATTTAGTGTCCTACGAGTTTCTCTCTAAAACAGGCAAATTCCAGTGAGGTTGAACATAATTCTTACTAACTTACTTTTCACATGAAAATGATGGATGCCATGTTTCTCACAAAAGTGATGGATGATATTTCTCACAAAAGTGATGAATGGTATTTCTCACAAAAGTGATGGATGGTATTTCTCACAAAAGTGATGGATGATATTTCTCACAAAAGAGATGGATGATATTTCTCACAAAAGTGATGAATACTTTCTTTTTTTTCCGATTCACTGCCGGCAGCACAAGAAGACAAGCGAATCAGACAAGAGGGGCGGAGAGAACGGCTTTGGGAGGAGCTTCTCGTCTCCACGGGACGGGACGGGACGGACCGGACGGACCCCGCGACATGGCACGATTACCGGTTCTCTTATGATCCAGTGGGAAAATGTACAGCAACTTACAGGGCTCCAACAAACGAAAGGGACCTCAGAAAAGAAAGTAGGACGTTCAGTTAAATCCTACCATCGAAGGTGGGCCCAGCATTACCTCTTCATTAATCAAATTTTATTGTGTGTGAAAAATTAAGAATATCCTACATATTCCCTCCAAGATTGACACGGCATGTGAGGATTAGCATAACATTCAGTTGCAATCTATCACACTGCCTCCCAACGGATGAAATGGTATGGAATATTCCACACCATTCAGTAACTAAAGTTGCAAACTTCAAGAAATGTCAGATGAAATTAGGTCATGGGGACTTCACAAAGGGAAAGGCAGTCCTTCGATGGGCTACTGAACGTTATGAGTGTGAACTACCCCCCTTCCTTGTTTCTTAGAGAAAAAGATGAATTCTTATTTTTATTCTCTTCACATGATCACATTTTCAAATTTTGAATTCATATTTGCAATCATAGGCCCCTAATCACAAGAGTTCTTTTGGTGATATTGGAAAACCGCGAGTTCTTGGACTGTGGGAACTCACTGAAATCTGCCACACAAGTAATTTAATGTGGCTAAGAGACTGCCACATCAGATAATAATACTTAATTAATATTTAAATATTTTTTAAATCAATATTTTTTAATATTTTTCAATATTCTTGAAAAAAATTAATTAATTTCTTAAAAATCTGACCAGCAGTGACCGGTTCACAGATTGGGAAATGAGACCGAACTTGTCTCTTAGTGCCCTGAAAAATCCTCTTATGTTATTGGATAGGTGTAAGAGGTAAATGTTTCACGCACAAATGACAAGGGGACTTTTTTTCTGGGCAGGGAAAACTAACCCCCTTATTGCCCTAGTTAACAACAGGTTGACTAAATTTCCCCCTATTTTTTGCCATACATTTCGGATTTTCTTAATGCCTCCTAGCTAGTTGAGGGCCTCTGATTCCATATACGAATTCAGAATTTGCAAAAAAAAAAATTTGCAAAAAAAATAAAATTCCAGGGTTTGCCCAGGCGGGGCAATAAGGGGGTCAA
Source organism: Thuidium tamariscinum (assembly GCA_947034885.2). Classification (NCBI taxonomy): domain Eukaryota; kingdom Viridiplantae; phylum Streptophyta; class Bryopsida; order Hypnales; family Thuidiaceae; genus Thuidium; species Thuidium tamariscinum. Next base: position 35,985,070 of record OX344749.2, on the reverse strand, counting down.
TTCACCCTGACCCTTTTTTCTGACCTGGACTCCTGAAATGACGGACTTGGAGGGACGAACGAGGCGAGGGGCCGGTTCACCCCGACCTGAAAAAAAAGGCGGGCCCCGCCCGGTACCGCAGCCTACTGTAGCGATTCTGTCAGGGCGATCTCCACGCGTGCTCTGTAAAAGTGAGCCTTGTTTTCCTCGCTGGCTGAGTTTCTTGGTGACTGACTGGGCCTTGCAATCCATTACGGAGTACCTGTTCAGCTGCTCATTTTGACTGAGAATTTCTGACTTGCTCTCGGCTGAATATATTTCCATAATTCCATGCTGGCTTTTCAACCGGCATCCTTCAATTTGTTGGACCTGCGTGGGATTCAACCTCTTGCAGAGCCACACCTGTCACTGAAAGAAGTTCGTTTATCAGTGAAGGTCACCCTTCAGTTGTTCAAAAGAAGAAGTGGATTCAAGGGAGAAGCACTACCGGTACTGGATCATCTAAGCAACTATAGAGCAGATGGGCAGGAATTTTTTGTCGTGTAGGAAGGTAGGAAATATGGGGATAGAGAATTTTTCATAATTTTATTCTCAAAATTGAAATTTCTATGAACTTTGGGAGGCAGAAAGTACATTGCACTCATTTCCAATCTCTAGAATCTTCCAATTCCAATTACAGTGGAAACACCCAAAACCGTCCGAATAAGGAATTCAGCATGGTTGGAGGCATCTTTTTCTAAAACTGATATTTTTCTAGTATTAGTGAGAGAAAATCATGAATATTCAAAAAAAAAATTAAAATTTTCGGAATCAGTATGTAATTTCTACAAATTTTCAAAGAGTTGGCTCCCTAGACACTAGAAACGTCCTATAGGTGTACCCTAAACTGAACTCTGCTGAAATCAGTTGTCAGTGAATGAAAATTATACATGTGTCTTCAAACTGCGTTAGCAAATTAGAGTTAAACACTTGTCAGACACTTTAATGGACGCTCATGGACAGATTTAGTGACACTCTAGGGACCTGGAATAGGTACAGGGACGGAAATGGGTGTTTCTCCCTTAGTCTTGAACTACTTTCCCACTCACTTTTTCCAAACATGTGTCTTAGTCTTATTAGTCCCAAACCTTGAAAAAATAAAAAATAAAAAATAAAAAAAACATTCTTAGCTTCATTTCTATCCTAAGATCAAGAATACCGCACCCTACAAGTTGGTTATTGGGCATTGTTGATTACTAGTGCTTCTACTTTATGAAGTTTAATAAAACTTCAAAGATGAACCGCTAAAACATTAGGGAAAAAATGAACCCTCGAAGGCTAGGGTTGTGACTTCTAAATAGTAGGAAATATGTAAGGAACACAAGTTTTAAAATAAATTTATAATGTATTTTTTCCTCCAAGATTTAGTGTATTTGAGGCTCATTTCCAAGAGCCCACAAGACTATGAAAAGTCAAGATTGCAATGGACATCCTTACACAAAATCTTGAATGAAAAAATCATAATCAATCATTTTCAAGATCCGTTTTTTGATGCTTAAACTAGACTTCAAAAAGAAGTCTTCTTAAATACAAAGTCTAAAAAATATAAACTTGGTTAAGTTTTATTTAGCTTCAAAGTTTTGCAAATACTAGATTTTGGTGCCTTGGACATTTAGAGGTTAAACCATGCAAGACTTCTTATCCTAATCATTACATTACTGTCTTGTAGAGAATACATAACATTGTTTCCCAATGAATCAAGATCCCTCATTAGAGGAGATTTGAGGGCATTAGAAGACTATGAGTACTCTTAAGTTCTTGGACTATGTGAACATGTGACATTAGCAGTTTAACATGGTCGAAAGATTGCCATATTAGAAAATGGTATTTTTTTTAAAAATTAATTATTTTTTAAAAATCATTTTTTGAATTAAAAAATTTTAAGTTTAAAAAAAATATAGAACTTTCAAGGAATTAAAAAACATTCCAAAAATTCCAAAATGTAGTCATTATGGGTTGATTTATTATTTCATGATAGCATTAGGAATAGGTACGGGAACAATTCCCAAATGGCCCTCCCTTGCCTTCAAATCTTTCGCTAATGATTCATCATCCTTCCAAAGAAGAATGCCCCTTCTAATGAACCAAATGATTTTTGTAGCTCTCGTCAACCAATTGCAATCTTTGGATTTACTAATAAATCCTTTCTAGAAATCTAGCAAAGCATAATATCTTTATAACAAGGTGAAAAATAGTGCCTAGTTATATGACATTACAATAGGGATAACTGCACCTTCTTCAACAAGGCAAATTTCTTCAACGAATGAAAAATGCATGAGAGGAACTTGGAGCCAATTAGTTGCAATTTTAGGTGAAGGTGTGACACCCCTTCTATGTTGCATGGTGGACTTCTCTGGAAAATAGATTCATCAGTAACTAAAAATATTTAAGCTAGCTTGAAGCATTGTAGGTGTCAAGGCATTGCTCAATGTGTGAGGCAAGCAATGTGGGTTATAGAATAAACTTTGTTTGTGAAGTCTTCCATACACCCATTCTTTTGCTCTCAAGGAGAATAGTAAAAGTTGGAAAACCTTCATAATAGAAGTAAGGTAGAAGGCTCAAAAAACGTTCATCTAAAGAAAAGCAAGCCTCCATAGACAAATTAGTGGGTCCAATTTTTTTTTCTCTATTTGTTTGGTCGAAAGAAAAATGAAGGGTGTTTTAGTGTTGATTTAAATCAAAAGTTTAGCATTTAGGATGAATTAACTGTGATTTTTAAAAATCTTGGGACAATGGGTTGCTATTCTTGCTCATAGGATACCACATAAATGAATCCAAATTAGTGTTTAGGTGAAGCAAGTCAATGCTTAAAGCAATTAATTGGATGCTAAAAAAATTCATGGAAGTTGAAAACTCAACCATGGAAAGTCTCCAATCAATGCAAGCCTCATAGTTTATAAAACCTTTGTACTCATCACTTTCTTCAATGCTTTCTAACTCAAAAAATATATATAAATATATAAAATCAAGTGTTCATTTCCTTAGCCCTCTAAGAATTAGCTACAACTCATCCTCATTTGGAATTTACTCCTCACTATAAACTCCAATGTACTACAATGTTGTAATTGCTTTTTAGTTCCAATTGTTGGTTATTAACCCCTAAATTCCCAAGGCACCAAAATTTGGTGTTTCAAAAACTTTGAAGCTAAATGAAACCTAATTAAGTTGCTATTTTTAGTATTTTATATTTTAGAATTTTTTTTGAAGTCTAATTTAAGCATCAAAAATTTGATCATGAAAATGATTGATTATAATTTTTCTTTTCTAACTTTTGTGCAAGGGTACTCATTGCAATCTTGACTTTCCATTGATTTAAGGGCTCTTAGAAATGAGTGTCAAATACATATCGTAGAGGAAAAAAACATTAAAAATTAATTTAAAAAAATTATAGAGTAGATTCGAAAAGTTGTTAATTGATTGGGGTTATGCGTTTTGGGCCTTCCAACCTCACTTTTTTTTGGTGACCAAATTTTTAGATTTGACATGTGAAAATAGGTTCAAAAGACTTCAAGTCACTTTTGCAATTTTAGCACCTTCGTGATCAAATATTATAATCTTTCAATCCATAAGTGATAATGTTGTGTTTTCTTCAACTCAGTGATCTTTAACATATCTAGTTTGAGTTGGTATGGTGTCGGGTAGAGAGGATTTACCTTGGGAAAACATCGGGAATCTAGCTCCAACTAGATTTGGCTCGTAAAATAAAAGCCCCCGTGTTTAATGCACCTTTATATATATATATATATATATATATATATATATATATATATATATATATATATATAGATGCTTATAACTTCCTATAAGATGGCACACAAGTCATATAAAATATTACATGGTTATGTAATCCCATGAAGTGTCATTTGAACTAAGTGAAATAACATAAGTTTGAACAAAGTTGATTGCAACCCCTCATGAACCTTAAAAACTCCTCTTAAAGAGGTATTTAACACTAATAAGAGTGCTACAGGCTCTCTATAACTCCAAATGAGGAGTGTGATATTTATCTGAAAAGCTTACACAAAACCCTACAAACCCTATAAATTTCAACTAAAACTAAGATATTGTACAATTTTTACAACTGCTCAAAGTTCTCTCTTTCTAATTCAAAGGCAACTCATCACTACTTTTCTTCAAAGCCATAACTCTCAAAATACAACTTCAAATTGATTGTGTGATGTCTTTACAGAAAGCTAGCACAAAGAAATACAAACCCTCTAAATCTCAACTCCAATTAAGATACTATCCAACTTCTACAACCGCTCAAAGTTTCCTCACTTCAAATGAAAGGCAACTCCTCATTACTTTACTCCTAAGCTCATAAATTTTTGATCCTAACTCCAAATCTAGTGCCCGATATCTTCTTAGAAAGATAAAAACTCAATACATAACCTCACCAAATATCAAAAGAAAATACTTCCTCACCACATAGTTATGAGCCCTCAAAAATTTAGCCCTCACTATCCATGACAAGCTTCCCTCTCCCACTTCCTCAAGCATAACTTTTGCATAAAACTTCGAATGGAGTGAGTGATAGGTTTTGAAATTACAAAATTAAGATAAACAACCTCACAAAATTTCATTGAAAAACTCTCCCTATACAATGTACAATGAATCTTCAAAGTCCTGGCTCTCTTAAGTCAATCAAGGGAAGGAAGAAGAAGAAGTTCCACCCTATCCACCACCTAATTAAATGGAGTTTGACCTCTAAAAAGTCACAAGAGTTTGAGTTCATCTATTGGTCTTCTCTTCTCCCCCATAACCCTATCCTTATCTCTTACATGGACTTCTTGTTATTTAAAAAAACACCCAAATGAAAGGTAAAACAAACTTCACCTTTCTTATAAACAACTTTAAACTCAAACTAAAGTCCTAAAATGTCTTCAAGTATAAAAAAAATCAAATTAATGCCAAATAGTTGTTCAATAGAGGTAAAAAAGGTAGAGTCCACTTCATATGGATGGATTAGACTCCTCCAAAAACCCTCTATTTTAACAACAACCTAAATTTATACATAGTGTATGCCTATACAATGCAACAATAGTTATAATTTTAAGAAAATTGATATAGCATATCAAAATTTTGGCTTTTTGTTCAATTTAGAGAAAATTTCAAGAAGCTCAAAAAAAGGCTTAGGCATTTAGGGGTTAATGAGTTTTGTATAAGCAAAAACTATGTAGTTATCCTAGCCCTTCAAACTATTTATTTTTGTGAAACCACCCACGTAAGAATGGACTTCGTCCCTAGTTACAACATGTTCCATTTCTGAAACCCTTTGCACTATTTTAGACACTTTTGTAGAGACACTTGTTAGTGACTGAGCAATTTTCAAGCCTCCTCCTATATATTCAAGCCATTGGGGCTTACTACAAGCCAACCCTTAACCACCATGTCCCTATTCTTCAAAGAATGGAAGTGCACTAAAGAAGGTGTGACTATCATAATGTTGTTATGCAAGGATTCACTAGAGTTGAATTTTACAATGAGTGTGACCCCACTCATACTAGCCAGGGTGAATTGACCCCCTTATTGCCCCACTGGGGCAAACCCTGGAATTTTTTATTTTTTGCAAATTCTGAATTCATATTGGAATCAGAGGCCCTCAATTATCTAGGAGGTGTGAAGAAAATCCAAAATATACGGCACAAAATACGGGCAATTTTGTCAACCTGCTGTTGACTAGGGCAATAAGGGGGTCAGTTCTCCCTGCCCCCACTTTCATACTGGATTTTGTACACATAAGTTAAACTACACTAAAGATGATATTTAGTGTTTAGTGACATTTAGTGTTTTTACCCCCCTACTAGCTACAACACTAAATCTGAACTTGTCCACAATTAGTGTTAGACTTGAATGCGCCGCCTTCTCCTTCCCTGGAATTGCTTGGGTTCAGTTCATCCGAGTTCTTCACATAAGAGGATTTCTAGGCCCCCAGAAGACCGTTTCAAGGGTGTTCCCCGAAATTGTTCCCACTGTTGCAGACCAGCCCCCTGCTAGTCTGAATTTTTGAATTTTGAAAAAAAAAAATTAAAATTTTTTTTTTCAAAAAACTTCAGAATGTATTAAAGAGAGAAAAAAATGATTTAATCTTTTTTTTCAAAAAAATATTTAAAAAATATTTAATATGTAATTAAAATTAATAAAAAATTATTATTTTCTGACGTGGCAATCGCTCGACCACATCAGCATTACGTTCCCAGCGTTCCCAATGCGTTCCCAGTGTTTGGGAACTCATAGTCTTGTACAGCAGAAAATCCTCTTATGGTTCTTCCAAGTTCAGTTCAGTTCAGCCCGAGTTCAGATTTTAGATCTTGAGTGTTCACATTTAGTGTTTGAATTGACATTTAATGTTACTTACTTTCATAGGGTAATTGGCTTTTAGTGTATGCCTTCGTATTTAGTGTACAAGACACTAAATATCATCATTAGTGTACCATGACTGAACTCACACTGTTGTGTACAATATAGTAGTAACATTGGAATAGCTTAAACTTTTTTTTTAAAATTATTATTATTTAATTATTTTTTTTAGTAAAACACGCGACAATTTCCATTGAAAATGAAACAGATTTTGTTTTAATTAAAAAAATTTACAAACAAATGCATACAGGATTGGAGAGCAGTGAGATCCAGTGTTTTTTTTGCTTGGCACCACACTATAGAAAATAAACAGTGAAAATTTGGATGGAATTGCCTATAAATTTCAAAAAATTTAAACTATTGGATGAAATCACTAGATAATGGATGAAAATAGGATGATAGATATGTGTTATGTGCTAATATGATATTTTCTATCTAATATATGGATGAATGATGAAACCTGGAGTACTACAATAAAATGAAGTATCATCACTTTGACACTTCACAAGAAATGAAAAAAACAAACACTGGTGAGATCTTGCTAAAAGGACTGATAAAGATTTGGTTATATTTGAATTTTATATTATTGGTCAGAAAATGAATGAAATCAAGTTAGTAAGTAATTCAACAAGCATAACATTCAATAGCACTGGTTGGCTTTGCCTTCTATCTACAATATGAAGGGTGTGGCATATTCCACGCCCAACAACCTCTCCATCCTCTACATGTCCACTTACTTTAGTAGTTACTGATGAAATACTGTTGGGAGATCGAATATTCTACACCCTGCACTATTGAAAGAAGGCAGAGCCAACCAATGCTACTGAATGTTATAACACTCAATCACCCTGGCACCATGAGCCCATGATAACTTTTTTTTTTTGGGGGGGGGGCAATCTTTTACCAAAAGCTGACCTCCTTCAAACCTTTGCAACAAGTGCATTCGAAATTTGAGTCTCTTTTTAATACTAGATATCTCAAGATCCATTGAAGGGAGGGTTAAAAATTTGGCAAATGATTTTTTAAAAATTATAGTAAATTACGAATAGGAAAAATATAGTTAGAAAACAATTCTAGATGATGACTTCATCTTACAAACCATCTCACATGAGCAACAAAGATGGTTGGAGGCCACAAAATTTAACAAAAAACACCCTCACTACAATAGGCAAACCACCGATGACAACAAGGGAAGGATTCATTACAATCTTGCATCAATTTATGATAGAGTGATTAATGACTGCAAAAAGAACTTCCATTTTTTAGGCCTTTGTATTGTGGTCATGTTAGGAAATATTGTGACTACTTTAGATGAGTAAGATGACAATTATTAATATACTTTTTGTTGGTTTGGAGGAATAAGGTAACTTCACCTAAAATCACAAACTTTCTAAAATTGCATACAACCTATTCTTGTCTAAAATGTACTCCCATTGTTCATGAGAGTCTATGATTGGTTTTATAAATACCTATTTTTAGCACTTTGAAAATTTGAAGTTTATTCATATGGTGTCCAAATTTTTTGTCCTAAGAGAATCTAAAATCCCCTTTTGACTACCAACATAAATCCACAAAAAGATTTCTAATATAATAATGGAAACTTTGTTGAATTGCTTATTTATACAATTTTAGATATAATTACCTTAAAGAGACTCTTGTAGGCCAATTGGACTTTCCAACTCAAGAATTCATAACAAATTTATACTTCATCAATAAAGTTAAATTCGAATTGCTCTTTTCATATCTCAAATTTATCTTTGTATAGAAAAATTAGAAATTAAAATTTGTCAACAATGCTAATAGGGAGAAGCAAGCATTCTTCCTATTGTTATAGGGTGGTTACCATAACTTAGAGTGGTCCTTGACATGCTCCTCAATTTTTCTATTAACACATTTACATGTGTAGGAAGATAGGAATAAAGGAAGTTGTAGCTATACTAAATAGTTTTTTTTAAAGGGACCCATACTAATTAATCAACATTCATACTATATAAATATATATCTTTATTGTACATCAATAGTTATTGAAGTCCTTACACTAAATAATGAAATTAAGTTGCCCCTCAATAGTGAACTGGCTGATATAGCTACTTCATGGTGCATAGTCACTATGCACTATGAAAAAAAATTGAAAATTTCAATTATCACCCCACCCCACCAAACCCCACTTTAACATATTATTAAAATTTAAGTATTGAATTTTAAAATTTTTTTAAATACCATCTCCCCCTCACCCCCTCTTGTAATTCTGAGAGGATGGGCCTCATACAATCAATATGGGATAAATGACATTTGTATTTACACCATTGTATCCATATCTGTATACTGTATCTGTATACCATATCTCTACTCAATATTGGAATCAATATTATGTATTCGTATTCGTATCAATATCCATATATTATACCAGTATCCGCATTTTATATCCATATCCATATTCAATAGTAGTATCCGTATCTAATATATATTCAGTATTTGTATCCATATAATTTAATTTTTAAGATCAATTGTAGGAAAGGGGGAAGGTGTTTTTTTCCCAGAAAGAATCAATGGCTGTTAATTTTTTGGAGAAAGGGGCGGGGTTGGTATTGGAACCATGGGTGGCATCCCAATCATCCTAAATAGCCCCTCACTAATTTCTTGACATTTTACACTACATAGATATCTATAGTTTCAGGAAAAGAATATTCTACTTTTGAATTAAGTATTGCTTTAATTCAAACTCACAAACATCCATGTGTACAAATGGAAGTATTTATAGAAATATTCATTGACCTTGATGACTTGTAAAGTAACTTTTTTAAGGTAAGGCAACCTAATTATAAAAGCAACCTAATTTCACTATTTAGTATAGGGACTATGCATCATGAATCAAATATCTACACTTTTCTAAGATAAATCCCCCTAATTTTTTGGTCCCCTCCGTCAATTAAAAACCCCATTCAGTGTAAGGGTGAAACCCCCAGTTCCGTCCTTGTACCTATTCCAGGTCCCTAGAGTGTCACTAAATCTGTCCATGAGCGTCCATTAAAGTGTCTGACAAGTGTTTAACTCTAATTTGCTGACGCAGTTTGAAGACACATGTATAATTTTCATTCACTGACAACTGATTTCAGCAGAGTTCAGTTTAGGGTACACCTATAGGACGTTTCTAGTGGTCTAGGGAGCCAACTCTTTGAAAATTTGTAGAAATCACATTTTGATTCCGAAAATTTTTATTTTTTTTTGAATATTCATGATTTTCTCTCACTAATACTAGAAAAATATCAGTTTTAGAAAAAAGATGCCTCCAACCATGCTGAATTCCTTACTCGGACGGTTTTGGGTGTTTCCACTGTAGAATAGAATAAAAAAAGTAAAAGCATCCATTCTTTCACTGATCTCACACAGTTGTCGGTATTTTGGAATCATGGCAATGGCCCACCGAGTCGGCAGATACCCGCCTTCTGGTCCACTTAAATTGGTGAGGCTGCTGGACTCGCTCCACCACCCCTGAATCCTCTGGAGACTACCGGCATACTTTCTACCAAATCATTGAATTTTGTTGCTCAAAAAGCCCCAAAAGTGAGTCGCTAGAATCCCGAAATCAACACCGAGAGTATCCATGATGATGATGTTATTCACCTAAATTGATTATAGTGCCATTTTAAAATTGCCAATAGGGGTTGTCACACCTTCTTCAACAAGTAGATTTTATAGAAGAAGGAAGAGGAAACAGGAGCCAATTTGACGCCGTTCTGGGTGAAGGTGTGATGTCCCATTTTGGTGTGCTAACGAAGGAGATTCAAAAGCTATTGAATTGATTAACCTGTACATAAGTGTGAGTCGCTCAAATTTTTGATTTTTTGCAAATTGCCTTGTGTAGTGAGAATAGAGGCAATTTGTTAGGTCAAGTTTACACTTAGAAGGAATTAGAGGCTAATTGTCATTCAGATTCTAAAGGACATAGTATTCAAAGATATGAAGCAAGGCAAATTGACTTGGCGGTTTTCCCATGAACGGTTGATTTTCCAGCGTAGTCATATACTCAGTCGATTTGCCATTTTCACTTGTACAGCACTCTTAATTTTCATAGCTAGACTATTTGACGTGTTCTATGTACCACTGAATTTCTTCAATTCAATATAATATTTACTTATCTAATCGTCTTGCTAGCTGAGTACCTGCGATGGGGCCAGCTTTTATGGCAAATTGATTGACTGAAAGTATTACTTGTGTTTTTGTAGGTCCAGGGATTGGACTTTGTCTTTGTGTGTGTGTTTATGAGTTAAGCAAATTTGACAAAGAGCAAATTGCCTCTGAACTCTACTTTAAATCTTTACTTGTGCATTACTTAAGATTAGAATTTGAATATAATTACTTTTGTATGCCTAGAACAATTTGTTGTGTATATAATTGAAGTGTTGTGTGAGTGTGATGATGTGTGAAGTGCTAAAACAAATTATCTTTGTGATCTGTCTATTTGCCTAAGTTGCATTCAGATTTTGAGTATTGAACATTATTAAAAATTCATAATGCAGCGAATTGTCATTGTATCCTATGTATGAGCAATTTGCCATTGAATTGAACGAATTGACTATGTATGGTAATTGTGATGTATTGGATGCATGTGATATGGAAGTCAAATTGTCTATGTGTGATGGAGTAGTTGAACCAGATTATTCCATCGTACCTCTAGTCGAATTGTCTTAGAGTTTAATTGCAAAATCAAATTGTCAGAATTAGTGAAAACTTGAGTGAGATCTTTTAGCAATTTGCCTGAGTGAATAAATAGAATCAGCCAATTGCCCAGTGGGAGTTGGTGCGGTTGGTGAAGAAGCTGTGGCGAATTGCTTTGAGTCAAATCGTTGCTGAATTGAAGAAATGGAGAAATTTTGGCAAATTGCCAAAATACAAATTGGAACCTGAAAAGATAAAACCAAAGCAACTTGGCCGAATTGCAAATTGACATCAAGCGTCAACCAGGGAGTTTTGCCTAATTAATATTAAAAGTTTTATCTTATGTCTAATTGCATTTGTCATGATAACAAATTGTCATACATTTGAAGATGAATAAATGAATAATTAAATCATAAATTGTGACAAATTGCTATTGTGTATTGAAATTTTATAATAAAACTACTTGTGAAATTGTTGTGAGTTTTGATTATAGAAAAATTCTATAATTAAAATTAAATTAAATTGCATTGATAAATTGCATTATCATAATTGTGAAATATGTCAAATTTATAGAAAATACAATTTGATAAATATGAAGATGGAATTAAATTAGAGTCTAATTGCTGAAATTGATAAAACAAATTAAATTACTTCTCAAAAGGAATTAATTTGATAAAAATTATTTAAAAAGATTAAATTCTTGATAAATTCAATTGAAGAGAAACCATGGTCTTAGGTCTATAGGAAGTTACTATGACGAATTGCCTTATGACAAATTGCCTTGGTGTTGATGATGAAGAAAAATGACAAATGGCTTTGAAGTGTGATGGTGGAACAATATGACAAATTGCCTTGTGATTTATAAAATCACCACTAAATTATTTTAGTTAATATATTGAGGATCCAATTGCCAATAATATTATAAATTGTTCTAAGGTAAAATTAAATTAACCAATTGATTTGAACATGTGCAGTGGCATGGAAATGAAGACAATTGCATATACACTCATGCCTTGCATTTAATTAGGGACAAATTGCCTTAGGACTGGGACTGGTTTATTACTCATCTAAATTTGTGATTAGGCTAGTTAAATAGTGACGGAAGACAAATTGCTTGGTAAAAGAATTTCACGGTAATTAAGGAATTGGCCGAAGAAGAATATTATATATATATATATATATATATTATATAACTTGTTGCAATGATTAAGTCAAATAGTGTATGCAGGTGACAAATTGCTACATACCCTTGACAATTTGCTATTCCCTTTTAGAATACTAGCCCAGGACTGGGACAACACTCATGCGTCCATAGCATTATTAATGGACTGATTAACAAAATTATTTCCTGGGAATAAGAGTGAAACCTCAAATTGCCCATTCAAATGTCTTTGTATGTGGAAATTAGCAGTATATTTCAATCCATTCTGAATTACATGTGACTTTAGTCATAATACGTTAGACTATTTGACCATTCCCCTAGATTTGAACCCCTATACTATAGTCCTGGGTTTTGTGCAATTAACCAAAATCTAGACTACAATAAGACGAGCCAATTAGAGAGGATGTAAAACACGAGCTCTACATAGCTCATACCATTGCAGCAGAGGTGAAATTGCGGAGCACCACGGGGGTGAAACCAAGGAGCAACAAGTAACAAGAAATAGCTTGTGAAAGCTTTTGCACGTCCAAAATCCACCTCCGGAGCAGAATAATCGATGTTGCAAAGGCTTCGCAGGACATTCAAAAGTTGCGTTCAGGAGCCTTTGGTGAGCCAACAAAACCCTGACACATCCCTATTCTTTAGATTTAGGGCAGTGCGGAAAGAAGGTATAACTACCCTTAATATATCTTACATTAAAATATATCTTACATCTTTTAGTACCAATTTTTTTGGGTGTTTTTTTCTTGTTTTTTTCAATTTTTATGAAGTGCCAAAGTGGAAATATAAAATGATATAGTAGTGCTCCAAATTTCAACATTTATCTACATCTTGAATAGAGAATATTACATTAAGACATATCACATGTTCATAATTAGTTTTCATCCACAATTTGGTGATTTCATCCATTTTTTAGCCAAATTTTAGTTTTTAAATATATAATTTTCTAATTGATGTCCTCTTCATGGTTTATCCTGATATAAAGGTTATGAATTCTAAAGAGGGTCATTGCAAGAAACACCGGTCCTATTTGTTATCACAATGAAAACGACTTTCTTTTCTTGTAGTATAACTTTTGAATCCAAAAAGCTTTGACCTTGAAATTTTTATTGGATATAACTAACTTCATGCTTAAGGGTTCCATATTTTTTTAATTTTGGAAAAAACTTTTTGTATTTAAAAATTAATTTTTTCCACTCATCACACATTAGGTGAACAAGGATTCATTACGTTCGTAGTAATCAAAATGAATGCTTTTGAGTTGATATTTTGGTGGTGTGTTCCTCCACCTAGTAAACTTATGAATATGGTTTGGAATCCAATTTTTAGTTATTTTTGGATGATGTATATGCTACATAATATAACTCAATGGTGCACACATTTACAAATTCTAAAAATATTGTGACTCTAATTTTTTTAGATGAAAGTGATGATAAAGAGATTTGAAAAAATGGCCATAATTAAAAATAAATAAATAAATAACTTTTTATTTTTTATAAATTAAAATTGGATCATTGTATTTTCTGGAAAAAACTGCAGTCTTTTGCTTCTAAGTACTGCTATGTGGACATAGTACTCCCACATCTGACTTTAATCCCACATTCGCCCACGTGTCAAACTTTTTAAATGATACAATATGTAAGATAATGTCATTCAATGGTCACATTAACTCTTGACTCCAGTACACGTGTCAAAAGCACAATACATTGGCAATTTACTAATAGTACTCGTAGTACTGGCAGTACTATGGGACAAAAATGCAGTCCCCAGTAAAACGCTACAAAAAGTGGCAAGTGTTTCTTGTAGCCACCCAAGAAAGGATTTTTTAAATCACAAATGAATGGGCTTGAAGAAGGAGACCCCTCAATTTTTGGGCCCATTGTTTTTTGATATAAACTAGGTCGACGTCCTTTGTGTCCAAAATCACTTAAATTATTAGAGCATCCTCAATCCAACCTATAAAAGTGCACATCAATGGTAAAATATGTAAAGGCCTCCAAATAGCAATAGAACTCATTTGGCCAATGCTAACAATAATTTCTACACTATTGAAGAAGAATTTTCACTCTCTTGAGGACTATTCTTTTTAGTAGAATAAGTTCGAACCAAGGGAGACTATCAAGTAGGATTATTTAGCTAATAGGTTTCTTTTCCCAAATGTATACTTTTCATCAATTGAACTACAAGGGCAACCACAATTTTCTATACACATTCAACAATATGATTCATATACACTTGAATTTCTTTTAACTTATAAATTATTATTAATAATAATTGATCATATACCACCTAAATTGGTTTCAATAATCTTATTTACACAATATTCTTGTTTGATCACAAAATTAACACTTTCTCAAATTTCTATTTCTCTAACTGCACTTCACATTTTATAATCTTCAATCTCTAATCTAATTCTCACACAACACCACACACCCCAAAATAAATAAAATAACATAGCCCACTTGGGCTGGACGCCACTGGACTTCTCAACAATTCGATTTCCAATTGAAATTCCCAATCTAATAGGAAACCGAGGAGACACAACTACTAACCATAGCAACCATTTTTGCTTACAAAAATCATCAACCTATTGGAATCTCATCCTATTTGACTAAACTATAGTCCAACTAGACTATCAAACTACCAACTTAGAAAACTTAAGCTATTGATCCATATTTACACCATAACTAGATAATCTAACCACCAAATCAACCCACTTGCTACAAAAACTTAGATATTAACAAAACAAAAACAAGTAGGCCTACTACATACACAAATTGAACTAATTTGTGTCGATTGTGAAAAAAATGGAATTTTGTGTGTTGATCTAGCAATCCATCAAACATACTCTAAGTAGAATTTTTGAACTCATTTAGGCATAGCATAATAACTTTATTCAAAAAACTTTCAACTAACAAAAGGTGGAAAATCAAACCAAGTTTTCACTTTTTGAATTTCTAATCAATGGTCCTAAAAAAAATTTAGAAGGGACGTTTTTTTGACAATTTGAAACTTCCTCTCTAAAGTTTGTTTGCAACTTTTGATTGGAGACTTGAAATGTTAAACTAAATTTTTAAGATGAAATTTGATTTGATTTCCCACCTTTTCAAAAGTCAAAGTTTTTGAAAAAAATCATTCTACTATGCCTAAATGAGGTCTAAAATTCTACTTTTAGCACAATTCCTAGTCATGACTTAAATATGAGTGATTGAGCTCTTACTCAACCTAATTTTGGTATTTCAAATGGTTTGCTCTACACTCTACTATTCCACTTGTATAAAGAGGTTGCCATCTTCCCTCTTCTAACTCCAAGGCTTGTGACACTCAAAGATTTGTTGTTTACAATCCTTAAAACAACTTTGAATATATGCTACATTTTGCAAAATTCATTTATAATTTAATTTTTGAATTTAATTTTATGGTCTTATCTATGTGGGGTTTTTTTTATGTGGAAAACCTACCTTCATGGGGTTTTTTTGCCAATCAGGTAATCTATAAATTTGGATTTTGAATATTAGAAATTTGATCAAATCTCAAAAAAAAATCAACATAGTTGTGTTGATCATTTGTCCAAACCAAGATGTTCTAACCAATATATATAATCAACATATATCATATCATTTTTATGTTCCAGATATTTTTTTTCTTGTAGTGTTTTTAAGTGCGGCATTTTTTGGCTCTTCTATGGTAAGAATTGTTTTTTTGCTTTGCCTTCCAGGTGCCTTGGTGCTCCTTAGTGCACAATAACATGTTGGCCTGGTAGGCAAGTCTAATGCTTGTTCAAGCAATAAGACAAAATAGGCTCTATTGATTATCTTGTTGGGGTGGACAAATTGGAATGGAGGAGGAGAATTTTTACCAATTTTTGTGGACAATCTCATCAATAGTGACTTAACATGTGAAGCTTGAGAAGACTTCATATGTGCAGGGTTTTTTTTATTGTACCCTTCTCCACCTACTAGGTCCTGATAGCAATTCCTTTGAAAGTTAAAGACCAATGTATATAAAGAGGCCCTTAGTCTCCATAATCAATAAGAATTATGATGACAATGGAGTCTCAAAAGATGCAAAAAACAAAGAACTCTGCTCATAAAACCACCCTTTTTACCTCCTACAACCATATCAACAACTCTTGCATTGCTGCCAAGTAATTAGAGTCTCAAATAGGTTTTTTTAAACTAGTGTCCCCTTTCTTGGCTTTGCTCCATGAGCCAATTTTGTGAGGGATGAACCAATAGTAGTCAGAAGTCTAACAAATCTAGTAGAATTTTGCCTTTTCAAACATAAGAGGTTTTTTCAGGGCACTAAGAGACTATTTTAGTCTTATTCACTAATCTATAAAGTAATCATTGTTGGTCAAATTAAAAAATATTTCAAAAATACTTCAAATTTCAAATTTCAAAAATATTTAATTTCAAATTATTATTATTTAAAATAAATTAAAATAAATTGAATTGAATTGAATTTTTTAATAAAAAATTTCAGAAAAAATAAAGTAAAATATTATTATCTGATGTGACACCCTCTTGGCCACATTAGATCACTTGTGGAACAAATTTCAACGAGTTCCTACAATCCAGGAACTCGCAGTCTTCCAATATGACCAAAAAACCTCTCATGAGCCTTCATTTCAAATATAGTTGCCAAATTGAAGTACCTACAACGAGAAGAAACACACTTGGGAAAAAACAAAATGTAAATGCAAACAAGAGATACCATTGCAATGCTTAGTTTCTAGCTTTGAGGATGTTCTTAGAGCATTTTCAATCCATACCATATTATTTCGCATTGCATCGCTATATTGTGAGTTAGTTTGAAAGGCCTCAAAGACAATGAAAAGTCTACTTTTACAAGTGCAAGCATTAGTTGACTTTTGAGGCCATTGGAAGACTGCGGGTTCCTAGACTACGGGAATGCAGTTTTTGCTAAGTGAACAAAAATCCTAGGTGGTCAAGAGAGTGCCACATCATTAAAAAAAAATTGAAATTTTTTTGGACTTTTTTTTAATATTTCAAGATCCAAATTTAATTTTTTATTTATTATTTATTTATTATTTATTTGGGTAAATGCTGCCCTGACAACGGCCAACAATTATGGGAACAATTTTGGGGAATAGCCCCGAAACGGCCCTTTGGAAGCCTCAAATCCCCTCTAATGAGTTGTAAAAGTTGCAATGTGTTTGTTCATGATTTGTTGGTTGCACTATTGTAGTATGATTGTGTTGTGCTAAGGAAGGTGGAGGGCACGATAAAGAATATGAATTTGTAGAGCATGGACTTCTTTCAGTAGAGTCCTTGAAGATGTTGAATGCAATGCTGACTGCAGTAGGACTACATTTCTGACCAACAACAACATACCATTGCCTAAGAGCATCCCTACTCCAATGCAAGATATGATGCAAACTGGCTATATGGCTGGGCCAAGTCGCAAGAAATTCTCCACCGCTTGCAAAATAAGACTTGGGAAACGGCCGACCACGGTGGAATTTCTCGTGTACATGGCAAAATGCCAAGCACCCGGCTTGGCTCAAGTCAACTCAAGATGGCTTTCTTTTTGTATTGTTTCCTTGTTTCAAAGTGCTTTACAGTTAAAAAAACACATGGATCCCAAGAAAGTGCCTCAATTTCTAGAGAAAATCCTGTTGGTGAGCTTGTTCCTGTGTTTGGGGTGGGGGAAATTTTTTTTCCTAGGCCCGGCCAAACTTTTGGCCACACCAAGTGGTCCCTGGCCGGGCCACTTTCCCGAGTGAGGAGTGGGGATGCTCTAACTTGATTAAAGCTGGATTGAAGATGTCAACACTGCAAAAACTAGGTAGTTGCACTTCATAAGCTCACATTTGCCTGGAAAAAAAATTTAAGGTGGTGCATCTTTGGATTAATTGTTGATACTAAGTAGGGTACTTGCCTAAAAATTCAAATCATTTAGAATTGTAGAACATATAGGAAAATAAGTGGAAAGTAGAAAGAAATAGAGAATGATTCAAAATACAAAATTTTAAAGATTTGTCAATTCCAATGGTTTCAATGTTGTATTAAACAATCTACATCTGATGATTTTATTTTCTTCAAAAATATTGAAAATTGAGTTAAAATAAAAGGGCTTCAAAGTCTACTTTAGAGGACGAAATCTATAACTACTTGCAAATAAAAACTCCTCATAACTTTTAACTTCTTGATCAAAATGGAATTACTCAAAGCTTTTCATGTGTATATTAATCTAAAAAATCAATTTCAAATTTTTGTTTTTGAAAAAAACAATTTTTCAATCTGCCCAAACTACCCATTTACAAAAAGAGTAACATATTAGGCCATAACTTTTGACTCATATTTTTTAATGTTGTAATTTTTAGTAGGCATGAGAGATATTCCTCGTCCCCACCTTCCATTAAATTTGAGACCTAAAATGTAGAAATCTCTAGTCACATATACCTGCTCAAAACTACTATATTGCTAAATTTAGCAATATAGTCTTTTAGGAGTTAATACAAAAGAGGTCTCCATTTGTATCTTTAATTTTTTCTTTAAAATGATAACATATCTAAAGACAACTTCTTTGAAGTTAAAAAGTTATAGATTGCTATATGTGACAATTATAGAGAATGTTGATTCCATTTACTAAAAGAAATCTGCGTTTGGTTCAACACAATCTACTTGACTATTTCGTTGAGGCAAAAGCAAAAACTTTGTTTTTATGTGTTTTTCAACGTAGTTTTGTGTTTGCTTCAACAAAGTAGTCAAGTAGATTGTGTTGAACCAAACATAGATTTCTTCTAGTGATTCAAAGGTTATTTGTTGTACATTTAGTGAATTTATGCATATATTAAATGGTTTTTTAAGTGTGTGAATTTATTAATTTGTTATTTTGGTAGTGTGGTTCAATATCAGAGATAAAATCAAGTATCTAAAGTTTTTGATAGTCTTTTATTTTATTCTAGGAGAATGATTTTTTGGTGTGTGCAATTGTGCACTTGATTTTCAAACAAAATCTCTAGAATCAAATCTACAATGATTTAAATTATAATTTTTAAAGAAGTATTACCAATGAATAATTTTTTTCTCTAATTATAATTTCAAAGTATGCTTTTTAAGTGTGAATCTTATAGTTATTGGCTAAAATCATAAGACTCTCAAACATACTCTAGGATGCAATACTAATAGTATATTGGTTGGTTTTAATTAGGCAGTATACTACTTGATCAATATGCACAAATCTGTCAAAGGAACCTCCTTATTAAAGTGCCAATTTCTTGCTTCTTGATAAGTAAGGTGGGTACCCCATAAGGTAGAACCACCTATTCCCGATCAAGGACCCATACCCAACTTATAAGATGTGGCTATTTCCAACCAGGACTAGAAGAGATTTGCAATCAAAGTTTGGAATGTACTTTTCCCCCATTTTCAAGGTTGGGACTAATAAGGTCATGACATATGTCCCAAAGTGTCATAAAATATGTAGAAAGTACCAATTAGGAAAGTAGTCTTGGCTATGATCCAAATTAGAAGACTTTAGACATTAGCTATAGGTTCAAAGCTCTTTTGGGCTTCTAAAAATCATAGTAATTTTAGTTTTGGGAATAAAATTATGAAAAATTTGCAATCCCCATCTTTCTTATCTTGCTACATGAAAAAAATTTGCTTAGCCTCATATTCCTCACGATCTGTTCCAGAATTGCTTAAGTGATCGGATATAGTGGTTCTACCTTAATTGCCACTTTTTCCTTCAGTCGCCTAGTTGCTATTATTAAACAAATTTATTTTCATATTTTCTTGTCAATACTTGAAAGGAGATTCTAATGCACTAAAGAACATGACATGTGAATATCATATGCAAAATTTACATTATGAAGGAACAAAGTTTGGTTCTAAAATAGTACAAGGATAGGACTCGCTACCTAAGCCTACATGGCTTGGATACTAGAACTATCCTCAACATACTCTTCATTTACGCCGGTCAATTATGACTAGCATTATTCTTCTCTTCTTCTTCTAAAATAGTTTCCTCCACATAATCATATAACTCATTTTGGAGATGAACACAAAATAAAGATGTTGATTTAGGGCTAGTATCACATTTGGAAGTGCCCACCCTTCACAATGATTATGACAAGCCATTCACATTTCATAGTAGCATCGGGGTAGTTTTAAAGGTGCTCCAGTAATTTGCCTCATCTTTGTAGAATAAGTTGGAGAGCTGGTCCAAGGACCAACATTGGTTACATCCTTTCCTTATCAAAATTTCTTTGTTCATTCCCAGGGTTCATTTCTTCTAATATCAAATTCT
Organism: Thuidium tamariscinum; assembly: GCA_947034885.2. NCBI lineage: Eukaryota > Viridiplantae > Streptophyta > Bryopsida > Hypnales > Thuidiaceae > Thuidium > Thuidium tamariscinum. The sequence continues at coordinate 35,964,591 of OX344749.2, read as the reverse complement.
CATTGGTTCATTTCCTTCAACTTTAAATTTGTGAAGGCTGCAATTTTTCAAGGACCTATTGTTTCGAAACTAAACTCCTAATAGTCTGTACATTATATAGGCACAAATGATAGAATAGGAGCTAGCTGCTATGACCAATGATAAAGCACTACCTGCCCTTCTCTTGTTCAAATACTCTAAGCTCTTCAATGGCCAACCCTAGACAATCTTGTTGTCTACAAATGTACATACCTCAAACAACCCAAGTATTAGCCTTGGATTTAGATTGGCAAACAGCTACAATTTGGCATTTTCATTAAAGCATTAGATTATACACCAATTGATTACAAGTCCTACCAATTTTTTTATTCATTGTAATAAGAACCTCCCTTTTCCCATTCCAACCAATCATTTTCCCGAAGGCATCAACAAACAATGAACTAAGGTAGATTGGCCTAATTCCGTCTGCAACCCATTTCCATCCAAACCACCATCCACATCTATCTAGAAATGAGCCAATTCTCTCTAAAAATCTAACAAAATCAATGCATTTAGGTTATTTGAGGTAACATGACATTAGTTGATTGGTGAATACCTAGATGTTTATAAGGACATAAGAAGGTGGTTATAGGTTGTTATTAGGGTGTTCATGACCTTAGTCTTGGACACTTTTGTAATTTAGGGTTGCACACTTCAAAAATTCCCAGAAATACAATCGTGATCAAAAAATTATAATTCCACTTGAGTTTGATTCATGAAACATACGCACACCTTTGAAAAATATGTGTCCCTCTTAGAATTGGCCCCAAGATAGTCAGATTGCAAATCAGGGTGGTAATAGGTTGGTCTATCTTAATAGGTGATTCTTCCCAAACATTGTTTCAGAGGCCCCTCCATTCACTGGATCAGAAATCATGTCCCCAATTCCTAGATTATGTGGTGCTCATCAAAATAGGATACTTACTTAACTTGGAATTGATTGGTGTGGAAATTTTTGAATATTAATAGTTTTTTTTGGGTAGTATGGTGATTTGTCTATAGAATGGGATTCTGGATGTGCTCTAGGCTCCAGGCACAAATTACTCGTGGATTTAGGGTTTCAGATTTTCGCATGGGCCAAACAGATTTTGTGCCTGGGAGATAGGCCTTTACATTGACAACTCCAGCACAATTTGGACTTTCATTGCCTTGATTGAGCCAAATATTTGCTTATGCTCTCATTCTATATTTGATGAGATCATGGAAAGATCCAGGCACACATGATTTGGCAAAGGGCATCACAAGCCAGCTAGTATTTAATTTGTCCATATACCATAGTGTAGAGAAAAAAACTATAGAACTTTGTCATATGAATTTGAAAGTATTTTCAGTTAATAATCCAAACTGTAGTTTTTAGTGTAAATACATGAATTTCTGTTTTATATGCTCAAATTATAAAGACTATTAAAATTGAGTAATTAGTTCTCTAGCTGATTAACCCTTGAATGTCACAAGGGATGTTTTTCAGACCTTTGATTATGGGAAACTAGGTTCATCAAACCTTATACTGTTTGCATCCGTACAGTGGATTTTCCCCAAAGAAATGAGTTGAGATTGATGAGGTTGTTAGCTATAGATTTGTATGGTGAGGAATGCAATAAGGTAGGTACACCCAAAAGCGCCACTTATTCATACTGAGCCTAGTTCCTGCTATTAATTAGTTCAAATTTTCATGTAGTCTTGTTGGCAAGTGAAAGCATGTTCCAACTCACCAAAGAACGCAGGATTTGGATACCGTATGCAAAAGTTATTAACAGTCAAAGTCTGTTTCTGAAAGCGCCATCTATAGTCTGTGAACATGACTGATTTCGGAAATGTATGTGCACTGTAGATGGCGCTTTTAGGAACATGGCGCTTTTGGGTGTACCTACCTTAATCAATTCAAATTCAAGTTATGTTTCTTTTTTCAGAATGGTCCCATCTTTAGAGTTGTTTGGTTTGTGATGCTTAGGGGTTAGCCCCTACGCATTTGGATTCATCTCCAGATTTGATGATTTCAGAAAAAACATTATAAAGAGCTATTTGGAAGTATATTTTGGAATTGAGATGCAAATAAAAGTTGTAGAGTTTGAGTTTTAGATTCTATCCATACAGTTAGATTTGCCGATGCTATCACCAATATTTTTCTATAAATTTTGAAAGGAAAAATTCAAAATTCCTTCAAAATTCAATTACAAGTAAAAGATTGTCATTTATTGAGTAAATTTTGTTGGAAAGGATTTGAAATGAAGTTCTCTTGAAATGGTGATTTTTTGGAATTTTTATGTTCTTTGATTCTATGACCTTGTTTTTGCAATTCTAAGTTTGAACTAGAGCCAACCCAAGTCAACCACTTGACATACTTCCACATTTGTAATTTTAGAAAAATAGGTGTTCTAGTTATACTAAATTCAACCTTTGGATAGGACCACAACTTCATAAAGTATCTCTAAAAATAAGGATGACTTTCATCCAATTTGTTATGAGGAGGAAATCTAGATTTCAATTTGTACATCATCTAAAAATTGGACATCAGAGCGTTCTAAGGTTAAAGAGGCCATTTTGGATTTTTGAGAACTTGGGCAAACTTTGTTGACTTTTTGCTTTGAAAATTTTGCAGGAAAATGTTAGGATGGATACAAATCCTTCTAACCTATGTGTAAAGCTTTGTTTTGCATCATTTTGATAAATATTGCATCAATTGGAAGTTTTATTTGAATTTGGAATTTAAATGAAGAGTTAAGAATATTTTCTAAAATAAATTAATGATTTTTACATTGTACGATTGTACAAATTGATACCTAGTCAAAAACATTTGAATTATTAAATTCCAAATATTGAGGTGATAGATGTGAGGAGTTTTATTTTGAAGAAAAACAAACTTATAAAATCATCTTTTGAATTCAATTTTGAAAAATTTCAAGTAAAAACAAAATCAAATAATACAAATTTTTAAAAGAACATTCTCATAAATGAAAACAACAATTTCCAATTTCTTATAAAAGTCATTATTTTTTTTTTGTCTTTTTTTTGTTTAATACGATGTTACTCTTTGTAATTTTCTTAAAGATGAAGATGAAAATTATTTTTGTTAAGATCTTTTTTACATATCTTTACATCCCATCTTCCAAGACATTGACCAAAACATACAAGTTATAGGACATATATTTTTTTTCTGTGGATACTGAAAGAAAAAATTCATATTTTGAAAGGACTTGAAAAGCTTGCATTTTAAACTATACATTCATTGAACTATGGTTGGATTTGTTAAAAAAATAAAAATAGATGAAAGATTTTGGCCTTATTTTAGATACAAGTATTATGAAGTACTTTTGTTTGAAAAAACTAACTTCAGGAGTTTTAAAGTCATACTACATGTAATTTGGGAGTAACTTCCAAATAAAAGAAAACAAACGAATGCCTAATGGCATAAACCTAATGTATATGTCTTTTGTTCTAACAATTGAAAATTAATTTTGTAGACAAGCAAGACAATGCATAATAATGAATGATAGTGAAAAGTAACCAATTTGAGTCCAACCTTGACCACTATTGTCATTAGTTTCATTCTTATTCAATTATTTTTTAAATACTAATGGATGCTTGCTAAAAACACATCGCAATCTTTAGACATTGAGGTATTGTGCATCCTTTAACATATAATCACTTGAATAACATTCTTACTAGGTTCTATAGCCATTCATGTACATTGATGCTTCTATTGCATATATACATATTTTTGTATGTTTCAATCCTCTTCCCAATATAGTAATGTCAAAACCTTGTGTTGTATACAACAAGAGTTCAATGTATCTTTTCAAACTTTGAGCTATAAAATCATGAGCCCTATATTTTTGTCTCCAAATACTACTTCCTATATCTCTTGATTGAGATTGGTAGTTATTGCCACTTTAAAGTTGATACACAATAAAGTTTTTAGATCAAATTATTTTTTAGACTCCCCCATTCATTTTATTTGAGGAGGTGGGGTGTCTCAAAAATAATTTGATGTGAAAATAATTGAAAATCTCAATAGCCTTGGCCCCCCCTCCCCCTCAATCTTATATTTTTCAAAATGAACCTGTTTGGCAATGGATATGGATTAATTATTTTTTGTATTTGTCTTTTTTTTCTCTCTCTATATATGTGTTTTTTCAAAAATTATCAATGGCTATTGATTTTTTGGAGATAAGAAGGGGGAGGGGGCAAATTAATTGACCAGGAGTGTCTGCTACTTTACAATGCATTGTGTGTCAACCATTCCATCCCTATTTCTAAATTGCTTCCATTTCTTAAAATAGAAAAAGATCAATTTTTGCCCCTACATTATAAAAAAAATGAAATATGGACAACATAACCAAATGAACCTTGAGGGCTGCAATCACACATTAAAGAAGAATACCTTAGCATTAACCCCTAAGTGCCCAAGCGACCATTTTTTGGTCGCTGCCCAAAGTCGGGCAGCATTTTCGGGTAGAAAAAAAACTTTTTTCAAAATTTTCTTTTTTCAAATTTTGAAAAGATTGTATTGCCTTTCAACATTTATATTCCAAACTAAGATTGGTACGGTCAAACAAAAGATATAAGAAAAATAGAATAAAGTGTTTAATATTGTTTGGTGTTGAAAAATATACTATTTGGGGAAAGTATTGATGCTCTCATCACTAAATATTTTGCATTTTTTTATGAATCAATGAAAATTATAATTTTGACCAATCAAAAAAAATTTCAAATCCTAAAAATAAAAATTATATTTTTAGTGAATTTTTGAAGTTATAACTTCAAAATTCATTTGAAGAGAATCTAAAAATAATTTTTAAATTTTGACCATACGGATATTTTCTACTTTTTGTGCTTTACATTATCTTCTTTGATGCTAACTTCAAAAAAATGATAGAGCTTGCATTTTATAACACATTTGTGTTTTGTGCTAACCCCTTGGGCTTTTAGGGGTTAATATGGAAAAAATCCTTCACCACCGCACTATACTAGCACTAAGGTAATTTAGCCTATGACAAGTGCAATTTTGGACATGCCTATTGTAGTCCCAAATTTTTTTGTAGTGTATATGTGTCTTATAAAATTTATTGCATAAAAAGCAAGATTGCAATAAGGTAGAAGGCTCTTAAATGGAGCCGGTTCTAAAATGGTGCCCTACCTTAAATGTACAATATTTGTACATGTTGCTTTTTCATAGTGTTCAACACTATACTAACAATGTACACTTTAGCTGGGGCACCATTTTAGAGCCCTATCCCTTTCAACTTCAAAATTTGATAACTAATTCCTTAAAGTTCCAAAAATATGAAACAACTTGGATTAGATGTCAATTCCACATGTCTTTCAAGGAAAATCAACTGAAAAATATTTTAAGATGTTTCACCTCCCCAAAATTCAATTTCAGCCCTTAGATGGGTGATTACTAAGCCTTCTACCTTAGACTTGTTCATAGTTGTGCTTGTCACATGTTGAGCAACCTTATCATAGATAGAATCATTCACCACCACACCGCACCACGCTACACAGGAGTGAGATTGGAATAGAATATAGAACAAATATTTCGACTCTCCACGATTTTAGTTCCTCTCAAAGGTTGAAATATTCTCCCATCCTCTAAGCATATTCTAAAAAATATTTCAAAGATTAGACAACTGCCATCAAACACTTCTTTATTCACCAACTTCCAACACTCTCTTCCGACCAACAATACTCTTCTTCTTTCGACTTCATTTGCTACCTACCTACCTAACCCCAAATTGTCCTTTCCACTTCCATCGAAAAAAGATGTCTCCCCCTGAAGTACACTCCCCCAAAAGAGAACCCAAGAGAAAACGAAAGGAAAAAAATAAAAATAATAAAAATACCCCCCAACCAAAAGATTAGGCACTGTTCAGGGGACACGGCGACAAGTCCGGTGACACGTGGGTGACGTCGTCAGAGTTGGCAATATTACATTGCGCAAAGGAAAAGCCCGTTGTCCCTTTCCAAGCAGAACTGGAGAGTGGAGAGTGAGGAGCAGAAGAAGAGGCTTCCTTGGCCGCTTCTGCTCAGCCCCCTCCCCGAGGTGGGGCTTGACTACTGCCTTGCTGCTGGACGGAGTGATGGGCTGGGGGCCTAGGAGTCGTGAGTTGAGTTAATAAAGCTTCAGTTTCCAGTAACGAAGTGGGCTTCTCGCTCGATTGCACAAGCTGCGCTGAGTAGTGTGCATGATTGCTGATGTCCACCAGTGAGAGAGAGGGAAAAGGGATAGTAGTAGTAAGCTTAGAAGAAGAAGAGGAAGAGGAGGAGGAGGAGGAAGAACTGGAAGCATTTTTAGTGTACTGCACTCAGCGCTAGCTGCTCGCGGTTTGCACCCTTTGCTTTTGCTTGAAGCTTTTGTTTAGTTGGGGTGATGGTAGCTTGTGTGTGCTGAAGTGAGTTAATGTATCTTGCTTTCATTTTGTACGTGGCTGGAGCGTGCTTCGGTTTCTACTCGCTCATTTTCGCGTTTTGGAGCCTGCTGGTTGATCCGGAAGTGACTGTGTAGGATCGGTGCGTCTTTCGAAAGTTTCTGTTGTTGCCCTTTTGTTTGAGAAGGTGGGATTCGCCTTCTTTGCCATGGTAGTGAAGATTGGTTTGAAAATGGTGCTGTGTTTTGTTTTTTGGACGGTTTGGGTTTGTTGGGGTAGAGGTCGCTCGCTTTGTTTTGATTGTTGAAAGTTTTGTGCTGCGTGAATCGATAGTTTTCTTGAAATTTGGGTTGGAGATGAATTTTTTGTTGAACTAGTGGCATACTAGGTGTTTATGTCGACTAGTGGTTTTTGCGCCTTTGTGGAGATTTGGGGGGAGAGTAGAGTTTTCCTGTGATAGAGGCTGATTTTTGGTTTGGCGGAAGTGCTGTTGACGTGTAAGATTCTGGTTGCGAGTTTTCGAAGGTTTTGAAATTGTCAAGCTAGCCTTCTGGAGTGTGAAATCCCACTGGGCGTCTCCAATTGAGCTTTACAGTGCAATTTTTGTGGTGGAATTGTGAGCGTCTTGCATCGTTACGAATACTGAGGGGAGCCTTGCATTGTAGATGAAGCTCATAGCGAGGAATCTAATATTGGTGAAATTGGTTTGCAGGTCTTGATGCAAGAAACTGAGTGCAGTATGGGTCGCAAGAAGAGAGGGTACTGTAGGGAGATTTTTGCTTGGAGTTTTCTTTGGCTGCTGTGTATATGTCAATTGATGGGAGCAGGAACGAGTTAGATCACAGGACAGGCTTCACATTTGGGAACGCCGTTTTGTTTTGTTGAACTCATTATGAACCCGAATTCAGAGCTCGAGCTATCCTGGTGGACGCAACTCCGGTGACTCTCTCTCTCAGTATGTGTCTGTTTCGGCGTAAGACGCCAAAGCAGGCCCAGTATCCCCATCTAGCACAATCGCATCCGCCGACACCAGTCGTTAGACCTCGCTTCCGGAAACCCCTAGAGGACAGCAGCTTGGATTTAAGCACAAGCTACACCCTCAGCCAGTCTCTCTCGAAGGAGTCTCGCGGCTCTCACAACTCGCAAACCTCGACAGGGAGCGCGATTTCTTTGGCGAGCTTGAAAGGGATGCTCTCTGACGGCGCCCAGATCTTCACGTACAAAGACATCGTCAAAGCCACGGAGCATTTCAGCAGTGGGAGGAAGCTCGGGAGCGGGACCTTCCGTGGGACGATCGCAGGACGGAACGTGACTGTAGTGGTTGAGAAGCGATTGAGCACGGACGTCGACTTCGTCACGGAGATCAAGAGCATCTGCAATTTGCATCACTCGAGTCTGGTGAAGCTCATCGGGGGTTGCATCAGCGGCGATCAATTGTATATGGTGTATGAGTACATCTCGGGTGCCAATTTGCGCCATTGCCTGCGCAGCCCTATTGCTCCGGGTTTCACAACCCTAAAATCATGGACGACGCGCCTTCGCGTGGCGTTAGACGTTGCGAAGGGGTTGGAGTATCTGCATGATCATGCTTCCCCGCCTTTTGTACATAGATATATCAAAAGTACCAGCATCCTGCTTGACAACGACCTCCATGCCCGAATCGCCAATGTCGGATTGGCGAGAATGCGAGGGGAGTCCGCGGCGGACCAAGTATTGGTTCCCAGCAGCCCCGCCAGCGGAAATGAAAGGGAATCAAACCCAAATCATTCCTCCTTGGGGGAGCATCCGTCCTCCCACCTCGGAATGCGCTCCATGGGCCGCTCGCTGCGGCGCTCGCGCAGCGTCAAGATCACGGGCACACACGGCTACATGGCGCCCGAGTATTCGCTCACGGGAATTGTGACTCTCAAGCTCGACGTGTTTTCCTTCGGGATTGTGTTGTTAGAGATTCTCTCCGGGCAAGAGCCTGTGAAGATACAACAGCAGAAACCTTACTCTGCAGACATGAAGAAGACGGTGCTCTCTGATGTGATCGCGGCCATCTTCGCCGACAGCGAGCCCAGGGCGAGAGTGAGGTCGTGGATTGATCCGTTGCTGCGCGACGCGTTTCCATTGGACTGCGCCTGTCGAGCAGCGATGCTGGCGAAAAAGTGCGTGGACGCGAATCCTGACGATCGACCGCCGATGAGGAATGTGGCGCTCAGCCTGGAGCAGATTTACATGGCGAGCAAGCAGTGGGAGGACAGCATGTTGGCGTCCAAGGATTTCATGACGTGCACGCTCACTGCGAGGTGACAAAAGGGAGATCCCACCGAGATGGACTCGGGCTTCAAATTTCTTGACTAGGATTTGAAATTTCGTATGGGCACGTACATGGCACCTCGAGTATCATTCGCCCATCGGCATCATCGCTCCGCGCGTCGATTGCTTTACTTTCGGTTTCTCTTTGTTACAGATTTGTCCTTGCAAGAGCCTGTGAAGATGCAGCAGCGAAACCCTAATCCCTCCAAGATGTAGAAGGTGTTAGCTTGCCGATGCGATCGCGGCCATCTTCATGGCGAGCAAGCAACGGAAAGTTCACAGCGTCCAAAGATTTCATGACTGCGAGGTGACTGACGGAGCTTCCTCCGAGGTGGTGGGCTTTAGTATTTGAATTTCCCATTACCAGAAGGGGCTTGAGTATCCTCTTCACGGGCATCGTCACGCCCTAACTTGACGTGTATTCCTCCGACATCGTTCTAGAGAAATTTTTCACCGGACATGAAGAAGATACTGGTTCTCCCCAGCATATTGGCGTCCCAGGATTCACAACTGCCCGGTGACGGAGCTGCCTCCGAGGTGGACTTGGATTTCGAATCTGAACTCAAATGGTTCGTTTCACTGGTGCAAGTGCGTGCACGCGTGCATGAGAGTGCCCCATTAGTGTACCATACTGTCTCCCAAACTATTTTTTCAATTTTGATCCTTGTATTCTATGATACCCTCTCTCTTCATTTTTGTGTTTTGGATCTTTTGGTGTGCTTGGTAACTGTTGGTGGAAGTCTTACGAGTGCTCTGAAGTGGATTGTTGGGGGTCATTAGGGTGTGTTTGTGAATGAATCGTGCGCCCTCCTTTCTAGGCTGAGAATTGTGAACTCTCTGAAAAAATTCTCCAGAAATTGCATCAATTTACTACAACTGATGCTCTCTGGGCACAACTTCACGGACAGGAGTGACTTTGTAAGGTACGGTAAGTAACCCAAAACCAACAAAACTAACTGTACAGTGCAGTGCTTTGGTTGTGTCCCGAAGTGCGGGATTCTAGTTCATTATTTCAGGTTTCTTAGTTTGTTGCTTGTTTTGGGTATATTTATATCCGATGTGTCATTGTGTACGTACAACTGAGTCAAGCTCTTCCCCTCTCTTTCCAAGAGCAATTTCTGAAGCTCTTTCCGTAAGATTTGCCACTCCCATGTTGTGGTCCCCGCGATGTAAAAGCAACTAAATTTTTTTTGGAAACCTCATCAGTTGATCCCTTATTATTATATATGCAAAGTTGTCTTCCATTGGCAGGACCACAACATGTGGTGGTTTACTTATTATTATTATTATTATTATTATTATTATTTTTATGTGATCACATGGTTATCACGACGGAGGTGTTTCAGTTCCGGCAGGAATTCTACGGAGTGCTCAGCAATTTTTGCTGCTTTCTTAATCGAGCATTTCGCATTTTTCTGAGTTTTGAAAACTGTTGTTATTCTGGGTGGCGTTTTACAATTCTGTATTGTGGGTCCACCCACCTCTGCGGCACTATTCCTGGTGATCAGATAGATCCTTAAGAACGTTATTTTGAGTTCATTCATGATCATACCTGAATGAAGTGCATGCACGTGAAATGTACGGAGCTCACTTTGGCGAGTGGTGATGAGCATATATATGCATTTAACTCTCACGAAAGAGGATTGGTGACGGAGCTCGAGGTGGATAAACTTCGAGAGCTCGGCAGCTTGCCATTCAGAGTAAGTTAATGGGAGCTACCTTAGCTTAGCTCAGCTTAGCTCGGCATAGGGCTCGGCATGTTCAGTTTGTGAGAGAGAAGCTAGGCCCCGAGGGTTACGCCGTGTCTGCAGCAGCTTAAAGTGAGTTTTTTTAATCCTATTGGTGTGGGTGCAGAATTAGCAAGATTTTCTTTTGTGGAAGTGAGTTCAATGCATTCTGCCTGCACGACCGGTAATGAGGAAAATGAGTTGTAGCCGACACAGAGGACTGAGTTCTCTTGTTTGGGTGGACTTCCTTCTCTTGAGGATACTCGGTCAAAATATCAAGCCCGCGGCACTGTGATGACTGCTGAGAAGCATCCCCGCGCCTGCCCGGCAAACTGGGTATGTAGCGGGGCTGGGCAGCAGTGAGTTCCCCACGGTGTGCAACTGAATAGGGCTGAGGAAATGCCAGCCACGGCCAAATTTTCTGAGCATTCAGCCAATGAAGTGCACTAAGGTGGGTACACCCAAAATTGCACCTCACCTAAAAGTGCCATCTACAGTTGTTGTAGATTTCTGAATTCCAATATGTAGCTATTTGGCTGGAGCGCTTTTAGAAACAGACTTTGAACCTTAATGACTTTTGCATACTGTATCCAAATGCTGCGTTTTTTGGTGCATTGGAACAAGCTTTCACTTGCCAATAAGACTATATAAAAAATTGATCAGACCAGTAATAGTTACTAGGCACAATACCAAAAAGTGGCACTTTTAGGTGTACCCACCTTAAGTGTAACTTGGTGTTTTCTAAATTCCAATTTCTAAAGTAGTTGTGCAGATCAAATCCTACTCCTCTTGCTTTGCTATATGCAAAAAGGTTAGTATCAATGTGTTGTACTAACAATGGCTAAATAATTGGCTTCATTATATGCACAAAGGTTAGTATCAATGTATTTTAATGACAATGGCCAATTAATTGGGACCCATAAGATGTGTTTAATTAGTACTACAAAGCTTTTATGTAATTGTCATTACTAATGATGAGCTATATTTGGGAGCTATTTAATTTTGTGCTTGAATCTTAGGCCTTATGTAGTAGCCATTGACAAGGCATTGCCGTGCTAGATCTTGTACTAGGTGTGAGATGAAGGATGCAACACAAAAGCTCAACTCTTTAAAATTGATGGCAAACCTTACTTGGTGCCCCTTCTTGGTGGGTCAATTGTGGGGATGCTATGATGAATTTTTAGTGGATGCCATTTTAGGAGAATCATCACTCACTTAGTGCACGTACATTGAGTGTTCATGATTTTGGAATTACAATGTTATTTGTTGGGAGAACCTAGTTGCTACAATCATGTGGCAAAGAATATTGATAAGTTTTATCATAACATTTAGTAGCCTTTGAAGAGGCTATCTTTTCTTCCCTAGAATCCTCATCCACAAAATTCACCTATATTTCATGGGGAATTGAAGTTAGCTTCAATACCAGGATAGTGACATTGTATTTATGGTATTCTCTATTTTTTTTGCTAATTATGGGATGAATCAATTAAATCAAAAAAATTTGGTAAGAAGGATTGTCAAAAATGTAAAGAATCTTTGGAATCAACTACTTCAGTGATTATAACTCTTTAAGTTTTTTTTACTAAAAATGTTTTAAAACTACCATTTTTGTTATGAGTATAAAATTTTAGAAAAAAAACATTTTTTGAAACATGTAACCATAGGATCTTGTAGTTATCTACTTTAAAAAGATGTGGAAAAAATTAAGAAATTTCCACCTTAGAGAATGCAAGAGATTAGCCTTTGAATTGATAAAATTTCTTTTCTTGGTCTTGCAATAAACCAGGTACCTATACTTTACAAGCTCACATTTGCACACTTATATGAATAAATGTCCAAAATAGTTGTAATTCTTTGAATTCATTCTTCAAGACAAGTTGGCTATATGCTTAAATGTTTTCAAATCATTTAAAATTGTACAACATATAGAAAAAATAGTAGTAAATACAAAGAAGTAGAAAATGATTCAAAGTACTAAATTGTGATTTTTTTTTATAGATTGAATTGAAAAATGCCAATCCCAATGGTTGTAATATTGTACTCTGTTTGTTTCTTGAAAAACAAGGATTTCATCATTTTCTTATGTTTCAATTTAGAACGTAGATTTTGGGTTCTTTTAACAATTAGGCCAAAATGATAATGGAGAGGGACATGCTCAATGGCATCTTCTTATGTTGGCTTAAATTCATGATCACATTGCTTTTTTATTTGTTTAAATCTTTGAAAAGTGCCATAGGCATTTATTTTAGATCTTGTTATTGTATGTGTAGGTCTGTTTTGGCAAGTTCTTGTTGAAATAGTTCACTTTTCTCAATTTGACAATTCGGCAAGCAAATAGGAACTTTTTCATTTTCAGCACTTTATAAGAACACTCCTAATTTTGGATAGATTCTTTCTATTCATGGATAAATGTATTCCACTTTCTATTTTTCCTCAAGAATAGTTTTTTCAAATTTTCAAAAAATTTGTAAATTAAATTTTTTTTTTTGACATCTTCCAAATTTCCTTGATTTATTCATGAAATTGACCTATATGTACAGCACATAAAAAAATCTCTTATTTGACATGTAGTTTGCTTTTGCTATACAGATTGAGGCAAGCTAAGGTAACAATGCAAATTTTCATTGTTTGGCGCTTGCTATTTCTCATCTATACCTTGAGATATGTAGTTTGTTTTGTTTGTTTATCACATTGAGATCTCCCGGCATGTGCATCCTTTGGTCATGTGCTTCATATCATTAAAAGCTCTTGGCAAGGAGGGGTGCATGGGCTTTGTTTCATGGCAATCTAACCTACAATGTGAAAGTTGTGAATTTTGAATTATTTTTGGTTCTAAAAACTTTTAAAAATTACTTTTACTTATATTTTGGTCACAATCTTGGTACCATCAAAAAGCCCTCAATGAGGAGGGGTGCACGGACTTTGTTTTGTGGCGTTTGGGCCTATGGTGTGAGAGTTATTGAATTTCAAAGTTTTTTTTATGAATTCAAAAATTAAATTTAACTGTCGCAACGTCACAGGGCACACTATGTACACTAAAAAAGTTATTTAGTGTTAGCAACACTATTTACGAACCATGACGCTGAATATCATTAATCCTACTAAAGTAAGTAACATTAAATCTAATTTCTCACACTAAAAGTACTCTCTGGTAAATCTCAAATATGAAGAGGTTTACATTTAGTATTAGAAAACTGTAAGTTCCCAAATGCTGGGAACTCTGAAAATGCTATGCTGATGTGGTCGAGAGACGTCCACGTTAGTAAATAATAATATTTTTTTTATTTTGATTAATTATTATATATTTTGAAATATCTTTATGAAAAAATAATTATTTTTAAAAATCATTTTCTTTCTTTTTAATACATTTTGAAGCTTTTTGAATTTTTTTTTTCAAAATTCTAAACCCAAACCAATAAGGGTCTGGTCTGCAGCAGTGGGAACAATTTTAAGAAGCAACCTTGAAAAGTCTTCTAGGGTTCAGAAATCCTTTTATATTTAAGACTGCACTAATTCCTTTAAAATTGAGATTTAGTGTTGTGTGGAATAGGGTGGTAATAATACTAAATGTAATCCAACACTAAATATCCTTTTTAGTGTAGTAGATGAATTGAATAACAGTATTTAGAACCGTGGGATACCCGGATGGCACCCGGATTGCCGTGACACCCACGCCCAACACTGGTTCATACCGGTAACTGAAACTCTTAAGAAGGAGCGGTGACAGGGTACCATGACCACGCTTGCAGATAAGTGAAAGCTCCGCGAAAAGGAGATCCACCCCCTTTAACCGCGTCCCTGGTCTCTGTTCCGTTCTCCGTCGTCCTCCATTCCATTCCAGCTCGCTATCACCGTAGTTTTTTGGATCCGTAGGCGTCTTTCTGAGAGTACAGATTTTCAGTTACTCAAAGCTTTTAAGAAATTGCCATAATTCGTCGACACTGATTTTGTATACGTGGAGAACTTGAGAGGATTTGAAGTGACGTGGTGGCATTGGCGGAGGAAATTGACGCAGGAGAAGAATGGCTGCTGTGGTGCAATGTGCGTGGATTCATGGTTGCCCAAGCTCCGTGAGCTCCAGCGGCAATGGCAGAGGTGCACAGTGGTGGAAGCCTCGGGATGTGAGTTGTAGTCGGAAGGCGGGGGCCATTCCACGGGCTAACGGGAGAGGAGTGGTGATGGCTCGGGGTGAAGAAGTTGGTGAAAGCTGCTGCGACTCGGCGGGAAATGTTTTCCGTTTTGCGCAGAAGGCGGTGGTTGCTTTGGCACTCGGTCTGTCACTCTCGATTGGAGGTTTGTTTTCCTTTCATCCCTTGAATAGGTCGTATCTTGGCGAGAGGAGGAGAGCTGTGATCGGTACTGAAGAAGGTATAGTAAATGGCTACACTTTAATAATTTTTCAAACGTTGGCAACGTGAGACTGCAACTCCAATTTTTTGTTACCTTTGGAAATTGAAGAATGTGAACATCTATCGTGCGCAATATTGGGATTTTTGGCTTTGGATTGGAATTAGAAGAAACTATATATTATTTTCAAAGTAAGTAAGTAGAATGTCGTGGATTTGTGTGATAGAGCCTTCAGAATTAAGAATGGAAGTGTTCATCTTCATATCTTTGAATGCTGGATTGTTAAACGTAAGGATTTAAGAATGTTTACAACTAATTCGATGATGCGTAACAAGACAATGACGTGTATGTGGAATGTACTCGATTAGTACAAATCGAGAAGCCTGTTTTCTCCAATTAATCGCTAGCTCTCACAATCAGGACAACCCTCACATTAGGGCGAGCTCTATTGAAGCTAATGCAAGTGTTGTAGCTTCTTTTCCTTCTTTTTAGGTGATTGAGGTACAAAACATGTGATAATACCCAGAATCTCGTATTCCCACGCCGAATCAAAAACAACATTGAGATTCTCCTGTGCGCGGTCCTTTCGCCTGGCATCACCTGAATTCGTTGTCAATTTGCCTCTCCTTATCTTGACAAAGGAGGGCTAATTGTGATGCTGAATCTACGCTACGGAAAAATGGAGAAAATCGTTTTATTTCGTCCTTCGACAGTAATAATTTGGGTGTTCTAAACCGTTTTCCAGTCTTTTTAAGAGTACTTACAGTTTATAATAGAGTCTTGGAATATAGAATCGAAGAAAACGGAGTCTAAGGCAATCAAAACGTAATTAAAAAATGGAATGAAACGGAAGATTCCGTGTTCCCGGATCGCTGTGCTGAACATGTTGAAGCTGATGCAAATGTTATTGCATTTCTTTTTTATGTAGGTTTTTTGTGGGAGCAAAACTTGTGGTATTCCTTAGAGTCACATTCCCAGGCCGAATCAAAGCAATATTGAATTTATCCTGTGCGCACTCCTTTTACACTTTAAAAATCAGATGGAATTTACGCACTTTGCAAAGACTAGGCACGATCTGCATGTTTGTAATTGCAGCTGGGAAGCTTTGAATGTCGAATTATTTCACAAAGAGCTGTGCTTCTCAGTACCTCTTGAAAGCAATATACTTGAGGTTCGGAAACCTCGAGCGTTCTGCTTCCTTGAAATGTGGTGTTTCTTCAAATTGCATGGTTTATGACGATCTGTCTTCTTACACTACCAATACCTACGACTTTGCAGATAGAGTTACTGATATGTTTGAATAAATAATCCTTCGCAGGGGTCGATATTGCGGAGGCTAAAAGACTTGAGGGTGTCAATAAACCAGAGTTACTGCCCAAAGAATTCACTACGGTTATCGACGTTGCTGGATTCTTGTCGGCCGGGCAGGTATTCAGCTGTTCTCTGACGTTGGTTGGAGCACACTTTTCCCCCTCCGCAGGGCAGCTTATTTCTAAATTCTAGAGGTGTTGTCTGCGGGGATCACTTACGCTGGGGTACTACTTAGTGTAGTCGTTATTTTATGTCTTGGTTGCATGTGATGAGGATAAAGTGCGCTATCTCAATGTTCTGGGCATTCATATAGAGTCGACTACTGTGAGGTCATTAGAGTCGGTGGCAGCAACGATCAAGTGCTGATAGTACTCTACTGGTGGGCTATTTAGGAAGACCGGATAAAGGATGCAGTCGCTACCCTTGAACAAGATACAGGATACAAGTTGCGGGTTCTTGCTCAAAATTACCCTACCACACCAGGTTCAAGATTCCTTGCTTCTCTACTTTCAAGGATATAGATTTTTAATCTAATCTATCCACATTGATTGCCAAAGACACCGGTCCCGAGGGCTGTGTGAATTTTCTAATGTCGAAGTATCCACGAAATTATCCTTCTGAATAACATTTTGCAACGAGGTAAGTTATTTTTCTGGCCAATTGATCTAATCATTTGAGTCAGTGACTTAGGGAATGACAAGTGTTAATTATTTTGCAGGTCTCGCAGTGCGCGACTTCTGGAGCGTAGATGACAACACCGTTGTATTTGTGGCTGATCCCAGCCTTGGTATGTTTCTGGAGTACCAAAGTCGCTATTCTGAGTTCAAATTTCTTGGCAATTAACCGAAGTCTTTCAAATATTTCAGTAAAGTGCAGTATTTTGACTGATATTGAGTTAGCTCTGGGTCCATGACTTTCCAGTATCGATTGTGCTAACGAAAGCTCCGGTTTCTGGTCGCAGGGAACATCCTAAACTTCAATGTGGGAGCCGGTGTAGATCTCAGCATTCCTCGAAGTTTTTGGACACGTTTAGCAGGGAAGTACGGCAACAAATTCTACTGGCAAGAGATGGTAAGCTTTTCCGTCGACGATTTACTTGGCTGTCGTCGGTGCTCCAATCGCTCCAACTGCTCGGAAGACAGTCGGGAAAACTTAGCGCTACTCTTGTTCCTGTTTAGTCTGGTAGTTAGTTTCTCTCCTACTGTTGCAATTCATTGCTAATCTGATCTTCTATTGCTTGAGCAGGGTGAGGATGCTTCCATCGAGGCTGCAGTTAACGCAATTGGAGAGTGTTTGAGGGAACCTGCTGGACCCAGAGCATGCTCAGACATCAAATAGAGGAAAGATCCATGTCCAAGTCAAATGACTTCATTCTTTGTAAATCAATCCAAGAATAATCAAATTTTTTATCAAATTGCTGTGAACTTGTTCTGGAGTCTATGACTTCTACTTACGAAGTGTTAGTGTCTTTTAGTTCAATCAAGAACAGACAAGAACTGGTGGGCACTTCCCTTCTCTATCTCTTTACTCCCTTTCATCCTGATGGAGATATGGATAGGGAACGAATTGGTGGGTATGCTCTATTAAGTTCACATATATATAAGTACATTGTGGTTGGTGATGGAGATATGGATAGGGAACGAATTGGCGAGTATGCTCTATTAAGTTCACATATATATAAGTACATTGTGGTTGGTGATGGTGCGTATGACCCAAGAAGTTTTTTTGCATCGAATCTCAAATTGAGTCACTGTGCTGCAAGCAGAAGCACAATTGGAGGTGAAGAGACAATTTGCGGAGACTTGCTTTGCTCTCCAAGACCAGAGACAAATTTTAGGTTCCCACAACACGTTGGATTATGCGGGTTTTCTTGCTCATGTTCTATGGGTAGGATTACTAGAAATGGATCTTGTGATGTTCGGACGAGGTTTCAAGTTTATTTCTAATACAATAGATGCAAGTCAAGATGCTTCGTTGGAACCCTCGTTAGATAGCTTGTGCGTCACAGGAAAGTCTGCGCGAGGCAAAAGCAGGTGTGGGGGATGGAGCTTCTGAATTGACAGAGATTGAGGTGGACGTTTAAACCGTTCCACATGAGCTTTTGCAACCAATGTCTACTCATCTTCCAATGGAAAGAATTGTCCGCTTGCAATTTCTAAACAAGGATTGGAAGCAAGCAGGAACTCTGACTTTATACAAGTATGTAACGAGGTCTATCCAAAGACTTCATGTTGCATTACAAATGATCGAGATATGATTTCCGTGTTACTGTAGAAAGAGAGAAAATTGCACCTATTGGTCCAAAAATTAAATCATGTTTGAGTGAGCACCGATCACTAAGGCAGCATCCTTCTACTATTAATAATGTTTAGTGTAGTTTTGTTTTGTTTCCAAAGTTTCCATCTGGTTGTGCAACTTGAAAAGATTACAGCAGCAATACAATGGCTAAACAACTTTATTACATTTGTGCTGAAATAACCACAAAAGTATATTGATTTATATATTATTTAAAATCTATTGTTTTCCTTTTGGGAAAACTTCACATTATTGAAAAATAATTTCAGAAACATTTCAACACTATTTTGAGAAATTTTGTGGCGCAACTATTGTTTAGCTCGAGCAATGGAGAAACTCTCAACTCTTCCAAAAATTGTGGCTAGTAAAGAGGATGCTCTTCATTAGGTGAGTACCACTGCAAAACACAGATCTGACAAGAAAGGAAAATTCTGATCCTGAAATGAAAGAAATGAGCTCCTGCCTTCTAAGAAGAGAAAGATGCTGCTGTTACTCACCTATTCTGTGCTCTAAAATAAAGCTAAAAAATACAGAACCTGAAGCTCTGAAATGGCTTCATCTATCTTATGTAATATACAAAACAGAGGGAGAGAGCCTCAACCCCAGCAATTTCCAAACCCACATAACTTAACCAAGATGCCTGAGGTCAATAAGACTGCCCAAAAGAGGAATATATTCATAACAAAAAGGACTTGGCCTGAGAAAACAACCCCTTCACCTGAGAAAGGCATCTTGTACTTATCAAGAAGTCCCACTTTAGCAGGTAGAGCTGCAAACGGAGAAAAATAAACATATATTAATGAATACACACCAGAAAAGCTTCCAAATTAGCACTTGAGCATGGTTACTACAGTTAAAAAGCCTTAATTAGGGGACTTGTTGGCGACTGAAATAGAACTGGAATGCTTCTGAGCACAATATTTTTGGAGACGCTGAATTTCAAAGTTGGTCCAAAACCTACCCTCGGCTCTCATGTTCAGAGAGTGTACATTTAAGAAAGGAAGACCCTGTAGGGTCGCAATTTAGTATAGAAAACTGAGTTGTTCTCTCTTCATCACTCCACAAACTTTTCACTTTCACCCTGAAACATTTTCTTCGATTCTGGAGTGCATGGGCATTTTTAAAATCATGGACTAAATGGATGTTTCAAGAGCACGAACATGAAACCCAGAGGCATTTGTTTGAAATCGGCTTAAAGAAAAACGTACCCATGGTCACCGTCTGTCAACGGCATGTCCACATCCTGGTCCTCCTCCATAGGACATGAACTACTAGTATCATCCGAAAAGTCGTCTTCGTCAGCATCCAACTCGAGCTGACGTCGAGCGACTTCAGCCTCCAAAACTTTCAAAGTGGCTTCATTATCGTTATCCCTTGCTTCATCCAAGGGTGTATATCCATGTCTGTTGCAAAATTAAATGTCATTTCATGACTTCGATCGAAAAATAGGACTGACCAAATTTTGGAGCATAGATCACATCCATATCCAAGACCCTAACCCTGGACTCTTGCAAATGTCTCAGACGACAACATCAATCAACTCCATCTAGAAGGTCAAGGACATTAGTTGCTTAACATACGAATAAAAAGTTTGGCGGCAAATAGAATTGTCAAGCATCTATACTCTGAGAAGCAAGAAAAGCGTTTTCGGTGAAATTGTTTCTGGAACTGTTAGACATAATCATAAAGAAAATCATGAAGGGAGATCCACCTATGGTCAAAAAGATCATACAGAGGTCAACCTATATACCATGGGAAATAATCTTTATGATAATAATATCGTTTTCATGATCTTCATGGGAAATAAATTATGATTGTAGAAGTTCTGCATTAGTTTAAATTTACTGTCAAAAACCCTGTTGAAAATGTTATTTTCCTCTTTCATGCAAAGAGCGCTGATGTAAATGTCATCGAAATCACATTATGCAAAGTGATCCCAAATTGCAGAGTAATAACGCACCGATCCTTGATAAGCACATCAGCACCTCTGTGCACCAGAAACTCAACATCCTTGGCTGTACCATCAGCTGCTAGAATGTGCAACGGGGTCCGTTGGGAGTAATCCATCTCGTTGGGATCCACCCCTGCCTTGACAAGCCTCTCCACAAACTCCATATCCCCATTGGCTGCTGCCTTGCACAGCTCATTACCAGCGTCCTGCCAACCCAGAATTGCCAGAAGCAAGAAATGATGAGAAACAAATCATGTTGGAATATGTTAAGGCACATGAACACCATTGAGAGAGAGAGACCAACCATGAAAGAGAAGCAGTCAGTAATAAGCGAAGTTGTATCTCCTTCACTCACTAAACTACTAACTTTCTGCATACCGTATGAAATCACTAGGCTTATTGTGCGCCTACAAGTGGTTTAGCCCCTTGTTCTTACAGCTACCTTAGTGCCATGGTGCTCTAGCTGCCTGAAAAAAGGGAAAAAAAAGAAGCAGCATGATATTGAAGAAATAGTAACATGCACATAGAGTCGAAATACTCTTGCTTAATTAAACTACCATGGAGAAACTTCATTCCAACACTCCTACTTAGCTAAGCACTAATAGTACATACGGAAGCACTGTGCTTGAGACTGGCATACAACCATCTATTCAACATTCAAGTACAATTTAAACTAAGCAACTATAAAGGAGATCACGGAGAAATGATAAATATCGAAGACATTGAAAAATGAAAGTACCTTCATATCAGGTTTGGCTCCATAATTACGAAGAATTTTTGCAGCCTTGTCGTGTCCACCTTTCAACGCGTTCAAAAGTGGACTTGCCCCGTCATTATCTACTCACATCAGAGAAAAAAAAATCAATGCTCCGCACTACGACTGGCAGAAGAAGCAAACGACAAAAAAAGGAACACAGACAAAAGAGGATAGTTTCCTCCCAGCTCAGACTTACCTTTAACATTGACTTCAGCACCCCTCTCCACCAGCAAGGTTATACACTCCAAATGACCCTTCCCTGCAGCGAGGTGCTGCAAAAGAACCCCAAACCGGAAATTCAGCCTTGGAAGCTACAACCGTGGGTCACTCCAGAAGGTAATATATCCAGGTTTAAACACTAGACTAATTTAACCTATTAGAGCGCGTGAAACTAATTCCCCAATTTTGAATCAGTGCAGGTTAAAATATTAACGTATTGTGCCAATTTCCACAAAAATAAATTTTTGTAGTGTCACTAATTTGTCGGTTACATTCTTAGGATACATCGCTGTAGTAAAGAGCCCACGCTTTATCAGTATTTTAGAAAACCAAGCCGCACAACATTGGTAGGATTTTACATTAGAGATTGTCTTAACCCCTAAATGCCCAAGGCACCAAAATCTGGTGTTTGCAAAACTTAGAAGTTGAATAAAACCTAACCAAATTGATGTTACTAGTTTATATTTTTTTGAAACTTCTCTTTGAAGTCTTGTTCTAGCATCAAAACCCAATCTTGAAAATGATTGATTATGAATTTTCTATTCAAGATTTTGTGCAAGGGTGTCCATTGCAATCTTCATTTTTCATAGTGTTGAGGGCTCTTGGAAACGAGCCTCAAATACATTGGAGCTTAAAGAAAAAATCACAATTTGAATTTCATTTTAAAAATTGTAAAGTAAATTTTGAGAAGCCATAAATTCATCAGGATTATGCATGTTAGTCCCTTTAACCTCATATTTTTTTGAATGACCAACTTTTTAGACTTGACATGTGAAAAGAGGATTGAAAGACTTCAACTCACTTTTGTAGTTTTGACACCCTCATGATCAAACATTATAATCTTTCAATGATATTGTTGTGTTTTCTTTTCCTTAAGTGATCTCTAACATGTCTAGTTAGAATTTGTACGGTTACATTTTAAAAAAAATTGATAGCGCTTATCAGATTGTTGGCTTTTAGTTCAATTTAGAGCAAATTCCAAGAAGCTCAATAAAGTCCTCGGGCATTTAGGGGTTGAAGGGAATAACAATTGACAGGGTTTAAACGGGTAACGTTTCTAGAATACCTCAAGGGGAGTTTCTACAAATGAAATCTCGGTCACAAACTCATTTCCAAAGAATGTTCTGCTTAGAGACTGCCATATCATCTCATTTCCTTAAATAGAAAAACACATTTCATACCAATGGTGTTCGTCCTTCGTAATCTGTTTCAGATGGATCCAAGCCCATGTTAAGAGCCTGCTGCAGTTGCTCCGCATCTCCTTGGGATGCAATGTCCCAGATGTTCAAACCAGGATTTCCAGGAGAGCGTGCGTTTGCATCTCCAGAATGGGCTTCCTGGAACTTTTCCCCCAACTTTGAAATGGCTTTGACCGTTTCTAATGCCGCCACTATGTACTGCGCTGCTTGAAGAGGGCTCAACACAGCAAAGACTTCCTGAATCGTTTGCAGTCTCAGCTCCTCAGCTTCGATGTAGATATCCCGAAGACCTTTGAGCTTGGGCTGCATGGCTTCCCTTACTTCCGCCATGTTCAAGGATTCGCTAGGAGGAGGATCCGCAGTCGTTACCCGTGTCATTTGCTGATCTGCCACCAACATCTGTACACCACCACAACAAGCTACTGATTGCAAGTGCCACTACCCTGAATTGAAATGAAGATCTTCCACATGTAAATTTCCATATGATCCCCAGTTCTTACTCACTGAATCAAAGATTCAAAAACCCGATTTAACAAATCTTAGAATAGCACTGTCTTTGTAACCACGTTTCACAATTCTATCATATACAAGAAATTCACTCTTTAGAATGATAGGCCCCAACATGCCTACTATAGGTATTATGAAACCTCACGTTTTCATCAACAGGCAATTTCTACATTTGTTAAACTTCTCCTCTTAGGGTACAGGCAAGAAAAGGTAAGCAAATGTTCAAAGACGTAATCCTTACAAGACTCAAATCCTCGAGGAATTCAAATATGAACCATGAATTGCAAGAGACCTTTAACTGGAAGCTAAACCTAAAAGCACTGCACGTCTGCAGCAGAAAGAAACCAATTTCCTACAAAGATACAAACGCAAGCCCTTCATTTCCACAATCTGCATCAGAGAAATTCCAGCAAGCGTCAAAACATGAAGACGAACCTGTAGTGCAGCGAGGCGATTTGAGATTTCGTCCTCTGCTCTCGAAGTATGCTGCTGCACGACATTCAACCTGAAAAACAAATACTTTACACTCTGAGGAAACTCTTAACCCCTAAAAGATCAACCCTTCTAAAATGACGAGTTAGCCCGATCACATCGTCGAAAATACAATTCAGACGGGGTCGGGTTTTATATCACTAGAATCAGAGCAGAACAAGGCATGTGTTGGTCACTAAAAATACAAATTTCAAAAAAAGAAAGGCCCCATATGATCGACACAAAACTTCAAAACAAACACGCAGGGGCCAATTTTGAGCTTCCTGGTTTTCTACGGGTTAACCTAAACAAACAAAACAGTCACAAAAGAGCTAGTGAGACCCCAAGAACCTAAACTTCGCATCACAAAACCCCAGGAACACAACATTCGCATTCCAAACCCTAAAACACAAACCTAGTAAAACAAATCCTAAATACGTCGTTCAAATGGCACACTTTCAAGAGATTAACAACTTCCCAGACACCAGTCTGCAACCACATAAGGTACGTCCACCTATTCGCAACCCCCACCTAATGCGTCACTATTTGCACTATGTCTAGGATAGATATTCTTGTCTTACGAGGTTTGTGTGCATGAATAAGAGAAGAATGACCACCCTATATTTAGACTCTGAAATGAAGATGAGGAATACCAGGTGATGCAATAAGCAAGGGGTCATAATAAGGTATGTTTTACTTATCTATACCGTCCTAGTTTTCAGAGCTCTAAGCACTTGAACGTAGCTGACGCAGAAACAGAAACATACATCGAACACACAAACTGCAGAAGTAGCATGGGCCCACCTCGCAAGCTGCTTGGCAGAAAGAGCCGCCATAGATGGCAACGCAATCCCTTCCAATAACTGCTGCAGATCATTCTCCATTTGAATGCCCATCAAGGAGTACGCCAACACGACAGCCGAAGTCGGTCGCCACCCTCCCATCCACATCATCCCTGCTTCAAACGGCGTCTTCCACGCACCAGTTGTGAGATAGGAGACATCCTCATGTGCAGCTCGGATCTTGGCGTGCACAGCTTCCGAGTAATGCTGGTAACACTTCCTCACCAACCTCGCGAGCGCGGGTTCGTTGAAAGGAGCCTCGGTTGCCTTCTTGAGCTCCATCAACATCGCATCTTCTTGCAACAGCCATGTGGTGTAGAATCGATGAAAGGAGGGAATGGACAGGAGACGAGCTTGGCTTTCGCCTTCGTCGTTCATGGCTCGAAGGGGCTTGAGTTTAGGGTTGTTCGATGCATCCCCCATCAAGGAGTCTGCTAACCCTAAAAAAAAACAATGGAATCCATTAGATTGAGCGTCTTTGGTTTAGGTGGTAATGGTTTGACGAGATTTGTAGGAAGAGAGCAGAAGAAGGACTTGCATTAAAGTTAGAGGGCAAAAAGAACAAAACACTATAGACTGTGAAGGTTTCAGGATAGATGCCACAAATGGAGTAGGAAGAATAGAAAGTCATTTAGTAACTCTGTTTTGTGACGGTTTTTGGAAAATGACACAACTTGCTTTCAATAGGGGCTTGGGGTTTAGGGAAGGCGTGATTCGATGCATCCCCCATCAAAGAGTTTGTTAACCCTAAAATGACACAATCGGATTCGCGTCTATTATATCGGTAGTAAGGCTTCACGAGCTTCGTAGCAACGGAGCAGAAGGACTTGATTTAGAAATTAAAAGGTACAAAGAAAGAAACACTATAGACTTTGAAGGTTTCAGGAGAGATGCCACAAAAGGAGCAGGAACAACAGAAACTGTTTTCGGGGACTCTGTTTTGTGAGCACTTGGTTGATGTTTTTCAGAAATTGACGCAACTTGCTTTTGATGCATGAGAAGAAATGCAGGTTACCTGTGCGAGCATGCTGTCCTAGTAGCACTGGTTCCCGCATTTTCCAGTAGTTGGGTGGCAACCCATGCGCATTCTCATAGTTTCGTGAACACCATAGCTTCTTCTTCTTCGTTTCCAACTCGTTTTCGACTCATAGCTCTGTCAACACAGCCAACCCATGCCGATGCAGCTTCACCCCCGCTCTGTTCCAAACTTCTAATCTACTCGTCTTGCCCTCGCAAACCAAAAATGCTTGTCCAGGGAAATTTCCAAACGGTGCAATAAAATAATTGTCAGAAAACGCGTAATTCAATTTCCTGCAGTCCAACAAGTCCCAGAAGAAGGAGATCAAAAACACAATCAGACAACAACCAACAATTTTTTAAGGCAATCTCTGCCCACCAAATCTGTAAGTGCAAAACACCCAAAGAATAAAGCAATCAAATGAGAGATAAAAAATGGTACCAGATGAGGAATTGGAATTCCTAGCTATTGTCGGTTTCTGATCCCGGAAGCTCTAGTGATGATGTAACTGGGTGGAGAATCAACAACAGGCGGAGAACAACACTGCGTAAATTTCTGAAAGAGAGTAACGTGCAAAGTGAAGGAGGAAAAACATCAACAAAGAAACCAGGCGCAGCCAACAAATCCACGAGGAGCAGGCGTGGATTTGTGGGTACAAGGCAGACTTCGGCAACAGCAGCAGCAGCCTCCCTCGAAACCGCGGTTGTGGGGCCTCACCCTTGCAGCCCCTGTAGCCCTTCTTTCCCGTTCTTATGTTGTGTTTGTCGTTTCTACCTTTCGTGCTGCTGGTTTTTACCATGCTGCTATTACTTTTCTTTTTCTGTTTCCCCCTTTTCTTTTCCTCCTTTTTTTCCTCTTTCATTTTTGGGCATGAAAAGCTTTTGAAAAAAGACGCACAATGACCCTCATAACATTCTCTTTGAAGATAATAATACATGGAAAACTATGTGTTTTACTTTGACCACTTAAAATGAATCTTTTTTCTTTCTTAGTGAATGAATGGACTAACTCACATATGATATATTACAAGATTTATGATTCTATTACAAAAAGAGATTGTAAATACAATAAGTCTAAATATATACAAAAATCAAAGGAATGACAATGTACCTTATTGGTTTGTACATATGGGGTAAAATAGTAACTCACCTTACAATGAGCAAGCACAATCTATTATAATATTAAGTACAGATGTTCAGGATTCCTATCATGACCCAATGTCACAAAAACGGTCACATTTTCATCCAAAATATATTTCATCCAAAATATATTTCATCCAACCTATTTTCTCCTAAGTTCAATCAAGGCTACACACCAACAAATCTATGCTAGTATTGTATAACCACATAGTGCCCCTCTCCCACGCTATGAAGGTATTATACTTTGCTAAATCCTTAGGGACAGGGAGAATTGACCGCCTCGCTCAACCACATCAAGTCATTCCAAGGGTACAAGTAAAAATAAAAGCCCCCTATTTCATGCCCTAGTAATTTACCTAGTGTATCTCTTCCAACTAATTTTGGGTCTGTAATCACAAATATCAATTCAAAATTTGCAAATTTTATCATAAGTGGAAAATAAAAAATTCCATCATTTTTCCAAGTGGCTGAGCAAGGGGGTCAATTCACCCCTACCTTTGGGAGGATCCGGGTTGGCCCCCTCACTCGGCCTTACCGTGTTTTATCAGAGGTGCAATCTAAACAAAAAGCCCCCTAGTTTGGGCCGTGATCATCCCTACTTCCTTCACCCCCTTGCTAATCGAGGGTCTCTGATTGCAAATATGAATTCAAAAATTGCAAAAAAAAATTTGTGTGAAAAATAAAAAATTACAGCATTTTACGTAAGTGGCCGAGCGAGAGGGTCAGTTCACCCTACCCCTTAGGAGGGACTTATTAGTTAATTTATTCCATGATTGAAGGTAGCCGAAAGAGAGAAACGAGCAGGGAGAACTGACCCCCTTATTGCCCCAGTCAACAACAAGTTGACTAAATTGCCCCTTATTTTGTGTCATATATTTCGGATTTTCTTCAAGCCCTCCGGCTAATTGAGGGCCTCTCATTCCATATATGAATTCAGAATTTGCAAAAAATAAAATTTGCAAAAAATAAAAAATTCCAGGGTTTGCCCCGGCGGGGCAATAAGGGGGTCAATTCACCCTGGCCCCAGTCACACAAGCGGCAAGCGGCAACTTACCCCTTTTCAAGGATCCCAAAGGGGCCCCACTGCCAGGTAAAACAATGTTCTGCGATGAAGTAGACCCCCACTTGCCTGTGCTCATACAGGATATTACATCCCATGATGCCTTGGCACTCAGTCTAGGTTTTTCTTACTTTTTCTTTTTAGAAAAAACTTTTAAAGTTCTTAAAATTTTTATGGTACCAAAAATAAGGTTGAGGCACCAAATGTCAACCACACCTAGTAGCCAATCTGTAGGGAGCCCTATTTTCAATCAAGTCCAAAACATATTTCCAAACACACCTTGAATTGTGTGTTTTGGTCCTTTTTGAGGCCAAGACTAATAAGGTAATGACACATGTCCAAATTAGTGAGCAGAAGAAGTGAACGGAAAGCAGTTAAAGCATTATCGGAATTAGGAGACTTTAGACATTGGCTATTGGTCCGGAGTACTTTTTGCTTCCCAAAATTCACTGTAAATTTAGTTTTAGAAATAAAATTCTGAAATTTTTTGTATCCCCATATTTCTTATCTTCCTACATGGGAAAAATTCCCACCACCTCATACTGTGCAAAATCTGCTCTGAAATTGCTTAAATGGTCGGCTACTGGTGCCTCAAGCTTACTCCAGTTGACTCCGCCAGCAGGAACGGAAGGGGCACCACTTGCAAGACACCCCCCCCCCCCCCCCCCCCTTGCAGTTGCCAGCTTTCCTCTTTCAGTTGCCCACTTGCATTCCAGCAAGATAAGTTCAGGTAATTCCTTCCCTGGCCCGCCCATCATCGACTGGCTCCCTACAGAAACGTGCGTTGAATCTGCGCCGTCAAAAGAGATGGGCCTCAATCCTACCCATCCGTCTTCCTCCAGGCTCACTGGCCGGAGCAACCCACGGTCATAGGCTCATCCGTGGAATTAGGGTTTCTTTTCGTGTGACCACTAGGGAAGGAGGTTCTAAAAGCCAGTTCACTCTCTAAAATTGTGCACCTCTTGAAATGTACAATATTTGTACATGTTACTTTTTCATAGCCTTCATCAATGTGCAAATAGTGTATATTTCAGGAAGTGGATGATTTTAGCACATCATTTAATAACATGTTATGACACTGCCTTATCTCTATAGTGGACAGTGTGGCATATTCCACGTCCAACAACCTCTCCATCCTCCACCTCTTTAGTTACTTCAATAGTTATTGATGAAACACTATTGGGTGCAGAATATTGCACACCCTCCATTGTAGAGAGAAGGCAGTGCCAACCAATGCTACTAGATGTTATGAGAACCCTATGTCGTTTCAACTTCAAAACTTTGTAATTGATTTCATGAAGCTCCAAAAAATATGTTATAACTTGGGTTAGATGCCAATTCTACTTGTCTTTCAAGGAAATATTACTTTCAAACATTTCAAGAAGGTTTACCTCCCCAAAATTCTATTTCATCTTTTCAATGAACAATTTTTTGACCTCTTACCTCAATGCCAAGATGTAGGACCCCCGTCCTACAAAGTGGATCCTACAAGGTCAATTTTGTATTCTACAAGGTACTTGTAAAAAAAACTATTATTTTACATGTCAATTCTATATTGTTTGCCCCTCCTAGCCAATTTGAGGCCTTTGGCTAGAGATATGAATCCAAAATCTGTAAATTTTATCATGTGTGGCAAATAAAAAAATTCATGTATTTGTCCTAAAGATAAACACATTTTTTGGGGCCCACTTTATGTAGCAAGTTTGGTATTGTCCCTTTCTTTTGTAGCCTTTCCTCTATCTTTTTGGCCAATGATTGATATGGTAGTTCCTTTAAAAAATGTTGGTCATTGCATTTGATCAATAACTTTCAGACTCGCTTTTAGATGATCCAACAAAGTCATTACCACATATAAAAGGTTGGGTTCAACACTCAAGTGCCAAAGTTGAATTTCCACAATAAATTCTAAAGGGTTCACGTTACTTCATACCAATCACTAGGTGGCATGTGACATTTTTATCATTTATGAAAATGACTTAGTTTATGTCAAGTTTGATCTTCACATGAGGTATGAAGTTTGTTGACTATTAATTGTGTAAGGATGTGGAGGCCCCAAAGTGTCCAATGGATGACTTTCTACATCACTAGAGAAATGAAAAAAATACACCTACTATATTGGTCCAAAAATCATGTTATTTTTGGCAAAGTGCCTTGGTCATAGGTCTCGTCTTTTTATAGTTAAGTTAATATTAAATATGGATATGTCACAACAATATGGACATTCCTTTAGAAGAAGAAAGATTTTAAGTGGACTTAGGATTTTTTTAATTTGATCTTTTATGGAGTGGAAGTTGAGATCTTGGGTTAAAAAATTTAGTTGTAATGATGCTTACATCCATGAATTTTATATGAAACACTATGACTAAAATATTTAGAATAGAGATAAGTATCACTTATTCATCCAAAATATGTCCATTAGTCCAAATGTAGGATTTGGATTTCGCAATTTCTATGACTTTCCAAGACATTGTGTAATAAACTACACCAAATTCAAGATTTTGAATACAAAAACACAATATATTGTTAAAAGGGGTCCACTTGGCAAATTACCATAGGTCCATAAAAGATGTCCCGAGGCAAGAATTTCGGATTTTGAATTTTGCTAAAGGAAAACATAAAACATTTTCCAAAGAGCCAAATATGTCCAAAATTTGGGTTTACAAAATGTAACTATTCAATTCAAAGTCTTTAGAGATTGGTTTTTTGCCTCGATGAGCACCTCACTTAAGTATTTGCAACATTGGGAGGGATGACATGGAATTCTACATAACAATTGCAAAACATAAATAAAGACAATAGTGACAATGGAAAATGCAAGTGACAGTGACATAGAACTTAGCTACATTGCCAAAAGTTAAAACAACTAAATTGAAAATAGAAACACAAGTATAGGATTGAACCTAAAGTAGGTCAGGATCCAAATCCTTGGGAAACCCTCAACAAATCGCACTAACGCAAAACTACAACAATCACATTCAACAAAGTAAACCAAGAGCAATCAAATCAGCAAATCCAAACCCTCAAGAATCCCTCAAACTAATCTCTTAGGAAATCCTTAGGAAATCACACAATCAAACAGAGCAAACGTCAAAGAGGCAACCAAACATATCACACCGAACATCAAACTTGCAATGCCGGACAAGCAACAAAGCTTAATCAGAATCATCAAGGAGGTGATCTCAAGGACATCACATGATTAGATTCAGTAGAACAAACCAATGTGATCATCAAACTCATAATTCAGATCAATTTGAACATCAAACTCACAATGCAGGACAAGCAACAAAGCTCAATCAAAATCATCTAGGAGGCAATCTCAAGGAAGCCATATAGTAGGAAAATCTTCAATATAAAGCTTTCTACTGTGAGCCCTTCATTCGCCACCTAAGACTCATTTTTCTTTTTTTCAAATTTTTGCATAATATATTGTGTAAAATAGTACAAAAAGCCCATAAAAAATTGTAAAACCCAAATAAGTGTGTTACATGCCAATATAGTATTTGATCATATTTTTTAATGTTTCTATCCACTTAAACTGGAATCTTGCTTATAAATAGATTGAAAACCACCAAAATTCAAATAAAACCTATTTTTGGTAGGTTTATCTAAAATAGTTCCACCTAGCGTGCATGTAATGAAGTTCACTAAAATAGGTCAGAGAAAACTTAATAAAAATCATATAGCCTAGTTTCATGGATAGATTTCAAATTCCCAATCAATTTCATTTTTTTGTAAAAATCTCAATTATTAACCTTTAGGTTGGAAAACATGGCGACAGATCAATGAAGGGAATCTATAGCCAAAGGACGGTAATTTTGGGTTGAAATCACACCAAAAATTCTATAGCGGAGTTGTTTTGCCAAGTTTCCTTGCAATGTCAAAGATTTTTTGTAGTATGAAAGATTCTCTAAATCCAATAAGTAAAAGATAGCGCAAGATTTTATCCCCCTTTAACAATCATATAGAGCCTAAATTTAGGCTTACACATCTTTTGTCAAATTCCATAGGGAGTCCCTAAAAAAAATTCAAAATTTTTTGATACCCAAAAGATGCCTCTTTAGATAGTCAATTGCTCTAATGTTCAATAGAAAATTTTCATAAGTTATCCACATTGCAGTAAGATCTCATTAAAAATTAAATTTTTTTTATATCAATAAAAAGTTCCAACCAATATGAGGACATTTTGATAGCTAAGAGTATCAAAACCAACGAGATCTCCTTGAACTGGTAAAATTAAAAATTATAGTGGAGTTTGACTAGTATTTTGGATGCCCACAGAATTGGAATGAGGTTCAAGTTAGGTCTTTTGATATTCCCTTACACCTACTAAAGACCCTAAGCTAATTACTTTTCTCAAAAAAGTTAAATTTTAAAAGTTGAATTTCTATCTTTTTTGGTTGTTAAGTTAGTGCTAGGATTTGTTGAATTTTTAGCATGAGAAAAAAAGGGGGATTTTTAAAATTAATAATGGCCTTCTGAAGTCCCCAGGGAGTGCACTCCCTCTTTCTTTAATGTTGACATGTGAATTAATGAAGGGTAATTTTCATTGCATTAACCTAAATTTTATACAATTAATCAAAGGAAATTAGCATCCATATTATGGGCTTTTAGACTTTAGAAATAATGAAGGATATACAAAAAAAAATTCTAAAATAGCCCCACCAAAATTCACTTCTAAAAACTTGAACTTTTTAATAGTATACTCAATATAGTATAAATCCATGAGTTGTACACTGAATTCATAGAGGTGTAAAAATTTATGGTTTATTAACCCCTAAAGCCCTGAGCTGCATTTTTTGGCAATATAGCAATTTTGGGCAACTCATTACAAGTGGAGTTTTTATTTTTTTTCTTTGAAATTTTGACACAACATGTGTCCAAAGAGTAGCTTCAAGGCCCAACAATTTCATAACTTTTGATTACACGGTTAAGAAGTAATGGCATGATATGTTGTTTTGTTTGAACGTTGGGCAATCCAGGTAGATGAAAAAACTTCTTTAAAAAAAAATTCTTTCAAAAGTGAAATTTCAAATTGATTCTTTAGGTTTTTACATACATGGTAAGCTTTGAATCATTCCATTTGGATAAAGGAGTCAAAAGTTACAAGGAATTTTAGTTTGCGGATAGGTATGGTTTTCAAAGACTCCATACCTACCTACAAACTAAAATTCCTTGTAACTTTTGACTCTTTTATCCAAATGGAATGATTCAAATCTTACCATGTATGTAAAAACCTAAAGAATCAATTTGAAATTTCACTTTTGAAAGAAATTTTTTTTTAAAGAAGATTTTTCAGCTGCCCAGGTTGCCCAACGTTCAAACAAAACAACATATCATGCCATTACTTCTTAACCGTGTAATCAAAAGTTATGAAATTGTTGGGCCTTGAAGCTACTCTTTGGACACATGTTGTGTCAAAATTTCAAAGAAAAAAATAAAAACTCCATTCACAATGAGTTGCCCTAAATTGATATGTTGCCAAAAAATGGAGCTTAGAGCTTTAGGGGTTAAGGGTCAACTAGAATCCTATGTGCTTATTGTATAGGCAAATTTATATTTGGATGAATGAACTTGTGAATGAATGATATTCTCATTGGCTAGGCACTTCCGTCAGTTGAGTTGTTGACTAGCTAAGTGGCAAGGTGAAAAGGCAATTAGAGTTCAGTGAAGTTTTCTAAATGTTAGGGTTTTTGTTTATGGTGGCAAAGGTTTTTTCAAATTTGCTTGAGAGATTTCAAATTCCTATTCAAATTTGGTTTAGGGTTTACAAGGATCAAGGAAAAAATTTGGATGCTTATTATAACTATTTGTATGTCAATTATTTGTATGACTTTCTACTATATTGTATTTATAATGAACATAAGGTATAAAAAATTGACACTCAAAATTTTTTAACTAAAAGATAGGGTACATGAAATAAATACCTTTTAGAAATTTAGGTAAATGAGCCCCCTATAAATCCCCAAAAATCACCTATATAGCCACTAAATAACATGGGCTTGTTTGCAAATGATCAATAAACTTCCTAAATAGTGCACCCCCAAGCTGAAGCCAAAGGGGCAATCTGTTCGTGATTTGGAGTTAATTTCCAAAAGTTAAAAAATGAACATGTGTAGAAAGTAAAAAATAGTTATATTGGAATGAATATCCTAAATAATAAGTTTAAGATACAAAAATGATAGGAGGTGGGTGCCCTTAGAAGAATATACATGAACACTAATATCTCTCAAAACACCCCTTGTAGCCATTTTTGAGGCTCGCGTTCATGTTTATTCTTTTATTTGGATATTTTAACCAAATTTAAGCCAAGTTGCTAAAACGTGTGTATTTTGTGTCTTTGTTGAAACTTTGAAGGATTTGGGGGTACCTTCAAATTTGATAACCATTTGATGTGTCTTGTTAGAGTTTTTGGTATACTATTTGGTATTTTTATTGAGTTTTGTTGAATTTACTAACCCTTTGTACTAATCATAGAGGGTTTTTTCCTTTATGATTAGTGATGCCACTTAGGAAAGGCGTTTAATGTTATTTAAGTATTTGGTGAACTAAAACAAATTGTACTAATATTTTGTAGCATTATATTTACGCTAACCGGTATACTAATTTGTATTGTAATTTGGTTGTACTAACATGGTTGTTGCTCCGTATTTTACGTTTTCCTATATGAAATGGTGGAGCTTTGGCTTACTAGTAGCAAAATCTATAGTATTTGAAGTGATTTTGTAAGAGATGGTAGAGCTTTGACTTTATTATTTCCATCATACAATCAACAACTTCCACCATATTTTTAAACTTAAGCATTAAGAAAATTTTAGAAGCCTTTGGTATGCTTTGTCTCCCAAAATGCACTAATTGTTGTGAGAAAATCTCAAAAAAATCCAAGTTCTTTTTTATTTCGTGGCCAACTCTTGTTCTGTTGACTAAAACAACAAAACATCCAATAGGTAGGCAATCCGTTAGGGTGATCAAGTCCTCAGTAGGAGGCTTGACTACAACAACTAGCTAGGCTAATTCGAAGCCCGAGATTAGACAATCAACTTCCAATCCAAGTGGCCATCCAACTAGGCTGAGATTGGATATTGATCCCTCGGCTTGCTAGTAGGCTAGTTAGCTCAAGTTCCAGCTAAGCAGTGTGTACAGGGACTCCAGCCAGTAGTGTACGAAGTCAGAGAGGGGGAATTAGCCTCCTCCCCTTCACTAATCAAATCATTTAAAAAAAATTAGGTGATTATAAAAAAACAAAGGGAGAAGTAGGGGAAGGTGGAGTAATAAGAGAGGGAATGGAGTCAGTAATAGAATATTAAAAGTACAAAAAATTATTAGAGATAGGAAATAGAAACTAGTACCTAAAACAAATGACAATTAGACATCTCTATATTACCACTCTTTCTCTCAACTATCATAGAAAGTAGGGGAATTCAAAAATCCAAGTAGAACTATAGAATGAAGTAAGAAACCAAATTTGGGAGTGTTATGCAAAGTAGTGAAGGATTTGAGAGGTTGAAGAAGGATTAAGAGGAAATCTTTCAAATAAATTAAGACCATTAGAAATTAGGATAGAATAATAATTGACTTGAATAAGGAAAAGTGATTCATTATTATTTTGAAATTTGAAACATTATTGTATCAATTCCCAAGTCAACTTTTGGACTACAATAATGGAGTTTAGATAAGTAGAAAAAAAATGAAAGAAAAATTAGAAAATAGAGAGTTCAAACCAAAAATTGTAAAAAAAAACTATCGTCTTAAAACGGTGAGTAAAAGTTCTACAGGTGCTTTAAGATGGAAAATGAAGAAGGATAGAAGAATATTTACAACAACACTTTAAGATGAATACTATACTATAACTTTAACGTAATACTATATTGTAAATTTGATGTAGTACAAACAGACCCTATTAAATACAATTAATTGAATCCAATTCTCTTGCCACTAAATTACATGTGTCTAAAAATTAATGGACCATATTTTTTGGCTACCTACATTTCTTATAATGGACTTGCCACTTTTATGTCCCCTATTTTATATGTAATTTTTTATAAATATTTATAAATACTACTGAAAAAGAATTGAATCCACCCTATATTCTACTGCACATAGGTTCCTAAAATGGGAGAAGTGTCCCCCCAAGCAGAAAGCAAATCAATGTACTTGTACCTTTTAAAGATGATAAAAAAAATTTAGCTTTTGGGGGCATTGATGCCATTGAGGTTGTTTAAATTCATTAGGTCCCAAGTTTCTAACTTTCTGTACATATGGTTTAAGACAAAACAAATTGTAATTCCATCAAATAGAAATATGCATCTTTAATAAGATTCTCACCTTCATCCACATAACATTCAACATTTTCACATGAATATATTTGAAGTTTCCAAATGCTCCTCAACAACTTTAAGGAATTTTTTTAGAAGTTTACTTACATACAGTTATGCAAACAAAGTGTGAGATTTCAAGGTTTATCATAAAGGTTTATTAAAAAAGTCAAAAAATAATCCATATTTCATTTTTGAGTGATGATGATCACTTACATCACTAA
Source organism: Thuidium tamariscinum (assembly GCA_947034885.2). Lineage (NCBI taxonomy): Eukaryota > Viridiplantae > Streptophyta > Bryopsida > Hypnales > Thuidiaceae > Thuidium > Thuidium tamariscinum. Next base: position 35,928,525 of record OX344749.2, on the reverse strand, counting down.
AAAAGTATTGAAAAATAAGTGAAAAAACCTAAACAAGTACCAAAAGTGAATGAAAGTTTACATTCATTTGATATTCAAATGTCACTACCCATTGATTGTGACTAATGTATCAAAGTCTAAATGTTCATACCACATATAAATATTAATTTTTTTTGAATACATAGCATTCTAATTATTTGCATTGTAATAACTTTTTCTATGTTAGATTCTCTAACCACGATGACTACAATAAAATTGCTTTTTGCTTACAAATTACTGTCAATGTTTGTTATAAAATAGAAACAAATGCTTCATTGTTTGAAGGTGTCTATAGATTTAATGGATCATGATTTCTTTTTGTCAAATCATCACCCATATCACAAGAGTTCATCATGTCCTTAAAATATGTATCTTCAAATAAAATCTTGCATTCTTCTGGAATGTCTAGAACCTCAGTAAACGGTACACTACTTTGATGCATTAGTGGTGACGCAACACTACTCGAATTTGGAAGGGGAAGTGACGTTGTTGTTGGAAGATCTTGGTCATCACAAATACCCAACTCTTTTGAATTATATGCTTTTGGGTTATTGTTATCACTTTGAGATGCAAGTTGAAAGGAGCCATGTTGTTGATTTACAGGAGGTGCCAGATAAGTTGCTTGATTGAAATAATTATTATAATTATGGATTTGAAATGAAGGTGGATGATGCCATTGCTGATTTCCAGTTGGAATTTGTTGTTGTGCAAGAATTCTCTGTGGATTAGAGTAATTCTGTGGGATTTGAAACTGATCGTGCAATGGTTGACTTCGTGTTGCAGTTTGTCGGTGCTGCATCATAGTTCTTGGGTTTTGAAGATTGTATTGAAATGAAGGATCCAAGTGGGGTTGCCGAATTTCAGTTTGAATTTGTTGTTGTCGGTGAACATTTCCTTGATTGTAATGATCGTTATGAACGAGAGGTTGATGTTGAGATTGCTGAAATCGAGGTGCAAGTTGTTGTTGCTGAATCGCTGTATGATCATTTTGAAATTGCAAGTGGGATTGTCGATTTGCCGTTGGAGTTTGTTGTTGCAGAGAAGGTGTTGGATTTGAAGGATGATGAAGAAATTGAGCTTGAAGATGGAGTGGTTGAATTCGAGTTGGAATTTGTTGTTGCGGAGAAGGTATTGGATTCAAAGGATAATGATGAAATGGAGCTTGAAGGTGGGGTGGTTGAAATCCGGGAGCACTTTGTTGTTGCAAAAAAGTTCTTTGATTGTAATTATTATTTTGATCAAAAATTTGAAGATGGGTTTGTTGGAATTCGGGTGGAACTTGTTGTTGTAGTGAAGCTATTTGTTGATGCAACTCTTTTGATGTTGTAAGTTGAGTTTGAACTTGATTTGAAGAACGTTCCTCTGTTTCCACCAATGTTACAGCCTTTGATTTTTTGAGTGGTGAATAGAGTTTATTGCATACTTTGCACGCATATCGTGGTTGGTTCATACTCCCATTGTTGTAGCCTCTAAATTTTGCATTATTTACTGCGCCACACTTGTCGCATACCTTGTGAAGATTCTTCAATTCCTCTGTTTCTTCTTTTGGTGGTCTGGCATACCCATCCTTGTGGTTTTGTCGTTGTGGTTTAGGATTGAAAAAGTATGGTTTGCCCTTAACAACAGTGCAATCTAAACATTGATAACGTGGTTGGTCTTTTTTTTTGTTATTAAAAAATTTGAATTTGACGTTGAATGCTCCACAACGGTTGCATTTTTCTCCCATGTTGGATGATTCCTTCCTATGAATTTGAAAATTGTTTTTTGAAGAAATTGCATATCAGAATACGTTGTAGAAAGTTGATATCGAAATCTGTCACACACTTTAAATTGCAATAATTTATTAGTATTGTATTCAAACTTCATATTCACAAGTATGAATAACTTTCTAAGTGTTGGTGCAAAAAACAAAGACATTGTCAAGAAAAATATGCCTAATAGTATTGCATCCTAAAAGTTAAAAGTAAATTACCTTCTTATATAAAGAGTAAATAAATCCTAATATATTTTGATTATATTGATAATGTTCATACATGTGATGTAAGTTCTAGAAATTAGAATCATGTTGTTAGTTTATAGGTGAGTAGTTGGACATGTCCAGTTGCTACATTTATAACATTATTTTACTTTTTTCTATTTTTTCTATGTTAATTTTAGATAAAAATACTAGAATAGCCCTTTGTTGTTGGCCCAGAGTAAAAATAAATAAAAATCCATGTTCACAAAGTAAAAGATAATTTAATTCAATCAATTTGAAAGCAACTCAAAATCTCATAACTTTCACACGATAGGTTCCACTACAAAAAACAAGGGTATAAATGACTTGTGGGTGAATGCAAAAAACACTTGTACTATTTTCCGTCGAAAGCTAAGTGCTGATCTGTTTTTTGGCCATAGCTTTTGCATTTTTGCTCGAAATGACTCAAGATTTCTAGAAAAGGTACTCATGTCTATTATACACTTTACATATTTTTTTCATAATTTAAAAAAATATTTTAATACTAAAATAGTACTAGTGATTAAATGTCACAAATGAGAATTTGGAGGTTTTTAGTACTAAGGAGTACCTTTTTTTAATGATTTTGAGATGAAATTTGGATGAGATGGTCTTTTAGTAGACTTACATCTCTCCAAGCAAGGGATTTTGAAAAAAGTTATTTTTATGTGGTGTGGAAGTCTACAAAGTGAGGTTCTTTCCGCTTGAATCTTGAAACATATAAAATATTATTTTGGTGGGTTTTTTGGTGAATGACTATCTCCATAGAATTGTTGCAAATGGCCAGTTTTTATTTTTTGTATTTACTTATTTTACTATTTTTCCCAAATAAAAACATAAAGGTATGTATTTTCTCAAGGTTTGGTGCTTTTTAAGTTCTCGTACTTAGAGAATTTTTCTATCAATTTCCTTCGGTGAAAACCTTCATCTTAGAAGTGTATACATTGTCCATATTTTTCAAATAGTACAGGTGTTTCTTGCATTCACCCTTGTCTACAATGATTGTAAGGACAACAATGACTACAAAATGATTGTTTTGTAGTCAATGTTGTTTTTACAATCATTGTGAACAAGTCATTTATACCCTTGTTTTTTTGTAGTGTTCAAATGTCACAAAATAAAGTTTGTGCATCCCTCTTCATAAAAAGCTTTTTTTTAACAATATTATAAAGTAAAAAATTCAAATTGATTTTATAGTATTTAAATATAATAAAAAATTCAAGTTAATTTTATGGTGTAACTTGAATATAGTAAAAGACTCAAGCTAATAGTTAATGTATAGTAAACTTGCCAACGTGCTTGCCAATAACTATACAAATATAATTCAAATACTAAGTATACTTAAAGTACCCTATAAGTTTCATCACTCAATAAAATTCACGAAAATTCAATTCTATAGTATAAATTAAGTAGCAAATTTTACTGTGAAAACATAATGTTAATACAATTTTGCTTGCCTTAAGCAAAATACAATTTAGAATTGTCTCCAAAAATTGATCACGAATCAATAAAGTGTTTTTAAAATTCTTATAGTCCCATTTAGGACTTTGTTAGAATGTCCATTTTTCATTCAATTGTGCTATTTGGAAAAAATTGATTGAAAATCATATATTGGACCTCAAATTTTCATTTGTAGGGTCCCAAGTTTGCCACTAACATCTCAAACATCAAATCAAGTGTAGAACAAATACAATTGAAGATCTCAAGTTGAAAAACTAGCATTTAGTGCATAAGGTCAACATTTCAAAAGAAATTTCTACACATTCTCATAGTAAAGTAGGTGGCTTTAAAAACAACCCAACTCTGAAAGCAACCTTTAATACAAAGGTACATTCTATTTTCTTCAATGTACAAATAGTGTACATTCAACAGGGAGAGAGGAGCTGCATTTAAGAAAACCACTGCATTTCAACTTCAAAAATTTGTAACTAATTTCACAAAGATCCCCCAAATACAAAAGGACTTCACTTGGATGTCAATTCCGTTTATCTTCCTACAAAAATTTACTCAAAATTATTTTGAGGAGTTTAGCTTCCCTAAAATTGCAATCAGCTCTTAAAAAGTTGCTTTATGAGCCACCTACTTTAATCTAGTGCTAATAGTGGAATTTTGAAAGAAAACTTTATTTATTTATTTATTTATTTTTTATATAACTGTCCTAAAAAGAGTTATTTTTTCACAATATGTGCTACTAGATCCTTCAGGAGTTAAGAATAGATGAAATCGTCAAAATTGAATGAATGAAGTACAAATGTGTAGATGAAAAATTGTTTTCCATCCCCAAATGGCTAAACGAAATGATGGAATTTGCCAAGCGAAATTTTAAAATCCTGAGGAAGAACTGGTGTGTCACTGCGTACGAACCCCAAGTGGCAGTCATTCCTGCGCCCTTCTCTCAGTTCTCACTCTCAGCTATCGATGGCTGCAATTTGTGGTTTCTGATGCACTGCTGCTTTTACCTTCGCTTAAGCCTTCGTTTCCAGTTGCAGATCTCATCAAAGCTTGCATTGCCGGAGCTGGAAGAAGGTGTCTCTTCAGTTCCATTATTCTTGTTGCTGCTGGATGTCAGGTTGCCTTCGGTTTTTGCAGGTGGTGGAAGATCGATTTGCACTCCACTTCGTCCATTTAGCACGGAAGCTAGGGTCTCCAGACTTGGTTTACACACTACTGTAGGTTCTGCGGCTTTTGGAAATAGCTGTTCTTAGGTCCTGCAACAATTGATTGAGGTTTGAGCAAATCACAGTCTATTGGCAAACTGTGTGAGGGAGAGAGACACAGAGCTGGTCTTTCATTACTCTAAGGTTGCGTGGAGCTGGAGTAGGGCAGTGGGTTGAAGGGTTTCTAAACCTAAAGATTTTGGAAGTAGTATTAATCTCTGATGCTTTATTAGCAGTGAAGTGAGGGAACTGGATCAGTATGGTATGATTGAATTATGAGCTTCTTTGGTTTTGGTTTTTAGTTGGACTTCGCTTGTTTGGGAGTGACGGAGGAAATACTATCTTATGGTTGTCAAAGAACTCCCTGTGGAGGCACATGTGGGTTAGTAAGGTATACACACCTATGATGGTCACTAATGATCACTTAGCGGAGTTACTCTTATTGAACACAAATTATTCTATTATAGCTTGTTGGCAACTGAGAGGGGATTCCAACGCACTTTTTTCTGCATTATTTGGACAGTGTACGAATAAGTTACGAATCTTCAAATTTTTTTCTCTGTAGGTGTACCAGAAACCGTCACTGGGCTCGCAGAGACTCTCAAAGTTTTGATTGATTGTGTACTACATCTTGTGAGAATCGATTTTTGTGAGGGGGTTTAGGTCCAAATGGAAGTGTCGCATATTGGGCATTGTTGACAGCCAACCTTAGGGTCAGAATTTAAATTGAAAAATAAAAAAATCTTATGACAGTCAGATTGTGACATTCTTTCTCGATCACCATCTCATTGTTGCAACCTTGGTACTGTCAACAGGAGCCAAGTCATTGCGAAGATTCGTAATAATGTCTGAGCCAGTAGACCCGAGGTTGAGGCATGGAAATGTGCGAATTCTCGTGCCCCCGGAGGAAGTCGAAGTCAAATCTGGTACCAATGAACCTGAAGCTGCTGCTGCTCCTGAGGAAATTCACAAGTCAGCCGACTTGGCCACTGCAAAACCAACAGATGTGGAAACCAATGGTTATGTCACGACTCCTGATTTGGAAAGATCGAATAGCACGGAGTTTATTCATGGAAGTGCTTAATTTTGTTTAATTTTCGCATGACAGATATCCGTCAAGTAGGGCAAACACAGCACTCCACGGTACAGTACAAGGAGGTAGGGTATGAGTATTGAAACTCTGGACCAAACTCTGTGCGAACGACTTTGTTCGGAGTCTGCGATGGGTGGAAAACTCGGCGTGAAAATCATGGAGTACTAAGCGGATATGATCTCTATCAACATGTAAGTTTTCTGGATAGTTTTGATTATATTGAGACACAGAACTCTCAGCTGGTGTGCAGGAATTGTCGGCAGTAATCTTCATATCCTCCATTGTGGAAAGGGTTAAATTTACACTACCAGAATTGGTATGGTATGAAATTGACCAAACTATGGTGTAATGTATCAGTGTTTGTTTTTTCATTGACTTTTTCCAATTTGTAATACATTCTCCAATTCTAAGTCTCGCATGTTGCTTGCTGTTGAAGGATACAACTTGGGAGGGGCTAATTTGTTTTCCAGGTTATCAGACTTCGATTTTCTTAATCTGACTTCCTGTGGGTCCAAAAATAATGATCAAGGCTGTAAGGGCAAAACACTCATTCCCACACCTGTTCCTTGCAACGGACTGTAGATTCACCCAAATGTGTCAGTAGACTTCCCTTAATGTGTTTGCCACATATGTGATTATCATTTGCTGACACAATTCAAGGAGACATAGGAAAATTTGGTTGGCTAAGTGCTGATTTTTGCAGGGTTCAGTTTTGGGCACCTACAGGACGGTTTCACAGGTCTAGGGAGCCAACACTTTGAAAATTTGTACAAATTACATACTGTATTCAAAAAATCTTTTGTTTTTTTGAAAATTGTTGATTTTCACTCGCTAATACTAGAAAAATATCATTTTTAGAAAACGCTGCCTCCAACTATGCTGAATTCCTTATTTTGACGGTTTTGGGTGTTTCCACTGTAGTCACCACTTTCAGTTTACGCTTTTTCACGTATTTTAGAGTGTCTTTTGTTTGATAAGTAGAGTTGTTGCGAGATCTTTGGGTACATGTTCCATATCTGTTGAGATTAGATTTCTAGCTCTGTGAATGAATTTCTTGAACTATTTCAAAGTGGGAGAGTGAAGACCGCTTTTTCAATTTCAAAGTGACGTAGATAACTCTATTTCATTCTAAAGATTAGTGACCATAAGCATTCTCGGATTAGGTGCACCTGCTGCTGTATGAGTTCTTGAGAGCAAGAGTTCGCATAGGAGACAGGATTCTCTACCTTATTGTAAAGTTTGAATATGCTCGCTACTGTGAATGATAATGTGGCAAGTGAGCTTGATAGCATTGCAGACTGCCTTTGTAGAGTTTACATTTTAAACGTCTGGGCATTTTTCTTCTGCTCATTTTTTCTGGTGTGCAGACCTTCAGGAATACATTAGCCTATTGAGACATGTATGTGAAAGCTTTGATGTGATGAAGCCCATGTAAACTAAGTTAAGCGCGGCTCTTATGGACAATTGAAGACCACATGAATTATAAGCAGGTTTAGCGACAGGAGCTGCCTTCAGGTGCTGACTCAGACAACTTTAGGTGTAGTTTGCTTAATAGAGAAATATCGACTTGCAAAAAATGAGTCACAAAGTGTAAAAGCGGTTCCACTGGACCTTTAGTGTAGTCCTACTGCATGTAATTGCATGGAAGTCTGTATCTAGAAAATTTCCAACCTGCAGCTATGTAATTGAGATTCGCTTCACTCCTAAACTCATGATCACTTTCGCTACAAAAGCTGTCAAAAAACACTACCATGATACTTAATTTCAATTTACAAAACTGCTGTGTAAGACACGTTGATAAATAATTGAAGCAAAAAATTGAAGCCGCTTGACCTGCAGGAGTGCGACAATTTTCAACGTCATACCACCTGCAATCCAGAGTTTTACCCAATTATAAAACACCATTAAGTGATTGTTCATCTGATACACACGCTCAAAAGTTGGGCCAACTGTGATCCTATTCTTATATCATCCATTGTCCTCTTATCACACACATATCAACCTGGAATCCCAATCAAAGTTTGACAGATTTAGCCCAAAGAAAACGTTATGCACATGAGCTTACCAAACTAATCGCACAGAAAAATTATGCATTGAAAAATAATACTCCCTCCTTGTGGGTCCTTTAATCAACTAAAAAAATAAAAATATGGACGTTCTTGATTCAATAAGGCAAGTTGCCTTCAAGTCCAATGACCTCCCAAGAGGATGTAAGTTTGTAGTTACAAGTTGCCTGAGAAAAACAAAGACTACTACTTATCCCCCAAATGACAAAGAGGACAGAAAGTGTCCTCACAGAGTTTCAAGTCTAATTCAAAGTGTCGTAACTTTTGTATCTAAGGTCCAAATTCAATGAAACTTGTTGGAAAAGTTGCGCAATCTCTTCTAGTTTGTGTAGTAAAATTTTCAAATAAATCCAAGTTATAATGAAATTTTGGTGGCCAATCGAACTTTACAGCTCAATTTCATTTCACCAAACTGCATTTTAGGGCTGCAACTTCGGGGGCTTGTATCTACTTCATCTAATGTTTGTTTTCAGTAAAATTTGATGGGTTTTGTTCCCCTTGAAGTCTAATTATTGTGATAAAACTTTCATATCAATCCAATTTGTTTTGAATGTTTTGGAGCGATTCAAAGTTCAACATCTTGGCATTTTGAAACTATAGTGAACTTCGAGGGCTTATACCTTTTTCATAAAGAGTCAATTTTCAAAAAAAATTCTTGGGAAAGTTGCGCATACTAGTCTAGTATGTGTGACTAAAATTTCATGTCAATCCAAGAATAAATGAATGACTAAAGATCATTTTAGTAGAAGGACGTTTAGGCTTAGATGTGTTTTTTCCCAACTTTTCTTGCTATTTTTTGACATTTTAAAACGGTTTTGTAGACACAATGAGTCAACTGAGTGAAATTTTTTTCCATAGTTTTGTTTTCATACTGTTTTGAAATCACTTCATCGTGTAAAGTTTTTTCCTCTGAGTAGGTTTAGAAACCAAATTTCACCTTCAAATGTGTTTTTTGGAAAATTTCAGCATTCATTTTCAACACTAAAACACTATAATCTTGCAATCTATACGGTCAAATGACTCCAAATTTGATACACATCATCTACAACATATTTTCTAAAAGATTGTATGGTTAAGATCTCTATAACTTCGTGATATTTAGATCTACAACACTTCAAAAGAAAAGATGTTTTTGAACCCTGGAAATCGAATGTCATTTTGGGGTTGAAGAAAGGAGTAAAATAAGCATATCTATAAGCAACACTTCGATTTACAGTATCCAATAAATACATGCTAAGAAAATTTAGAATCCTCTTTCACAAGATCAAATACTAAGTAAGCAATGGTACTCCATTGTTTCATTGGATACGCTTAGGTGGTGTAACTTTACCTTCTTTATCGTAAACCCAAACACCTTCACTTCTTTCCCTTGGCGACGTTCTTGTTCTTCTGCACAGACCACGAGAACGACAGAATCTTCCAAGTCAGACGAAGGAAGGCAACAACTAACTGGAAGATCCTTCGGTCACACTTTACTTTTCTGCTTTAGAACATTCTCTCTCAGTCACAAGTTTTTTTTAGTTTTAATTTTTCTCAAGAAACCAGAAATGAAGCGGATTCTGCTTCCTACAGGAAAACATTCTCTCTCGCACTTTTCCTTTGGTAAACAAAAGTGAGTGAGGCGAAAACTGAAAGAACTTGATTCTGAGTCTGCCTGGCCCTTGCCTGGGGGTAAAACAGACCTGACTTGGGCTTGGTTGTACTGTACTCTTCTTTTGCAAGGAACTCTACCGTCATTTAATTTGCAAACAAAAAAAATTTAAATGAAGGGGGCGAACTCTGCTTTCTACAGTAGACGTACTCATACTTCCTTTTTTTGGAAACAAAAATGAAGGCAATTCTGCTTTCTAGAGCACCGACTCTCTCTGTCTCTCAACGTGTCGTTTTCTCAAGAAACAAAAATGCAGGGGATTCTGCTTCGCACAGCTTTTCCACAGGAAACCAAAATTGAAGGACACTCTGCTTTCTACAGCAAACCATTCTCTCTCAAACACTTGTATTTCGAGTTTGCTTTGGGGGGGAAACAGAGATGAAGAGAGCTCTGCTTTCTAAGGTAAGTTAGACCCTTCTCTCTCACTCTCTTTTCTGGCGCAAATCAAAACAAGTTCGATTGCAAGACAAACCACCATCCTCATGAAAGGAGGAGAAAGACTACCCACCCCAAACCTTACGCAACAAGAAGAGAATTCCATTTTTTTTTAAAACTCTCCTTCTAGGAAACACAGTAAACCAGACACATTCAACCAGTCTCACTCCCACACATATTTTCCCGGTTTGTTTTGAGGGAGAAACAGAGATGAAGGGAATTCTGCTGTCTGCAGTAATCTATACAAACTCTCTCTCCCACCCTTGTTTATTTCTCGTTTGGGGAAACAGAGATGAAGGCGATTAGATTTAGATGAAGGCGTTTATTTTCAAGAGAAGAAGAGAAACAATGGAGTCCTCCCTACCCTCACCTTTCCTTCCGCCCTTGGCCCGGCTCTTAGATTTACAATGCCACCCGAGCTGGACTGCGAGGAAGAGTCTTGCGACATCATCATGCTGTTGTTCGCGGGAGGCATGACGGGCGTGGCGGGCTTGCGAGAGAACATGGCGTTGCCGCGCTCCCTCTCCGTAAAACGACCCACCGAAGGCTGCGTCGTCATGCCGTCCTGCGAAGGCTGCGCTTCATTATAAGAGCCCCCCTGGAACGGGCTACCGTACCCGCCTGGGCCGTAATCATCCTTGTCCTGGTTAGCAGAGTAGCTCCCGGAAGACATGATCGCGAACAGAACTCAAAACCACACGCACTAGACCCCGATTTTCTGCACAATTCATGGGAAAACCACAATCAATGTCAACAATAGCAGCCCAAAATTTCACGGAATTCAACACAAATCGCCTCAAACTGCACACAATCTCGGACAATTCCAGGCTACAATTCCCCTGCAGACCAGCAACCCAACTCCGAAATTACACAATCTCCACAATTCCCAAAAACCCTCAATCACTCTCACAAACAACAACCCACAATCCCACACAATTTTCACACAATTTTCACACGATTCCTCACCGTTTCCTGCAATACCTACAATTCCCCTGCAGATCAGCAACCCAACGCCAAAATCACACAATGTCCACAATTCACAAAACCCCACAATCACTCTCACCGACAACAAGCCACAATTCCACACAATTTCAGGCTACAAATCCCTACGATTCCCCTGCAGATCAGCAACCCGAGTCCGAAATGTCACAATCTCACACTCCTTTAGCCAGCAAGCTTTGAACCACGAGAAAGAACGAGAGCACTACTACTTAGAGATGCCTCAGAGCAAGTTACGTTTCCAGATCTTGAACTCTTACTTCCCAATTCCTGCCCGTGTCAGGCCATGACGGGAACCGCCTCAGAAAAAGAAAATCACTCTCCCTCGCCAACAACCAATAACAAAGACGAGAAACAAACATGAGCAGCCAGGCCTGCCGAATTTGGAACACTACGACTCAGTGGAATCACTCAGTTTCCGTCAGTCAGCTTTCCAGTTTCCGAACTCTTCTCACATACCTTACCTTAATTTCAATTCCACTCCAATAGCAATCTCAGTAACCGCCTTTGGAAAAATATCTCTCAAGCTGGGGGGCTTGGAAAGAACACCGACTCGACTGAAGTCAAGTGCTGCAACTGCTCGATCCCCATGAGGCTCCGAAAGCGCAGCTCGGTTGCAGTGGGAGAGTGTTGTTGTTGTTGTTTGGAGTTCTGATCATTTGTTTCGGGGATTTCATATACTCCGTACTTATCACGTCGTGCTCACTCGGGCAGCCAGCGGCAGAGTTTCTTATTTGGAGCAGCACTGGGAAATATCTGGAGGGAGCCCAGAGCATGGGCGAAAAGCTAAGGTAGGAGTCTCAAAATTGGCTCAGGCTCTAAACCCACCCACCTCTTCAAGTGTACACTGTTGGTACATTCATGTAAAGATGAAAAATCAACATGTACAGACAATGTACATTTGAAAAGGCGGGCAGTTTTAGAGCCTTATGCCATTTTGACTTTAAAAAATTCATAACTAATTCCAAAAGGTCAAAAAATATGAAAGAACTTGAATTTAATGTAGATTCCTCCTCTTTCAAGGAAAATTTACTGAAAAAAATATTTCAAGAAGTTACACCTCCCCAAAATTCACATTCAACTCTTAGATGAACGCTTTATAAACCGCCTACCTTGTCACCCAAATAAGATAAAATAAATGTTGCTAAGCCAGTCCACAATTGTAGAATTGTAGTGTAGGTAAAGAGCAATGTGTTTTTTCTTTTGCAATTTGTCCATCATATAGACAATTCTTGAATATAAAAAATTGTTAAGTGATTCCAAAAACAAGAACTACCCTTATTAGGTAAAAAAAACATTTGATGTACTATTACAAAATCTGAAATTGAAGAAATGGAGGGTATCAATGTGTTCATTTGAAGTTTGTACCTTACATCTATCTTCCCTCAACTAAGGGCAAATGTAAAAAAGTGTCTCTATTTTGTGTTGGTTGCATAGTGTCTTGTATTCTTTACCTTTCTTATACTAGTCTTCACCTCTCTTAGGTAATTAGGGGCTTTTAAATTCAAATTTGAATTCCAAATTTCCAAATTTTATCATTAGTGGCAAACAAAAGAATTTAAGAATCCCACTATTTTTCTAAAGGATAAAAATGCATAGAATGACTACATTAATAGTTTATTGAAAAAATTGGGTGTCTAATCTACGTTTGTGTTGGTGAGAGATTTTGTAGCCAACATCTATAGTGAATTTGAGTTTAAGAAGATTCTTTAAGAATGGGATGAATTGAGTCTACAATCAAAGGACTCAAATGAATTTAGTGTTGAGAATTAAGATTCAAATTACTTCTTGAATGATTTTGTATTTCAACTCGCATTACAATAATTTAAAATAGTATGCTACCATCAATACTTTTGAGTAGGGTTATTTTAGGCGATAAAAAAACTAATAGCACCAAAAAATTATCTTCGGCACCAAGCTCTTAGAAAAATTTTGAGAATTTTTTTTTTAAAAAGCCAAATTTAAATCTTCAATCACAGCCTTGTAGCTACTACCTTGACCATGACTACTAGGATTTACCACCTTGCCGCCACCTATCTAGACATTCATTCAACAACTTTACATCTATAGTCACCTAAAATATACCAAAGTTGGAGATATAGATATAGACTATAGACACATATACAAGGGTGCCTTTGTTTTATTACCAGATTTTGTCATGTCTTTTGTAGCTATAATTTTACAAGGGGTTTTCCAATTGTAATCTTTGAGGTTGTATTTTTGTTGTAGAAGCCAGTTAAAACTTCATACACATGAATTAGGGAGATACTCCCTCTGTCCCACTAGAAACTTCTTAATGAGGTTGGTTTACAATCTTTACATGAAGGAATTGGGAAGCTTTTAGTGGGATAGAGGGAGTATTAGACTTTGAAGACCAAGTACATGAATGAGTTGTAGTTCATGTGCTTGAATTTATGAATTGTAGTTTTGATCATTCCTATGCATCCCATTTTGCACCACTTTTTGAAAACTCATTACCCTATTTGGCACCAATTTCAGAGTTGTAATTAAACAAAGATGTTTTTTGGGGTTTTGTTCTAAAGCCATACAACTCATACTAATTCCTAACTTGAAACCCAATTTTGCACTAAAAGTAAATTTGAGCATCGCCTAACCTCAACCACTTACTTCTCACTTGGAGTCCAAAATCTAAATTCCCTTAAAATTGAAAAAAGAAAAGAAAAAGAACCCACTGGTTTTGAGCAGCCAACTCTAGCCCCCCTGCCCATGACTTGTTGGAAACAGGATTGAACTGATCTTTTGCTTTTGGGTAAGGATGACGTGAAAAAGCGGAGGATGGGATATTTACGAGGGTCTCTCATGGGACGCCACGTGCCCTGGCTGGCACAGTGCAATTGGTTTTTTTTTAAATGTTTAAAAAATGCTTTGATAACAGGGACTGACGGTGTCACACTTTCAAAGCATCAGTCTGCTTCCCAAGATAACTCAAGGACATTGGATGAGATAACATAAGGGAGCCGACCTATTTCCAATCAATTAAGCAATTACGCATAGCTAAGGTAGAACCACCCGCAACCGATCATTTAAGGCATTTTAGGCATCATCTAGTGTAGTGCAAAGTAAAACAAATATTTTCAAAGGTGTAAAAATTTTTAAAAATGGTGATTGCAAAAACTTTGGGAATTTTATCGCATGAATTGAAATTACTATGAATTTTGGAAGGCATAAAGTGTGCTTGACCAAATGCCAATCTATAGAGTCTTCTAATTTCAATCATGCAAAAAGTTACATTTTTATTCACTCTTTTCTACTTTTTTGCACACTACTTTGGAACATGTGCCATGAACTTTTAGTCCCACTTTCAAAATGAGAAAAAAAACTCATTCTAGCCTTGGTTGGAAATATGTCCATCATTAGGTTGGCTATGGGGGGCCGATTGGTTATAGGTGGTTCTACTTTAGAATGCAGTTTTTTTATTGCAAATTTTTTTCCATGTACAAAAATAGAGTTTGGAAGGATAGCATATTTTTCTAGAATTTTATTACTCAAAGCATAATTACGATGAATTTTTTAGTAAAAGATTTTTTTAACCTATAATGGTAATATAGACCTCACTATTTTTGACCGTAGGATGATTGCAAAATCGATCAAAGGCTGATTGCATTTATGAGAGCCTTACAACCAATCCTAATGTGCCACAATTGCTTTGGGAGTTGCACCACAACTTCACGGAAAGGAAGTAGCCTATAGATTGGAAATGGGGTGGGGGGTGGGGGGGTGGGTGATTGGAAATGGGTTGGCTACCTTAAAACCATCCTATGACAAGGCAGAATGACAGATTTGCCCTTTTGAATTTTTTTTTCCTTAAGATTTTCCATATGAAGAGAAAATGTGAGAAATTGGGAGAGCAATTTAAATTTTGTTTGCATTGACAAAGTATGAACTTGTTATGAATTTTTTAAGTGTATTGCCGAATTAGCCTACGACAATCTCTAGATTTTCCCAAACCAACTAAAAATGTATCTATAATGGTCATCCTCTTCACCTACGATATTTCCTATTATAGTGACAATATGAAGACATTAGATGTGTTTTTTGCAGTTTAGAAGACTGTGAGTTCCCAACTATAGGAACGTAGGGGAACTCTGCCAAATATGCAATCTGACGTGGTCGAGAGTCTACCACGTCAGATAATAATATTTTAAAAATTATAAAATTATAAAAAAATTATTTAAATTTAAATTATTTTTTAAACTATTTTTTTATTATATTTTATTCTGACTGTTCACAACATTGGGAACAGGCTTGAAACAGTCTTCTAATCTCCCAAAAAACATCTAATGTCTAAGAAAGTGTTTTTTTGTAATGAAATTTTACTCTTGAGGTAGAAGTTTCTCTTGTAGTCACTAATCACTTTATTACTATCATTTAGACAACATTGATTGTGCCCACTAATGCAATCTACTATAGCCAAAGTTTCATTTATTAAAAAAGTTCCTTCATAGGTTGATGCAAGATTGTACTAGTTCATATCTTAGGTATTTGTGATGGAGTTTTTTTTCCATGTTATAGAGTAGGTTACATTGAATGAATCCACAATTAACACATGTAAGCAAATAAGTGTACCTTAAACATTGATTATTGCATTGGACTTGTTGGCAAGTGAAATACTATGATTCCAATGCAATTTTAGCATACACTATTTGGACACTGTTTAAAAAATGTTCCTAATTTTACATAGTGGTTGATTCTAAACTAAATTAAAAAAAACAAAACTTTCCATTGTATGCATTTTCTGTCCAATAAAGTTATAGGCTTCCTTCCTTCTAATGCCATTATGCCCTCTTCTCTTTCTCCCTCTCCCAATCTCGTCTTTAGTTTGAAATTCAATGTTTCTTTCAATGTAGGAGTGCTTGTGAAAAAAATATTCACATTGTTTCTAAGAAAATCTCCATGATTGTTTTGTAAATACAAAAGGAATATGAGTTTTTTTTTCTAAAGAAGATATATAAGGTAACTCAACCTATGATAGGCCAAATGAAAACCAACTCATCACAAGCAAAATTATTTCATAACCTTGTAAAGTGGTGGATTCAATGAAGGGATAATCGTCTAGGATTCTTGGCTAGAACTTCAATTATAATTCAAAAAAAATGATTGGATGATTGGATGGTGAACTTCTAGCATTGAAGCTAACCAAATCATGCAAACTACTATTCAGCTAATCTAATCGATTCATGGATACATTGGCTTAAAGAGTTGCATTATTAAAGAGCTCCTACTTCTACAAGAAGCAAAAGAGTCCCTCTAGCAATGGTTAAGAATGTTATGTCTAGTGATGCATTTTAGAGTTGGAAATGTGCACCACTAGAATAATTTTGCTTGTGATGGCCCAATTTCCACTTGACGTGTTATAGACTAAGTTACTCTGATAACATTATAAAAAAAATCTATAAAAAATCTACAAAAAACCATCCTAGTGTAATAGTAAAAGTAAACCTCCAATAATTTACATAGGATGTAAAATTCTACCATTAAAGGTCGGTCCAACAAGATAAATTTTGGATTCTTTAGAATAAAGGTGAAAAAAGACCCCTTATTTAATGCCATATCTAGGGTGTGTCCATCAACTCTTTACTAATTAGAGGTCTTTCATTGCAAGTATGAATTCAGATTTGCAAAGAAAATCTATTTGGAAAAAATAAAAAATTCCTACATTTATTCCCAAGGTAAATCCACCCTGCTAGGCCCACCTTCAATGGTAGGATTCAATGTCCTCTGTGATTTATTGTAGTCTCTCCATACCAGTGGGGTTTTTTGCAGTGTAGATGAACAGTGAAAAATCTTACGTGGCCTCCTACCAAAGGGCAATATTTGGAGGGGGCCACAGACAATGGCAAATTAGATTTGGAATTTGGTGATAAATCACTAGAAAAAACAAAACAAAAAACTACTCCATACTACAAAGTAAAATAGAAGTACCTCTTTCGAACAACTTCCCTTTAATGCTACAATAAGCTGACCTATTGTGGACAACACTTAGATGGGCTATTTATTGAAAAAGATTCTTTGTTTGTACCTTCTTATTCAATCATCTCTATTTCTTTATTGCTTAGAAAGAAATGTAAAAGCTAACTATGATATAGTAGACGGACTTGTAATCGACAAATAAGCACATTTGGATATGATGTAGGCAAGTGTAAAGCAAAGCAAATATTTTCAGAGGTGCATTGACAAAAATGATGAAGATTGTAAACTTTTTTGTAATTTTATCTCTTGAATTGAAATTATTATGAATTTTGAAAGGCAAAAGTTGGGCTTACCCTATAACCAACATCTAGAGTCATCCAATTTCCATCATTCAAGAATACTTTCCCACTAATTACTTCCTACATTTATGCTCACTTATGTGTCATTAACTTATTGGTCCAAGCCTTGAAAAAGTACAAAGACACACATTCCAAGGAGAAAACGGAAATCCATTCCAATCTTGTTTGGAATAGGGTACCCTATTTATTGTTGATGGTGTGTGTGTTGAGAATGGGTCCCTCTCCTGTAAGTGAGTCTATGAAACCATAATGAGTCCTAATGAAAAAGCTACATGTCTATATTGAATAAAATATTCATTTTTCAGGAATGATTTTTTATTTTTTATTTTCTTTTCTCCAATTGTTCTTCATCCTTCCATTTGCACTCAATTTCACAATGAATTTCCCACATATAGTGGGAACACCCAAAAACGTCAAAATAAAGAATTCAGTATAGTTGGAGGTAGCATTTTCTAAAAATGATATTTTTCTAGTATTAGCGAGTGAAAATCATAAATATTCACAAAAAAATTAGATGTTTCAACTACAACTTGTAATTTCTACAAATTTTCAAAGTGTTGGCTCCCTAGATGTGTGAAACCATCCTATAGGTGCCTCCAAAATTGAACCCTGCGAAAATCTATATTCAGCCAACCAGATTTTCCTATGTGTCCTTCAATTGTGTCAGCAAATTACAATCACACATGTGGCAAATACATTAAGGGAACTCTACTGACACATTTAGGAGAATCTACTGTCCATTGCAAGGAATAGGCACAGGAACAATGAACGAGGAGTACCGGCATTTAGTTACAAGTTAGCCGGTTGAAATTGAGAATTTCCAAATGAAGTTCAGAATTTCAAGAAAAAACCCAATCATTTTAGAGGAAAAAGAAAGAATATTCTTTACTTTCCTAAGGGCTAGCTGGGAGTATTCTCCAAGCAACCGGTTGGTGCAAGAAAATGTAGGATTTTAGCCGGTTAAGCTAAAATTTCTTCCCGGACTGTGCACGGGAATGGGTGTTTTGCCCTTATTCCATGCTGAAATGCTTAATCATAAGCTATCCTTTCTAGGGCCCTGGACCTTCCTAGAAGGAGACCAGGGAGTGCCGAGTAAGTTCCGCTGACTCCCGTCCTGCAGTCAGATTTGACAAGCCCCGCATGCAGACAGACATCCCTTTTTCTTTCGTTTTCCAGACCCCTCCCTGCTGTCGCCACCGGATTGGTTGTCGCCACCGGAGAGCCTCAGCCACAAGTTCCAAATCCAGGAACGTACGAGAGGGCTGCTGAACTCCTATTGGCCGGCCGGCCTGCCCAATTTATTAGAGGCTCACGTTTTTTCTCTTTTTTCTGGGATTAATTATTCTACGGCATTTAAAATAAATAAATTATTTTGGGCAGTTCCTGGCCTCAAGAAATAGTTGACGTGGCAGAGCCACTTGCAGCCGGCTACAGTACTGGAAGGAAGAGGCAGGGCTCAGCCCAATGGATCCGTCCATTGGGGACGGTTGGAGCTTCGACCAATGAAGGGACGATCCATTGGGAAAACTCGCCTAGGAAGGGAGCAGTACCTATACCAAATAAGGGAAGAGGTACCATCTAAGGCTGAAACTGAAATTTCAGGGAGGTAAAACTTCCACAAATATTTTTCAGTAAATTTTCCTTAAAAGACAAAGTAAAATTAACATTTAGCACAAGTCGTTTCATATTTTTTTGAGCTTTGTGGAATTATGTGTAAAATTATGAAGTTGAAGTATAGAGGGCATTAAAATGGAGCACTTCCTAAAATGTACACAATTTGTACATTGATGAAGGCTATGAAAAAGCAACATGTACAAATTGTGTACATTTAAGGACATATTCCATTTTAATGTACGCTCCATTTAAAGACCTCTTACCTTAACTTAAGAGCATCCGCACCCGTCTGGGAAAACGGAAGACTTATTAAGAGGCACCTCCGAAACAACCGCACCCGTTTGGGAAAACGGAAGACTTATGAAGCAGGAGGGCTTGCGAGTCGACATTTGCCTGCAAATTGAGGTCATTTTGCCAGCCGCTCCGCGGCCTGCAAAACAGGAAATGATAAGATGCGAAGAGTTCTCCTAGTCTCCGACAGAAGCTCCGGCCAAGCGATGCACCTCAATTCCTATTGCCAAGTCATGCATGCTTGGCTTGTTAACATGCCTACCAACCAGACGGGTGGGACGACTCCTTTGAGATCAGCTTACAAATTGGATAGGCTTGCATTTTGCAAGCCGAATTTTGGTAGACGGGTGGTGATGCTCTAAGCATTTTAGTATGGAAGATGTGTTAGGATGCTAAATCCATCCCACGAAGTACATATAGCAAGATAAAATTTGAGTTATCTAGGATAAAAGCAAAAAAAAAAAAAATTGTGCCATGTTTTGGGATACGTTCTTGACCACCCTATCTAAATTTGGGGTCTTTGATTGCAAATATGAATTCAAAATTCTTTTTTAAAAAATTTGCAAAAAATAAAAAATTTCGGTGTTTATCCTTGACGTAAATCTAGTCCAATGGTTCTACTTCGTAGAACAAGTTTAGTGGCCTCCAAAGATGTCGACAATTCATTGTGAAATTGAGCTCAGTGTGTGCAAATATAAGGATGAGGAACAATGCACAAAATAATAATAATAATTCTTCAAAAATGAATATTTTATTCAACGTAAATGTAGATTTTTCATTAGGACTCATTCTCGTTTTATAGACTATCTTATTACATTTAACTTTGGTACTTCTCCCTAAACAATGAAGGAAGAGAGATGATTGGATGAGAAGGTACAAACAAAGAATCTTTTTCAATAAATAGCACATCCAAGTACTATCCACAATAGGTCAACCTATGAAACTATTGAAGGGGGTTGGCCAAAATAGGTACTTCTACCTTAGTAGAGGAACAATTGAAAAGAGACCTAAGAGCATCCCCATTAGAGCACTCATGGAACCACAAACTGTATAAGTGGTTGGGGTAATTTTCTACAAAAGTGATTAGAAGAATCTAAATTTTGATTGTAAGTTATACTGTATACATTTGGTGAACAAATTACCAACTAAAAGGACATCCATCTCAAAGCACTTCATTTGTAATAATATCAATATCATGTTAAAAAAATCTTATATTAAATTTTGAATATCTATCCAAGTAACTTTAAATATAAAATGGATGAAAACACGCTTCCTAATTTTCTAACTACATTCAATAAAAAATCAATCTAATCCCAAGCTCATATACTGATTAAAGAAATTTACAAAGAAAATGTCATCATTGAGCCATTCTTTATATGAAAATCATCATAGACTATATTCTAGCTACCAAAAGAACAAATCATTATGTTTTTCCTAAAATTAACATATTTAGCAAAACTCTTGAGAGGGGAGCAATTCTAACCAACTTACGTGGAGAAGAATGTTCAAGCTCAAAAATGACCAATTATTGGGTTACTTTTAAAATTATTGAAGAAATGAAGAATGCACCTATTGGTTCATCAAATAACTTAGTGTTAGGTCTAGCCTTCTTCAAATTAACCTTGTAGCATATAAATATATCACTAGATATTGAGATCAAACCTTGCATTGAAAATGTATCCATGTTGAATTGAGGCCCTAATGGGATTATAAATTTTGAATATATTGAGAAGTATGAGGTAGATGGAAATGACAATATTGAAAATGAGTCAATGTTGTATAAATCATTTATTAACTAGAATTTGGTAGTTAGCATTTTGAGCATAGCTCCCATTAGAGTATCCTTGCTTTTGCCTTCAAATGTTCTACTCTTAACATGTAGTCTATAATTGCTAAAAACCCTATCAATGTTTTCTTAACACTTAATCCTAGCGTATCAAGCAATGGCCCTTGAAATCATATTCATTAGATACATTTAGTCACTTTATCTTTAATATGAGTAGGATTGGTGATTGGTCACTTGATTATTTATGGATTGTATTTGGTGATCAAGAGTCAAAGACAAGGAAATTGAAGACTATTCAAAATTAAATGGAAAATTTGATAGTGCCAAGTTTGCCAAGTAATGGTGTGGATGCTTTTAACCTTTAAACACCAAGGTGGATATTTTGTGTCTAATAGTTGATACAAAATGAATCTTGTTGCATAGGATAGAAGTACAACTATTGATTCTTGGAATTTTGAGTGAGAAAGGAAGATAGATCTCTTACACTACTCTGACTTTCAATGAGTGTTTTTGGATGTTTTTAAACTAATGATTCCTATGATATGAAAATGGATGATTTTCACAATCACTAGCCTACCCTTTAATCCTTTCAGAACTCTATGTTGGTGATTGTAGAAATCATCTATTTTAGAATTGTACATGACATCATCTAATTAAAAGTAACCAAAAATGTTTATTGGTCAAACTTTTGTGCATGATCTCTCCTTTTTGCACAAGATTCCAAAGATGAACAATAAATTGCACTTGTATCCCGCGTAAGAAGATTCTTTGTCATTCATTGGCCAAAAAATGGTTGTAGCATCATTCAACAGTTAAGGTAGAAGCACCTATTACTGCCAATGTTAGTAGTTTTAGCATAGTTGGACGCACCTTTTCCTGTAAAAAAATATTTTTTTAGTACTGACAATTGAGAATCATGAATTTTTAAGAAAAAAAATAGAATTTTTGGACAAGGCATCTAATTTATGTGAATTTTCAAAGTAGGACTCAGTAGAGCACCTACATCTGAACTCCTAGTAAATTTGCCTTAATTCTCACAATAAAATCTAAAATAATCAGAGCCCACCAACTACAACCAAAGTTTCAAGGTACTATTAAGGACACTAAGTAGGAAACTCTAGCATCAAACTATGAATACTTTGATATAAATGGGTTCCAAGTTAAGAAAAGGGGAGCAAGTGTTCAAGAGAGCCCCTTTCATGGTATGAAGCACATTCCAACCCTACTGAGGCAAGTACGGGTCTTAAACTGTCAGCACGTGTCAGTGATGGATTGGTCTGAAACTTTTCTCCTTGTCCAGTCAGCAAGCCGAGAATAATGACTGTCATGAGCATGACACTGATTGTCAAGTACAACAGTTCTTTTTGTTCATCTCGTGTTGTAGGCAAATTTCCACCACATGTTGTCGATCTCATGAAAGGAAGATAAAATTCTTCGTCTTTACTTTTTTTATAAATAAAATGAAAATGAGGGTAAGTTGGTGAAACCAGTGAGCCTGGTAGTTACCGTTCCTGTGGCTTCAGTTCATATGAAAAATTGCCCAGATCAGACGCCAGGCCCTTCGGTTAGGTTAAAAACTCCCCAGTGGCCTGACTTGATCTTTGTTGCATGGTACTCCGCAAGACGTTAAGCTGGCGTTGTTCTCCATGCTGAAATACAATCTTCCTTTCGTGAGTCCCCAAATGTAAACATAATAATAATAAAATAAGTTCGTGGCTCAGGAATTTTGGCCATTCCAAGAATTTATCCTAGCCTCTAGAATTGTTTTGCATGTGTCCGATTCGCAGGCCCTGGCAACATGTGATTGCGAGCAGACAATTATTGTCCGTTTGTGTTGATGGTATCCCGCAAATCCGGAGTACTTTTCTGAAGTCTTTCCATCAGTTTGAATTTGTACTGTACTGGATACGGTTTTGAACAAATGAGGTGCTCAAGACTCAAGCAAGCAAGACGCAGAGGAAGCTAGGTCAACCACGGGCGCGCGTTGGCTGCTGCGCAGCCATTGCGTCGCTACCACCGCTGATCGAAGGCGGCATTAACGATCGACCCCGCCATTCGAACGCAGGCGCTGCAAGCAAAGTACGTCATGATGCGCAGATTGCAAGAGGGTTGAGGAACAGGGAGAACCCTGGCTTCTAAAGCGCGCATAGTCCGATCGACCACAGGGGAAGTAGAGGAGATTCCATGAGGGAAAAATATGACATTTCCACTTCTACTCTCCAGATTGCAGGAGGGTGGGGGAGCAGGGAGAAACCCTCTAAAGCATAATCCGATCGACTTCCACCGAAGTAAACGACGGCCTCTGGCGCGCAGCGTGGAAGCAATTGGCTCATGCATGCATGGCCTCGGACCCTCAACGTGCAAGCTCAACACTTGGGGTGGGTGGGGGCGTCTGGATCGGATCGGAGATTATGGTGCATAGTACGCACCGCGATTGTTCAGACAGAACCGCTCGATCACCTTCTAAGAATTCATGAGACAACCGGACCGGTGTTTGGCAACCCGGCCTGAATCACTGCTCATCCACGCACGGATGCTCGATAGGATTAGAGCCCGGAGGCAGATGCGCTATCTGGTCAGCTAAAGGCCTCACCCATATCCAGCACATTTAATTTGGAGCCACGTTAACCGATGATCGACGATTTTGTCAATTAATTAGAGCTACGCCATTTTGTTCTAGAGCGAGCTCCGAAGGACTACGTACGCGATCATGGAAATCCACGAACGAACAGCGAGCGCTACTGGCGGGTCGCATTCCTGGGACGCCATCGCAAGCTATCAGTCTGGTACGTGGGCCAATCACTGCAAGACAGACCACACCATTGAAGTATTCAACCTGATCGGCCACATCGGCCTCAGATCCGGACCAGCTGAAGGACTTCCGCTAGGCAGTTGGCTCAACACCATATATATGTGGGTATGGACAGTGAATGCAAACTTTGTGTGCAAGGTCCGATGGATGGAGACAGCTAACCATGCTTGCAGGCATTCGTTAAATGCCCTGAGGTCGCACCTGCATGGAAACACTTCAATGCGCTGCGGAGACACGTCGGTCAGGCTCCACTCCCGCTCACCTAGCTCGCAGGACATCATCGACGGAGCTGCCCTGCTCGCTCCCCTTACTAATCCCACCCTCATCAGATGCAAATTCAGCCACTCTTGTCAGGTAACGCAATTCAAGAAACTAGCTCCTTGGGCGTGGGACCTCCTCAGGTGCCTCAGGAATCTTGAGACCGATTTGGTACGTGTAAACGATGTAGCAAGGTAATGTGCGATCACACCTTCCACTGTGGCACGTACCGCATTATTCATTGCGTGGCGCATCCTTCTCCAAATCGGCTTAGTCACATGGAGAATTGAAACATCTGGAAGAATCTGTGCACCGCATCGGAGCGCATCCAGGTGTTCATAGTCACCTAGATTACAACTGGAGCCTCCGGAATTGAACTACGCAAGACGAACTAACCCAAGTGGAACTTCATGCCCAACGCCGTAACCATGGCATCCGATCCCACTCATCCTCAGCAGCTCCGATCCGCGGCAGGTCAACCCACTTCACCGGCCGGCCTGCATCTCCAAACTCGCCGAACTGGACACGTACAAAGCGAGCCGCGAGGACAATTCACAATATGGCAGCCTCAGCTCTGACGCAGGCACAAAAAGAGGACCATGAAAAATACCAAGAAAATGGACACTTTGATGTCTGATTTTTAGAAAATAGTAAAATAAATAACTAAATAAAACTAGAAAACTCATTTTTTCCAACTTAAAGCGCTATGATGTCCAATTTTTGGACAATGAACAAATTGAGAATTGGTTTTCTTATTGGTTAGTGCTTGGATGAAAGTCATCCTTATCTTTAGAGATTCTTTATGAAATTGTTGTCCTATCTAAGGGTTGGATTTGGTGTTACTAGAGTTCATAATTTTCTAAAATTACAAATGTGGAAGTATATCAAGTGTTTGACTTATGTTGACTCTAGTCCAAAACTAGATTTGCAAAAATGAAGTTGTAGATTTCAAGAACACAAAAATTCCAAAAAATCACCAAATCAAGAGAACCTCATTTCAAACTCATTCCAACAAAATTTACTCAAAAAATAACAATATTGTGCTTGTAATTAAATTTCAAAGGAATTTTGAAATTTTCCTTTGAGAATTTATAGAAAATTATTGGTGAAAATCTAACTGTAGAGATGGAATCTAAAACTCAAAATCTACAACTTTTGTTTGTATTGCAATTCCAAAACATTCTTCCAAATAGTATTTTATAATGATTTTTCCTAAATCATCAATTCAGGACATGGTTCCAGACACTCAAGGGTTAAAGGTGTTCATTCTCAACTATTTTTTATCCTAGGAAAAAATTAAGTGTGTTCTCAATACTTCTATAAAGGTACTACAATTTGAATATACATGGAAGGTAGACAATTTACTATTTAAATGAGATATTTTTGAGGTCTTGTATAAATTGAGTAGAAATAGAAATCCTTCTAATCCAACTTAGAGCTTCAAATTTTTGGATGAAAAAAGTACAAAACCCCCTTTCCAAATGGCCAAGTTAGACACTCAATTAGTAACTATTTAAAATTTATTTTTCAAAATAAAAAACAAACTATTCAAAGTTTTGCAACTACTATATGTACCTTCATTTCATATTTTATGTAAAATTGATATACAATGCAGAAGCTATTATAAAGAGTGACTCTATCCCTTGCCTCTCTTATACAACCACCACATAATTTTATATTTGTTCATCTTCTTGATTAGTTCAATTGTAATTATGAATAAAATCAAATGGGATATGAGTATTAAATAAACATAGTTAAAAAAATAGTCATTTTTTCCACTAAAAAATAAATTTATAAGATTTTTGATTATTGGTAATTGGAATGTTTTTTAAATTCTTTATTTTTCAAATATAATCTTCAGTTATATAAAATAAATTTGGAAAATAGTATTAATTGCCATGGACTACAAGATTCTTTTATTTTATTTTTTTGCACAAAAAGGTAAATACATGAAAGGATGATTTTATGTTACTTTTAACTTTTGAAGAGATTGCAGTCTTGATTATAGGTATTCACTCAAATATCATTTAATTTTTGAAAATACTTTTTCAATTCTAATACTACTTTTAATTCAATTAGTCTAAGTAATTGTTTTATTTTTCCATATTACTTTTCATTATCAGAAATCATTCTATTTTTATTTATTAATTAATTATTGAGAAAAAGAGTATATTTTTTGACATAAATTAATTAGAGCCTATCATTAGAAGTAATTTAGACCTTGTGCAAGGTTGTTTGACCACATGAAAATGTATAATTATGGAAGGAAAAAATTTACCCTACAAGTTATTTGATTATGTCTTCACCAAAAATACTCTAAAACTGCCATTTCTAATGCAAGTAACAAATTTTTGAAGAAATTATTTTTAGACACATGTAATTGTAGGATCTTGTAGTATATTGATTTGAAGGTATGTGAAAAAAATTTCAGAAATTTTCAACGTGTGGATTACAAGATCATATGTGTTTGATTCAACAAAAATGATTATTTTGGCCTTGTGGAGAGCTAGGCAATTGCACTTTAAAAGATCACATTTTGTATGGAAAGACTCCCCAAACAATGATGCCTCTTTGGATTCATTCTTAAAGTCAAGATGGCTACATGTTTGAAAAATTTCAGATCATTTGAAATTGAAAAACATGTAGGAAAAGAATGCAATGTGATATCAACATTGACCAAATAGCCTAATAAGGACTACTTTTAGTAATTTAATATCTTTTTCATAAAAAATTAAAATTAAAATTGAACACTAGAGACCTCACATAACCTTTCTTTTATCACTAAATTTTTTTTTTATAACCAAAATTCTAAAATTTAAAGACTAGGAGGATTAGATTATATTTGGTCTATTTGGAAGGACTGGGCACCTTCCAAATTAGGGGTCATGTAGTGGGTCTATTGCCTTGTCTTACTTTGCTATCATTGCTTCTTGTGTAGCTATTGCTACCTATTTCATTGTTGCTACTAGATTTATTAAAAATTACAAAAACATTCAACTTTGGCATTGCAAAAATATTGATAATGGCATTCTTACATGACCTCATGTGTTTTTTCCTATAAGTAAAACATCAAAAAATATGATAGCATATGCCCACTTTTCCAACAAAGAATAATTGAAGCTAATAAATTGAAGAAGGATTAGACATTGAAGAGGAGTAGATCTATGGTAATAAAAAGATTGCAATGGATTCATTGCAATGGTGGAGTGAATAGGAGACTACAATTCAAACCCAAACATTGACCTTTATAACAAATAACAAATAATTGTATATGTAAATTTTGTCCTTTTGTGTCTTATAGCAATGTGGTATTGTGGTAGTGATTGCATTTACTTGGGCTATGGCATGTCATCCCAAGTTCAATTTCAAACCCAACTAAATATGTTGGCATTTCTTGCCCTTTGATTTGCGTTTACAGTTGTAGATTCTTTTTGAAAATTTTGGATGTAGTGTAAATATGCTTGCCTTAACTGCCCCAATTGAGAAACAAATAGTAAGTCAAAAAATTTGGGCCTAGAAAAGTCAAATCTCCATTCACAATTTCACATGTACTTGCCCCAAAAAGCTATGTTGCAAAAAACAATAGATTGGTCTTTTAGGGGTCTATTTTAAAGAATTAATAAAACATATTTTAGTCTCCATGATTAGTTAGTGTGCTATGCAAGACTAGGGATAAGAATTTTTTTTTTCATTTCAATTTATACATCCACCAAAAGTCAAATGACCCTCTACATAGGCCAACTTTCTCTAATGCTAAGTTTTCAAAGCCCTAAAGTGGACTTTATAGTTCATCAATGTTTAAGTTTGTTTTAAAAAAAAATTCTTTAAATATTTGTAAAATAAAACAATCAACAAGAATTACACTAATTGAATGATTTGAGTAATAATAATATTATTAACTTGAATAATAATAATATCATTAAATTAATTATATTTAAATTTAACTATATTATATTGGATTTTTTCATTCTTATTTATCTATGAAATATGTATAAATGATGGTATTAAAAGTAAAGATGTTCTAATTTCTATAGAGATCTATTATAAATATAATAAATGACTATGATAGGAAAACCTTAAAAGTATATAAACAAAATTTTATTCACTATATTTTTATAGAATATCATATATGAGTAATGAAGAAAAACAACTTTAAAGTGAAATAATGATATTCTTTCAATCCAAAAGCTGTAGTTGTAGGTTGCAATAGTGTTTATTGCAATAGTTAATAAGACCCTATGCCATTGATTTAGTCAAAATCCTTCATATGCTTTGTAAAACAATATTTTTTGGATCTTAATTGGTATTTAACAATATGTTAAATGGGATCAAAGATGTTATGATTTGAAACACAATTGAAAGTAGAAAAATTTGAGTGATTCTTCAAAATAAGAAAAAAAATTATAATTGTAGACATCAACTATAAAAATATAAACTTCCAAGTTTAGTAGTAGATAGTTCAATAAATTATTATTTTAATCAAACTTCACTATATCATGTATCATTTCATGCTTTACAACTTATATATATAATTTTGATCACTTTTGATCACTTTTGATCAATGTATTTGTAAATTAAAGTTTTATTAACTTATGAGACTTGACAATTCTTAAAGTTACAATACTATTTTTGTCATTCAAGTGGTGATTATGGGCCATTTGTACAAGGCATATTGACCAAATTTAGAAAAAAAAAAGCCCATTGTATTTTCAAGTGTAGCTTGACAATCCAATGCATTCAATAAACCCAAATTTGCAATCCAATGTTCACAAAGAAATTTGAGCCAAACCATCCCTTAGTGTATTTGAAGTCCAATTGGATTATTCACCAATATAATTTAATTATTTGCTTACATTTTTACTTGAACTTTTTTTAAAAGTGCACATTGATAATCTTGAATTAGAATGTTGCTTCTTCAATGTAGGTAAGTGGGAAATACGCTTAACCTTTGAGCATTACTATGGACATCAATTATTTGAGGGATGACAACAAATCATTCTACAAAAAGTACAAATGCTAATTCTTGAAATTTTATATGAAAGGAGAAGGTCTTGCATAATAGTGTCACCTCCTAAAAATGCTCTTGAATTTTTTTTAAGCAAAATATTCACACTATACCAAACAAAATGATTTCTACACTAACCAACTTGTCATTTAACTCCTAAACGACACTTAACCATTTCCTAGTTGATGAACAGGCAAGCTTTTTGCAATATAGGACAAAATTGTAAGCATTCATTCTCGGAATTAGGAGTGAAAAAAGAAGATCTTCTACAATTCTTATACTTCAAATGCACACTTTTGGATTTTTTAATACCAATGATTTCCATGGTTTTACAAAAGATGATTTCCTAGGTGACCCCACGTCGTTTAAGGGTTAAGGATTAACCCTTAAAAAAGATAGTTCCCTATTACTAAGGTACTCACCAAAATTGTTGAACCAATTTGGTGCAATCTTTATTTTAGCAATGAACAATGACCTCCTTTCAAAGATAGAATTGTTATTATTGACCAAATATTCAAAAAAGATAATCTTAGGCCAAATTTTTATGGTTTCAATTCAAACAACTATTAGGAGGAGTCACACAAGGAACCCAAATATTCAACAAGCTCACTAATTGTTTACTCATCCCTAAGGCCAATAACAAACTTCCTAATGAGAAAGGCAATGTCTTATTGACATGCCTTGTTGTATTGTTATTTCATCACAACATTCAACAAATGAAAACATGGAATGTTTTGACATGCCTTACTACATCACACCATTCAACAAGTTGAAAGAATGATTGTCCTCAACAATGACTAATACTCCAAATAATTATGTGGTAGGATGGGTCTCAAAAACCTCCATTGCAAATTAACAACAATCCTAATTTAATACTAATTTAGATTCAACTAAATATGTTGTAGATTATGACCACTAATATACAAAATAATACTCAAATACCACTTGGAATTTTAATAAGAGAATAATAGAGGGCATATTGAATTGAATGCAAAGCATTTTGGCTCAAGGAATATTCAATTCCAAATTTCATCTGAGTAAAGCACCAATAATTGATACTCAATAGTAAAGTCACCTATGAAGCAAACACAACTACATATTGAAAGACTCTAATGAGCACTATAGTAATGAATTCACACAATGACATTTGTTCAATGACTTCTTCCAATTTCTTCATCTATTAAATAATATTATAATATGTAATTCTTGAACTACTTCACATGGACTATATTTAGGTGAATGAGCACCAAATAATACAAACATTCATGACCTTGTTTTTAGACAATGTTAAAATGAAATGCTCAAACATTATATGAGGATGGTAAAATTGCTGCTAAGGCATGAGCACCCAAGAATTACCATATGAAGGAACCCAGATCCCTGCAATTTCATGTCTCATCCTACGGTCGTACATGCTACTACGGTACATGCTATTGTGCCGGACTGGCAAGCACTGAAGAAGAGGTGTAAAGTCTTTTGGCAAACTAAGGTGAAGAAACCACCACAAGATTACAATTATCGATTGCCAAAACCTAACCTCGACACCAATTGGGACTCACTTTGTAGACGCTAGCCCATGGCACACCAACGGTTACCAGTTAAGAATGAACTACCAGTTTCGTTGAAAAATCAAAAAGGTTACCAGTTTAACTGAAATTACTTTTTTTGATAAATTCGACTATTCTTGAAACAAAACAAATCAAAAACATTAAGTGTCATTTACAAGGTCTTACCTGTTGAGAGCCAGTTGGGTTCTGAGTGTTCAGAAAGCTAGTGCACAACTCCATCTCGCCGTCAATTAATCCGTCATGTTTCCAATAAAACCAGAGCACAAACTCCAGCTCTCAATGCCCAAATCCATGGCCTAGCCTTGGGGAAGAGTCTGAAATCAAGGACTTGATAGAGGCAAAAAAATCCCTATCTGGTCCCCGTTTGGAACAAGACACCGTCTACTTAATAATTATTCAGGCGGCCATGATGGGCAAATGTTGATTAGCCCATTCTCGCATCATCTGAGCGGTCACCAAACCCATGCTCATGTCAAGAGAAAATCTCGAGAGCTGACTACGATGGAGCAGTAAGCCGTTCTTTCAGTAGCGAAGCCACACGTTCACTGTCTACTGCTACTGCTACTTTCACAGGTGGAATTCCACACCAATCTGTTGGGTCATGCCACCTGCAACAAATCCCTTGCTGAGTTAGATTCAGTGGATGAGATGAGGTAAAAAGAAAAGTGAAAAGAAAAACACAGTTTTCAGGAGCTTTTAAACATCATCATAAAGAAAACCTTCACCGTAATTCATGGGGAGATCTCTTTTATGTGCAGGATTATCATACAGAGGGCTCTCTATGTATCGGTTGGAGGCTTCCGTATGAAACATCATGTGGTAGATTCTATTTATAATGCTGTGTGAAAGCTTCTGAAACAGTTTACTATCACTGAAACACAGTTAGACACAATATTATAGTTGTCAAAGTTTATGTCATGGAATATGACTTCTGATTTGTAATGGCATATTGCCATGTCCACTATCAAGTACAATTACAGAAAACTTTACTGTTCATTTACATTTTAAAAACAAAAGAACGAATGACAGAATGGGGAAATTTCTGGGTTCAGGACATCCGGAGAACAGTACACTTTATTCGAGTTGTTGAAGAGTGTGAGGCCCCGGCAGATTCCCTCTTGCTGAACTCTTACAGCTCCCTCACTAAATGCCATTAGTGAAGGGTCCACAGCTGCCACCATTGTTGCCGGATCGTGCAAGTAGATAGCTGCAAATGCAACCAAATACTAAATATTCAATGATAGCGAAATTGTGATGTGCCTTCTGCCTTACTTAGCCCTGATTTTAGGCAAATATTTGTGACAAGACTAGACATAGTGGCACGCTTTGCTCCTACAGAATTCATAATTGATTGCGAACTTTGATAACTTTAAAAAGGTGAATGTAAAATCAAATAGGCCCCAGAAATGTTTCAAATATCAACAGAGATGGAAGGTCCAGTACCACAGATCACATGAACAATGACCAGAATTAGATTGACAAAGTTGTTAATGATACGGTAATAGGCATAAGTTCTCATGTTGAGTTGATGTTCAGTTAATGTCAACTTAATTGATGTTTACTTGAAATTAGTGTCTTGGCAATAACTTGACACGGAGTATTATACTGCTACAATACTCGCACCTATCAACTCTTTTTTTAACACATGAATCCTTGTTTAAATTTTTCACATGTTTGCTCATATTTTTGTATAGATGTATATTATATTGGAATAGATTTCATTGCAATGCAACAACACCAAGAGGGTTGCATCAAGTTGCAAGGTTTCACTGCAAAAATGTTTAGATGTCATTAGGATTTAGGAGGATCAAATGACTGAAAAAATGTGCAGATGAATGTGGCAAATGAAATTGTGATACAATTTGCATTTAATATAAGATATATCTCAAGTTCATCAAAGTGATCATAAAGAAGGTTGCCTACTAAAGAATTTGAATGAGAAGTAATTTTGGACAAAAAATTTGCCCTGAAGCACTTTCATTGATGATCTAGAATATGGACTCTGGATCCCTTAGGGGTTAAGTTACCAGTAAGTCAACATCACATTAACATTAATTTAGCATAATCTTAACAATGAATTAATGTCCTATTAGATGAAAATTAATTGACCAATAGTAAATTTGAGGATCTAAAAAGGTATCTTCATGTTCTTGAAAAAAAAACATCCTGTGTGTAACAACCTTTTTGTTCATGTCATACTTCTAGTGGGGCATCACATACAAATAAAGTGACGTTACATTTTTGACATACAAATAAAGCAATGGAGACAACAGAACCTGAAGATTATAAGTTCACATACCATCTATATCATATGCTTCACGGTGGTATTTTGCATAGAAGTGTGATGCTGCACACAAGTACTTGCCGAATTTACTACTCGATTCTCCCAGATCAGCCAGATCTTGTCCTGCACGACATAAGAGCATATCCAAGTGTCAGTGCTCCATACCAAAGTGTTTACATTGCAGAGATTCATTTACGATTTAAACCATGAATTGCAACCTTATCAAAATCAGGCAACGAATAATATGGACCTCCAAACATGACTCATGCTTGTTTAGAATCATCACCATATAAAAGTATAGACTTAAGAACAAAAGGCTCAACACACCTGTCCAGTAGACTTGATGGGTGATGTTAATGCCGACAACCAATATGTCAGCTCCACATGTGAAAACAATATCCGCTGCTTCAGGATCACCATATATCTGCACAGAAACTCAATGAGTAAACTTGAGCCTCGCTTCAATTCTTCGAGTATACTTCAACTCTTCCAGAGCTTTGCTGTGATCTTCTGCAAGTGCTTGTAGTTGAGAGGTCACGTCCTTGAATCTTTGCAACGACACTCTTGATAGGTAAAGGCAGTTAGGTTTTAATGCCTTGCGCTGCAATTGTTTCTACATTAATAATATGAATCCAGATTAGTGAGACCAATTAGACTCCATACTGAAGAACGCTTGCTCCCACAGCATAAGAACATGGTCAGAATCAGAAAATTGAGAGTTGAACCAATGAATAAAATATTTACGTTTGCTTCAGCAGCAGGGTTTACGTTGCCGTTGACTTGAAAAGCCCCTCCCAAGATGATGATTTGGCCCACCTTCTTGGCAAACGTTGGGTCTTGTTCCACTGCCTGCTTTCACGCATATCCCACCAATTCATAAGCCTCATTGCGTACTGAACGGTAGGACAATCACAGGTTGGAGCAAACAAATGCTAAAAGCTAATGAATCGCATTAAAAAATGACCATGATCCTATAAAAGTAAGCTCTGGTTTAAAACTCTCCGGACAAGGCTTGAGAACAACCAAGAAACTTGAGGCCAGACATAGCTATTTGAAGCCCATGGGACAAGATGTCCAAACATTAAGAGATGAGTAGGCTAATGTAGGCTGTCTCAGTTATTTGATTGACATTTTGTAGAGTTCTCCAAATACTATGTCGATGAAGAACTCTACAAAATGATAAAATGCAGAAGACTACTCACTAAAAGTGTTACCACGTAAGTACCATGCCCTTCTATCATCCATTGTCAAGACTACTTCTCCAAGTTTTTGAGACAAAGTGTAACGGCAAAGTACATGCCCTTGGGAAAACTCTCCAACCTTGAACAATCACATTGCTAGATTTTTCACAAATTTGCTTAAAATGTCTTGTTCTCAACGCTTCTCCAGAACCGATTTCAAGATTTCAAATAGGAGTTAAATAGATATTCCGATAATACATTCATAAGCAAATGCCTGAACACCTCATGCATTCTCAAACTCATGGAAAATGTAGAATGCACACCTTTGCAAGGTTGGTCAGAGGACCCAGAGCCACAATGGTTATTTCACCCGGAAATTCATTGACCTTCTGAATCAAAAAATCGGGTGCAAATGTATCAATAGGTTTCCTATCTGACAAAGTAGGATAGGTGTTGCCAAGCCCATCGGAGCCGTGCACGAAATCAGCGATCCGATCCTTCACACCGCCCTGCCATACAATGTTTCCGCAATCAGCTTACATTGCCCTGGACCATCGTCAAGCTCCATAACCAAAAAGTGGCATCTCAGTGACAGTTGCAGTGAGATTTTACAAGTCAATCTAAAACAATGCCGATCTCAGATTGAACCATGAACGTGCAGCTTTCATTTAAACCTCAACTTCTTATTTGGATGCCTCCTATGTGGTAAATTGTGGGGAAATTCATACCCGCAGAGAGGTTCTGTATCCTTCAGAAACGGGTATGTCTTCTCGACCAGCAAATTCCAACTGGGAAGCAACAAGAATCACAATTATATCAGAACATCAACATTCGATGTGAACCCCAATGTTTGAACATTTCACAAATCCCATAGCTCATATAATGTTGCATAGAAAGAATATCAAAAGAATGTTGCTCATGAAATAATGTTAAAAAGAGCAAAAGAATGTCAATGGGGCAACAAATGTCAAAAGAAGGGACACCTGTATAGCACACAATCCTCTTTAGTGACACGAATTGCACCACCGAGCATCACAGAATACATTTATGGTCTCTCGTACTAAATTCATGGTTATTGGGTAAGGTTCTAATTGAGTTCATGTAGGAATGTGAAGAAAGGAAAAAACGTGCAAAAATGAAGATCTGATGTCTTAATTCTTCTCACGCCATCCATTATTTTGCCAAACCCCCTCAAAATCCCCATCTGCCTTCCTACCAGGTACTCTAAGGGGATAAACTCGACGCTTACCAGATGCAGTGCATTGACAGTGGCTGTGACGGTTTGCACATTGCCGAAAATTGTGGTGAGTCCGATGACATCCAGCTCCGGAGATTTCAAGGCGAAAAATATGGCCATCGCATCATCTGCACACGCCTAAAATTAGGTCAAGCACTGCACATCTGTAGCAAAAACGTTCAACGCCATGAACCAAATAGACTTGTAAACTCCAGCCTCGTAACTGATGATAGCTTTGTGATGTAATCAAAATACCCAAAAATACACTCGATACTGAACTCTAAGCCCCTCAAACCCATAGTCTCCCTTGAGCTACAAACTCATCACTCTAACTCTAAATTTCAAACAATCGCGAATCCAACAAGAAGCTCCTCATCGATTCAAAATGCACTCGTCCTATGCCAAAAAACTGAACCAAAATACACAATAAGAAGCAAAAACGAAACCAATTTTGTCCGATCGCAATACGAAGTTATCCAGAAAGATCACGAGCAACGAAATTCAAAATCAAAAACCAAATCCCAAAAAAACACAGACAAATCTTTCAAAAATTACCAAAGAATCCCCAAAGAATATGAAACAAACCTTTCTCGTTCCTTTATGATACAAAATCGAAACGAGAACAAGGTCAATTGTATTCTGAATAAATCCTACCGATGCCGGGGTCTGTGTCGATGATGACTTTCTTCGGAGCTGATGGGAGCTTGCTATCTTCTCCGCCAATGTCAGGCACCGCCATAGCTGTGCTCAGAAGTTTAACACGAGCCTGAAGTCTCGGAACTGAGACTGAAAGCTAAGAATTCACTAGCAAATCTTGCAATTGCAAAGCAAATCGCACTGAAAGGTTGCTCGAGCGCTCGGTTCCTGCTATACAAATGTCTGCAAGAGACCAAAAGGCTTGGACTCTTCAAAGGTGTCGACGGAGACCAAACTTTGAGAATATCTCGTTCATCCGGATGAGACATTCGTTCGTTGCTTTGGATGAAACCGGCTATCCAGGAGATGGACGGAACTCTCTGGCGGAGACGACCAAATTATCCGGCGCTGATTCGTCCTATTAGTGAAGGGGAAATTAGTGTCACCACGAAAATATATTTTGTGGAAAATATGGTGGATAATATGGTAGACTATTATATATTTCAATGTGTAATAAATGAAAATAGTGTGACTTTGGTGTACTAGTTTCACATGCACTGTTAGGACAAATTAAAGTAAGGTAGGTACACCCAAAAGCACCACTTATTCATACTGAGCCTAGTTCCTGATGTTAATTAGTTCAAATTTTTAAATAGTCTTGTTGGCATGTGAAAGCATGTTCCAACGCACCAAAGAATGCAGGATTTGGATACCGTATGCAAAAGTTATTAACAGTCAAAGTCTGTTTCTGAAAGCGCCATCTACAGTCTGTGAACATGACTGATTTCAGAAATGTATGTGCAATGTAGATGGCGCTTTTAGGAACAGGGCGCTTTTGGGTGTACCTATCTTAGTTGTAGGAGGCAACATTTATTTTTAAATCTGAAAGGTCGCAACACTATCATCAAGGTCTTCAACCAAAAATTATCAAATTGAATTCAAGGATAAATAGGATTATTCTTTCAGTGTTTCTTTAGTATCTCTAACAGTCATTCATTGGACATGTGCTTCTAATCCTTGTCAATGTTTCAAGGATAAACCCTCTTGTGTCAAAAAGGGCAAAAAGTAGATGAAAGAAGCTAGGAATATAATTATCCATTTTGTGATAGTAGTTCTTAATTTCTCATTATTGCAAAGATAGGCTCACCATTTTCAAATAAAAAATTCCTTTGAAGAATTTAATTATATAAATTGTATAAATGTTATAAATTCATCATTTGTCATTGTATATTATGACTTTGTAAAATATTGTAAAATATGACTTTGTAATCATACAAACAATATTTGCCATCTTGGTAGTTGTTCCTTAAGTATGATAATGTAGTCAAATACTCTATTGGATTTGTTGGACAAGTTTGGGAGAAAATCATTAAAAAAAAACTAGTTTAGATTATTTTGGGATTATTTTCTTTCTTTCAATTTGTATCTGGAAATAAATATTTATGGGATACTTTTGTTTTAGATCATGCCAAAGCTTGTTTTTAGAAAATAATTTGGCATGTATCTATTGACCTAGCCTTTAATTTACAACAATATCAAAATACCAAATATAGGTACGAGAACATATAAATTGCATAACAATTCTAAAAACATTTGAATGGTTTTTTTTATTGAACTTTTGTCATGGTGCCTTCAAGGTTTTATGACTTTAGTCATGTTCCATCAAAGGAATGTTATACACCTTAATGTTGTAAATGCCTCTATGGTCTCTAAAAAATTGACATTTAGACATTATATATACCAAACCATTATACAATAAAGAGTTTTTGTACATATAGATATTAAATTTCAAATTTTTTTAGCATGTACTCATTTATCAGAGAAGGCCATTTGAAAGACCTTGAGAGTGTTACAAGTGTTCCATCTATAATCCAAATGAAGTTGTTTGTTTTGTTGATATGGTGAGATGTGTAGAACCATGTGTCTTGAGCCATATTTTTTGAGGGATTAGAAGATTGTTTTAGGCCTATTCCCAATGCTGTGAATAGTCAGAATAAAAAATAATTATATATATATATATAATTTTTGATTTAATTTTGTTTGGAAAATAAATTATTTTTTTATTTTTTAAAATATTATTATCTAATGTGGCAGTCTTTATGCCACGTCAGATTGCATATGTGGCAAGGTTCCCACAATTTTTTCCACAATCGGGAACTCACAATCTTCTAATCGGCAAAAAAAAGCATCTAATGTTGTTTCCACAACGTTCCCAACATTGATAAACTTGCAATCTTCCAAAGGCTCAAATCTCCCCTATTGTTTAACCTTGAATTGCCACCAGCCATTTTGTAGAAGATGTTAACAATAGTTTTTTCATCCACTTTTTTTCTTATGACCTTTTATGTTGAATTACAAAGAGTATCCAACTGAGTTTTTAGTCTAACTAATGTTTGTTTTCATGTGGTTGAGAAGTAAGTGAAGAAAACGGATGACAAAATTTGCCATTTTAGTGTATTTTGAGAAATTGAGTATATCTGAAATTTCTCCAGGAAAATGATATTTTTTGAGTTTGAGCCCAACTAATGAAATGAAGGTCCTCTATTCTAGTTTCTACTCCAATTGAAATTTTGTAAAAATTCGTAATATTTAATATTTTATTGCAATTTGAAGTTTGGATGGATTTTCAATGTCTATTGCATTCTATTTATAGAATTACACAAAAATTGAGTTTACGCTATGATGGTTGTCACTGTAATGTACACATATGGTGAAATTTTCATATTTTTTGAGATAATTTTCTAATTGATATGATTTTTTCTTCACTTTCTTTTCAAAAATTCTCAAAAAAATCAATTTTCCTCAAAAAAATCTAAATTTTCTGTAAAGTAGAGAAGACATGTAATTCCATCTCTAAGAAATAAATTTAAATTTTTTCATACATATCTAGTTCCAAAACAAAAACCAACTAAGTGACAAGTAAACAAGCTTGAAATTAGTGGATATAGGTCCGTTAATGGTTAATGGTATGTTTGTAGTTGATGTTAAGGGCAAAACACCCATTCCCGCACCTATTTCTTGTAGTGGACTGTAGATTCACCCAAATGCATCAATAGACTTCCTTTAATGTGTTCGCCACATGCTTGATTGTAATTTGTTGACACAACTGAAGGACACATAAGAAAATTTGGTTGGTTGAGTGCTGATTTTCGCAAGGTTCAATTTGGGGGGCACCTATAGGATGGTTCCACAAGTCTAGGGAACCAACACTTTGAAAATTTGTAGAAATTACATATTGTATCTGAAAAATCTATTTTTTTTTAATATTCATGATTTTCACTCTCAATACTAGAAAAATATCATTTTTAGAAAACATTGCCTCCAACTATGCTGAATTCCTTATTTGGACGGTTTTGGGTGTTTCTACTGTAGTGGTGATGTTTGCAATGTGAATTTGGTCTAGAAGTAGGTCTATATTCATTCCTGACATCCTCAATACCAACATTGTTTGTGGGAATGTATCTTGGGAGAGGTTCTACTGTAGTTGAACAACTGAAGCCCTTGATTTCCACTCCAATTGAGAGTACAGGGCCCCCATGAAGTTCATTTATTTGTCAACCTGTGGATATGCATCAGCACCACGGCAGGAGTCTGCGTCTGGGATGACTGGGAGGTGACAGGGCACCTGGGCAGTTCTTATCACCATTGATGGATGAGGAAGGAGACGGATGAATGAATCCGTTGGTACTTGGGATGATTTTCATCAACAAGGATGAATGAAGTTCTAGTGCTCAATTGCTCATGCCATACAGATGAACATGAATCTACTTGCAGATGAACATGAATCCTCCATAATTGGGGCATTGCAGGACTTCACGGCACTGCCAGACCCAAACAATGGAAACATGGAACATGTCTCAAGACTGAAGATTCCTTTTGTCAGGTTCGGATATTCCTCAGGCTTTTCATGCCGGCCTAGCCTCCAAGTCATTAACCCTTAGAGCATCCCCATGGGCTGCGCACAGGAGAGGCGCAGCCAGGGGATGCTTGCCGAGTCATTCAAGAAGGTCGGGTCCGGGCAAATGAATTCCCCCCACCCCAACATGCCAAACGAGCACGGGGAACAATCAATTCCAGATTTTGAGGCACTTTATCGTGGATTCCAAGAAAACAAGGCGGTAGTCAATGGTAAAGCATCTCGAAAACAGGAATTAAATTTAAAGAAAGGCACACCGAGCCCGGCCAAATTTTCTCCATTTGACCATGCCATCCTTAAATTTAGTCAGGCCCAGCCTTTCTTTTTGCTTGGCCGTGCCTCCCGTAGGGCAATTTATTTGCCCAAGCCCGGCCATTCCCCGAGTTAGCCCACTGCTTGAGTCACTCCTTGAGGCCCGTGGGGATGCTCTTACACATCGAAGCAGACATTTTGCATCCAATGAATGACAAAGAAGGTTCTGTCTTTTGTAGGACAGAAGTGCAACTATTCATCCTCGGTATTAGCGGTAGAAAGGGGAGATGTTCTGTAGCACTTTAACTCCTAGTGAGTATATTTGACTTATTCAAAGTAGATGATGTCACATGGTATCAAAATGCATGATTTTTAAGGCCATTAGTCTATCATTCAAGGGTTAGGAGCCTTGGTGTCTCATCTGGCATGTTTGAAGGTTGTCTTGAGAAGTTAATTAAATATATCATATGGAAAAGGGTAGTCAATTTTGTAACAAAATCAATAGGAGGGGGGTTCCAAAGTTCTCAATGGCTTCTTGCATTGTTCCCTTAGCTCTCTTAACATAAGAAAATGCACCTATATTGATGCATTTTCTAATATAGAAGGTAAGTTGACAAGCCTATTACCACTATGATTTGCAATCTGACTATCTTAGGGCCAATTCCAAAAGGGGCACATATTTCTTTAGAAGTAAGTACTTGTTTCATGAACCAAATCCAAGTGGAATTATAATTTCCTCATCAAAATTGTGATTTCTCTGAATTTTTGAAGTATTCAACTTGAAATTACAAAAGCCCCAATAGACTAGGGTCATGAACACCCTAATAACAACCCACAATCACCTTCTTATATCTCTATTAGCATCTAAATATTTACCAATCACCTACTGACATATTACCTTTTTTGATAATCATGCACTAAATTTTTAGATAGATCTAGCTAATTTCTAGACTTTAGCTAGATCTATCTAAAAATTAGTTAGATCAATCTATTTTTAGATAGAGTCTAGAAATTAGCTAGATCTACTAAAATAGAAAAAGTCTAGAAATTAGTTAGATCTATCTAAAATAGGAAAAGTCAAAGTTCTTTTTGGTACAAGTTTTAATATTGTTTCTTCAACATACATACATATTGATTTTCAAAATGTACACATAGTGATGATGGCAATTGTAGGCAAGGAGTGATTTTGGGTGTACCCACCTTAAGTTAATCCCTATTTAAGTATTGTAGCATTTTGAAGTCCCAAACTTTTTTCAAAACACTTGTAGTCAAAGCAAGACATAGGATCTCTTTGTTGACATGGATAATTGCCTACTTAAAAATTTAAGAATGAAAATCCTCACTTATGAAAAATTTAATGTGCATTAACTTCAAAAAGTAGGATTTTCTAGCCCTCCCTAAAGGTAAAGTTTTGTCTTTCAACAATGTAAAAAAATCCCAAGCATAAGAGGATTTTTGGGCCCCCAGAAGACTGTTTCAGGGGTGTTTCCTAAAATTGTTCCCACTGCTGCAGACCAGCCCCCTGCTGGTCTGAATTTTTTGAATTTTGAAAAAAAAAAATTAAAACTTTTTTTCCCAAAAAACTTCAGAATGTATTAAAGAGCAAAAAAATGATTTAAAAAAATATTTTAAAAATATTTAATAATTAATTAAAATTAATTAAAATTTAGTATTTTCTAACATGGCAGTCGCTCGACTACATCAGCATCGCGTTCCCAAAGTTCCCAATGCGTTCCCAATGTTGGGAACTCACAGTCTTATAAACCAGCTAGAAATCCTCTTATGTATGTTATAGAACTTATGCATTCTAGTGAAAATGTTAAAAATTGGGTTGTGAATACAATGCATAGAAAAAAATTTAACTAAAAACTTTTATATTCATCTTTAGAAAAATCATAAAGTAGAAGGTGGTATGTGATTAATGAAAAATCTAAAATGCTATCAACTTTTACAAGAAATTGAAGGTTATCAATCCTAGTGTTGAGAAATCTATAGTAAGTAATGACATGATTTTTTTGTTTTTATTTATAAAACTTTGAAATTGGATTTAAAGTTCAACTTTATTTGGATATTTTTACTCACATTGCATGCAAAATAAATCTCTTTTTAACTTCCATTTCAACAATGCTAGCATGTGACTACAAAAACTTCATCCTACAAGCCTTGAATCTAGATGTAGGTATGAATCTACAACCATTTGAAGGTATTTATAAGATACTTGGTATGTACCAATAACATAGGTACTTCGTAACATGAAAAGAGTTTATAAAGTAACTCATTTTAATATAGACACCTATAATCATAGAAAGTAATTATAATATAAATTACTAGGCTCAAGGACTCAGAAATTCAATACTCACATGCTAGCACTCTCCCTCTCATTACATTATTTAGATTTGAATGTTTGAAATGTTTAAAATAATTCATTTATGTATTTGAATATATAGGACACATTTAGGCAATAACCTATAGATTTTGTTTTTCATAAGGATTTCAATTTAGTGTAGTTACCTTGGAGTTGTTATAAGATCAATTTGAATACGTGAGCGAAAACTCCTTTCAATCAAAATTATTATTAATATATAAATATCTATATTATTAAGATTGAAGAGTTGTTTTGTTGTAGCATGTCATATCTTTGCCATTGCTAGACTCTTGAGGGCAAGCTTAATACACTGGGGTATTAAAAAACTCTTGAAAGGAGAATAAGTCCCTTGAAAAGATTTATGTCATTTTGACTTATAAAATAGAATATAGTATATCTTCAAAGAATTTCATAGCTAAAACTTATATAAATTATGAAAATAGTTGATAGAAAATTTTGGCACCCCTTTGTTTTTGGAATATTTTTTATACTAAGTTAGAACCACCTATATTTGATCACTTAAGCAATCTTGGAACAAATACAAGAGCATATACCATTAGCAATATGAGGTAATGCAAATTTTTCTCTTACAAAGGGATAAGAAATATTAGGACTATAAATT
Organism: Thuidium tamariscinum; assembly: GCA_947034885.2. Lineage (NCBI taxonomy): Eukaryota > Viridiplantae > Streptophyta > Bryopsida > Hypnales > Thuidiaceae > Thuidium > Thuidium tamariscinum. Next base: position 35,885,493 of record OX344749.2, on the reverse strand, counting down.
TTTCACAATTAATATGATTTCTCATATTGAAATTTCCTATGAATTTTGGGAGCAAAAAAGTACTTAGAGCCCATAGCCAATGTTTAAAGTCTTCCAATTCAGATCATAGCTAAGAATACTTTTCCACTCAATACTTCCTACACACTTTATAACACTTTTGGACATGTGCCATGACCTTATTAGTCCCAAGCTTGAAAAATTGGAAAAAAACAAAACATTCCAAGCTTTTATTGGAAATCTATTCCAACCTTGGTTGGATATGGATCCTTGGTTGGAAATAGGTGGTTTTACTTTAACAACATGTTCTACAAGAGTGTGAGTGTGTCTCTTATATATATATATCCCTTGAACGTCGACGCGGACGCCAGGCGTCTGATGGATGACAAAAAAACTCCTTATAGAATGAAGGAGACCCGTTTTTCATTGCATTTTTTCAGAAATGTGATCATGGAGACGTGCGTTATTGTTGAAGCACTAACATAGGTCCACAAACTGTAATGTAATCCTTAGGCACCTGCAATTGTTTGCGAAAGTCATAGAGATAGGCTCATGTGGTTATAGATCTTGTGCTGCCCTTGTCACAAATTTTCTGAGGGCAGCATGCAATGAGGGCCTACAAACATTCATGCGCTCACAATATTCTGGTCGTGCTGTAGCTCCAACACTGGTCATAACTGCCACTAACGCGGGATTCCAGAATCGTCTGACATGTTATTCGCTTTCTCAGCTATGACGATTTACACTATTGAAGCTCCGGGCTACCCGACTCCATTGCTTCTCTGCCTTCTCTGCCACTGTTCACATATCAGGAACAGTGACATGAAGTCCGGGCATAACAGGTGCGAGCCTTTGTTCATAGACCCACTTTCCCCCACGGTTACTAGCCCGACGTTCAAGGGATATATATATATATTTGTGTGTATGTTTGTATTTGTTTAAAATTGAATCCCTAAAGTTCCAAAAATGCCCTTAATAAGGGGATTCATGACATAAATTTTGCTCCTAGACATTGATTGAATTAAAAATCATTATCCTACAAAGATAATTATTTCTTCTGTTTTGAAAAAAATATTAAAAAATATTTGTAAAAAATTGAGATCATTGGTACCTATCCAATTTTTCAAGAATAAGCCACAAATATGCAAGACTGGGCACTAAAAAAATTCACAAGAACTTGAAATACTTTTAAAATTTAAATTTTCTTACAGATTAAATTTTTGTCTATGTCAAAAGATTTGATTCATTATGTTTGGATAAATTGAAGGATAAATGATGTTAAAGTTATGAAGCATTCTATTTTGTAGGCAATCTTAGTAAATTCTTTATAAGACAATACATTGAATCTGTTAATGAAACTCAAATTTAACAATTTAAAAAGATTTTATATAGTTTCGTTTGTTTTCTAGAAGTATCTCACTGTTTAGGTTGGTCTATTTCAATTTCATTTTCAAACTATCAACAATTTTGTTTTTCTTTCTATCTTGTACCTTCTTCAATTTAACAATTTTTTAGAAATGAAAATCATAGAATTTAGTGAATTTTTTTCTTTAAACCCTCAATTAAATTATTTAGTATGAAAACATTTCAATTCAAAATCTTTAGTACACAAATTTTAACCCCTAAAGGACTAGCCTACTAAATTTGGCAACATAGTGATTTCAAACAGGTATATGTAACTAGAGCTTTTCAAATTTTTGGCCCAAATTTGAGTAGAAGATGGGGACAAGGAATATCTTTCATATGTATTAAAAATCATAACATTTTGAAATATGAATAAAAAGTTATGGCCTAATATGCTACTTTTTTTGTAAATGGGCAATTTGGGTAGATTGGAAAAACAAAAATTTGAAATTGGCCGGTTTTCAGCATTTGTGTATGCATGGAAAGCTTTGAATTACTCCATTTTGATCAATTAGTCAAAAGTTATGAGGCATTTTTGTTTGTAGGCAGTTATGGATTCTCTACTCTACAATAAACTTTAAAGTCCTTTATTTTATTCAATTTTTAATATTTGAAAAGAATAAAATCATAGGATTTAGATTGTTTATTACAATTTTACAACCATTGGGATTGGCATTTTTCAATTCCACAATTAGATTCTGAACAATTTTGTATTTTAAATCATTTGCTACTTCTTTTTACTTACTATTTTTTTCCTATATGTTGTACAATTCTAAACAATTTCTTAAGCAAGTACCCTACTTGGCCTCAATATTGAATCCAAAGAGGTACAACTATTTTTTGACCATTTTTATAGGATTTTTGCTTTCTAAAGTACAGTTGTCCTATTTTGTACAAGGTGGAAAAAATGATTTTTGAGCATTCAAATGCCACACTTGCTAGTATGTGAGCATAGAAAGTGTGAGCCTATGAGCTTAGAATTCTATACACCTATAGTATATGTGTTTATATTATAGACACCTCAATGGTTTTAGTGTATCCATGTTCTAAACACCTATATTATAGGTGCTTATCTTATCAACACCTTCAATGAGTGTAGGATACTTATATTGAGGCTCACAGCTCATAGGCTCACACTTCTATGCTCACATACTAGCGTTGTTGATTCAAACGCTAATATCTTGCAATCTACACAGTAAAAAACTCTAAATTTTTTTTGCACGTGTTCTCAAACCAATTTACTATAAGATCCTATGGTTCCAAATCTCAAAAAATGTTAAAAAAAATTGGTATTGGTACTAGAAATGACAATTTTTGATTGTTTTTAGATTAACCATAGTCAAAGAACTTAATCCTCCATTGCTTAAAGGAATGAAAAGTGTCCTAACAATTCAATTCAAAGTCGTGTAACTCTTGCTTCTAATGTACAAATTCAAGAAAACTTGATGTGAAAGTTGCACATACTAGTCTAATTTGTGTGGTGAAATTTTTAGATCAATCCAAAATGTACAAATGTTTTGCAAGTTGATCAAAGTTTATAGGTTCAATTTGAATTCACCAAACTACAATTAATGGCTACAACTTTGGGGGCTTGTATCTCCTTCATCCAACATTTATTTTTAACAAAATTTATTGGGTTATATTTTTTTAGAAGTCTAGATATTGTGGTGAAATTTTCATGGCAATCAAAGTTCTTTTGAATGTTTGGAAGCAATTTGAAGTTCAAAACTACACATCTTTGGATTACAATGAGCTCTGGCAGTTTGTATCTTCTTTATACAATGTTCGTTTCTAAGCATTCTTTTGCATTCTAGTCTAGTTTGTATTGCTAAAATTTCATATCAATCAAAGAAGTTATGAGTGACTGGGAAGCATTTTAGTAGAAGGAGGTGCAGTTGTTGATGTGTTTTTTCCACCTTTTTTTGCTTTTTTTTGACATTTCAAAGTCATATTGCAAATTCAATGAGCTAATTTAATGAATTTTTTTCACCAATGTGTGTGTATGTTTATTTTGAAGCACTTTCTAGTTTAAATTTTTACATTTGAGTAGGTTTCAAAATCAAATTTCACCTCCAAATGTGTTTTTAGGAAAATTTCAACATCTTTCTTCAACACTAAAACATTATAATCTTTCAATCTATGCAACTAGATGACTCCAAATTTGATCCATATCATCTACAATATGCACACTATGGTTGAGATTTTTATAGCTTAGTGACATATAGACTTATAAGGCTTCAAAAGCAAGGATGCAATTAGACAAGTTTGGACCTTAGATGATAAAGGATTATGGGGTGAAAGTTATTAGGATTCAAAACTCAATAATCTCCTTAGGCTAGGAGCAAAATAACTTGTTTTCTTTCCTTTATATGCTTTCTTATATCTTGTGATTGATATGGTCAAAGTTTCTTAAATTTCTTCCTTACATTTTCATGTCTAATGTAAGATCCTACAATTGAGCATGCAAAAGAAATGTTCAAAATTTTTCTTGTTTGCATTGAAAATGGCATTTTTGAGTGTTTTCCAAATGACAAAATGGCCTTGGAATTTCGGAGGTCAATTTGAAAAAATGAACAACAAAGAAATATATACAAATAAAAAATAAGAAGATTTACAATAAATTAGTATAACTTTTTCAAAGTAAAACTATTACTAAATCTTTTGTTCAAACAATATGTGTAGAAAAAAGTTTGAGAATCTTTTTAAAAAAATGTAAGAGAACTAATACAAGAATCCACAAACATTTGAATGAGTGAAAAAATTTAAACTTTAATTGTTGGGGATACTAAGTATTTTTGTGCCGATCTATTTTTTGAAATGAGAATTTCTTTAATCCTGTAAGGGTAGACTAGTCTTCGTCAAATTATCCTTTTTGAAACAATATAAATCATTTGTTTAAAACAAAACAAAAGTATTCAATGGAGGTCAAACTACTATGCAAGACTTTGAAAAAAATTTGTACAAAATTACAAGGATGGACAATCATACTTTTGTTTTATATGAAAGAATTTTTTGTTATCCATTGGACATTGAGTGCTTGCAATGGCCTTATAAAGTTAATCTTTGAAGGACATTTTTGGATGTAAAAACATCATTGTTTTCTAATGTTACAAGTCTCATTGGTACTAAGGTATAGAAATCTCAACCATATAAGTTTGTACTATAGATGAGAGTGTACAAATTTTCCAGCAAGTTCTTTCAAATTTGAACATTAGATGCAAAAGTTACAATACTTTGAATTAGACTTAAAACTATGTGAGGATACTTTTGGTCCCCTAGGTCATTTCAATAAATAGTGCATCTAGGCTTTACAAGTTGACCTATTGTCGACAACACTTGGGTGCCTTATTTATTGAAAAGATTCTTTCTTTGTACCTTCTCATCCAATCATCTCTCTTCTTTTCATACTTAGGGAGAAGTATCAAAGTTAACCATAATAGGTCAAGCTATGAAACTAGAATGGATCAAAATGAAAAATCTACATTTATATTGAACAACATTTCTTTTTTTGATGGAATTTTTTTTTTTTTTTGCATTGTTCCTCATACTTATATTTGCACATTTTGAGCTCAATTTCACACTAAATTTCCCACATCTTGTATGCTAAAAACAAGATGCAAAATCTGTCTCACAAAGTGGGTCCGATAAGGTAAAATTTGAATTACCCAGGGATAAAAGTAAAAAAGCCCTTTATTTTGTGCCATGTTTTTGGATACATTCTCAATCTCTCCAAGTTAATTTGGATTCCTTGACTACAAGTATGAATTCAAAATTTGCAGAAGATAAAAATTTCCTCCATTTATCCTTAGGATAAATCTAGCTTGTTGATTTTACTTCATGGGACAAGTTTAAGGTAGAACCACCTATTCCCAATCAAGGTCCCTTACACAACTTGTAAGATGCGGCTATTTCCAACGTACGAAGGTTAGAAATAATTTCTAATAAAAGCTTAGAATGTACTCTTGCCCCATTTTCAAAGTTGGAACTAATAAGGTCATGATACATGTCCTAAGGTGTCATAAAGTGTGTGGAAAGTACAAAGTAGGAAAGTAGTCTTAACTATGATCCGAATTGGAAGACTCTAAACATTGGCTATTGATTCTAAGCACTTTTTGGCTTTCAAAAATCATAGTAATTTCAGTTTTGGGAATAAAATTATGAAATTTTTTGTAATCCCCATATATCCTATCTCTCTACATAGAAAAAATTTACATAGCCTCATATCCCTCACGATTTGTTCCAGAATTGCTCAAGTGATCAGGTACATGTGGTTCTACCTTGCTGAAATTGATGCCACATAGGCCCCTGACAGTCAGGTTAAACGAACGAAAACTTTAACTGACGAACGAAAACTGCGGCTGACGAACGAAGAGATGACGAACGTCGGAACGGAGGCCTACAGTCATCCATCAATTGCATCCCGAATCTCCGATGAAAAAGTGTTCATCCCGTCACCCTTTTGCTCTGCAATTACCATGCCTGAGTGCACTCTTCTTTTTTCCTTCCCAACTGATGAGCTTTCATGCTCCTGTGCCGATTCTCCTCCAAAATCACTCGCAGTCTCTCTCTCCTTCTCACTTTCTCTCACTCTTTCTCTTTATCCACTTGCTCTCAATCTTCTGAATCACAGAATTGCGCACTCTGCAACGCGGCAGACTCTGCACCATAACGCCATCGCTGCACTAGTCCCCGTCCGTTTCAAATTCTCGGGACGCTCGCAGGAAGGCGATGGATGTCGCGGAGGCCACGATGGAAACGAACGCCCCCATTGGAATTTCCAAGGCTCCAGCTCCACGAAGGAAGGTCATCATCGACACGGATCCCGGCATTGGTAGGCCTCTCTTCGTGATTCATGCGCCTTGGGGATCCAGATTCGATTGAGGAGTTTCCGATTGGGTTTGACGTGATCCAGTTGGGCGAGTGATGGAGCGATGCGACCTTATGTTCATGTGATTTGGTGGTATTATTCGATAGATAGGCATGGATTTGGTGTGAATCTGGGTTTTCACGTAGGGCATTTGGCACATTGCTGTCAGTTGGTGGTTTGTAGGAGGGGGAGACTCTGTAACCTTGTTTTGGTCTTAACCCCGAAGCACTTTCGACATCCATATTCTGGATGACATTCTGGATGATGAACAGAGCGCTTCAAGTGCTTCAGGTCAATGTTTCGTACAAACGTCTTTTCTTGACTCCTTAAAAGATGATCTTTCTGTTTGATCACATGATGAAATTGAGGTACAATGATGTAAGCAAAGACGTGCAAAGACGTGCAAAAACTCCATGAAGGATTCAGGCGTCAAAGGTTAATCGAAGCTGGCCAGCTGGGTGTCGTTTGGAGTTCTGATTCTCGAATTTCGTGGAATTTTCTTGGTTTCCAAGGTTTAGGGCTTGTGTGTAGTTTTTCGCATTCGGAAAGTTGCAATATATCTGCAGGATTCAGAATGTCTTAATGTATATTCAAAGCGACACACTCAATATTCGTTTTGATTTTGTTGTTCTTTTGGACGCAAGGCGTTTCAGGTTAATAGTGTGGGTGTGGAGGAGTGGAAATCTCGTTTTTTCTTTAGGATGGAAATTGCGTTTTCTGTAGCTGGTAGTGGTCTGTGGTGGATCATGATTGATTGTTTTTTGGCTGGCAAACAGATTTTGTCATGCTGTTTTTTAATTTTGAAAGAGTTCTGTGACCAAACCGAACATTAATAGACGGATTGTATTCCTGATAAGTGCATCAGTGGTTTAGTGTGGTTTGGTAGGCAACTCGTTTGAATTTCTTTAATTTCATCATTAAATTTCTTTAAATTCATCGGTCATTTAAAAACATGAAATCTCGGCCTTTTAGGGATAATGTAGTAGCATTATCAACTTGTAACCTGGAGAGTGGAAACCATATGTCTGGCTACTTGGTCATATTCCGAACCTCATAGAACGTTTGCATCATGGCAGTTCCGTCAATTCCAATTCTTCTTTATAAGATAACTATGCAAGCAGCTGTATAACTTATGAAGAATCTCAACATGGAGGGATGGAGTTTTCATTGTACATCACTATTTTGGTGTTTTAAATCTCGATTGACTAATGGTGTTGCAATATGATTTTGTGATCCTGCGTGTAACACGATTGTATTCTCTGCTGTGCAGATGACATGATGGCGATTTTTATGGCATTTCAAGCCCCTGAGATTGAAGTTATAGGATTTACCACCATTTTTGGTAATGTAGACACGGAATTGGCGACGATCAATGCCCTCCATCTGGTGAGCATTATTTCTTTATTAGTAATTATATTTGTCTCTGTGTTTTAGTTATTCTTCTGAAGGTTTTTTTCGATGATTTCGTGATTTTTCCTATGATGTAAGATGAGCTTATCTAAGTTTGCTTTTTTGTAACTTTTGCTAAGTGCATCATTTTTGAAAGCATGCAGTTCTTGAATGCTCTATTTGTTGGTATTGAGAGTTTCTAAAATATTCCTTCGCAGTATCGACTGACATTCAACTAGCCCAAAAAAATAAGGAGCCTGAAAACTTGAGATTTTCGAATCTACCAGAGGGAGAGCTTATGTCAGATTTTTTGTGCTGACTGTGTCAACTCCCGTGCGAGTCCTCCCTATATAAGCTGACGATCTGTTTGCATTGATTAGTGTGAAATGGCAGGCCTTTCCGACATACCAGTTGCTGAGGGCCCATCAGAGTCAATACAGGTATTCCCTTGTTTCCTTTGGACTATTTTGCACGATGATCTGGACATGTACCTTCACAATGATGGTTAAACTCTTTTGTTCTCCATTCTTTTAGGGGTTTGATACTTGACATCTGCATTAAGAAATACCGATGTTGATACGATCCTAAACTCTTCTAGCTGCTACTATACTGTATTGTAATTCGTTGAGTATGATATTATGTGTTCTGAATCAGTAAAATTTAGAAACATTTGTTTCAGGGTAAGTGTGGCTTTAATCGAAAGTTCGGAGAGTTTTTATCTTTGTTTAAATAGTTTTCGGCTTCACGGTTGCGCATGTATTCTGCACTTGCATGAACTTGTCATTCTTTGGACTCTTGGACAGCGCGTGAAACCTCGAATTGCGTATTTTGTTCATGGATCAGACGGACTTGGAGAAACTTACCAAGCAAAACCCATAGGCCAAAAGTTACCAATCAGTGCTGCAGACTTTCTTGTGGAGAAAGTAGCGGAGTTTCCTAGCGAAGTTACAGTGGTTGCTCTAGGCCCCCTCACCAACATCGCACTGGTTAGTAGTTTTCTGACTTCAATCCTTTGCAAATAACACGGTTTTTCAGTTAAATTAGATTGTTTCAGGAACTTTCTGACTGTGATATCCGGTATTATATGTAAAATCTCGTGTTGTACTTTGAATCTTGGACTTGATACAGTTGACTGCTGTAACTCATCACTTGTTCCAGCAATTCATACTTGTCCTTTTCGTAGGCTATCCAGAAGGACCCTGGTTTTGCCAAGAATATTGGGCAGCTTGTGGTCCTTGGGGGTGCCTTCAATGCGTGTGGAAATGTGAATCCTGCTGCAGAAGCCAATGTAAGTTTGAAAAGGCAAAAGTCTCATTCCAGAAACGTGAGGATCAAGCCCCACTCCACATCACTGGTGTGCTGTTTGCTTGCCCTCATTAGGTTTTGATCTTAATGATGTACGGTCAAATTGAGGAGTAATTGGTATCTTCTAGTAGGTTCTGACTTTTTATGTATTCTAAATCACAGGGTTTTGCATGGTTGGATTGCAGATTTTTGGTGACCCCGAAGCTGCAGATTTAGTGTTCACGGCTGGGTTAAACACTCTTGCAATAGGCATAAATTTGACCACTCAGGTGGTTTTTAGTGGTAAGCTCTCTGATGTCGTCTTTTGATTGCTTGCAAGTCAAACGTTTTGCTACATGTTCAGGGTTCAGTTAAAAGGATGCTAATTGCATCTGTAAACATATTCAGGAGTGCGATTTTTGGGAGATCATTATAGAGTGGTGAAGAGGCCACTTTGGGTGCTAGAATCTAATCATGCTTACATCACTTTCGAAGATGTCCAATCAAGTGTATTGGAATAGATGAGTTGTTGGTAATAGGGGTCAGTGAATTGGGGATGGGATGAGGTCCTATTGTTTGAAATAACTGGGGTTCTTGTCTTTTCCGTTGCGTTGAAATTGTCAGACAGAAATCTCAGCAATTTGAATAACTATAAATAACTCACCTACTTTCTCCTAATTCTGTGGTGTGATTTACAGAACAAGATTTATTTGATATAAGGGATTCAGGCGGGAAGTACGGACAATATGTTTACGATTGTTGTCGCTTTTACCACAAGTGGCATATAGAATCTGACCATTTCGATGGTACTACCCCCCATTACATAGCAGTTTTCTTTCTGCACGACGTTTACCCTATTACCATTTGAAGCTCCTTGTTATGATATTTGTGTATTGTCGTCCCTTATTGCCATGCATAAGTTGTTTTCTGAATCTTCACCAAAGCCTCTAGCATGTCATTATTTTGGAGAGAATAGGTGCATGCTGGCGAATTTTGGGGTGTCCATCATAGGTGCTGACCCACACTTATTCATGTTTTACAGGTATTTTTCTTCATGATCCTACATGCATGGCCGCACTGCTCGACCCCTCTCTTTTTACGTTTAGAAAGGGGGCTGTGCGAGTTGAGACGCAGGGAGGATGTGTGGGTCATACCCTCCTTGATTACGGACTGAAAAAGTACGTTGCTTTGCACAATTTATTGAGCTCTTGATCTGCTGTCATAACTTAGCGTCTTCAGATTATGGAAGATGAATTGAGAAACATGTTAAGCTCCACCGGAACTCTTAACCCCGAAGTGCCCATTGGCCTGAAGTGGTCACTTCCATATTTATGAAAACCGACATGAATCATTTAGGAAGCTTAAGGAAGGTAATATAATGTATTAATACAAAGAGGAAACCATACACTGCATTTTTGGACGGTTTTTGAGGGCTATTATGATCAACTCTAAGCTTCCGTAGTGGATTTTTTAATCTTATGATGGGCAATTAGTGCCTAATCTGTATAACTTGGTCACTCCAATGTCTAGGAGTTGAACTGAATCATTCGGAAGGTTCTAGGAAAAGTTCTAGTAAGGTTGTAAAATACCATTGGAAAGAAGAATGCATGGCCTGCAATAATGGATGGTAGTAATATGTTTAAAAAGCTACCATCTTAAACTCTATTCCTTCAAAATGAACTTACTATTTTTTAACTCAAGCACCAGGGATTTACTTAGACGGTAACAATTGAACCTCTTGTCTTATATTTAGTTATGCAGTTTGACAATACATTTATAAAGATGTGTAGTGCTGGTTACCCAATATTGTTAATTACCTATTAACTACCTGACAGTATTCTTGAACTTCCAATCAAGATTTCTAGTTTACATTTTGCATTGGTAAAATTAGTAGAGCTGTAGACATTCGTAGTTAATGTAAATATCATATTCAATGTCTCAGTACGTAGATAAATACAAATGAGCTAGTAATTCCTCGTGAGCACATGGTTTCCTTTGGTCCTTTCCTCACTCCCCAATTCTGTTTTCCTTTGGTCGACAGTTGGGTGGGGAACAACCCCTGGATTGGCGTGCCTCCTATCGACGTTGGAATCACAGTTGATGCGGATGGTGTTCGAAAGCTTGTAAAGAAATACCTGTGCAGCTCTTAAGAGAAGCAATTTTTTGTGATATTGGCATAAACGACTCCCTCCACAAGCATTCTGATGCTGAGGATGGAGAAGTTTCGAGGTTGCAGCAATGAGATTTTAATTCATCAAGAACAAGTTGTAAGTCGATTTCCATATCTTTGTAGCTTTAGGATTATTTCAAATTTCACGCGCAGATTACCATTTTTTGCCAGGAGGCAAAACAGATAGTCTGAATTGTCACTGATCAATAACAAGGCTTGAGGAGCTTCTACTGAGGTAGTGGTTATTCTTAGTCTTGTGTAGACCATGTCCTTTGAGTCGGAATGTGAAACCACATATTGTGGCCTGTGCTTTTTGCAGCTCTTCCTGTCGAAGTCGGAAGGTCAAGACTCTACCTATATTTGTTGTTTCATTGCTGATGCAGCGTTTTTGTCGTCCAGTCTTGCCTTCGTGACTCCCTCCGTCACAATGCTGTGGTTGCATTATCCTGTGTTGTGAAACATGCGCACACCTTTTGTAAATCGCCTTCTTGAAAATGAAATCCTTTGTTCTCTTACATGAAACAACTGTAGTCACAATGTTACAAGTTCCTACGTGATCAATATAGGTGCATTTTTGTTGCATGTTGGGTGCCTAGTTTGTGACAAAAGCTGACTTTTACACGTCTCTCATGTAGCTTAATTAATTTTAGGTCATAAGGTTTTAAGGTACATTTTTGGAGTGGATTGGATGCTTGTTACCTCAATGTATCATGGGAGAGCGTCTCCAACTGTGGCAAATCTGCATTTTTCATGGGGAATTACTGTAGGTAGAACCAGCAGGCCTTTTATCAAGCCCCCAGTCAAGGATCATTTTTATTCACTTGTGAGTGAGGTGGTCAATTGAAAATCAGTTGAATACAGTGATGCGATTCTCAATTCCAGCAGTGAGGAGTAAGTTAATAAACTAGAACCTTGAAATTTTGATCCAGTCACCAGTTAAGCTACTTAACCCTGTAACAGAGACAGAGAATCCTTCTATGTAAGACAGTACGGTAGTGCGGATGATCATCCTTGGAATTTTGTGTGAAAAGGGGAGGTCTTGCACACTAAGTTGGCCTCTAGAGTGCTCTTCTTTTTTCAGAATTTTTAAGTGCTTATCTGGTGATTGTAGAAATCATCCATTTTGGAACTATGTGACATCATCTACTTAAAAATAATAATAAATGTGCATGATCTAGTGGGTTTTTTCAGTGAAGTATCGCTTAGTCTAATAGATTCTTGATGGATTTTGGCCTATGTGGTACTACCCTACCACATTTACAAGAATGCAACAAAGCCAACATTTATAAGAATATAGCAAACCAACAAAGTAACAAATGGCCAAAAGAAAACCTTAGCGTGATCTCTCCTTTTAGCACAAAATTTCAAGGATGAACAATTGCACTTTTGTCCTATATAAGAAGATTCCTTGTCATTCATTGGCCAAAAAATGTTTGTAGTGTTGTTACTATAAAGGATGATACTCATGGTGATAAGCTTAGCAATTTAGGATTAATCCTTTACACCCCCCATGTTTAAAAAAAAAATGAGGCTTAACCCTATAAGGACGCAAGGGACCCTGAGGAATTTAACATTTCTAAAACCGTGTGAATCATTGATAATAAAATATTCAAAAAGTCCCTGAGGAATTCAACATTTCTAAAACCATGGGAATCATTGATAATAAAATATTAAAAAAAACCTCATTTGAAGTCAAAGAACTATAGAAGGTCTCTACTTTCCACTCCTAAAATTGAGGATGAATGATTGCATTTTTGTCCTACATGGCAGAATCTCTTGTCATTCATCGGACCATTCTAGTTCGCGGTGTCCTTACAGGGTTAAGGTACCCACTTGCAAATCATTGCATTTGCATATGTTATCCTATACAATAGTATAGTAACTTATGTTAGCATGTATTGTAGTATATTAGTGTATTTTAAAGTAAAATTAGTATACTAATGTATTTAAAAAATAATATTAGTATATTAGTATATTTTAAAAATAATATTAGTGTGCATTGAGATATATGGAGATCTTCTATAATTTTAGAATACATCAAATCATGTATTATAATTTGATGCAATGCAAGATTTCTAACATCCATCTAATTAGCACAAATTTTTAGGCTTGTACTAAAATGAATCTAAAAGATAAAATGAACCTATGCATGCCCTTACTTCATGTAGTTTTCACAATATTTGCTTCAATGTCTTCAACCACTCAAGGTCCTTGCAACCAAAAAGAACATGCACCTCACCCAACCTTGACTATAACCTTCAAAATAATCATTTTTTGTACTTGATTCAAAGTAAGAAAATGAAGTTTAACTAGTTTTGTTTCTATTCCAGTTTAAAATTTTGAAAAAAATCCAAAATTGGAAGAATTATTGCAATTGCAATCTCAATGAATTACACAATACAATATAGAGTTGCTATGAAGTAAACCTATAAGCACAAGCCCATAAGCCTAAAAGACTATAGTATTACATTTAGATTATAGGTGTCTATATTATAGAAACCTTCCTTAATTGTAGTATAACTATGTTATAAATACCTATATTATAGGTGATTACATTATTAGCACCTTCAATAGTTGTAGTATTTTTACTTATACATATGCTCAAGGCTTACATGCTCACATTTTCATACTCACACATTAGCATTGTTGTTACACAATATTGTATTTTTCATTCATATTTTCTTATTTTAAAATGAATTTTAAATTTAAATTACAAAAAATATAATTTTCATTCTGATCTCATTTATGGTATAAATCCTGATAATTGTGTTATATATATATATATTTCTACCTTTAAATTAAAAAAATTATAGTTTGAAATTTCCATCAAATTTTTAAAAAAAATGAGAAATAGAAATTACAAGTGAAAATAACAAAAAAAATCTACATTTCAATTATATAAAAGGATAAACTTGAAGGTCATTGCTAAAGGTATTTTGTATGTAAAAAAGTATTGATAAAAAAATATTTACATTAATATATTATTACTAAGAAAATCAAGAATTATATGTTTAATTTCAACTCTACTTAAAAAATTTTAATTCCAAAAACTCAATGAATTGGTGCTCAATTATCTTGGATTTAGTATTCATGTATTTCTATTTTTGCTTAACTTCTAAAGGACTTGAGGGACAAATTGGATTTTAGACAAGTATCCATGGTTACAATTTTTGTCATGATTTTTGGAAACATTTTTTCAAAATAGAAAAAATGATTAGCTTTGCGGAAATATACAGTTTTTTTGATCAATACCTAGGAACAAACATCATGCCCAAATAAGCTCAAAATAGGGGAGACCATGTAGGAATTTTTTTTTGAACTCTTTTTCAAAGTTTTTTTTCCTCGTAGATTATATTTTTGTCTACTTGAAAAGCTTTGATTCATTTTGTTTGAATAAGTGATGTGAAAGTTATGGACAATCTTGCTTCTTAGGCAATCATAGAAACTTCTTAAAAAAATAATTCTTTGGATTTGTTTTGAATTCAATTTTCATAATTTTTCAAAAAATAATTCCACATAGTTTAGTTTGCTTGCTAGAGCAATCTCATTGTTGGGATTAGTGTGTTTCAATTCCATCTTAGAGATCTTAATAACTTAAATCTTCCTTCTATCTTGTAACTACTTCCATTGAATATTTTTTTAAGAATGAAAATTTAGTTCTTCAAAAAATATTTTAGAGTCTCAATTCAATTCTCCAACATAAAGATTTAAACTTCAAAACTCTTTAGTGCCAAAAATTCAACTTAAGAAGGTTTATAGTCAAATAATCTAGTCACACAAGGTACTATAAAACTAGTAAGTTTTTTTTCACTATAATTACAAATATCTTGCTTTTTATGTAGTCAAACTTTTTGAAATTTTTTCCACACATTTTCATACTAATTAGATATAAGATCCTCAAAGTTAAATGTCTCAAGAAAATAATTTTCAAATTTCTTTACTCTTTGCAATAGAAATGACAATTTTGAGTGTTCTTTAGCAAAGAAAAAGGCTTTAGTTCTTTGAACAAGTATCACTTCATGTACTTCTATGCTAAAGTAATTAATTGTCTTTTCCAACCATATTCATTTTTTTCAAATGTGCAATTGATGTCATTTTTGACACTCATTATACAATTGCCTTGTACAAAATTTTCACTTTTCAAGAATCTCTATAATAATTTAATACTTTTGTAAAAGTGTTGGAATAACAATTACTTAAAATTTGGTGATGCACTATAATTCTACATTCATCCATCTTTAGATTCAAAAATATTATTCTACTATATTCATTTGATTTTTCATCTACATTTTAGCATAAATACAATTTTTTGGTTGAGAAATTCTACTATTATCTAGCAATAAATATAGATTTATTTTCAATTTTTGCAATCTCATGCCATGTTGCTAATAGAAGTATTATACACATTGTCATTTTCATTGTGATGCAAAAATTATGAAGACACCCCATTGAAATTTTTTTTGATTCAAATAGTTCAATTTCAATTAGAGGAGAAGGAAAAATCCTAGACTTATTTTTTATTTAGTAAAAGATAATTAATATCACAACTTATATGGTTATCTTGTATAGAGAATAAAAAATGAAAATGAAAATGAAATGCAACTTTTTTTGTTATGACTTGAGTTTACATTGATTTTTGGAAAGAAAACAAAGAAAACAAATACCTAATATCGATATGTATATTGAGATTATTTGAAAGTTGGAAGTCCCAAGGTATAGGTCCAAAGTGGTATAAAATATCCAACTTCAAGGGAAAAATTCAAATTTGAAATAAAAATGGAAAGAAGTCACGATGAACATCATTTCATTAGTTGGGCCAAAATTCAAAAAGTGCCCTTTTCTTGATAAAAAAAATCATACAAAGAAAGTCATTGACAAAATAGGTAGAATATTCCAAAATGAACTAGGAAATGTATTTTTTGTAATTCATACATATTCTTATTTGGGAAAATTACTAGGTAGAAATTTTCTCATCAACTACTAAAGTTTTTCTTAATCTTAAATGATTTTTGGGTGTTTAGGGCATCCAAAGTGAAGTACCAAATTTGTCTTCTATTTATAATCTTTTTTTTTGAGATTTGAACTCCAAAAATCTTGAGTTCTAAAAATCTAATTTTTACAAAGATCTAATAGTTGCTAAAAAACTTATATCTAGCTTTTTACCCCCAATTCAAGCACATATAGCAAAGCATTAATTCACTTTGAAATTTATATACTTCATCCTAACTTGAGGCCTTTACCAAATCTACATTCTGTAGAATCTTTTTGCAAAGTAAATTTGAATTATAGGGCTCAAAAGCTCAATGATGCCTCATTGTCTAAAGTTTGGGCAACCTTGAAAAAAACATTGTGTTGTTCTTTGTTTGATCATAACTCACACACACACACATATACAATGCATTTGGGTATGAATTTTCTTAGGCAAAATTCCAATAACAATTAATTGTAATATTCTACAATAATAAATTCTAATAGGATATAAAATTTGAGTTATAGGCCTATTTTAGAAGGTAATTTTTTTGGCACTAGTTTTGGAGAGATTTTGAATATCTTTTCTTGGGTAAGTGTTTTGAACTTGAAATTTGGAACATATATTATCAACATAAAGTCCATCTTATTCAAAAAATTTCATGTTAAATAGACAAATTTTCAGCCCTTGGGAGGGTGTCAAAGTCGGCAATAGTGAAAATTTTCTCACAACTAAACATGTTGGGAGATTTTATATATCTTTTTTTTGGTAATTCATTTGAACTTGAAATTTGTAGCACATATTATCAACATAGAGATGACCTCACAAAAAAAATTCATGGTAAGAAACCAATTTTTCAGCCCTTGGGAGGGTGTTAAAGTTGGCAATTGTGAAAATTTTCTCAAAACTACACCTATTGGGAGATTTCAAATATCTTCTTAAAAAATTGTTTTTACCTTGAAATTTTTTATACATATTAAAAACATAGAGATTGTTTCATGACAAAAATTTCATTGAAAAAGAAAAAAAACTCAATCCTTAGGAAGGTGTCAAAGTTGAAAGTAGTGAAATGTTTCTCACCACTACCCATGTTGGTATATCTTGAATAATTTTTTTTCGGTGAGTCTCTTGGACTTGAAATTTGGCATACATATAATTGACTTGAAGATGATGATGTGGTAAAAATCTCGTGGTAAAATACCAATTTTTGAGCTCTTGGGAGGCTTTCAAAGTTGGTAGTACTAAAAATTTTCTCACTGCGAATTCAAAAACGACATTTTGATTGGTACCCCACTTTACACTATTTGTACATGTTGCTTTTTCATAGCTTTCAGCAGTGTACTGACAGTCTACATTTTAGCTAGGGCACCATTTTAGAGCCCCATGTCCTTTCAACTTCAAATTTTGATAACTAATTCAAAAAATCTCAGAGAAATATGAAATGACTTGGGTAAGATGTCAATTCTATTTGTCTTTCAAGAAAAATTTACTGAAAAATATTTCTACAAGTTTTACCTCCCTGAAATTCTGTTTCAGCCCTTAGATGGTCCATTATAGGACCTCTCACCTAATGGCGACGAGGCTGCGTCGCTTGGCTATCCCGTCCCCACCTCGCGCATCTCGCGCTGCATCGCCACGTACGGCCGCGGCTTCGTCACGGGATTCCCCGCACTTTCTAGTTTAGGATTTCCGCCATAATTTATCATACTTTCATTTCAGCTTTGAATCAACTAACTGCTGCTGAAGGAAGCTACAGTTCATTGCCCCGCCACGATTTTGTTTGTTCGTTGTGTGGTGCTGATAAGCTTAAGCGTGGTGGGCCGGGAGGCTTCTCAGTTCTCACCTGATGACCGGCAGTGGCAGCGCTAGTAGTCGGTGACGTCTGACTCATGGCGCAGTCCGTGCACTGCAGCCCTCTTAAAGTCTCTGCCACACCCCAAACTCAACGCGCCTTCCCTTCGCTTTTCCTTTCCCACTGTCTGTGGCGTTCCAACATAACTTCCTTACCTGAAGCTTAAATTACCTCCATTTTGTCACAGACTAGTTCTTAACTTAGTTCTCTCTTGCGAGCCCGAATTGTCTGTTGTGTGTGCAGACATGTGTGGTGACGCAGACAGGGAGAGCGAGGACTGAAGAAGCGAGAGACAGGCACGCGTCAGGGTTTTCTGAGAACGGACTTGAGTTGGAGAATCGGAAGAGAGACCGCGCGGCTGAAGGCTTCATTTGTGGAGCATTCAGTTCTTCGGACTTTGATTGTGGGTGCTTTCAAAGGGGGAGGGGGAGGTTGTGGCGGAGGTTGTTAGGGTTAGTTGTTTGTGTGGAAGATCGCTTTGTTGGAGCTTGAGAAGGGGCGAGTGGGACGTGTGACAGGGGATTTGACGAAAACAGACAGCGGAATTCTCCGGTACGGATTTGTGTTGAAGAGATTTTTGTTGTTGTAATAGTGAGGTTTCGGTGGACGCTGCGCAGAGATGCGCAGGTAGTGTACGATGCTTTCGTGTGATACTTTATTTTCCTGGCGATCCTCGGACTTTATCCGACCTTTTAAATGTTTTCAATCGTAGGATTTGTTGCGGTAGGGTCTCGAGGGGGTATGCTGTAGCCTTACGCGTTCGAAATTACTCTTTTTTCGTGGGTGAGGTGATTGCCTAATTCTCTTCCGAGGCTCTCGATGCACCGGCGAGCGTTTTGAATGTGTATACAGATATCATCGTTAAACGTCAATTAGGGCTCTAGATTGTGAGGCTTCACGTGGAAGGAAGCTCCTTGCCTGGGCTGACCACCATTTACCTTTCCGATTTTATCTGTTAAGGTCAATTAGCGGGGTAGTCTGCAATCTATATGCTTTTCAGGTTTTTATTACCCTTGCGATCCTCGGACTAGACCCGACCTTTGGCATAGTTCATCTTAGGATTTTGTTGTTTTAGGACCTCGGTGCACTCCCATTTTGTAGCTTGACGCGTCTGCAATTTTTCAAATTTGGTCAGCGAGGTGCTTGCTTACTTAAGTCTCTACTGAGACTCTCGATCCAGTGGGTAGCTTTAGTGAGAACATCCCCTCTATATGTCGATTAGGAGGGTTCTAGCTTGGGAGGCTTCCCGTGGAAGTGAGCTTCTTGCCTCGCGAGGACCGATGTACCTATCAGATTCTGTTGAGGTTAATTATGTGCCTCACTTTTTAAAGGCACAGTGGTTTATGCAAGTTTTTAAGAATCCAAAGTGCTCTCTCTTGTGATGCAGGAATAATGGCAGATGATTTTATTTCGTAGTGGAAGTGACAGGGTTTCCTATTGAATGCTTCAGACTTCTAACCTCCTTTTTAATTGCGGAGATCTAGTCTCTGGAATAGTTTCTAACGTAAACTTTGTCCTGTTTTGTTTTGCTCATCCGACTGCGTTCAGAGAAGGTGTACGAAAGGAGCAATACTGACGTTGATAAAAATTGGATCGCTGAGACCTAGCGCAAGATGGATAATTCTTGGCGTGCCTCGTTGGCACATGATTCTCGGCAAAAAATTGTGAAAAGAATGTAAGTTTGAAAATTTTCAGTCTCATTCTCTCATATATTGTTCATTCACCCGAAACCCAGCAGATTTTGGATCTCCTATCGTCACAACTCATTTGTTTTGTAAGGCTACTGTCAGACTGTAAATTCTTCTGTGAACTGTTTTGGTGTGTTGCATCCTGTATCAACATTTTCACGCGTGGGAAAGACATCTGTGGTTTGAAATTTTCTGTACTGGGATGACATCAGGACCTACTCGCACAAAAGTGATTATGATCTGAGAGGTTTCTGTACCCTTCTGTGTCTGACATATTTTATGTCTGTAAGAATGCTGTTTGATCAACGTCGGAAGCGATTCGATTACCACTCAGGTCGTGCTGGGGTCTTGGCCATCTGTTTGGTCATGTGAAGAACAATTGCAAAGCTACAGTTGATAGTAATGCACATTAGTTCCTTGCTTAGGCCCTTCTTTTATCTCGGCGGGATGGCGCGGGGGACGCACATGCCTGTGATCAAGATTACGGATTATATAATTTCCATGTTTAATGAGTGATTGATGGAGTCGGACTTCGCTTTGGTTGTATGTATGTTCATGTGAATCTACGCTTTTGTTTGCAGTATGGACACGTTGCAGCGTCACATGCCTGTTGCAGGACAGGATGGCGTGGAGGAGCTCCTCAAGATTGCATGGAGATTTGAAGAGAAAATCTTTCAAGCTGCAACTGATCAAGTAAGTCTTTGCTTTCCAACAACCCAAGTTCAGTGTTTGATCGCAAAGAGAGCTGTTATTGTCAGACGATTACCCCTCTTGAATGGCTTAGAGTGCATATTGCCACTTTTTGATCCTTATATTGTATTCGATGCTGACAAAGTCAGCTCAGTATGGGCACGCAATTGACAAATGATATGGAGCATGTCTTTACAGCAAGATTATCTGCGAAAGATCTCGCTTAAGATGTTGTCCCTTGAGACCAAGGCCAACGGGAATCCGCTCCAAAGCAGGCATCCACCTGGAGCACAAGCAGTGGCACAGGCAGGAATGAAGCAAGTAGACACAGGTTGGTTCTCGCTGCCTGATGTTTCAAGTTTGTCGACTTGGCACGTTTTCTCATTGCTGTAGGGTGAAATGGGGATGTCTCTCAACCGGGATTTCTCTTATCCAGAGGATCTTAGCGTGTATCCCTTCGGACCACTTCCATCGAAGTAACATTTCGACATTGGCGAAGATTTAATCCATTAGTGCGGTTGCACTCTATAGAGTTGCTTAGGTGAATCCATCAGTTTCGAAGATAACTGTACGCTTCTACGGCCTTATTTTGGAGCTGTTGATGTGTTCGGTTCTACAGCTGCTATGGCGATTCGAAATTCTGCTCAAACGATGGGTAACGGAGTTCTGTCGGGGAGCCAGGCTCAACAGCAGCTCCAGCAACAGCAGCAACAGCAGCAACAACAGCTCCAGCAACAACGTCAACAGCAGCAACTACTTGCACAGTCTCTCCAGGCTAATGGAGCTGGTGTCATTCCAACCGCAGCCACGGGCTTGTCTGCAATTGCTGGCGTGCCCCCAAACCCCATGACAGCCATGGCCGGTCAGGTCATGAATCCAACAATGATGAACAACCGCTTACAGCAGATGCAACAGCAACAGCGGCAACAACAGCAGGCTGTGCAGCAACAGCAGCTGCAGCAGCAGCAGCAACAACAACAACAACAGCAGGTATGTACATTTTAGAGCTTTGTCTCTTGCTGAAGGTCCTGGTTACTAGCAAGTGTTTGGTCGCACTGTATACCAGTTGTGGTTGAGCTTAATCTCTTATGTTCTCAAATGTGAATATACCTCTAGTTAATGTACAAAGGTCGCTCCTCATGCAATGATACTTTCACACGTAAGACTGCTGATTTTTGAGACGTTAGGAAGTTTTGGAAGCATGTTTTTTAAACTGAGGTTCTATGATGGTTGGTTGAAGCAGAATAGTCAACAGCAACAGTTGCTATATCAGCAGCAACAGCAACAACAGCAGCAGCAACAGAGGTTGCTTATGAATCAGAAATTGCAACAGCAACAGCAGCAGCAGCAGCAGTCACTTCTCCAACACCACCAGCAACAGCAACAGCAATCTTTGCAACAACAACAGGTGCGAAAGACACACTAACATCCCTTCAGTCTAATTTTTGGGTCAAGTTCTAACAGAATTCTAACAATTTATGTTGTGATTAATATGGGTTGGAGAGACTTCTTGGTCCATCTAATGCACTTGTTCTACCAGTGAAGTTATGAATTTCGGTATCTTACCAATGAGAATAATGAACTACTTTTTCATCACATTAAACAAAATGACCACCGTTTCAAAGTCGTGTCCATGACCAGCGTCCGGAAGCTGGAAGCGTTGGGTCATAGTTTATTTTGTGGTCAAAAGCCAACGCCATATTCAAGACAGTACTTGCCTTGTAAGTAGCTATAAAGAAATCAGCACCGCTTAGGAGTTGTAGAATGACCCTTTGTCAGTGTTTTCAGACTGGTTTTGCTTAGTTATAGCTCTTTGAACCTGTTAAATTGTTACGTTGTTTGTTTCAATATCGATTATAACGACTTGGGAACCTATGGTGCAATAGGTCGAAGCAGATTTTGTGATGTTCATTTTGCATTTAAATTTCAGGTGCTATTTATTAAGCAATAAATTTTATATTGGACCAGGTTTCTGGTTTGCAACAACAGCAACCTGTCAACCAGCTCTTGGCCCAAAGCAATGTCATGGGCCAAGGTAACGCGATGGGACAAAGTAATGCAATGGGTCAAAGCAATGCAGCACTACAGCAGCAGCAACTGATGCAACAACAGCTTTTGCAACAATCCAAACAACAGCAAGTCCAGCACCAAGTGAGTGACTTAGTTTGTTATGTTATTTATTACTGCGTGGGTAGTTAAGAGTCGGGGTGGTTTAGAGTCAAGTAGTATTATAAAACTGAGTATTTGTCGTTGTTCCACTAATACTTTGTTACTTTCACAACAGCAGCAACAGCAACAGCAACAACAAAGTCAGCAGCAGTTACCTACAGCTACGCCTACTCAATCGCAACAGTCGCAGCAATCCCAGCCCATTGTGCAGCAGCCTGGTCAGTCTGTTCAGCAGCAGTCGGGCTCGAATCAGCAATCCTTGCAGCGTATTGGACAGCCAGGTATTTTAATCTTTTTGAAGTTTACGGTTTTCTTTCTAATATTAGGGGTGCTTTAGATTCCAGGATTTTATATTTGGTTACTTGTTCGTAAAATTTACAATTGCCTCAAATTTTTGGTTTTTGAAATGACAACTTCCAAAACTTTTGGTTGTCCAAAATGTTAACCTTCTAACGTTTTTGGTTCTTAGTCATTTTTTTCCACCAACTACTCTTAATTTCATTTCAAGCTTACAATTACGAGCAAAAGGAGTGGCAAAACATCGGAGTGCGCAGATTTCTGTTGTCATTCCGTAAACCAAAGTTTGGAGGAAGTCATTTCGAAAAGCGGACACGATGTTGTAAATGAAAGGCTGGTGTCCATTTACAACATGTCCACCTCAGTACCTATGTGGATTTGCTCGAAATATGAAGCAGGAATCAACTAACATTAATCAATCCTAAAATGCAGTGGCCTTTCTTAGCCCACCATTGTACCCACAGTTCTTCAATCAACGTCAATCAATCCTAATTGGATAGGGGAGGGGTAGGCTAGGGGTGGGGGTATTGGGGAGGCCGGAGGGGTATCCGGGGCTCCATGGGAATGGGTCAGGCATGAAAAACTCGCAATAATCTTTTACTTTCACCTGGGACATCTTGCTCGTTGTCTTTCTTTGCTCGATTAAGAGAAAATGACTATATTGATCTCCAAGGGAACATAATGTTGTACGCGGACGCTAAGCCGTTCTACCGATTTCATTAGATGTCCAGCATTATCAGTGAAGATTCCAGAATGGCTTTTATCTTTGTAGTTTTCTCTGTCACATTATTTTTCTTAAAAGGTGTAAGTGTACTAATAATTGGGTCATTCTTCAGCAATGAATGCAGGAGGTCTGCTGCAACAGCAGCAGCAACAACAACAACAACAACAACAACAACAACAACAACAACAACAACAGCAGCAGCAGCAGCAGCAACAGCAGCAAAACATGTTACTTCAGAATCAACAACAGCGTGCTATTCCTGAGCCATCAACAGGTATGGTTTCATCTTCTTTGTGCGGTGTCAAAATATGTGGATGTCCAGCCCCATTGTGATTTGTGACCTTGATGCCAGACATCGCCTGGTTTTATTATGTACATCACCCTTTTGTATCCCCCCACCCCCTTTTTACGTGACTGCAGGGGGTTCTGTGAAGCTGACTTACATAATAGTGCATTTTATTATGTTTGCATTGATTCTGTGCGCTATCTGTTAGCAATCTATGACAGAATGTTGGGTGATGCTATTTTTATGCTTTAGTATCGTTGGATGCTGACTAGCAACTGGTTGCTATATCACAGCATCTGTTGAATCATCAGCTCATTCTGGACCTACCGGAGCTGCTGCAGGCACTGTAGACCAACGCGAACTTGTTTGGACCAAGGTGCATAATAGTTCATCTAATTTGTATGGGCCTTTGCGATTTGACTGTTTTGCGAGCCTGTTAATAGTTCCTGCTGAGCTGTATATTTAACAGGTAGTTGGTTTGGTTGTATAGCTTCAACTTTTGAAGGACAAATACCTGCAAGACATGAATGAGCTGCATGGAATGCTTTCCACCCGCAGTACTCAGGTATTTTTCAATCAAATAGCTTGCAATGCTTATGGGACTAAAAATTTGGAGTTTGGGAATTGTTGAATCTTGTTTGAGTTGAGGGGTCTTACAATAGAGGGGTTAGGGCCTTCGATTGGTTTTAATGTGGTTAATTGATCTGTTGTCAGTTTCTTTGGTTCAAGCTCTTTTTTGACATGTGCGTGTCTGGAGATAGCCAATGCAGATAAGATTCATGGTGAAATTGAGCTGAAAATTCAGAATATGTTGAAAATTTATGACATGTAACCTAGTTTCCTGCTGTAACCATACTCCGCACAGACTCGATCTTTATTGCGATTTCTACTGATTTTAATTTTGTTTTCTTGTGACAGCCTATGCCTGCCGAGCAATTGCAGAAGCTGAAGCATTATAAGGATGTCCTGCAGCGAATGATTCCATACTTGCGAGTCCCAAAGGACAGAGTACCGAAAGAGTTCAATCAGGACAAAGTGGATGCTTTTGAAAAGCAGATTGTGAACATCATGGAGACTTTTAAGAAGAGGCGGCATCCTCAAGCGGCCCCTGGTGGCCCTGCTGCCCCTGGTCAGCCTCCTGCAGCTCCACAGGGCCCTGCACAGCCAGTTCAGCCAGCACCCGTCAATCAACCTGACCAAGTCAATATGGCTGGTAGTTTAGCACAAGCACCACAACAAGCACCAGCTCAAATGGTATTATACATCTCGGGCATACTGTTGAATCTACTGTATTTCAGCTTCACCACCTTCGTAGGAAGCGTTTTTATTTACCAGTGCAAAGAAAGTTTAAACAAGTACATGAAAGCACTTTCATTAACCGATTGCAAAACAGAAGTGGGCTTCACTATTTCCTAACCCTAGACCCATAATACATGTGACTTGACATTAAATCTGGCCTTTAAGTATGGATATGTTTTGCCGATTTTAACCTAGTTCGTTTTCACAGCCTGCAAATGGCCAGATACTTCAGCAAGTCTCAAGTAATAATCAGTCAGTGCAGCAGCAACTGCCGCAGAACCAACAGCAACTGCAGCATCAACAACAGCAGCAGCATCAACAACAGCTGCTCTCTCAGATGCAACAAGAAAAGCAGGCTCAGCTGAGTGGGGGAGCCTCTCAAGCTGGAGGAAGCATGCTTCAGCCCACTAATAATGGGTTGACATCACTACAGCACAACGCAGGAAATGTGCAGCAGACTCTTTCTGGGGCCTCACTGCAGACAAATATGGTACCAACATCACAGGCCATAGGAGGTGCACTGCCTACTAGCAGTACAGGGTCAATGGGTCAGAGTGGACTGTCTACTTTACAATCAAACTCAGTGGTATTTTCCTAACCTCTACACTTACTGGTAATTATCTTTCATAGGACTGTGTGTTCACACATTGAAGAATGTTAAATGAAAGGGTCCGCATGTTGTTCCAATCTGTTCTGTAAGCTTTCTGATTATGGAGCAGAACTTTTAAAGAGGATTACTTATGTATTATTCATTTGGTGTTTCTGTAATACAGAATGCTCCTGGCAATGCTCTGCAGTCCGGTATGAACCTGCCGCAATCCAATGGAGTCAATTCGCAGACTGGTGTGAATAGTTATCACCAAAGTCCCAGCAACACATTGCAGCAGAGTGGGGTCACGATTCAGAATGGTAGCAATGTCAGCTCGTTGACCAGTCAGAATGGCGCGATGCAGCAGCAGATGCTGAAGCAACAAGAACAGCAGCAGCTTTTGCAAGCTCAGCAACAGCATCGATTAATGCAGCAGCAGCAGCAGCAGGTTTTTTTTCAATCCATTGAATTCACTTATACGAGCAGCATCCTGATAATTGGTGCTAGGAAAGTTACCACGTCAAATGTGTTCTGAATGAGTCAGTTTTTGAGCATATAGAGATATTCTTTGGACCTTCAAATTACAGATGGGACTCTCCCCTATAGAGCCAATCGACATTTATCAGGTATATTTTGTGAAATTAATACAGGACTTGCGACAATTGCAGCAACAACAGCAGCTGCTTCAGCAACGGCAGATTCAGGCAAATCACCAGAAGAATCAGGCTGCTCAGCTGCAAGCGTTTCAATCTCAGCAGGTCTGTGTCACTATTGCAGCGTTTTCTTTGTTCTCCTTTCATTTTACCTACAAGTGGCAGCAGGAGTGTAATCATTAGAGCTTCAAATGCACCTTCATACTGTGTATGGGACGTCTTTTTAATTCATCGTTTGCTTTTTGCTTGCAGCAACAGCAATTGTTAGAACCGTACTCAACCTCTCAGATGGATGCCTCCCTGAAGGCTAAGCAAGCAGCCATGAAGCAGGTCTTTTGTACTTGCAAGTCAATGTGATGGATGGACGTAGCTTTTTACATATGCTAGGACCTCAGCATATGTAGACTAGCTCTCGATATGGTTATATATTATTGGCACTTGAGGTCATCTCTTGTTGATGGGTTTGGCTGTAGCAGGTCTTGTTTTTGATGTAAAATGGCCTGGCACAATATGTTTCAGAAATGTATCGCGGTCATTTAACAAATATATAACTTCTTGGTGTCCAGGCACTGTTGCAGCAGCAGCTTAATTTGAAGCAGCGTCAAATGTTTCAGCAGCAATTGCAGCAGCAGCAGCAGCAGTCTCACAAAGTTGGGTCTCCACAGCTGGTCTCTTCTCCTCAGCTTATGCAGGCCCCATCCCCACAAATGTCGCAGCAGATGTCACCTCAAACTGACCAAACCTTTACTCCCATGCAGATACAGAAGGTGAGATTCAGTTCTCTATTCACCTTTTGATGTCGTTCATGGAGTCTTTCAATGATTCTACATGTGCACCATCATTTGTGCGAACTGGACTAGATGGTTCAAACGGCATAAAGGCTCAGTGTACTTTGAGGGATGTCTGCTAAACTGGAAACAGTAGACAAATTGTAGCGCAGTACTTTTTTGTGATCCGAAGTGAAGTTGACGGGGTTTTGTGCTTTATTTTTGTACTTTTAGACAAGCACACCACCATTTCGGACACCATCCCCTTCAACTCTTCCGGCCACCCCTCCCACTCAAGATGAGGCAGATCATAAGGGACCTACACCACCCTCAAACTTCGTACCAACACCTAATACCCTGCAGGCTTTGCAATCACATATGGGTGGTGTAACACGGGCCATCAATACTCCTGGCATGCCAGTGTCACCGCTCATGGAGGGTGGCTTCTCGCCAAGCCCTAACCAGTTAGGGATAGTGCATGACGCCGTACAAGCCTTTTCGCCTGGGACACCACTCCTGGATAAGACAAATTCGACTGAACCTCCGCTCGAGCGATTAAAGAGATTGGTCTGGCTTCTACTCTAAAAATTGTTCTCGTGTGACTGTTTATGTTAATTTCATTCGTCGTCTATTCTACTAATTTATCCTGAATATTGAATTGTCTGGTGTATCGTGAAAATGGTTTACACCTAATAAATTGTCGACTTCAATATTAAATGCAGAATTTACTCACCTTTCGTACTTGTTTCAGGTTGACACCATGTCACCGGCTTGTCTGCGAGCAGCTGTGGACGATATGAATGATATAGTTAGCTGTGCAGAGAAACTAGGGGCCTCTGCTCCAGGGACTGGCTCTCGCGCTGCAATTGGAGAGGATCTTCCTGCTAAGACAAGATCGTTGCTCCAAGCCCGAGCGAACTCACAGGAGAGCAGTAGCGTTCCGAAGAAGAGGCGACGTGTGGAATCAATAGCGCTAAACATGATATCTGCAGATGGGACAA
The DNA here is from genome assembly GCA_947034885.2 of Thuidium tamariscinum. NCBI lineage: Eukaryota > Viridiplantae > Streptophyta > Bryopsida > Hypnales > Thuidiaceae > Thuidium > Thuidium tamariscinum. The sequence goes on along the minus strand of OX344749.2, from coordinate 35,857,398 downwards.
TTTGCAATACTCTACACAGGCCTTACCACAGCTCAGGACACTCCATGGTCTCACATATCAATAGCCCCCGAATTAAGGTTTGATCTCTCTCAATCGTGATCTTATTCAATGGTCTTTCTTCTTGAATTCTGCCATCAATCTTGATGTGAATTTTAGCTCAGCCCTGAAAATCTGTTTGCTTTGATATTATCAGATCACACCGGGTTTGGAGCAGGAGATTAGGAACATCAATAGCCGCTTGATTGATACTATTGTCGAAGTTAGCACTGAGGCCACTGAAGAGGTCGCGGCAAGAGGCCAGAATGGCATCGTGCTTTCTTGCTGTTACAAAGGCAATGCTTTGAGTCCGAATTTGTACTTCCTTCAAACCAAAGAGTATTCTATGGTAAAGCTTCTTGCCAGTTCTCATTTACTTTGGTTGACATCATAAATATGCTAATGATGTTTGCTTCCATTTATTTGCGTTGGTTTTAAGATTAAATGATTTTGCATCTGCGATTATTTAGTTGACAAGAATCCGTCTCTGTGGGTAGTTGCAATAAATTTCAAATCGCCCTTGTTTGTGGGTTGCTGAATCATCAATGCATTGAAAATCTAAAATACAGCTCTTGCAAAATGACAGGTATCCAAGGCAGTTCTCTATGTGACAATACCTCCTACATACCCTGAAAGTTCTCCAGACATCTGGTTTGACCAATCAGCTCCTCAAGCAAAGTAAGCATCAATTGTACATTATTTTCTTCATTTTAGTGTCGGACTAACCAGTTATATATGTCCATCCTATTCTCTTAAAAAGTTTCAAATACACAATTCTACCACAAAGCGAGGATATTGACTCTTTTCTTTCTTGGTTTTCATCAGTACTTGTGTAAGTTTAATTACCACATGCCAAAGCTAATTAAAAGTCTGAAGGGTAAGCTACTAATCAATTAACTCTCAATACATATTCTATTATCCAGAATGTAAGTTTGTTTCTTTCTACTGGTACAATTGATCACCTTGAAGCTTCCAATGGTTTATATCAAATCCTGTAGATATGGAAGCACCCATTTTTAGCCTATCGGGCACTTAATGGATTAACTCCCTTTTGTGCCCGAACTAGATATCGAAAATCTTCTTCGGAATCTAAAGCGTAATACTTAAAAATGTAGGGCTAGGTTTCTTTTCTCTTTTGATATGATTCTTTGATCTTCCTAAATAAATCATTTCAACTCAGAGATTTGGTCATGGCCAATGTTGGCCGTTTCGGCATCTAGAGGTTAATATTACTCTATGAACGAATATGTTCGAAAATCACAGGACAGCGTTATAAATCAGATATTATGCCTGTTCATCATACTGTACTGACCAAAGCTCTGGATCATGGCAGTCACTATTGTTTCAGGGGAGCGCGAGATGAATTTACGAGGAACGTCCGTTGCTTGCAAACACCCCTGTCCGTGACCTCTATTGCGACATCCTGGGATGAATGCGCTCGTAATTCCCTGAACGAGTATGCCACCCAGCAAGGTGGTGGCAATTTTACCACAGCAATCGGTTTATGGGAGACAGGCCTGGCTGCCTGACTCTTCATATGTTCACTCATCAGTAAGTTGTATTGGGGCTATCTGCTGTGAGTTGTCTTTTATAATATTGCTATATAGTTTGGGGGAGCGTTTGAAACGTGTCTCTTAGTGTGGAAACGAAATGTTTCTTAGCACGAATTCATGGTGGTTGTAGAACCCTTGTACGGGTGCATAAGTTCAGTTTTATGCTTTGAATAGTGTACTAGTGTAGATTTTATAAAAAAATTAATGTAGATTCTCAGGAGCAATGGAACTCTGCACCCATTTGTGAAGTCTAGGCATACTTGTTCCACAATGCCTCTGAGTGTAAAAATAGACTCCAATTCGATGACATTTTCTTTGATTACAGGACTTGTTTAATCCTTAAAAGATGCGGACCCCATGATCACGGTAGTCACCAAAACTGCTGGACTAATAGATGTTCAAATGTGTTCAACTTTCAAAAATTCAAGTAAATAGTGTTCCTTCAAAATTTGTGCACAAAAATAAGTAAAAACAAATTTCTAGAATTTACAAAACATTTTGATTTTTGTAAATTTTCAAAATAGAAAAAAACACTGAAAGAATAATCCAAGAACGGTTTGTTATTTTCAATTTAATGGGCCTCTAGTCAAACAATTCTTCCGTACATCTCAAGTAGTCAAGGAGGATAAATCATATGATCCATATATTGATATAAAGCACATCATGTCTTGAGTATTTGTACAAGATAGAAGATTTGAGTGACTCAATTTATATTTTCTCCTTTTGATAGTAAGGTATAAGTTATCAATTACAAAATATATTAAGTATATGGTATTGTGATCAATCCTTTTTGAGAGGCACTTCGAGACCAAATCTTTAGAAGCTATTTGAGTTCCAAAATGGATTGCTTTTACTAAGTAAATATATTTTTGAGGGTCATATTTGAATATAATAATGCAATTAAATCTCTAGTTCAATTTGTCTATTTACAATTGTCTATAAGATAGCTTATATAGGTACCATAATTGTGCTACTAACCCAAAATTGTCATCATTATTGTTTGGAATTGTGCATTTCTAAAATCAATATGTACCTATGTGGAAGAAATGATTTTAGAACATCTACTAGTTAGAAAAAACTATGATCCTTTGTAACTTTTGCATACAATTTCAAATATCAAGCTCTTTGGTGCATTGGAACAATCTTTCACTTGCCAACAAGAAAATATGAAAATTTGACTAAATTAATAAGACATAGTAGCAAAAAATGGTGGTATTAGAAGTTTTATATATGAATGTCTAATTCAATACTTAGGTGCAAAAATTGGATTTTTGTGTCAAATTCTCAAGGGGTTCATGTCCCCTCATACCATTCATAAGATGACATGTTGCCCCCCCCCCCCCCCCCCCCTTTTCTTTTACAAAAATGACTTAATTTATGCCAAATCTAATTTTTATAGGATACATGTTGTATTTGCTAAATAAAAAATGCCCCATGTTCATCCAATGGGGTTTAGATTCTTGCAGCTTGAGCAAGTTGCAAAGTCACATTTCTTGAGAGGCCGAAAGCTGGAGATACTAAGGTAGGTATGCCCAAAATGGCACCTAACCTAAAATCGCCATCTACAATGTGCATACATTTCCAAAATCAATCATGTACCCGGACTTTGACTGTTAAACCCTAAGTGTCGCCGGCGCCAATTTTTGGCATTTGGCAGGACCTGAACAATAGTTTTTTTCCTTCATTTTATTTTAGTGACCTTTCATGTTGAGTTATAAAGAGTCTCCAATTGAGTTTTTAGTCTAACTAATGTTTGTTTTTATGTAGTTGAGAAGTAACTAGAGAAAACGGATGACAAAATTTGCCATTTTAGTGTATTTTGAGAAATTGACAAAATCTGAAATTTCTCCTTAAAAATGACATTTTCTGAGTTTGAGCTCAACTAATGAAATGAAGGTCCTCTACTCGAGTTTCTACTCCAATTGAAATTTTGTAAAAATTTGTAAAAATGAATATTTTATTGTAGTTTGCACTTTGGCTATATTTTTAATGTCCATTACATTCTAATTATAGATGGACACGGTAAATTAGTTACACCATAATTCTTTTTAGTGTAATGTTTGCACATGGTGAAATTTTCAGATTTTTTGAGATTATTTTTTATTTGATATGATTTTTTCTTCATTTTTACTTCAAAAAATTTCAGAAAATACAATTTTCCCTAAAAAAATCTGAAATTTCTGTGAAGTACAGAGGACATGCAGTTTCATCTCTGAAAAATAAAAATAAAAATTTTCATATGCATCTGATTACAAAATGGCAACAAACTGAGTGGCAGAGAGTACGGCCTAAAACCAGTGGTCATAGGCCCACCGTTTCAGGGTTAATAACTTTTGCATATGGTATCCAAATCCTATGTTCTTTGGTGCATTGGAACATGCTTTCACTCGCCAACAAGACTGTATAAAAATCCGAAGAGTAAAATTACAGTTACTAGACACGGTATGAATAAGTGGCACTTTTAGGTGTATCCACCTTAACATCAACTTCTAGTGAGATGGATCTATTCATTTACCCTTAAAAGACAAGTTGTGACCTAAGGGCAAAACACCCATTCCCGCACTTGTTCCTTGTAGTGGATTGTAGATTCACCCAAATGTGTCAGTAGACTTCCTTTAATGTGTTCGCCACATATATGATTGTCATTTGCTGACACATCTGAAGGACACATAGGGAAATTTGGTTGGCTGCTTGCTAATTTTCGTAGGGTTCAGTTTTGGGGGCACCTACAGGACGGTTCCACAAGTCTAGGGAGCCAACACTTTGAAAATTTGTAGAAATTACATACTATATCCGAAAAATGTAATTTTTTTTTAATATTCATGATTTTCACTTGCTAATACTAGAAAAATATCATTTTTAGAAAACGTTGCCTCCAACTATGTTGAATTCCTTATTTGGACGGTTTTGGGTGTTTCCACTGTAAAGCCAAAAAAAAGTCCTAATGGAGACTGTCAGCTTAATTGCAGTTCCATCCACAGCTCCAATGTCAAGAGTACTTTTGAAGGAGCATGCCGCATGGTACGTACCTCCTCATGTCCAAGACTTCACATTGTGTCTTTGCATGGACGCATGAAGACCCTGGTCTTTGGAATGCGGAGAATTCGGAGAATTTGTTGACTTGGGGGGATTGCGTAAAATGTGCCCATCTTACAACAACAGCATTTTCTTAACTTGGACCCCAAATGGCAAAAGGAAATCTGATCATGTGCAATCATCAATTGGCAACTAGCAACTTAAAAACAAAATGCCCCTTTTTCGACTAGTGATACCCTTAAAAACAAACCCCTTTATGCAGATTGGAACCTGACATATGGAGACAGTACAAACAAGATATAAAAATACAAGCGACATTTAGGATAGCATAGAGTGTTACAAAGGGCCAATTTGTTTTGTTTTGTTTCGGGTAGCCTTGCAAGAACATCAGGGAAGTGTGTTGTGAAATTTGCATAATTTTTGAGTAAGCAAAGAATTATAGAACATATTATTGTATTCAGCCTGGCTTGCATTGAAGGAACAGAGATACAATGTGGAGAGCACATTGTGGTTCATACCAAGGCTTTTTTTTTTTCATTTTTGAAGAAGTGCCATAGTGGTGATATAAAATGTTATAGGGATGCTCCCAATTGAAACATTCATCCACTTATTGGATGTATAGTATGATTTTCATCCATAATCAAGGGATGTCTTCTAATTTTTTTTAAATTTTAAAGTTGTCTAGTGATTTCATTCAAGTTTTTTGGCCTTTTTTTATAGTGTTTGTTAGCCAGATTATTTTTTCTAGTGCAATCATGGACTGGGAGAATGAGACAACAAGCATTTCATCGTACAAATGCATGTGGCCTTTGAAAAACATGTCAAGGATTCCCAATTACTCCAACTTCAACCTGGCTGGTCTTTTGAAGTAGTGCCAATTCCTTGTTTGTCAGATCGATACCTTTAATTTGCACCAAGGTTGCAGAGTCAGTGTTTGATGCTGAATCTCCAAGACATTTTTTTCCATGTTTTACGAAGTGCCAAAGTGTTGATATAGAATGTTGTAGTACAACACCAAATTTCAACATTCATCCACATATTGGATACAAAAGATGGCATTAGGACATACTTAACATATAATTGTTCATGATTAATAGTGTTTTCATCCACAATCTAGCAATTTCATTCACAATCTTATATTTTTTTCATTTGAAGTTTTGTGGCAAAAAGCTTAACAATTTGTCACCATTTTTTAGCCAAATTTATTCTTTTTCTAGTGAAATCTGGCATCATTTCACCTAAAAAAATTGTGACTGATTTCTGAATGCCGTAGGCATTGTACCATTGCCATTGTGATGGCAAACCCAACCATTGGAGTTGGAGTAACATTGGAGTTGGCAGTTACTGCCACTTTTGGGTACATTGTGTGAACAATGTATCCAAAAGTAGCAATAACTACCAATTTTAATTTTAATTTTAATTTTAAAATTTTAATTTTTTTAATCCCTTCCCCCCTCCCCCCCTCCTTGTAATTTCAGTAAGCAACTTCATTGACAAACAATATGGGATAATGCATCCCGTGTCTCGTATATGTATTATATATTGTATTTTGTATTTTGTATCATATCTGTATTTGTATGCACATTTAGTATTCTCTTCATATTTTATATATCATACTATATCTACATCTGTATATGAATGGCTTAGATTAAATCTCACAAGATCAATGGATCCTAGTTTTTTGAGAAATCAACAATCACTATAAGAGAAAGGGGTGTTTTAAGTATAGTCCTAGAGATAACATTTTAAGTAATGACCTTTTTTGGAGACTTTAAGTAAGAAATAAGTGTCTTTATAGTAAAATTTTATTAAAAAGACACTTATTTCTTACTTAAAGTCTCCAAAAAAGGTCATTACCTTAAAATGTTATCCCTAGGACTATACTTAAAACACCCTTTTCTCTTGTAGTGAATGATTTTGAATGTAAGTGATTTTTTTTAAAGCAATCAATGGCCTAAAAAAATTTTGAGAGAAGGGAGGGCTAATTAATTGGCCAAGGGTGGTACGCCACTTCTGGGTACATTGTGATGGCAAACCCAACCATAAATGTGACATTCAAATTTCTAGAACTTAAAAATCTACAACAAGTGTGTAGATTGTAGAGAATGGAGTCAGTTCTTTGTTGACAAACTTGAAATTTGCATTGGGCCACAAAACCGACCGTCCTTGGGGTAGTTTCTTTGTGCAATTTCATCTTTTCCTTGCCAAACATTACTATGAAATTCTACTTCTCAAATCATAGTAAGGTAGGAGCACCCAATAGATCAATGTACCTAATGGTATCACTTTCTATGTAAGGTATTGATTCTAGAACATAAATGTAGGTAGATTGTAGGTAGCTTATCATTTAGGTCAAAAAAATAAGCTATCTATAGTCTACCTACATTTAAATTCTCAATTGGCTATTATGTATATAAATTGACGTCATTAGGTACACTAACACCATTGGGTGCTCCTACTTTAGCATGTCTATCAAATTGTACACTACATGAAATTCAATGTGGATTAAAGATTTCCCATTGTGTACCAAAACTTGTGTGGTTGAGCATTCCTTGGCTTGTACTTACGTCTTCCCTTGCCATAGCCATGGAATTCCATAGCTGATTACTGTGTACAAGATATTCAATGCGCATGCTGGAATGAAGATTTCCATTCTGTACCAAAACTTGCCAACAAAAGGTGTGACTTTAAGCCTATTTCTCAACCTGACTCGTACAAACTCTCTCTTAAATATGAGAGTCTAAGGTTGATTTGGAAACCCCTATTTTTCATCTCTTGGAATTGAAAATTTGCAGATTCTTTGTACAGTAAGTCCATGCTCAGCAAAACCTGCATGGCTAGAAGCACCATCTAACTCGTAACAAGACCCAACAAAACTTGGACATTCTAAGGTGGGTACACCTCAAAGCGCCACTTATTCATACTGCACCTAGTTACTGTGATTAGGCTGTTCAGATTTTCATAGTCTTGTTGGCAAGTGAAAGCACATTCCAACGCATCAAAGAACATAGGATTTGGATACCGTATGCAAAAGTTATTAACAGTCAAAGTCTGTTTCTGAAAGCGCCATCTACAGTCTGTGAACATGACTGATTTTGGAAATGTATGCACACTGTAGATGGCGCTTTTAGGAACGTGGCACTTTTGGGTGTACCTACCTTAATGAGAGGAACCATGCTCAAGTGCTTATTTAGACAATGTTAAGTAGAGTTCTTGTTATTGTGGATTCACCAAATGAATCTCATTTGTTATATTAATGCTTGCTAATTCATGAAGCAACAAATTAAAAAGGAGTATGTTAGGTTGCTCAACTGATAAGAAGCAACAAATGAAAGAATCAATAACCATTTTGCAAATGATTGACAACACAATGTGGAGACTTCAAGTTGGCAGTTATTGCCACTTTACAATGCACTGTGCATTGTGATACACTAAGGTAGAACCACCTATAATCAATCAGCCCCTCATAGCCAACCTAATGATGAACGTATTTCCAACCAAGGCTAGAATGAGTTTTTTTCTCATTTTTAAAGTTGGGACTAAAAGTTCATGGCACATATTCCAAAATAGTGTGCAAAAAAGTAGAAAAGAGTGAGTAAAAATGTAGTTTTTTGCGTGATCGAAATTAGAATACTCCATAAATTGGCATTTGGTCAAGCACACTTTATACCTTCCAAAATTCATAGTAATTTCAATTCATGTGATAAAATTACCAAAGTTTTTGCAATCTCCATCATTTTTATCTTTACACCTTTGAAAATATTTGTTTTACTTTGCACTACACTAGATCATGCCTAAAATACCTTAAATGATCGATTACGGGGGGTTCTACCTTATAAAGTTTTAGGATCAAATTATTTTTCAGACCCCCATTCATTTTATTTGGGGGTCTGAAAAATAATTTGATCTGGAAATAATCTGAAAATCTCAGTAGCTATAGCTCCCCTTCAATCTTATATTTTTCAAAATGAACTTATTTGAGAATGGATATGGGTTAATTGGTTTTCATATTTGTCTTCTATATCCATATATATACCATTTATTTGAATCCATATCCTAGTATATGTATCCCAATATCCATATCATTTATTTTTCAAGATCAATGGCAAGGAAGGTTTTTAATTTTTAATTTAATTTTATTTTAAAACAATCAATGGCTATTGATTTTTTGGGGATTGGAGGGTGGGGTGGGGTGGGTGCTAATTAAATGACCAAGAGTGACTTCACTTTATAGTGCATTGGCATTGTGGAAACACAAACCAAGTTAATGATGCTTGAAACAATCTAGAACTAAATTTGAAAATCCTCAATTGCTGAAATAAACACTAATTTTGGCATTAAACAAGCAACTAAGGGTAGGAGGACTATAAATTGACCATTTAAGGGTTGGAACCTAATTTTGGGGGGGATAAAAATCTTGAAATGTTTTTCAATAAACTTTCTTTGAAAAAAAAGGTGGAATTGGCATCTAACCTAGGTTGTTTCATATTTTTTGAAGCTTTGTGAAATTAGCTATGAAATTTTTAAGTTGAAGTGGCATAGGGCTCTAAAATCACCCACCTTTTAAACTATACACTATTTGTACATTGTTGAAGTCTATGAAAAAGCAACATGTACAAATAGTGTACATGTTAGGAGGTGGGTGATTTTAGAGCTTGAGCGTTTTTAGAACCTCCTACCAAGTCCTTGTAGCATTAGAAATTGATGGAACAAGGAACATGTAAAGAATACAGACTCTTTTTCTTTGTAAATTTCATTGTTTCTCGTGATTCTATTTTCAAGTAAGATAACACTCAAACTTCCTCACACTAAGTTCATTTGTTTGTCAACACAAAGCTTCTTCCCCTTCACTTTAGTCCTATGCCAACTAAAAGGGACACAAACAAATGGGTGTATTCATCAAATCATGCACCATGAAGCCATGATCAATCCCCATGAAATGAAACACAATCCAAGTATTCATAGACTTACATGTTATCTGTATACTTAAGATTTGTCATGAAAAATAATTTATGTATTAGATAACCGATGAGCCATGCTAGCAACAAATAGGTTATTGTACATAACTCGTTGTACATTTTTCAATCCCATAGCCTTTGATCTTCATGATCCAAGGGTGTAGGAAGCAAGTTGAAAAGAAAGAAAGTTATGAGTTGCAACTCATAATGGCAAGAAGATCATCACAAGAAGATTGAACAAACATTCTAGCTGCATCTCTAGGAACGGAAGTATGCGAGCACTAAGTCATTGCATTCCAAGTCTACTTTGATCACAAACACAGCTCGAAATTTGTCTGCTCCTTGCTTGCAATCTGTTGCAACAAATGAGGCTTTGAATGCCCAACTGCTTGAATGTCACCAAAATGAAGTCAAACTCACTGAAGATCAATCCACAATTGCAAATAAACGATTTTCATCAAAAGAAAAGAAGGAAATAAAGTGCACAAACAAGTGCGTGTATTCAAGAGATTGTGCATCATGAAGCCATGATCGATTCTAAGAATCACGTAAGCAGAGTAATTCTTGAACTTGCATGAGATGTGCACATTGTCAATCCAAAGTAATGCATTCATTTGTGGAAGATTGAACAAGAGATTGAACAATTTGAATCTCTGCTTGAGAGGAACTCAAGCATTTGCTAGTGCATTCTAAGTTTGTCCATCTTGACCACAATCGAAGCTCAAAACCCATACTGCTAAACCTCCTTTGCATCCTGGTACATCAAATGGGGGTTAGCTGTGAATCCCAAAACATGAGCAGATCGAATCATGTGATTAGCTAACTTCATATTTGGGTGGGTGCGCCTTGGAAGACGATGCTGCATAACCCAACATGTCGGACATCACTCAAATTGCAGAGACTGGAGAATTCGAAGACGAAAGATTTCATGGTTGTGCATCGGGAAGGGTGGTTTGAAACTTGATTGGGAAGCTGGGGGAGGAGCAATTGGGGATCAGAACAAATAGAACGGGACGGAGCTCGGCAGTGGTGACTTCGGCGTCTTGATGGCGGGTGACAGAGCAGGCAGAGAGAAGGACAGCGGCGAAAAGTTCATCTGCGGCCAGCTCCATGCATTCTGTCCTTGAGGCGATTTGAGCAAAACCTCGAGGTAATGGTTGATTTTCATGTCCTCCGACACCGCAACAGCTTCTGGCATGAAAGTCTCGGTGCGCGCTTCGTCTTGGAGAAAAGTAGTCTCAGTGCGAGCTTCGTCTTGGGTAAGAGTCTCGGCGCGAGCTTCATCTTCGTGAAGAGTCGTCGTGCGAGCTTCGTCTTGGTGAAGATTCTCTGTGCGAGCTTCATCTTGGTTAAGAGTCGTTGTACGAGCTTCGTCTTGGTGAAGATTCTGTGTGCGAGCTTCATCTTGCTGCATCTCCGATGTCGCAGAAAAGCTCTCGCTTCGTGCTCTAGAGGTGGCCGATGATGCGCGGGCTTGCTTGCTACCAGAATCTCCCTTCACTTGCGTAGTTTCCAGCGTCCTCTTGCGATTTGAAGTCTCGGGCTGAGGTTTTGGTGCTTTGGTTTTCGGTCGGCTAGTAGTGAGCAGCTGTACGTTGCGGCCGCTTGCAGCTCGAAGCGGAAAATTGAGGAGCGCGCGGGAGCCTCGCAATCGGAGAGCGGCGTCATCGTACGCCAGCGCTGCTTCCTCCGCGGTGTCGAACGTTCCCAGCCATAGCCGGGAGCCGTGGCGACTGGAGTCCCGAATTTCGGCAGCGAATTTTCCCCACGGGCGTTGCCGCACGCCGCGGTAATGCAGGTGCGTCTGTCTTGGAGCTTTGCGGGAGCTTCCAGTCGACTTCTGTGACTTCGATGGAGCTGGCGCATTTGTTACGGTTGGCAGAGAGGACGCCGAAACTGCGTCGGAGACGTTTGGCTCCTCCTTCACGGCGTTGCACGGTGAGAGAAGCGGCCAACCGTTTTTTATGAAACTGCAAAGAAACATGTCGTCCATGTCGTTTTCGTTGAGTAGAACCGCGCCGCCATCGCCAGCTTGCGGAAGATCGATCTTGTTATTGCAGTGAACTCGCTTTGATCCCCAAGGACTCAAGGGACGGGAAAAGAATTGACTCGGCGTCGTCGACTCCTGCAGCGTGTTTGCAAAGTCACTGGGCATCATCGACTCTGTGCGGCCGGGGAGTGTCAGTGTGGATAGAGGTCGACTGGACCGGCATCCTGGCGACGCTGGTTTGTTTGCATTGTACTCATGAATCGGCATCCCTTGAATATTGTGGCTCACATGAAATGCTGACGAGTGCTTCCCTTCGAAATTAGGATGATCATCTCCAAGAAACGGCCATGCCGCATCACAATCCCAGCCATTGACGTTTCCTTCTGCGAAAGAGAAGCTCTGCATCTCGAATTGCGCTCCCGATCGCGCAGCTTGCGGTGTTTTCAGCGACAAATTGAGATTCTCCGCCCAGTTTGATTCCTCGATCTCTCTTCCCCAGGCCGCGTCAACCGTCTGTTTGCAATTGCGAGACGTCGGCAAGCCGAGAAACTGCATCTCTCTCCCTCTCTCTTCTCTCTACTTCCAAGCTGATTACTCTGTAACGCTCAACTGACAGATCAACGACGTCGTCTTCTCTAGGACAGGAGTGTCAACGGGAACTGATTTGACAGTTATGGACTAATTGCCAATCCTCGCAACTGAAGAAAGACCCAAGTTATCATCAAGCATACGCATAACACTCTTCACATCCTCCATCAATCTCTGCATGAGCCGTGGTCGCTTGCTGATCCGTGGAGCCCTCCCGAGCAGCTGTTAGTAGCAAAAATCAAAGCAGGTGCAAGATCTAAGACGACACGTCGCTGTTACAACAGACAGGAGTCAAGCTTATAAGAATTGCGTGCAGGACAGCAAATTTTGTAGAAGTTTTAGCCTAACCTTTGATAAAACTCTTGCTCTTATAGCGAATTAGCCACGTACCACTGGGTCCATCCCCAAGTCAAAATCGAGGTAAGTCAAACAAGATCCACAAATATTCTTCTTTAGTGTCGTTGAATCACTTGCATGCAAGTCAAATCCAGTCTTAGAAAAACTAAACGCATCGAAATTTAAGTGATAAGACGAAAAGCTTGAATGCCCAACACGGCAATGCCTTGGTCAGTCGTCCATTAAGTAGTAATCCTACGACCAAAACTGCATTCAATGGTGACGCAGATCGAGAATCCTGGAAGCGGTATATCTTGGTGATGCTTCAATGTCCTCCGCAGATGGAGCTCTTGCTGGAGTATTCTAGAGTCAATACTGCAATAGCGAAATTAAATGTGAGTATGTATGAGTCACACTGCAATTCTAACGCGGTCATTCCTCATAATGTCCAAGCAAGTGCAGGTGATTCCCGAAGCCAGCTTTTTTAAATTAAAAGCGCGGAGCCAGCGTCACTGTCCTGTGAAATCCATCGTCATTGCAAGTACTCCTGTCATCAAGACCGGGGAGAGATGCTACCCCGCAGGCGGCAAGCAGCTAAGTTGGTTCATTTTCCCCTCGTAAACTTACAATTTAGCTACTTGCTACCCCGGGGTAATGCGTCTCCAGGGTCCTTACGAGCAAAATCTCCAACCTCTTGAACTTCAAAGCAGAAGAGTTACATATCTCTAATAGTAAGACCCTCGTGAATAAAGGTCTAATTAGAAATAGTTCTAGAACTTATCATAAACACATGTTTACTAATTAGAAACTGTGACCTTAGTGCCTACTGTTGGAGTTAGACTTATGAAAAATGACAAGTGACTGGTGATCCACTAACAAATATAACATCAAACTTCAATGAACATTATACTCGTATGAAGTAACCTTAGTGCCTTCTGTTGGATGTTGACTCAATGACATTGCCACAAGTAACTCATGATCCAGTAACTAATAGTATTGAAATTCAATGAACCCTTTTTACTCGTAAGTAGCAGGAGCAATGTGGGGGCATTACACATATGGTCTGGAAGCCACTAAGGTATGAGGTTTAAAAAGCGCTCAAGCTCAAAAATCACCCACCTCTTCAAATGTTCACTATCTGTACGTGTTGCTTTTTTTTTTGTAGCCTTTAGCAATATGCTGATAATGTACATTTGAGGAGGTGGGTGATTTGAGTGGTATACCATTTCAACTTCAAGATTTCATAACTAATTCTACAAAGATCCAAAAAATATGAAACGACTTGGGTTAGATGTCAATTCCAATTGTCTTTCAAGGAAAATTTACTGAAAGATATTTCAAGAAGTTTCACCTCCCCAAAATTCAGTTTCAGCTCTTCAATGAGCAATTTATTGACCTCCAATCTTATTACGATGCAGACCTCTCCTTGAAAGTTTCACAGTCCTGGTGAATCGCAGATCATTTTGTGCTTAAAAACAGTAAAGAAGAAAGTTTTTTACTCATTAAAATGGCAGATTTCCAGTGAAATTGACGCAGTTTCAGTCACACGATTGAAACCTGATGAGTCCTTTCCAGTGCAAGCTTGTAGACGAGGTAACCGAATTTGGCAGGTGTCACAATTCTGGCAGATGCCATTTTCACGAACACAACGACTTCAACTGACAATTTTCGGATTCCAAAACTTGACACTATTCCTTTGTCGGATAATGTACCGAACTTGACCGGCTGGTTTTTCTTGGGCTCAAAGCAGTACGTACTGAGATTTTGTTGCGGTTATCACTAGTGTACTTGAACCAGCAATCAATCAATCTAATTAGAATATATGTATATGTTTGCAGATACTTGAAAACCAGCCACATTCGTTCTTCAAGACCCAGCCAGGTACAAACATCTGTACCATGATTGTTGTAAATATGAAACTTCAAATTTCATCAGCCTACATTGACTTGCCGTCAGTCAGTCAGTCATCTCTTTTCTTGGTCTAAATATCACTAAATTCAACAAATATCTCGGTCTTGCTATACCAAATTCGAAATTGTGAACAATTTCAAAAGTAGCCTTCTATTGGTGAAAACGACTGATCGTAGAAAAATTGACAGAATTCTGTACTCAAGCGTCTTTACTGTGACTTCTTGTAAAATCATATTTTAGAATACTTCCACACACTTGTCGCACCATCTTTGGTTGTAGCACAATTGTCACACCCCTCCTACAAACTGGGGGCCACTTTACAATTAACTCTAATTTGCACAAAGTTTGGTGAACCTCTAAATGATGCTGGAGCCATTTTATGATTGATGAATGAGACACCATTTTGTAGTACAAGACAGAACTGCAAGCATTCATCTTCGGAATTAGGGGTGGAAAAGGAAGATCTTTTAGAGTTCTTTGACTTCAAATGCGCTCTTTTTGATTTTTTAATACCAATGATCTCCACGGTTTCAGAAAAGATGGTTTCCTGGGTGACCCCCGCATTATATAAGGGTTAAACCGTCCAGGGTTCACTCAGTTTAGTTTTTGAAAATACACTAAAACGCTGATGTGGGTGGGAGGCTGGCTGTGACGTTTCAGGGTGATTTTTAAAGTAATTCTGAGGGATTAGAAATTTGGAATAACTGTTCCCTTCTTCCCGAGAATCCACTTTTGACTTGATACCGACAATCAGTGTACGAAATGCTGCTGCAGCATCCCTTCACGTCTGGATTAGTAGTTCATTGCCGAGCTAGGCGAACGCGTCTCGGCTCGTCGGTCTGGGAGCCAGCACCGCGTTTTCACGAGTAAGTGGAGTTGGAACAATCTTCAGATATTAATCCGGAGAACTCGGTTTGTTTAAGGTAGGAGTTTAGGCATTAAGAGCAAACATGATTCAGAGGTACATGTTGCTTTCTTCAATGTCCAGTGGGGTACCAATCAAAATGTCGTTTTTGAATTCGCAGTGAGAAAAATTTTAGTACTACCAACTTTGAAAGCCTCCCCAGAGCTCAAAAATTGGTATTTTACCACGAAATTTTTACCACAGAATCATCTTTAAGTTAATTATATGTATGCCAAATTTCAAGTCCAAAAGATTCACCAAAAAAAAGTTATTCAAAATCTACCAACATGGGTAGTGGTGAGAAACATTTCACTACTTTCAACTTTGACACCTTCCTAAGGATTGAGTTTTTTTTCTTTTGTCATGAAATTTTTGTCATGAAACAATCTCTATATTTTTAATATGTATAAAAAATTTCAAGGTAAAAAAATGTTTTTTTAAGAAGATATGTGAAATCTCCCAACAGGTGTAGTCTTGAGAAAATTTTCAAACATCCTAAACCCTATCAAAAAATCTGAAATTGCAAGTCACAGTGATCTTGTTCTTGCAAACATCCTAAACCCTATCAAAAAAGAAAATTTCAAAATTTTAAGAAATTGCATTCAAAAATGAATCTATAAGTTATTTTTTGAAGAAGGTGCTTAGATTGCCCAAAATACAAGATTGCCCATAACTTTCTCATTATTAGTCCAAATAAAATGAACCAAAGCTTCAGATGTAGAACAAAACATAACCTGAGGGAAAAAAAAAAATTCTACCCGGTGAATTGCTTTTTGGACTTAGAATGGCATAACTTTTTCTTCCAAACACCAATTGAAATTTAAAAAAATTATATTTTTGGAAAGCTAATATGATTTCCTATCTTCAAAAAAAGTTTCAAAAAATCATAGAAAAAATTCACATCACACAAGCCTGCCCAAAATTCCAAGTGTCCCCCGAACGGGACTTTAGTCGTTTGGGGGTTAAGCTATCTAAAAAATTAAATGAAGCATAACTTTTGATCCATGCACTAAATTGGAAAAAAAAATGGTATTCTTAGGAGGGGATCATATTCACACCTTCTATCAAAATTTGAAGAACATCCATTGAAAAATAAACTCATACACACCTATCTAAGATCACTCCTATATGTTCAACATTCATTTAGTAAGTCCTTTAGGGTTAAATTATTGTAATGTGATGTGCTAAAATTTGACAGATTTATCTACTCAAAACTTCAAAAGAAAGACTAATTTATAGGTTCATGTTTCAAATTGTGTGCATTTTGAAAAGTGCCACCAAAGTTGTGAAATTCTACTAAGACAATGAAATGGACTTTATGAACTAGCTACCCACAACACTCTTTTATTAGCATCAAATGAGAACATACTTTGAAGGTAGTTCTACATTCAATTGTGATAGGTTTCCAAATGTAACCCTTATAGATTCTTGCCTATTAAAATGCACACTTATCTTCTATTCATGTAAGTTTCAGGGTCAATTTCAAATACATCTATTATTAGCACTTTTGAAAATTTACAATTTATTCATGTAGACTCCAAAAATTGAGTGCATCTTAAGATAAACCCTAAACCCCTCAACAATTATTGAAGAGGACTTATTTAATAATTGAAAGCATAACTTAGTGCTCAAATGCTTATTCCAACAATTTTAGACAATTTTCGGAATAATTAAATTACCAAAGTATCTTTTTGACTGGTGGATAATTGTGTGGCAGTTACAGGCAGTTTCAGAATTTGGGCTGATGTCAACACTGACGTCATACAATAAGAAAATCAATTCGGAGCTTACCCTTCATGCCACGAACACTCTGAAGTCTGAAGTCATGTCCCAGTCAAAGATTCTCCCAAGACGTGCACTTCCTTTGCAAAAGCATCCGTGCCAATAATATTAAACAACTTAAACAACAAAAGACATATTAGGTTTTAAATTTAAATTTTTTTAAAAAAACTAAACGAACTTGGCTCAGTTCAAACTTTTAAAAATGAGAAGAGTATGCAATTTAGAATAATAATTTAGTAATGGCTTTCAAATGAAAGATTAACCCCTAAAATTTTGTTATACATTGGTGGAACAATATGGATTTTGGATAGGCTCTTCTGGTCTAAATATTCATCATGAATTTTTATTTATTTTTTAAATTTGTAAAGGTAGGAAAACACATTAGCTTTCTAGTAGTAAGTATTTTATTTCATTGGTGCTTTAGAGCACAAGTTATCTTACGACAAAGAGTAAAGAGCCCTTTTCTGGCGTGTGGTAGGTAGAACCCTACATACACACAAAAAAGAGAAAATAATGTCTTATAGATTGTAATTTTCTCTTCACTAAAAACTTGATTTATTACATTCAGATTTGTTCTACAAGAGCTACAGACAACATTACTTTTTGGGCAATCAATGCTTCTTCTAGAAAAAAAAAAAAGCTTAAAATAAAAATATCTTATAGGATTCATTTCAATACTCAATTTTCATATTTGAAATTTTTTTGTTAAATTCTCAAGGTTAACATTTTTGCTAAAACAATCTCACTAATGTCATTAGTATATTCTAATTCCATTTTAAAGCTATTACCAATTTAGATTTTTCTTCAATCTTGAACATACTTCTATTTGATTGTTTTTTAATGAGTGAAAATTAAACTTTTTAAGAAAAATTCAGAATTTCAACTCCATCCTTCATTATAAAAATTAGGAATTCAAAATTTTTAGTGCAAAATTTTTAATATAACATGATTCAAAGCTAAAAAATCTAATCAAGCAAGGTGCAAAAAAACTTTTTATTTTTTACTTTAAATCCAAATATCTTGTGGTCTATGTGGTCAAAGTTTTTGAAATATTTCTACACGTTATACATTGGTTTAGCACAAAATTCTATAGTTAAATATGAAAAAAAAAATTCAAAGTTTTTATCCACTTTACAATAGATATGACAGTTTTGAGTGTTTTTTTGATGGAAACAAGGCCTTAGGACTTTATGGGTTTAAACTATGATCAATATAATGTACACATGGTTTAAATTTTTATCATGGTAATTAATATTTATTAATGAAATATGAAACCAAAAATTCAAAATTTATCCTAAATCAATTGTAAATTGAATACAATATGAATACTTTTATACAACAATTTCTACAAACAATTTAGAATATAATCCAAAGTGTTTTTTTGAAGATATTTTAAAACACACTTGTATTGGAATTACAATTGTAAAGAAAAAATTTTAATTGAGAAAGTTAGATTTTTTCAGATGAGCCTAATATGCTTTTTGCATATTTGCAAAGGGGAGGCTTGAAAATTCATACTACATATCCATTCATTAGGAAATTAACATCCAAGAGCCTGAGGGGCTCCTTTCAAAATTCACCTCCAAATTGCCATTTTTTAGTGAAAATATAATGCTTGTAGTCATCATATTTTGAGAAATCTAACCATAGGATTTTGTTCACTACTATCAAATGAGTCTATCCTAAAATTTTCAAAGCCTTTGAATCTTTGATAATACAAATTTTGAGATCTCTTCATTCAAAGTTCAATCTTCAAAAAATTGACAACAAGTTTTAGTTGTGAGCAAAATGACTTTGAGATCCCATATCTAATATATTTATTTAAAAAATTGCCTATTTTTACCATATGCATTTATGAATAGTGAAGAAGATTCTTGTCAATTTTCTTCAGGACTAGAGAAATGAAAGATTATTTTTCACAACCTTGTTGTCAAGAAAGGTATATTGAAAAAACAAAAATTTCATATGACCTTATTCATTTACAATTTGCTCCAGCCAATCAAACCATTTCCTACTTGTACACTCATTGAATTTTTTTCTGGGGAAAACCTTTAATTTGCCAAATTTCTCTCCCAAGATAATTTATTGTAAGCATTTCTTGGAGTTTGACTTTGAAAATCACCCAAGGTAGAGTTTTTGTCCAAATCAAGAGGACTTTGGAGATATGGAATGATAAATAGATTAAATACATGAAGTAAATATAAAATTTTAAAAAAAAATTAGAGACCCAAGAAGCACTTAAAGCTGGGCAACAACCATAATTTGGTTAACCCCTAAAGGTTTTTGACTATGTTTTCACCAAAAATGCTCCAAAATTGCCATTTCTAATACAAGTGCAATTTTTTTTTTTAAAACACATTTTTGACTCATGTAACTGTAGGATCTTGTAGTATGGTGGTTTGTAAACATGTGGAAAAAATTTCAGAAATTTCCACCGTGTAGATTGCAAGATATAAGCATTTGAATTGACAAAAATTGTTTTTTTATCCCTGCGAAAATCCGGGCAGCTGCACTTCACAAGGTCACATTTGTGTGAAAAAAAATTCAAAATGGTGGTTACTCTTTGAACTCATACTTCAATGCAAGTTGGATACATTCTCAAGAAATTTCAAGCCATTTGGAATTGTACAACATATAGGAAAAAATAAGTAAGTAGAAAGAAGTAAAAAATGAACCAAAATATTAAATTGTGAACATTTTATTCATGGAATTGAAAATTTTTAATCCCAATGGTTAAAATGTTGTAATAAACAATCTACACCTTCTGTTTTTATTTTTTTCCAAAAATATGAAAAATTGAATTAAATGAAGAATTTCAAACTTTTTTTGTACTGTAGAGATTCTATAACTGGCCACAAACTACCCCAAACTCAAAATCTTCATAACTTTTGACTCATTGATTGGAATGGATTAATTCAAAGCTTCCCATGCCTGTATAAGCCTAAAGAATCAATATGAAATTTCACTTTTCTTAAAAAAGTTTTTTTGAAGAAGTTTTTTCAGCTCCCAGGCTGCCCGCCGAGTAAAGAAACAACATATTCTGTCATAACTTTTTAACCGTGAAGTCAAAGGTTATGAAAATTGCTACTCTTTAGGCACACATTGTATCAAGATTTCTAAGGAAAAAAATAAAAACTCCATCCATAGTGAGCTGCCCAAAAAATTTATAATCTCAAAAAACGTTGTTCAGGGCTTTAGGGGGTAATTGGCTTTTTAGGGTTAACTCAAGAATCTTAGAAAAATCAAATGGATGTAAGCATGCAAAATTAAGTATCAAAAAAGTCAAATTGTTAGAAAAGATAGCTATATAACCTTGATCCAATAACATCCTAATTCACTCCTCTAACTTTACAACAAAGAAATAGACACCTTGAAACATAATATGGTTCATTGAAAGATATAAAACTTTTGGCAATCCTTCAATTAATCTTAGAAGTTGAACATTTTTTCTTCAATGCATAGGAAACTATTTTATAATTGCCAAATAAATTATCAATTAAAACAAATCAATCCTTCTAATTTTAACTAATTATTTGACAAAGTATGCCAAAGGTGGTTTGAGGCTACAATAGTCAAAGTCTAGTAACCCTTTAAGGACCAGTCAACCACTTTTAGGTTGATTTTTGCACTCTTGATCTAATATTATTCAAAATACATTTGATCACAAAAATCTCAAAGAATAATGCAATTAGAGTGTCTTCATGCGCTTCAAACAAAACCAATTTCAAGAGAATTGGAGCATTAATGCATTAGCTATGAGGTTGCAAACTCAAATGGCTTGGACCCTCAAATGGGAAGTGTTCAACAAAAATACAAAAAAATATTTGTGAGATTTTTTTGTATCTTGATGTCTTGACAAGGCATAAGTGTTGTTTTGTAATCTTATGAATGCCCAAAGTAAACTTATGCATTGAAATTATGTAGTGCAAATTCTAAAGGGTCATTCAAGTCATTGATTTTTGAGGATTAAGGGAAACAACTCAAACTCCAACAAGGCTCTAAGAGCAAACATGATTTAGAGGTACATTTTTCTTTCTTCAATGTACCAAATCTGCACATTTTAGAAGGGTATTGCTTTTGATGACCACAAATGACTATTTTTTGTGAACTTCAAAAATTTGTAACTAATTTCAAAAAGCTTCAAAAAATATGAAACGACTTGGGTTAGATGCCTATTCTACTTGACTCTTGAATTAAATTTATTGAAAAATATTTAAAGATGTTCTACTTTCCCAAAATCAAATTCTAGCCCTTAAAAGGTTGATTTATAGACCTTCTACTTTATTTATAGCAATTTGTACTGTTGGATGAGTTTGATTTTTTGTTAGGTTGAAGAATCTCCCTTATTGCACCTTTTTATATGGTTTGATTTAAGATTACATCCTTAGAGTGGCCACAAAATTTACTTTCTTGAAGAACTACGCTAGCCCCTCAAATCAACTATGGTCCTTAAAGGGTTAAGACTAAGGTAGAAACACCCATAGTGGATCAGCACCCCATTACCAACCTATAGACTACATCTATTTCACATAAGGCTAAAATAGATTTTTCAACTAGAGCTTGGAATGCGTTTTCTTTTTCTTTTTCAAGGTTTGGACTAATGAATTCATAACATATGTCCCAAACTAATGAGCAAGAAAGTGGGAAGTGATGAATAGGAAAAGAGCTCTTCAATGATTTTAATTGAAAGAGTTTAGACATTGGCTATGGATCTACTACACTTTTTGCCTTTCAAAATTCATAGTAATTTTAGTTCATGTGATAAAATTACCAAAGTTTTTGCAATCCTTGTCATTTCTATCATTGCACCTCCAAAAATATTTCCTTTGCCTTGCACTACACCACATCATGTTTAGAATACCTTCATTAATCAATTATGGGTGGTTCTACCTTACTATCTACAATATTGTGAAAACTTGAAGGCCATAATTACAATATTATACCCCACTTTGTCATGTAAGAAAGGTCACAATTGCTTTAGGATTGTACTAGCAGATTTACAGCAAAATAACAAGGAAAAGACATATTATGAATAGTGAGAAACAATTTGAATTAGATTAAAACCACTTTTAGCAACACTAGTTAGATTATCTCTTAAGTCCCATGTCTCATTTTTTCACAAAATCTAATTGGGTGAAAGAGCTAATAGAGAAACTTAGAACAAACTTACTCTAAACACCAATTTTTTAATTCTAATATACCTTGAAAAGCCTAAATAACTTCACTTTTAGAGGAATTTTGGTGCCCAAGGAAGTGGGACTTGAAGGTCAAATCTACTTTTCTAATTTATCCAAACCAAAATCTTCTTCCAAACCTTTCTATTTAATTGTCACTTCCTACACAATAAACTATGACCTTGAGGTAAAACTTCATACTTTTCTATAAACAAAAGCCTTTAGATTACATTATAGAATCTAATACCACTAAGGTAACTACACCTCAAATTGTCCCCTTTTGAAAAGTGAGCCCTAGATATTCTTGCCTAAAATGTACTCCTATTCATGACACTTTAGGGTCAGTTTTAGAAACACCTATTTTCATGACTTTGAAAATTCATAGTTTATTCATACAATGTTCAAAAAGTGCATTATAAGAGACTGTAGAATCTTCTATTGACAACCAACAAGACCCTACAAAAAAATTCAATATAATAACAGAAACTATGATGAATTGCTTATTTGGATGTTTTTAGGTGTAGTTACATTATATACATTCAAACCTCTTTAATTTTTAGTTTTAAACAAATGAAACATAATTCATTGCAAAGTTCTCAAACCTCTTGGATGTGACCTGCATAACATTTAGTAGCCTATAGAAGGACTGCCTTTCCCTTTGTGAAGTCCTCATCTCCTTATTCCATCAATGACATCCTTAGGGTACTTATGTTAACTTGTCAGGCCCAAATAAAAACAATATCAAAAGCAGGATTTATGTTTAAATTAAAATTCACACCATGCAAAGCTTGACATTAATAGTTAGTTGTCTGTTGCTAGTTTGCCAAGCTACATTGAGAATGATGCATTAGTTCCTTCCCTGACATAACAAAGTTATTTATCAATTTAGATCCTACAACAAAGTATTTTGCTCCATTGACTTTGCTTTGACATTTCATGAAGCTTGTAACTTTAGTTAGTGAATGATGTAGAATATTCCACACCATTTCATCTACTAGATGGATGGAATGATATGAAATATTTCACATCATTCTGTCCACTGGGAGGCAATTTGGCAGACTGCTATTAAATGTTATGTGCTTCCCAAAAGCAAGAGTGAAATATCTTATACACTTGTCAGACTATTGTTGATTGGATGACACTTATTGCACATTCAAAGTATGTCATAAGTTTGTCAATTTTGAACTGAACCCTCATGGTCGCAGTCACATTAATTTAAATGGTCATAGCAAATTTGAAAAAAAAATGTCAACCTTTTTTCCTTAGCCACAGAACCCAATCTTGGAATGCTTTCAAAGTTTAGAGCAATGAATCTTTGCCAGCAGACCAATGGAAGCCCTTCATACATAATGAGTCCTGCTTTCAATTTATTTTTTTATTTTTTTTATTGAAAACATATCACTTCTATCAGTGGGTGTGTTTCAAGTCATGTCCAAAATTTGGATTGCATACGGTATCAATGGAAATTGTGATGTGCTTAAAAAAATAAAAATTAAGAAAATGAAAAGTTCACATAGTCGGTCCATTTTCTGAAAGTAACTTGGAAACATAAGTTAATTACCTTAACCCTTGAATGACGCCGCGGACATTTGGCGCCCGCTGAATGACAAAGAATCTTTTCTTTCGGGACAAAAATGCAACTTTTCATCCTCGGTATTGGGGGTGGAAAGGAAAGATTTTCTACAGCACTTTGACTTTCAATGCATATATATTTGGCTTTTTCAAAGTAGGTGATGCCACATGGTATCAAAATGCATTGTTTCCGCTGTCACCAATCTGTCCTTCAAGGGTTAATCTCATTTCATTTGTTTCAGAAAAAACACTTGGAAACATAGACATTAGTTGACTTGGTTTAATTATTGGACGTTCTGAACCAACCCTTTTTTTGTAGCACCATGTGGCCAAATGGATGAATGTAGAAATACAATGCTTTACCTAATTTGAAGTGATCGCCATTTTGGTACTTTCTCAAAAAAGTACAAAAAAGGTTGTGCTAAACTACCTTGACACTCAATTATTGTAAGGTACTACAATTACACCTTATTGACTTATTCAGCCCATCCATTTCTAAAATTGACACTTAGAGATTCTTACCTAAATGTACTCTTGTGCAAGAGAGTCTAGGGTCAATTTTGGGAAACACTTATTTTCAGTACTTTGAATATTCGTAATTTATTTATGTGGTGTCCAAAGACTGCATTCTAAGAGAATTTAGAATCTCCTTTTTGACAACCAAGAAGATCCTAGCAAAAAAATGTTTTTCAACTTGACAATGGGAACCATGCTTGATTGTTTATTAGGTCAATTTAAGGTGTAGTTGCCTTACCTAATATTGACAAAATATATACTTGAGCTTGGTTCCCACTATTATTTAATGTATAGTTTTAAGGCCTTCTTTTCATAAAAAAAAATTCAAAATTTCCATTTCTGTTGTGAAAAACGATGCTAGTATGTGAGCATTAAATTGTAAGTATGAAAATGCAAGCATGTGAGTCTTGAGAGCACATATATTAGTAGATATGCTACAACCATTAATGGTACTTATTACATAAACACTTACAATATAGGTATCTATAGCATAGTTATTCAATAATCATAGAAGGTTTTTATAATATAGACACCTATACAAGAGCAAAATAATTTAAATATTATTTCTTTTTGCATATCTAACTACACAATCTTGTACTAGTAGATTAGTAAAAGAATATGTAGAAATTTTGACCATGTAGACAGTGAGATCTTTGCGTTTAAAGTGAAGGAAAACAATTTCTTTTGCACCTTGCATGACTTGATGATAAGATTTTGAATCTTTTGAGCTTAAATTTTTGCACTACAAATTTGAATTTATGATTATTTGTATAGAAGAATTGTGTTGAAAATTTCAGAAATTAGTTAAGAAAATGACAACTTGTTTTTCACCTTATTTTTTTTGGCAAAATAGAAGTAAATTTGAGCTAGAAGGAAAAACTAAATTGTTAATTACTTTAACATGGAAATTTAAAATAATAATAATCTTAATGGTGAGACTATTCTATCAAACACAACTAAACCTTATGGAACATTTTCATTTTGAATAATTGAACAAAAACAAACTCAATACATTATGGGTGCCCCAAATAAGAAGCTTTATAATTTCATATCATAGAATGAATCAACCTTTTTTTTTACTTTTGAAAAAGTGCCATGGACTTTAGAGGCTAAAGTGTCTAATATATTATTGGGTCTTGCTAATGAAGTCAAAAAGATATTTTAGATTTTATTTACAAACATTTTTTTGACACTATGTTAATTAACTATAAATTTTATAAATATTGAAAATAGGTGTATTCAAAATTAAGCCTAGATTCTCTTGATCCTTTGAATTACATATTGGTGACAATCTAAGATAGGCATCAAAAAATGCCATCATCACTATAAAGTACATCTCCAAAATCAATATGTACTTATGCTGAA
The DNA here is from genome assembly GCA_947034885.2 of Thuidium tamariscinum. Taxonomy (NCBI): domain Eukaryota; kingdom Viridiplantae; phylum Streptophyta; class Bryopsida; order Hypnales; family Thuidiaceae; genus Thuidium; species Thuidium tamariscinum. Next base: position 35,831,677 of record OX344749.2, on the reverse strand, counting down.
GAAACGATTTTAGAATTTCTACCAACAAAACTTTGACCCTTCATAACTTTTGCATATGGTATCCAAATGCCATATTCTTTAGTATGATTGTTCAAACCTTCATTCACTTCACAACGAGAAAATATAAAAATTAATAGTAGATAACTAGGAATAGTAGCAAAAAGTGTTAGTTTGAGGGTGCCCTCCTCATATAGAGACACAATTGGATAAAATTAGTATATAAACATGATGCTAATAGTCTAAGGTAGGTTGCTCTTAAAGTGACCCTATAAGAGTTGATTCATGATGATAAGGAGTTTGGCTTCTTGAAATATTTTTTAGTAAATTTTCATCAAAAGAAAAATGATATTGAAATCAAACCAATTCTTTACTTTATAATTTTTGAACCTTTGTGGAAATGATTATAAATTTTTGAAGTGCAAATGGAATCATCACTAAAAGCATCACCTCTCCTAAAATGTAGACCCTTCATACATCGATGGTGCACAAATGAGTGCAATATGTGCATTTATATTAGAAGACACTTTAGGGCATGGGTGCTTTTATTCTTGAAGTGCTCCAACATCCAATTTCTCGACGACGTATAGATTGAAAATTAAATTTCTTTTTCATTAGAGCTTGGATGAAAATCATCCTAAACTTTAGAGATACTTTATGAAGTTGTTGTCCTATTGAAGGGTTGTATTTGGTGTTACCAAAGTACATATTTTTTCAAAATTACATATGTGGAAGTATGTCAAGTGGTTGACCAAGCCAAAATTGTATTGACCATTAGATGTTTTTCTGCGATTTAGAAGATTGTTAGTTATCGACTGTAGGAACACTGTGGAAACTGCCACATAAGCAATATGACGTGGTCGAGAGATTGCCACGTCATATAATAATATTAAAAAATTAAAAAATTAATTTTTTTTCAAATTTTTTTCTAATTAAAAAAATTAATTATTATTATTTTTTATTCTAACTGTTCCCAGCATTTGAAACAAGCCTGAAACAGTCTTCTACCCTCCCCCCAAAAAAACATTTAATGTCTAATTTGACCTAGAATTGCAAAAATGAGGTCATAGAATCAAAGATTACCAATTTTTTTAAAATCATCATGTCAAAAGAACCTCATTCTAAATCCATTCCAACAAAACTTACTCAAAAAATGACACTATTTTGCTTGTAATTGAATTTAGAAGGAATTTTGAAATTTCAATTTCAAAATTTATAGAAAAATATGGGTGATATTATTGGTGAATCTAATAATATGGATAGAATCTAAAACTCAGACTCTCCAACTTTTGTGTGCATCTCAATTCCAAAACATTCTTCCAAAAAGTACTTTATAATGATTTTTCTCAAATCATCAATTTTGCATGTGACTTTAGTCGCATTACTTTATAGTGGAAATACCCAAAACCATACAAATAAGGAATTCAACATATTTGGAGGCAAATTTTTCTAAATCTAATATTTTTCTAGAATTAGCAAGTGAAAGTCATGAATATTAAAAAAAATTAGATTTTTTGGATGCCATATGTAATTTTTATGATTTTTCAAAGTGTTGGTTCCCTAAATCACTAAAACCTATCAATAGATGCCCCCAAATCTGAACATTGCTAAAATCAATAGCGAGCCTATCAGATTTTGATATGTGTCCTTAATATGCGTTAGCAAGTTAGAGTCAAACATTTGGCAAACACATTAACTGCAGTCTAGGGACAGTTTTGAATAAGTCCAAGGTCCAATGCAAGGCACAGGTACAGTACTACAGTATTGGGTGTTTCTCCCTTAGAACCATTCTCAGCTTTCAGTGTAGTCGAAAAATCTGAGCATCTTTGTTTTTTTTAAATAAAAAAAATCTAAGTCAAACTTTTTTTTTTTTTTGAAACACATGGACCAATTCCATTGCAAAGGAAAAAGTACAAAGAACCAGAGGCAAGGGCCTCGGCTCTAAGTCAAACTTTGACTTCAAGGATGGTTGTTCTTTCATCTTTGCATTAAACATATTAGCCTACTGTTGATGAAGATTGATTGTTTACTGAGTTTTATATATTTAAACTCCACAAATAAGGGACATGATACTGTAGCATAGAACATTATAACTCTGCATGAATTATAATACTAATTTTGTTTTATTAAAATTTCTCTAAGTTGATTATCTCTCAAGTCCGAACCACTAACTGAAGCGTCCAGAGTCATCTCCAGAATTGACAATTTTGGAAAATCATCATAAAGTACTAAGTGAAACCCATTAACCGTGAAGTGTCTCAATCCTTTTTTGAATTTTTGGTCATTCTCGCTTATAGCTTTGTACAGATATATCATTTACAGGAATGAAATGAATTTGGTCATTAAGGAAGGTTGTCTTTTCTAGATTCAAGTGTTACATTTGAAAAATGAGAAGTTAATTGGATGAAATAGTGCCTTGAAGCCCTCTGTTCATCGTTTAGAATATGGACGTTGGAGCGCTTTAGGGTTAAAGGGGTGATTTTTACTCACAAGTGCTCGAAGAACGCCCGGAGGCGGGAGACAACCACCCGAAGGCCGAAGATAATCGCCAGAAGGCTGGAGATAGACGCTAGTAGGCGGTCCTGAACATCATAGAGTACTAAGGTAGGAGGCTCAAACTCCAACAAGGCATTTAGAACCAAACATGGCTCAGAGGTACATTTCTTTGACCCTTGGGCGTTTTCTTAGTAAACTCCACCCTTCTGGGGTTTCTCCCCTCAGAGGTACATTTTTCTTTTTGTAGTATTCCAAAATATACAAACTATGTACATTCTAGGTGGTGGTCGCTTTTAGAGCCCTATAGCTTTCAACTTCAAAATTTCATAACTAATTCCATAAAGATTCAAAAAATATGAAACAACTTGAGTTGGATGTCATTTCTTCTTGTCTTTCAAAGAAAATTTATTGAAAAATATTTCAAGATGTTTTCCCTCCTCAAAATTCAGCTTCAGCTCTTAGATTGTTGCTTTATAGACCTCCTACCTTACTTGGAAGAATATTTTGGAATTGAGAGGCAAATGAAAGTTGTAGAGTTTGAGTTTTAGACTCTATCCATGTAGGTAGATTCACTGATGCTATCACCAATATTTTTCTATGAATTTTGAAAGGAAAAATTCAAAATTCCTTTTAAATTGAATTACAAGCAAAATATTGTCATTTTTGGAGTAAATTTTGTTGGGATGGACTAAATACGAGGTTCTCTTGACATGGTGATTTTAGGAATTTTTGTGTTCTTCAATTTTAGGATCTCATTTTTGCAATTCCAAATTTGAACTAGAGTCAATGCAAGTCAGTCACTTGACATACTTCTACATTTATAATTCTAAAAAAATATGCACTCTAGTAGCACCAAATCCACCCCTTGGATAGGACCACAACTGCACAAAATAGATTTAGAAATTAGGATGACTTTCATCCAAGCTATAATGAGAAGGAAATTTAATTTTCATTTTGGAGATAGTCCAAAAAGTGGACATCAGAGCACTTTAGGATTAAAACCCACATTGAATCTTGATTCTATAATATGAGGAACTTCTCACCATCATCAAACTTTAAGCAGCCTATAGAAGAGTGTTTAATAATTGACCCATTTTAGTAAGTCATAAGCTCCTACTTCTATCTCAAAATAAATCCATGATATCTACACCAAATACTAAAAAATAGGTTGCCCTAACAATTAGGTTACCTTACCCCCCAAAAGTTTCCTTGCAAGTTGTCAAAGTCAACAAATATTTTTACAAATTATTTTATTTATATACATGGAGGTTTACGGGTCCCAATTAACCCCTAAAGGCCTGAGGTGCGTTTTTTGGCATTATAAATTTTTTGGGCAGCTCATTACGAATGGAGTTTTCATTTTTTTCCTTGAAATTTTTACACAAGATGTGCCCAAGGAGTAGCTTTAAGGCCCAACAATTTTTGTAACTTTTGACTTTGTGGTTAAAAAGTTATTGCATGATATGTCGTTTTCTTTACTCAGAGGGCAGCCCGGGCAGCTGAAAAACTTCTTTAAAAAAACTTTTTTTTCAAAAGTGAAATTTCAAATTGATTCTTTAGGTTTTTACAGACATGGGAAGCTTTGTTTCGTGGGACGGATTTAACGTCCTGCCTTTAGTATTGAAATTTGAAAACATTGGATCTGGACCCTCACTGGCTGGGTATTTAAGCTTCTTACTGTTGGATTGATTCTTTGATTGGGCGGGATGCAATTCAATTGAGGTCTGATAATTAAACTGGCCCACCCCAAGTAAAATATAAATATACACATGGCTCTTCTGCACTAGTCCACATGCTTGGGATATTAGTGAGCCTTAAGGGAAAAATGCATTGTGTTTTGTTAATGTAAGGTAGACTTCTTGAACATAACATTTAGTAATACTCTACCAAACTGCTTCCCAGTGGATGGAATGATGTGGAATATTTCACATCATTCTTTAGCTATAAGGCAACGCATCATAAAATGTCAGAGCAAGTCAATGGAGCAAAATGTACTTTGCTGTAGGATCCAAATTAATAAATAACTTTTTTATGTTAGGAAAGGAACTGGTATATCATTATCTATGTAGTAGGGCAAATTGGCAACAAACAACTAATTAATCATGTTAGTCTTTACATCAAGTGAATTTTAATTTAAACATAAATCCTATTTCTAATGTTAGTCTTTATTTGGGCCTGACAAATTAACATAAGTACCCCAAGGATGTCATTGATGAAATCAGGAGATGCAAACTTTACAAAGGGAAGGCAACCCTTCTTTGGGCTACTGAATGTTATGAATGGTAAGGTATGTTAACCCAAGGCCTCTTTGAGTTCAAAAACATCCTTGCTTTTCAAGCCTTATAAGCCTACATGTCACTAAGCTATGAAATCTCAATTGTACAATCTTGTAGTGTGCATGTTGTAGATGATGTGGATCAAATTTGGAGTCATTTGGTTGCATAGATTGCAAGATTATGATGTTTTTGTGTTAATAAAAGATGCTGAAATTTTCCTAAAAACACATTTGGAGGTGAAATTTGATTTCTAAACTTACCCAAATGAAAAACTTTAAACTAAAAAGTGCTTCAAAATCAACATACAAATACATTGATGAAGAAAGATGTCAATTAATTGACTCATTTAGTTAGCAAAATGACTTTGAAATAGCCAAAAAGGTGCAAAAAACACATTTGTGACTACACCTCTTTCTACTAAAATGCTTCTCAGTCACTCATAACTTCTTGGATTGTATGAAATTTTAACCACACAAACAAGACTAGAGTCTACAACTTTTCCAAATTTTTTTATTAGAAATAGCATAAGAGGATTTCTGGCCATTTTCAAAGATTGCTAGTTCTTGAGTGTTGGGAATATTGTGGGAACATTATGAATGCTACTACATCAACATATTGATGTGATCGAGTGATTACCATGTCAAATAATATTAATTAATTATTAAATAATTAAAAATTAATTTTTTGAATTTAAAAAAAATCATTTTTTGCTTATTAAAACATTTAGAAATTTTTAGAATTTGTTTTTTTGAAATTCAAAAATTCAAACTAGCAGGGGCTGGTCTACAACAATGGAAATAGTTTTAGGGAATGGCCCTAAAATAATCTTCCAGAGGCCCAAAAATCTTCTTATGACATTGTATAAAGAAGAAGCATGCCATCAAAGTTCATTGTAGTCCAAAAATGTTTGGTTTTTGAACTTTGAATTACTCCGAAACATTCAAAATAACTTAGATTGCCATCAAAATTTGACCACAATAACTATACTTCAAGAAGAATAAATCTCAATTTTTTTTGGATAAAAACAAACATTGGAAGAAAGAGATACAAGCCTTCAAAGTTGCAGCCATCAACTACAATTTGGTAAACTCAAATTGAACTTGTGGGTTCTGATTGGCTTCAAAAAAAATTTGTGCATCTTGGATTGATCTGAAAATTTTACCAAACTAGACTAATATGCACAACTTTTCCAATAAGATTTATTGAATTCAGACATTGGATGCAAAAGTTATTACACTCTGAATTGGACTCCCATGCTATGTGAGGTTACTTTTGAGCCCTGCTTGGGTATTGAGGGGTTAATCCAATGTAATGTAAAAAAAAAGGTTTGTTAAAAGATCAAGCATTCTATAACTGACATATTATACACCTCTGTAAATACTAGATGGAAACCAATTAAAAAAGACCAAGGAGAAATGTATTGATTTTTGAAATGTATCCATATAAACTTAACTTAGCTCATTTGCAACTTAATTGTAATTGTGCAATTAAGTTACTATACCAATGTCCCATACCATAAATCAATAAATTAATAAAGATAACCAATAGTAAGGTTGAATGGAGCATCTAAGCCTATTTATATCATCAATGACAATATTAGATATTTCAAGGAACATGTCACTCTTTTCTTAATACGAAATACATATAAAACGTACTCTATTTAACGACCTCCTATTTTGGCAACAATATCTTTGGATTCCTACATATAGAAAAAAGATTTTTTTTAACCCTTAAAGGTTCTAATGTCCAATTTTTTGGATGACATATAGATTGAAAATTAGATTTTTTTTCCATTACAACTTGAATGAAAGTCATCCTAAACTTTAGAAATACTTTATGAAGTTGTTGTCCCATCCAAAGGTTAGATTTGATGTTGCTAAAATACATGTTTTTCCAAGATAACATATGTGAAAGTATGTCAAGTGGTTGACCAAGCCAAAATTGCATTGACTCCAATTCAAATCTAGAATTGCAAAAATGAGATCATAGAATCAAAGAATACAAAAATTCCAAAAAACTACCATGTCAAAAAAACCTCATTTCAAATCCATTCCAACAAAATTTACTCAAAGAATATTACTATTTTGCTTGTAATTGAAACTAGAAGGAATTTTGATTTTCCCCTTTCAAAATTTATAGAAAAATATTGGTGATAGCATTGGTGAATCTAACCACAAGGATAGAATCTAAAATTCAAATTATCCAACTTTTATATACACCCCAATTCCAAAATATTCTTTCAAATGGTACTTTATAATGATTTTTCCAAAATTGTCAAACCTAAAGATGAGTCTATACACTTAGCGGTTAATTGCTAATATAGAGAAAATAACCACATTCAATCATCCTATTAGTATATGGGAGATACTAATTAAAAATGCCAAATTCATTGTTATAATTCGTGCAAAGTAAAATATTACTACATTGTAGTAGTGTCCACCAAGAAAATGATATGCTGAGACATTCACTTACCCCTTGAGCACCTCGCTAGTGACCATGGAAATCATCCCTTTTGACATAGTATGACATCATCTACTGTAGAAAAAAATCAAAAGTACTCAAAGAAGGTCAAACTACTATGCATGATCTCCTCTTTTTGCAAAAAATTCCAAGGATGAACAATAGCACTTCTATCCTACACAAAAAGATTCTTTGTTATTCATCAGCTGTAAAACGCCTGCAGCATCATTTAAGGGCTACATTGCTACATTGACCAATTCTAGCCTTGCACTTTGGAGGTCATAGCTTGAAGTTTCTGTACCATACTTAGTAATGATTCACTGTGTCTGTCTACATGAACGAGGGTCAACACAGATCAGATTATTCTCAAGCCACGGATCAATTTGCTTTAGTTTGCCAAAGTATTTGAAATTGATACGATATACCAGATACCATTAACATCAATGTAGGACCCAAATTACTAATGGAAGACAACAGTATAGCAATGATCCTCTAGTAAGAGAACACACACTGACACATAAAAACTTAAAAACAGAGTAAAAAACTCTGACCAGCATGAGTCAAGGATCTGTTTAAGACAGACCCACAAAAGAATGCAAATCATACTGGCAAGAGCTAAATTTCCTCCTCGAAGCTTAGTCCAGTAGAAAGAATGAGGAAGGTAACCAAATCCATAAACCAAAAAATAAGCAACTCGCTTTACTAAGGCCTGAAAAATGAATTAATTGCAGCATCCACAAAAGATACAATTAGCCGAGTAGAGTAGCATTTAATATACTAAACAACAATGGTGTCATCCGATCCTGCTAAGAATGAGAGTCACTCTGGCACTTACTTAATATATGTAATACATGGGGTTCGGCAACTTGAAGGTACGGTTTCCAACGCTTCCCCCTTCAAGGTCGCTCCACTGGTCACCCAAGGAGCTCCTGATGCGGTAGCCGTCCTTCTCAAGTCTCCGTCGGTGTTTGGACTTGTACTCAACAGCAGTCAAGGGAGCCTCCTCTGGTGCCCTGCATTCACAAGAGAAAGAGAGTCCTAACTAATTGAGAGAGAACTCTTTCTAAAACCAACCCGTACAAATTTTTCTTACCCAAACATGTAGAACTTCTATTCACGAGAGTCTAGGGTCGGATTGATTTGGGGTACAACTTATTTTTAGTTCTATGAGAATTCATTGTTTATTCAAATGGTGTCCAGAAAATGCATGCTAAGAGAATTTGGAATTCTCCTTTTACCTCCCAACAAGATTAATAAGCCACTTTGTTGAATCCAAGGGAAAATTAAATATAAAGAAAGTCAAAATTTTGGAAAAGATCCTTCGATAGCTTGATCCTAGGACATGTCCACTAAATGATGCAGAATCCACATTACAATCCTCTAACTTTACAACAAAATAGGGACACAATAGAAAGTAATGAGTGTAAAGAAAGTCGTGACTATCACTCTCCTATGCACTGAAGAAAAACATTCAAGTTCCAAGATTTTTCGAGGGTTGCCAAAAGTTTAGAAAAAATATTTAATAATAACCAAATAACTATTAACAAAAAAATGAACTGCCAAGCCGGCCCTTCCAATTTTAAACAATATTTGGCAAAAATGTGCTGAAGGTGACCTCAGGCTACGGTCCGTATGGTATGTAATGAATGTTTCAAAGAAATATCCAGGCACGTTTGAGTAATTTCATTGCATCCAACCATTATTTATCAACAATTTAGTACCGAGAGGCTGTATTGACAATCCATCGATTGCTTAACATTTCACCTACATTCCATTCAGACAGTGACTGCGTGTGTCTGGAATAACTCAAATTTGCGTTTACAGAAATCTCTGACCTCAAGACGAGAGAAGCCCAGTCGGAATATCCAGAACTGGCAAGGTTTTGGGCGGTTTTCTCGCGCTGTGATTCTGGTCTTCCGGTGATGAAAGCAAAGCTCCAATTTTGTGACCTTAGATCGGTGTACATTGACAACATTGCATCTAATGCTGGGGCGCTTGCATTATTTACCCATGCATTCCATTTGCCTTGATCCCATGGATCCACACTGAGCAACCAAATGAAAAACTTCAGAGAAGGAGCAGCATGATCTCAGTCATCAACTAAATGTCCTCATAACTGTTGCAGAATAGGATGGAAAAGGGTATGGAAATTGCCATGCCATGCTCACAATCGTGTGCCATGAAGTCTTTGTGCCCTAACAAGCATTTTCAACAAAAAGTAATCCATTTCGACCTCATATTATATGTTAAGTACTTCCAAATCCTGTTCATTATGTTGCTAAAATTGAAACGAGGTTTTTCCATGAGAGATTTCCCAACTCTCTCAAAGGGTAAGGTAACCACACCTAATTGTGATACCTGACTAATCCAACACGCCAAAGTCAAGCACAACGAGTATACATTGATATTGAGAAAGCACAACACCTCAATATCAGAACTCAAGTCAATTTTAGTTCATCTGCCGACAACAAAACTTCAAACCCTTATAACAGTTGCATCAGGTATCCAAATAATGCATTCTTCGGTGCATTGGAACTCTCTTTGCTTCGCTACCAAGACCTGAACTTCTGATATGCTCAGTGCTTAAAGCGTGGATACAATTCAAAGAAAGCTCACAACAAACAGGTTCCAGAAAAACTCACCCGTAATTATTCACAACGTAGTAGGGCACGTTGGACAAGGCGGTCTCATCAATGTCCAACACCACCAGGTCCATGCCATCGTCCCCAGCCTCGATGGTATTCAAGTACGTCCGACCAGCTTCCACCGCTACCGCAAAGTCCGTCAAGTACTGGCCAGAGTCGACATACGTTGCAACGAAGCCTCTGCATTCCTGTGGCACGAGGTAGCCCTGCAGATTGTTCACCTCCGCATTCAGAGCGAAGCTGGCGCAGGCGTTCGGCAGCGGGGCCTTCTGACACTTGCCCAACATTACAGCCAGGGTGACCACCAGAGTGAAGAGAATGATCCCAATGGTGGCCGTAACCGCTATCAACACCGTGACTGCAACCGAGGACAGGTACACCCCCAGATCATCCACTTCGAAATAAGCATTTCCAAAGCCGTATCTGCTCCCATATGCTGCACATTCCAGCACCAAGAAATGCTTAGCACAAATCACTGTTTCAAAAGTTAATTTTGTCAATAGAATGGAAGATCTCCACGTATTGCATACTAATTCCAGTCTCTATCCAGAACATCAGGTGATTTGTTTTACACAAAGTCCACTTTCAAGGTTTTCATAGTGATTGTTAGACTTTCTTGAATTAAAAAGCATGTTGTTTAAGATAATTAATTGTTTCAACATACAAGTCCAGAGATCATTCACATCCAGATCCCAGTAACGACCTAAAACTGTTATTTCCTTCAAATACAAGAAATAATCACGTTAGTTCCGAAGCAGAGAATATCTCCACCCATAAGGTTCTTCTCCAATATCACAACCAAACCAGAGCTTTCACTAGCATTAAGTACAGGCATAGAAGGACACTATAGGTCACACATCGAAGCAACAAGCTTGAGATAACAGAACTCAAACACCTTGATAAATGCAATAATCAAATTTAGTTTGTTTTACTCTAATTCTTCAAGGTTGACTTCACAACATAACATTCTTAACCGAGTCAGGAGCCCACTTAACCTCAAGAAAAACTCAAGTATCTGGGAGAATGTGCTTATAAAAGGATGTGGCGATCACACCTCCTTGACTCACAGTAAGGATGATTCTTCCTTTAAGCCTCCATTCTTGAGAGTTTTCACAAGTGTTTTAGGGACCCATGTTTCACAGGTTTAAAATGTTATGAATACTCCAAGTAACAAAAATGAGAAGGAAGAGGTAGCACTTACATGACTCCAGTGTGGCATGCTAAATATACTTGAGTTAAACAAAGTATCTCTTTGAAGCTGAATAGCCACTTGTACCCTCAAACACAACATGTACGCAATGAAGTATTTAAAGCTTATGATCTAACCCCTGGTTGCATATAATGTTGGTTTGAATTTTAAGCATGCTGCTTCCATGTGTTGCTTCCAATCTAAGTTCCTGGTCTCTAATACGCAGATAAAAGACAATGTAAAAACCATACAACATAAAAACAAAACAATGCTTACATACCCGAGTTTCGCCGGCTGTCAAGCAGTGAGTCCCTGGAATTCATGCGACTGCCAGGGTCCAGCAGTGCGTCTCTGGAATTCCTTCTGCCAGTCTCCAGGCCTTCACCATCCGAGCCATAGCTGAAGGACCTGGGTAAGGAGGAAGAGGATAGCACATCCGAGGCCGAGGCTGAGGCTGAGCTGCCTCCATTTGAAGGTCCTTCCCCAGCTGCTCCCACCATCTTTAATACTCAAACTGCAACACCTGCACTACTGGAACCCTAGCCGAGTAAAACTGTGGCTGAGCCTGAGGAAAGAGTTTCACCCATCGTCAACCCTATCGCCAAATTTGCAGAAGAGTAGTCTCATTACCGGACGCCATTTGAGTGCCAATCTGCAACCATTCATCATCGGATACAATTAATGACTGTAAGGTCTACATTCATCATACAGTAAGGGAGAGGTTCCATTCACCATACAGGTGAACTTTGAACCTTTCCCTACAACAATCTGAGACTTGCTACATTCTAAATTGGCACATGTAGTTCGTGTTCAGCTAAAAAAACGATTGCAACAAAGCAAGATCAAGTATTTCACAATTAGCACAATTCAAAGCTCACCGGCATGGTCAGTGGAGCTTCTAATGTACTGTATGGTTAATCGAGCCTCTATCGCAGTTAGCCTTTCACATTCGTGATGAACGTGAAAGTTGTGATGAACGTCTAATTACAAGCCAGTTCCTATCCCATGTACACCTCATACAAATGGACTACCACAGGAAAGACCAAAAAATTACACTGACAGTAACAGAATCTGATAGAAAGTGCAATGCCAAGGAAAACATTACTCGCTTTCAGAAGCGAAAAAAATTCCAACAGCTAACTCGTACCCAGTTCCTTGTAACATAATCCTCATAAGTAGAGTTTCGAGACAACTTCGTATCAAAATCTACACCTCACAGAATGAACATCGCACATCAAAAGAACCTCATTCCGAGTAAAATCCTCATAGCTTGAAAAAACCAAGAAATTAAAAAGAATTGCAAGAATCTCGCCATAGCTAGCTTGCACGCCAATCCATGGAACCACTTCCATACCCACATTACCCCAAAGCGTAGACTACCTGAGCAATACACAACTAAATCCTCCCACGACATCGGAACCCAACAACCTCTTCTCTTCTCTAAGCAATTACAATCAGATCAGCAACAACGTCCATGGAGCTCCTGGAATGAAACCCAATACCATCGAAACCCAAAGCAAGCCACCTCGGAAACATCGCCAGAAAATCACCAAATCACCAAATCGAAGGAAAACCCAACTTGCCAAGAAACCCAGATGTCTTACCCTCGAAAGTGTAAGTTCAAATGGCCTCGATTGCTATGCAGACGCGGGGTGATGAAGAAAAAGGAGACTACGCTAAACGAAGAAAAGAAAAACAGGAGAGTACGGTGGTCCCAGCCAGGCAAGCAGGCAGGCAAGCTTGCTTTGGGAGTGACAGGCTTGGAGCCTTGGACTCTTGGAGAGTCCCCGTTCAGGGCCGTGGGCCAGTCAGCGGCCCAGCGCTTTGAAAGGGAAGTGTAGAGTTGAGCTTTAGCCCTAAAATAAGTTTCAATGGAAATTCCTGCTGGGGAGCTCATGGTACCGGCCCATGGATTTGGTCTGGAACCAGATTTAGAGCATCTCTGCAGTCTGCACCAATTATCCCAGCCCCTTCAATTGAAATCTGTCCAATTTGGAGGCGCAGCGTTAAATCCTATCATCAAAGGTGGGCCCGCACACTGGATTTATCCTTGGGGAAAATATTGAAAGTTTTTTGGTTTTAAGAAAAAAAAATTTCAAACTTTGAATTCATATTCATAATTAGAGACCCCAAATTAGCTAGGGAGGGTCAAAACAAACCAAAAAATCCAACACAAAATAAACCCTAAACCCCTATCAACCCCTAGTAAAACAAATTTTATCCCATTGGGCCCACCTTCGATGGTAGGATTTAACATTCTACAATTTGGAGGGGATGGTTACTTGTATAACTAACTAACAATACAACTTACTAAATATACTTTCAATATATAGCTTGCAAATGCAATAAGTAAGTTATCATTTATTATGACGATTTGCTAATCCCAAGAGAATATATAGTATGTAGAGGGGTTAGTGACCCCTTCAAATATGGCCTATTTGGTCGGAAAAAGTGAAGGTCAAGCTTGACACACACTAAAATTGATTGCTTATCATCCAAAAATTAGAGGAGAAGGGATACTTGGAGGACTATATGAGATGCTCTTACAATTAGAATTTCTTCAACTTGACAAGCTATAATTTCAAGTATAAAATTGAGGTCCTAGTAAGGACGTTGAGGATTAAGGTAAGGTAAGTGTATCTTCTGTTCCCCTTTAGTTACTCGGGTCCCTTCAATTGAGATTTGTCCAATTTGGAAGGGATGGCAAAAAGATAACTGACTAAAATATACTTTCAACCAATCACAAGTCACATAACTTGCAAAAGCAATAAAGTAAGATATCATTTATTATGACGACTTGCTAATCCTAAAAGTAAATATAGCTTGTAGAAGGATTGATGACCCCTTCAAGTGTGGCTAATTTGTTGTGTCAAAGTCAAAGACAATGTTGACACATGTTGAAATTGATTGCTTGTCATCCAAAAACTAAAGGAATCTAGGTATTTGGAAGGGTGCAAGAAATGTTCTAAACCTCCCATTACAAACTCCTAGGGAACTACCTATAAAAGGCTTATATCTATCCATGGCATAATTTTTCTTATAAATGGATTTAGGACTACATTAGGTTGATTTGGGCCATAATCAATGCCTTGGGAGATGGTTATGGAGTTATTAGGGACCGTCATAGGACACTTACACCTTTCTAGTATAAACTTGTCATAAAAAGTTAATTAGTCTTTATCCCTACATGCCATGATCATATTAGGAAATATTGTAGCCATATTCAAAAATGTTGTGACTACATTAAGTGGTAAGATGACCATTATGAAGCACTTTTTACTAATTTGGGGTAGTCTATACATTCTTTTGGGCCAATTTGGTAGCACACTTCAAAAATTCATACTTTGTCCAAAAAATACAATTTCAATTACTCTCTTCATTCCTCACATTTATATTTGTATAGAAAAAAATCTGAATATTTTTGCAAATTGCAAAAAATCAAACTACTCATTGTGCTTGTCATAGGCAAGTTTATCTTACCAACACCTAAAAAAGACACATTCTATTTTTCTAAAAAATGGCCATGAATGAACACTTCAAAGACTAAAAATCACCACAATTCTTGAAATGCAATAATCAAATAGAGGCAAGGAATATTTTGAAGCAACCATTAAAAGTTGAAACATTTGGTGCTTCAAAAGTGTACATTGAAGGTGAGTCTAGTGTGAACTCTAGGCTATTCTTTGTTTTTAACTTTGAAAATTGGTAGAATATTAGTAAAGTGTCAAAAAAGTTACCAAACCACTTAGGTTGCATTTCTCTTGAATTCACTAATAACCTTATCAAAATTTTTGGATCATTTGCCTTTTGAAGTAGTATTTAAATTCTATCTTTTTCTTGGTAGAACAATATGCATCTTGAACTAAATGATGGTCAAAACAACCATCCATTTTTTGACATCCATTAACATCACATGTATTTTGATCTATGTAGTAGTATCTAAAGTTTAAAAACTTATCTAAATTTAAACAAATCCAATATTTTTTCTTATTTCATAGAAAAAATTCATTTTTCCCTAGTGTTTTCATAGCCACTACCAAATCTAGATTATATATTGGCAAAAATTTGCTAGAAATTTAAAGATTGCATCAACAATGTAGAACTAGAAAAAATGTTTATTTTAAGTGTTGCTATCTTAAGAATATGTCAGTTCTGGCTATGAGAGTACAAGAACTTGATAGAATGGTGTAGAGATGTTGACAAGGTCCAAAATGCAATGCCCACTCTAGGACAAAAGTAATATGACGAGAGCCAAGCTAAAAAAGTTTCAAAGATCAAACCTTAAATGACCATTTTCTAGCCTGAGTTAGCAAATTGGATTGATTAATAGTGATCCAAGATTGGATACAAGACTTTTTCTTGTCAATTTTTCTAATTTTTTTGCAAATAAACACTATCAAAGTATACATGGTTTTTGTTGGAAGGGGCTTACGCAAGTATCTACAATGGCCTTGAATACCTAGCCAATTAGGTTGTAATACTTTTGATCAACCAAAGACACAATGGTCTACTAGCTTCATAGATTGACTAGAGGTATTAAAGTGGAGATGCTCTAATAGTATCTATTGAAATTTTTTTAAAGAAAATCAATGTAGAAACCCCTCTATTCTTAGGGGGTGCACTTAGAGTTCTCATACACATCACGTGCAATCAAAACCTACAACCTCTACTTTATGTCTTAAAATTTAAATAAATAGAAAAGAAAAGAAAAATGAATAGATTTTCCTACTTCCAAAGTTTATGTTTTAAATTATTGAAATTTTTTTCTTGTTAATGATAATTATTTATAAATTTTTGAAGTAAAAAGATACACTATAAAGCTCAAAATAACTTTCACACCCCTACTTTATATATTAAAAAAATTGTTTAAAAACTGGAAAAAAAAATCCTAAAATTAGCTTCCTATTGAAAGTTTATTTTTCTTGAATATTTGATGCAATAGTCCTCTAAATGTGATCTCTATAAATATTTGAGTTGAAAACATGCCAATTTAGTTCATTTTTCAACCTCTTCTAGAAAACAAATGACATGTTATTTAAGATGAAAGTTTTGGCAATAGAAGCCTATAGACATTATTAAACCCGAGATTAAACCAAGCTAAAAATTATAGGTTGAAATTATAGTTTATGAAAAAGTATTAGGAGGTTGTAGATTCATTTGATCGCACATTACATATGAACCTTCTATGTAGTGCACCCCCCGAGCCTCTATTCAATATAGTTAATTAGAAGTTGCCATTGTATTCTTTTGAATTGTGTTTTATAATATAATAAAAAAGACATTTTTTTCAGTAAAATTTTACTCAAAAGACACATTAAAAGACATTACTTAAAAGACATGATGTCTAGGACACTACTTAAAAGACCCCATTTTCTTGTAGTGATACTTATGATTTTGGAAATTTCAAGAATCTTCATAGGAAGATTACATTTTGCATTGGCAAACATAATATTAGTTGAACCTCAAGGAGCTTGTCTTATTGAATCTCCCATACATTGTTGTTATTTTTTAAATTAAAAAATATCAATTGAAACTAATAAATTGATACTTTCCCTTGAATCTTGTGGCACAACAAATGAAATAATTTTACCTCCAATGTCAAGAGTGAATGGAAACCTTAGAACTTTCAAAATGTAACCTTATACAAATGACTTTTAAAGCAAATCAATGATACAAAACTTTTGAGAATGGCTACCATAGACTAAGAGATCAAGTACATAAGGTGATACTAAGAAAGTTATTCTAAGTATTTAATATTTAGTGGCATTAGAACTGAAAGGAAGATTGACAAGATTGAAAGGAGGTGTTAACAAGTTGCTTTATTAGAAGTGTACATGCATTTCATGCCAATCAACCACTCCAATGTCACTAAAAGGCATCTTTTTATTGGTCTATTCTTGTAACCACCTCTATTTCCTTATTTGTTGGTCACAAAAAAAAGGGAATTAAAAAAAATTCAAGTATTCTCCCTAAAAATGTCATGTGTCTTAACAACATAGTCTATATTTCCCTTTAGAATTTAGTTATGACACCCTTTATTGGACTCAAGCATTTGTAAGTAACAATTTTTTCTTTGTCAAATTTTCAACCAAAACTCACTTGATTCCACTGCTTGCTCCTTTCACACTAAAAAGAAAAAGAAAAAAATAGATGAAACTATGAAAAGCAT
Organism: Thuidium tamariscinum; assembly: GCA_947034885.2. NCBI lineage: Eukaryota > Viridiplantae > Streptophyta > Bryopsida > Hypnales > Thuidiaceae > Thuidium > Thuidium tamariscinum. Next base: position 35,814,445 of record OX344749.2, on the reverse strand, counting down.
GAGTGAGAAGTGTATGGATTACAAAAAAGTTTATGATATTTCCTAATTGTACATAAAATTATGGTTGAATGTGTAAAAGAAAATGAATGCATGAACAACCTTGGATGAAATTTCAAAAAAGCGTCCCTGAGAAATGTAAAGAGTTTCCAAAATTTTCCTAGTTTCCTAATTTTGCATTAAATTATGGATCACTGTATAAAAGTAATTCAGTTGATGCATGAACTGAAAATTGAAAATTGGATGAAAATTGGATGAATTCAGTTTAACTGCAGAAAAAGTCAATTACTGCGGCTTGTGATCCTTCATCCTGCTGGGGCTGCTGACGCCGACAAAAGCTCCATTCCCAAAGACAAGCCGTTCATCTCCGACTCGGTTGTCTCTCTCACTATCAAGCTTACCTTGCACTCATCAAACGACTCCCTGATTGCAACGCAAGTCATGAAGATGATCCTTGAAGTAAAATCCCATTTCGCAATTCGTATGTGAACCCACTCTTCAATTCGATCTCAACATGAAGGCCAAGAGAAAATTCCCCATCGGCTGCATCACTTTGCCTTCCAAGTCTTCTTCTCCTCGTCTGCTTCACTTTCCCTCTCTCTCGGATCCTGTTTTACTCTTTCACTCGACCCCTACCGCAGCAGAAGAATGGATTCTTTGGACCCGACCCCGTGTTCCCGTGGGTGGGCACGCAACAGGGGGAGACTTCAGCTCAAGCTTTGGTCGCTGCCATTCGAAGGGCCACTGAGAGGAATGAGAACGTCAGTCTCCTGGAGACGGAGTTGGAGGTAAGCCCTGAATCCTAAATTCTAAACCATATAGGGCATCTGAGGTTTCATTGCCTGCATTAGTGAAGTTTGATTTGTGAGGAGTGAGAAAAAAGTTCATTTGTTGACATGGAGTGTTTGGGTATTGATGTTTAGGGGAACAGGATGTGAATGTGCGAAATTTTAGAGGGTGGAAGGGTATGGATCTTCTCGCTTTCTGTATGCTGGGGGAGTTTATGTTATTGTCCTCTCCTGTCTGGAAATGGAGGGTGTAAGACTTCTGGGAGAAAGCGTGGGTCTTGATTGATTGCTCGCTCTTTGGAGGAGCTCAAGGGTTTTAGGGTTTCAGGGGTTTAGGGTTGTGACTTGTCCTGAAATTAGAGCACTATTTGAGATTTGTGATTGTTGCACGAAAAAAGCTTGCGCAGACCTACTGATGTTCGTGGCATCGTTCATTTATTCACCTTACGCTCTCGCTCAGACAATGCCAACAAAATTGCTTTGAATGAGTTGAGTTTGAGAATAATTCTGGTAGTGAAGAGAGATATCTGTGTGTGGCTATCAGAGAATCAACGCTTCACTGTCATATACTGAGGAGTATATGTTTTGCACTTTTTAAACTCTACTTTAGAGTATTTCTCTTTCATCTGAAATTGAAGGACTAGCTTGAGTGCGGTCTGGAAGAAGTCTTTTGATTGCTTTCTTGTTCGCTCGCTTTGGGGAGTGAGCTTAAGAGTTTTACGATTTTGAGTTTCTTATGCCCTACAGGACATATATATGTGTGGTTCATTCATTTCATTCAGCCAGATGAATTAGTAGGAAACTTCTTAGAAGGTATATTGGATACCTGAGTTTGATTGTTCGGATAATTTCTAAAATGCGTTGCACTTTAAGAAATTGTGGAATTCGTATATTATAACTCGTTTTATCCGTGGGTTTTATAAAGACACCAGGGTCCTTTATACGTTGGATAGCGCCTCGTCGCCTTCAATACCTTCCAGAACGCTAGGTCTGCATGGCAGGTCCTCTATACTAATCCTGTCCCCTAAGAGGCTTTATTGACGTTGTTGCACACAGCCGTTTGCGAATTCACCCAATTATCCTACTTCAGTGTGGATCGCCGTCTTCTAAGTACGAATGCTGTGATGGTTGCATTTGCATTTTGTTTCGTGCCAAAGAGGCTTTTCTTGACCATGCCCATTTGCAAGCGCCCAAATGTGGAATCCCATCAATTTCGCTTATTCCATTGTGCTTCTTTACCGTTGCTCAACCATCTTCTAGTTACGAATGCTGCAATGATTGTGAAAAAAAGACATGGAGGATTTTCTTTAGCATGCGAAGAGGCTTTTTTTGACCTTGTTGCATGCACCCCATTTGCAAGAGCCCCAATGTGGAAGCTCATCAATTCCACTTATTACAGTGTGCTTCTTCAGTATTGATCCTTCATATGGGTACGAATTCTAATCCCAATTGCTGTGGTAATTGTGAAGGGAAGGCATGGAGGATTGGCAATCCTTGCGCATCTCGAGAGGAGTTAAATGCTCGGTTCGCACGCCGCCCTCACGCAAAATCACTAACTCCAAATCCTCAGTGGGACATGGTCCTTCAGGAATACTCAACTCTCCACCGCACCTGCATGCGAAGTGTGGGCAACCTCACAGCCCTCTTTTTATCCGGAGCCACCACCTCCAGTTGCAAGTTCTTGGTCATGGAAATCGAAGGTGTGGGCTTAGGGAACAAGGTTGTTCTCCTAGTTTCAGGGATTTCGTACGCGGTCTTGACGCAACGAGTCATTTTGTTGAATAGAAAATCCCTTATACCCTTGACGATGTGTGCCTTTTCTCGGCTCTTCGTGGTTGCTTGATGAGGAGTTCCCTCTTCCTGGACGCCAGAGGTGGGAGATGGGCGTGTTCGGAAGATGGACGAGTTGGGAGTCTCCGGTTTGGAAGTCTAGCAAATCCTTCGAAAAAGGTAAGTAAATTCTCTTCCCCTCCAATTGACAAAGAATTTTAATCCGAAGCCTAATCTGTAACCATAGTTTCGTAGCTTATTTGCCTTTTTTGGACATTTTTTTTTTGCGCATCTGTGAATATTTTCAGCTCGAATCAGGTCTTCCTAAAAGCTGTGAATGTAAGGCCTAAACTTTAACCACATGAACATCAGTGAGAAGATCACTAGAAAACTCTTGATTGCTTGGTTGCTTCAGACATCACATGGGCGTAAGGATGAGCCAAAGGGAGAACGAGTCATGTGTGCTTTGTACCTTTGAATTTAGGTTTTGGACATCTCTATGGCAAAAGTAGTGATGACAAGGCGAGACGAGAAACAAGTACCAGCCACTAGTGCTTGGTGTTTTACAGAAACAAGTGTTCAATTGGTGAGCAAGATTTTGAATTTTTTTGATGCCGACTTACACTTAGTTTAACTACTCCTACTATGAGCTTTTCCCAGCTATAATCAATATTGCCACTGTCTGTCATATGGTTTGGATCTAATCTTTAAAGTTCACTTGGAGTCCTGTGTAGTTTGTAAATAGTGTCTAATCGTTTTCTTGTTTCCCTTCATGTGTTCAATAGGGGTCGACGCGACAAAATCTGGTAAAACTGCAGCATCGGCTTCTGCAGTGAAAGTGGAGTTCTTCGATCCCAAGGTGAAGAGATTCCCTTGCAACACGGAGCAGGCTTTCTTAACAGAGTCGACGTGGTTTTATTTCACTGGGTGTCTTTATTTTCTTCCAAAGCTTTTCGCAGTTCCTGCATTTAGACCTGCGCTGGAGGCTATTTTCCCTGACCATCACTGACTCTCGTCTATTTACTGCGAAACCTGATTCTCCCCAGAAACGACGTATGGGAGCAAGTGAAACAGCATGATCAAGATCTCTTCGCTGATGCTCATCACCGCGTTGGCATACAGGTGTGGTCTCCTCTTGTTTTAGTATTCTACTCTACAGTTATCATGCTTGAAATCCTTTAATTCTGAGCTGCTGTGAGAGATTTATGAAGTAAGACTATGCTTTTGCATGTTCTATTAACTCCCAATGGGCCACGCAACCATGATATCCGTCTTGTCGCAGTTTTTCATCATTTTTCAACCCAAAAGAAGTCAACAGAAACCAAAAACTCAAAGATATTTTTAATCTACATCCGTGCAGGTGAATTTTATTTGTGCAAAAGTCTGAAATTTGTTCAATGTCATCGTAGAATTCACGCATATCCTGTTCGGGGTTACTTATCCTATATTTGAATGCAAGGGCTTAAAAATGAATATTTGTACACCTTTAGAATAGATTCACTTTGCGATCATCACCATTGGGGATTTAGCACCCTGTTTATAGTATAGTCAGAATCTGAGTTGTCTTGGAATGCTTTTCGACTCCGTTGAGATACTCTGCTAGACCTTTAAAAATTTGTCTTCTCATTGATGTAAGATTCTCTGCAAGAAAATTTTAAGCTTCTTCCATTATGGCATGATCCTTACTAGTACCAACCCAAAATAGTCAAGGTTTCATCACCTCCTATTTCTTGAAATACTTCTAACTAAGATGCAAAGAAAGATTAGCTTCTGGCAAAGATTAAGGTAGTGAGTACGAATCAGATGATTTGCTCATAAAGAAGTGACGAACTTTCAAGCACACAAGCAGCTGAATGAACTAACAATCTAACCTTCATGACGGACTCACCAGGTGCGATTCCTGTATTTAAGAAAGGTGTATTTCCGAAGCGCGAGCACGAGGACCAACAACCACGTAAAGCAATGCTATCCGAGAACCACATCCTCCCCACCACCATTGCAGAACTCCAAACCCCAAAACGCGTGATCCAGGTGTTGATGACCTCTCTCCACACCTCTCTCACCGAGGATCTTCTTCATGTACAGTGGCCATCGCAGTTCAGTGAGGATCACGCAGCTGAGCCACCGAGGCAAGCAGGGCTTCAGTGCCGAGGAGGACCACATGGCGATGGTGGAGATTCTGCTGTTGAGCTTCGTAGACGAGCTGCTGGTGACGCCGTTGTCGACTTTCGGTGGATTGGCGCAGGCCTATGGTGCGACTCGGCCTTGGTTTGTGGAAGTGAAGAGAAACGGGAAGGGTGAGCCCTGTGTCCGGGCTCAGACGGTGGATCTCTGTTACCAGACTTCACACTCGCAGTTTGATTGTCCTCATGAACCGAGTGTGGATGGGAAAGAGATACCGAGCTTGGTGCCGTACTTGAGGACTTGTTTGCCCATTGAAGAAAGTGATGGGTGGCACCGAATCTCATCCAGTGAGTAGGGATCGCCTGTATTAAATTTTTGTAGTGTAGAAACAGGTTGCAATGATTCTTCATGATTTCAGTATAGAAAGTATGCTGGTGATCGCAATTGAACCTATCGTTGACAGAAAAGGGAGATTCAGAGCTTGGTGCCGTACTTGTTTTCCCATTGAAGAAAGTGATGGGGTGCAGCTCGTGTCACCGAACCTCAGCCAGTAAGTAGCCGAATTTCCTTTTCTTTGTAATGTAGAAACGGGTTGTAATGATCCTTCATGATTTCACCCGTAACCTAACCGCTCTGACATCCATATTTTGGATCATGAACAAAGTGCTGCAGGTCAATGTTTTGTCAAAATGCCTTCTTGTTCTGTTCTTGAATCTTTAATAGATGACCATTCTTTACCAACCTGATGAAACTGATGTAAATAGTGTATGTGTACAAAGATATTAGCAAAGCAAATATTTGCAAGAATCCAAAAAGGATTCAGGCTTTAAAGGGTCAAGTACAGAAAGTTATTGTAAGTTATTGTAAGTTATTGTAAGTTATTGACAGGAAAGAGATTTAGAGCTGGGTACCTTACTTGAGAACTGGGCATTCTAAGTTGTTTTAAAAACGGGTGGCAATGATCTATCATGAACAGTGTTGTTCTTCTTTTCACTTTGCATGCTTTAATTTGATGAATTGTTTTTCAAGTTGACAGGTCTCACTTATCTTGTCTGCTCCATCCGAGAGTAAATTCAAAGATTCGTCCGTAAATTCTTCTATTGATTTTCCTCCATTTCAACCCTTTTTTAGTTTCATTCTGCTTGTCATCACGCCTGTGAGGAAGTGGGACTACTGATTTACAAACTTTCAAAAAAATCCACCCATGAGGTGTTATTCCTGCATGATCAGCAGTGCATGAAACCAATTAAGCTTAGTATTCAACACAATATTTTAGATCAGTAGGGAGTCCTATTCACAATGACATTTCTTTTTGTAAGGCAGGTGCATCCAAAACCAAACTTGTACCCAGTTGCATCACTTTGTAGTTGAGGCAATGTTTTTAGAACCTAAACCTAGGTAGTTTATAGACAGCTTATTGTTTTGGTCAACAAATACGGACCTATTTATAGTCTACCTAGATTTAGGATCTAAATTAACTACACTATTTGGATACTAACACCATAATTTGGTATAAGTTTGGTTTTGGATGCTTGTAGAAGGATAAGCATTGGCTCTATTTTATCATTAGTGACAATTCTAGAGAGATTATATACAAACTATTAACTTTGTAACCATGAGTTTCAAATTAATTGATAGTATAATGGTGATATTGCTATAGGGTCACATTTCACATGTCAAAATGTTAATTGTTGTCACTATGATTGTTTCACAAATTTTAATTTCCCCCATCTTTTTTGCAATGAACTAGGGGTTGAAGAATATACGCACTTCTTTTCAATCAATTCATTAAAGAAAAAGAACATGTTTATCATGGTTAGAGAAAACATCTAATATCTTGTTATTGTAGGCAAGGTAAGAAGTGGGTTATTCTCATTCTTTTCAACTTTATTTTGGATCAATCAAGGTAGTCCTTATATACAACAATAAGATTCCAAAAGTGGCATCAAAACTATTCAAAGTTGTCACCTTCTACTTAAATATAGATCCTTTTACTTCCAATGTTGCACTTGTGGAATGTGTAATTTCACCTTCTCACTAAATTAAAAACCTTTCATTTCCAATATGTTGTTGTAGAGTGGATTATTTCAACTCTTTATACTATTGGCTATATAAACTTTTTATTGTCCAAATTTGTTTTGAAACTTTTGGCACATTTTTTCTTCCTATTTTTGTACAAACACATTACTTCAATTTTGTCAAATTGATTAAATAATAAGATCTCTTTTCTAAGATTCAATCATTATTTTAGATGATAGAAAAGTTATTGGGATGAAACATTATCCCAAAGCCTACCCAAAAAATACATTTTTTTAATCCAAAATATAGACTAAGACACTTATATTAGTCACTAAGTACTATGATTAGAGAAAATTGAAGCATTGTAATTGGAAGAGAAGAAAAAACGAGTCCAAGGTCACTTTACACTAGCTTTTATGAATAAAGAGTATTCAAGAAATTCTACATGTTCTAAAATAGATAAGGTTTTATGGCCACCTAAATTTTGACACAAGACAACCTCAAAAGGTCATTACAATACATTTTGAGGGTGATCAAACAAACTTTGTTAGTCTATCATTGTCAAGCTTTAATGATGTTTACTATAAGAAATTTTGTTTTACTACTATTTTATTGTTATAAATTCAATTTTTATTACAAGAATGTTTTTTTATTGCTAGATTATTGCTTTAATACTATTTTTTTTAATTGTTGAGTTTTTGTTTTACTATAGCAAATGCATTTTTGTCATAATAATTGCAACTTTACTACAATAAATAAATTTGTATTGAAGTATTCATTGTAAGTGATGCGTACCACTTTTATATATATATATATATATATATATATATATATATATATATATATATATTTATCGCTGAGTACCTTTTAAAAACATTTAAAAAGAAATGGCATGATCATCCATACACTATTTTCCACTGTACAATATTATTGACTAAATGTTTAAGAATAAATTTTATGTTGTTATTAGTGACAAGTTTCAGGACTCTTTTTTTTTTGGTATCCTAGGAGGTGAGAAGAAAAGAAAGAGGGGAAGAAAAAATGAACTTCAAAGAAGAATAAATGATCAAATTCATTTCCCTTAGAATTTTTTTAATAAGCTATGCCCTACGAGATTGACCCAAGTTCACTTTATATTATTAAAGGTGACCCATGGAAGACAATATTGGCTCTTAGTCATAGCTCTTGACCAAACATAACATCAATATTTTAACCTTGACCGGTTCTTCTTGCTGCTCAAAAAGTGGGAGCCTCCAACATTCAATGACATTTTAGAGTCTTAATGATAAGGTGACACATGTCGGATTTACTTTAAAATGACTTGATTTTTGCCAAATTAGATCTTTGCATACAATAGTGCACAAACATCCTTAGAGTATCCCCATGCTTGCTCTTCAAAGCAACACCTCAAACATTTTGGACCACTAATCTTCCTTGTCAGAGGAAGATCAGTGGTCCAAAATGTTTAAAGTGTTGCTTTGAAGAGTAGGCATGGAGATGCTCTTAACCCTTAAAGGACGGACTAATAATTGTAAAAATCCTTGATTTTAATCCCATGAGGATCTTTGATTTACAAAATCTAAAAGCTCTCATCAAAAGTCAAACCACTAAGGGAGAGGCACCCAATGACGTCCCTGTATCCAATGCCGTCCGTTTCTAAGTCAGTCAGTTATTCTAGAATAGAAATGTAGCAGGATTGTAGACTTATTGTTTTAGGTCAAAAGAAATAAGTCATGTACTGCCTACCTACATTTATAGCATGAAATGATTGTGTGCTGTAGAAATAGACGGCATTGGGTACAGGTGCGCCGTTGGGTGCCTCTCCTTTATAGAAGATCTCCCCTTTCCACACAAAATCCCAAGGATGAGTAGTTGCACTTTTGTCCCACACAGAAAGATACTATATCATCCATTGGACACTAAACGTCCATGTCAACATTCATGGGTTAAGAACTAAGATGCTACCAAGCTCTATTGGAACATGTCCAAAAGTTTCTTGCAACTGGCGGGTCATGACAATTACATGGTGCAGAGGAGATCCTGATAAATACACTGATTTTCCTGCTTGGCCATCTGGGTTTCATACCTATAATTTAAGTTACATAAATTTCTGTGACATGAAAAACGTACGGTAACTCTTTTGCCAAAAACCGGACCAAAGACATCTTCAACACAGGTTGAGTGTTTAAATTTGCATGCTGGTTGACGAAGTCCAGTTTGGATTTGCTTTGAGTCCCAAGGGCAGTGTGCTCAAAGCATGGCAGCAAGGGATTGGAAAGACCCATGCCCACAGAATATTTACACTACGGCCGTCCAAGTTGAGAGGCCATGATTCTTTCAAACCTGATTGGTGGAAATCATGGTTTCTAAAACCTGATTGGTGGAATCAATGGCCTCTTGACTTGGACGGCTGTAGTGTGAAACGTCCCTTAGATTAGTATCATGCACCTCCAGCATTGGGGGATATTTTTCAAGTTTAACCCCTAAAGGTTTTTGACTATGTTTTCACCAAAATTGCTCCAAAACTGTCATTTTTAGGATAACTATCAAATTTTAGAAAAAAAAACATTTTTAGAATAATTTAACCATAGAATCTTAGAGTAAACTAGTTTGAGAGCATGTACAAAAAATTTCAGAAAATTCCGCCATGTAGATTGTAAGATAATAGTGTTTGAAGTTACAAAAATCCCTTTTTCATCACTGCGGAAATCCGGGCAGCTGCACTTCAGAAGGCCACATTTGTATGAGAAAATATTCAAAATGGTTGTTACTCTTTGGATTCATTCTTCAATTCAAGTTGGCTACATGCTCAAAAAATTTCAAATCATTTCGAATTGTACAACATGTACAAAAAAAATAGTAAGTAGAGAGAGGTAGAGAATGATTCAAAACACTAAATGTTTAACAATTTATTTATTGAATTGAAAAATGCCAATCTCAATGGTTCAAATGTTGTAATAAACATTCTACACCCAATGTTTTTTGTTTTTTTCAAAAATATTGAAAATTGAGTAAAATAAAGGACTTCAAAGTTTATTTTAGAGTAGCGAATCCATAACTACCCGCAAACTAAAATTCTTCATAACTTTTGACTCATTAATCCAAATGGCATGATTCAAAGATTTTCACATATATATATAAATCTATAAAACCAATTTCAAATTTTGGTTTCCAAAAAAAGTGTTTTTTTCAGATCTGCCCGAACTGCCCGAGTTGAGAAACAAACAACATATAATGCAATAACTTTTCAACCATGTAGTCAAAAGTCATGAAAATTGTTGGGCTTGAAAGATACTCCTCATCCACACCTTCTATTAAATTTTGGTTCCAAAATATATAAATCTCTAGTCACACGTACCTGCCCAAAATCGCTATGTTGCCAAAAAAGCACTTTGGTCCTTTAGGGGTTAACCAAGCTATTTTTCTTTTTTCCTCACACTGATTTCTAAACTCTTTTTTGGATTATTGTATAAGGTAAACTACCCTATGTGGGAGCAAGCCCATTGTGGGCTAAATTACATTACTGGTGTACATTTCAAAATTTGAATGTACACTACTAACATAAATTAGCCTTGCTCCCATTTGGTATAGAATGAGGTAAGGTCGGAGGCTCTAAAAGCACTCAAGCTTTAAAATGGCCTACCTCCTTAAATGTACACTATTTATACATGTTGTTTTTTCATAGTCTTCAGCAATGTACAAAAAATGTACATTTTAGGAGGTGGGTCATTTTAGAGCCCTATGCCCCTCCAATTTCAAATTTTTATTAACTAATTCAGCAAAGCTCCAAAAAATATGAAACAAGTTGGGTTAGATGCCAATTCCACTTGCCTTTCAAAAAATATTCAATGAAAAATATTTCAAGATTTTTCACCTCCCCAAAATTCAGTTCTAGTCCTTCAATGGTCCATTTGTGGACCTCCTACCATATTTTTCTTAACCCCTCAAGGCCATAGGCATTTTTGAGTGTAAAAGCATCCTCGCTTTTCAAGCCTTATAAGTCTACAATTGTCACTAAGGTACAAAGATCTTAAGTGTGCAATCTGTAGTGTGTGTGTTGTAGATGACATGGATCAAATTTGGAGTCATTTGGCAACATAAATTGCAAGATTATAATGTTTTAGTGTTGAAAAAAGATACAAAATTTTCCTATAAACACATTTGGAGGAGAAATTTGATTTCAAAACCTACTCAAATGAAAAAGATTTACACTAAAAAATGATTCAAAAGCAACATACAAGGACATTGGTGGAATAAAATATCATTCAATTGACTAATTGTGTTTGCAAAATGACCTTGAAATAGCAAAAGAAAATAGAATAGGTGCAAACAACACACTCTAAGAATGTACCTTCTACTAGAATGCTTCTTTGTCACTCATAACTTCTTCGATTGATATGAAATTTGAGCCACACAAACGAGACTAGAATGAGCAACTTTTTTTTTAAATTATTAGAAACAAACACCGTATGAAGAAGAAACAAACACTGTATGAAGAAGAAACAAGCCACCAAAGTTCATAGTAATCCAAAAGTGATTGGTTTTTGAACTTCAAATTGCTCCCAAACATTCAAAACAACTTAGATTGCCATAAAAAAAATTTGACCACAATAACTAGACTTCTAGAGAAATACAACTCAACAAATTTTATTGAAAACAAACATTGGATGAAGGAGCCTCCAAACAATCATCCTGAAGTTCATAGGTTTAATTTGAGTTTACCAAGATGTACAAATTTTATTGAAAACAAACATTGGATGAAGGAGCAATTGATGGCTGGAAGTTTACCAAATTGCAATTGATGGCTGCAATTTGGTAAACTCAAATTAAACCTATGAACTTCAATTGGCTCCAAAAAAATTTGTACATCTTGAATTGACCTAAAAATTATACCACACAAATTAGACTAGAATGCACAACTTTTCCAACAAGTTTTATTGAATTCAGACATTGGATGCAAAAATTATAGCACTTTGAATTGGACTTTGAGACTATGAGAGGTGACTTTTGAGCCCCTTGGGTGTTGAGGGGTTAGGCTTACCTCAACAATTTTTGGTAGCTTTCATTGTTTCATTGTTAGTAAGGGAGAAACACCCAATACCACACCTATAGCTTGCATTGGACCCTAGACTCATCCAAAACTGTCCCTTGACTACAATTAATGTATTTGCCAAATGTTGAACTCTAATTTGTTGATGCATATTAAAGACACATACCAAAATCTTATTGGCTCACTACTGATTTTAGAAGTGTTCAAATTTTGGAGCATCTATTGAACAATTTTAGTGGTCTAAGGAGCCAATACTTTAAAAAATCATAGAAATTACATATGACATCCGAAAAATCTATTTTTTTAATATTCAAGATTTTCACTCACTAATATTAGAAAAGTATTATTTTTAGAATAAGCTGCCTCCAACTATGCTCAATTCCTTATTTGGACGGTTTAGGGTGTTTCCACCGTACCCTGGGTTTGGGCTCCCTCTTCAGGACCCAACCCATATGGGGTGGCCTTGTCCTGTCCTGTACAAACACATGGAGTTTGATGCATCATTTGACTCACAAGACATTCAGGAGCAGCTGCAGCACTCTTAGGGCCGCTTTACACAGAGGACAGAGGGCAAGCAAAGACAAGCCAAAAAATTGGAGTACATTCATTTGGAAAGACTAAAAGGACGAAGCTTATCGCCAAGGAAGGTAGCCCAAAAATGATATCTTTTTATTACTAGATGAAGAAGTGCACTTGTTTCTGCAGTTCCCCTCATTTGTGGGACCCTGAAGTTGGCATTCTAGTTCCCAAACCCTAAATCCCTACATACAATGGAAACACCCAAAACCGTCAAAATAAGGAATTCAGCATAGTTGGAGGCAGCATTTTCTTAAAATGATATTTTTCTAGTATTAGCAAGTGAAAATCATGAATATTAAGAAAAAAAATAGATTTTTTGGCTACTGTATGTAATTTCTACAAATTTTCAAATTATTGGCTCCCTAGACCTGTGAAACCATCCTCTAGGTGCCCCAAAAATTGAACCCTGCAAAAATCAGCACTTAGCCAACCAGATTTTCCTATGTGTCCTTCAATTGGGTCAAAAAATTACAATCACACATGTGGCGAATACATTAAGGGAACTCTACTGACACATTTAGGTGAATCTACTGTCCATTGTAAGGAACATGCATGCAAATGGGTGTTTTGCCCTTAGGTGTACTATCATGTATTGTAGATTATGAGTATGTGCACCTCCATATCATTTCATCATATAATTATTGGCTTTCCATCACCTACCCGTCGCTTTTGCATACCATATTTCTTAACCCCTAAAGTCCTATTGTCCCTATAGGAGACAAAATGGATTTTAGGCATGTTTCTATGAGCTCAATTTTTGGTGAGTCTTTCTTAAACTTTATAATAAGATAGAAAATCTCATTAGCTTTTGGGGAATATAATTTTTGTATCAATTGGTACCCGGGAGAAAAAGTTATGCTACAATAACCTCAAAGCAGGGGAGACTGGGTAGCAAAAAAAGTCCATGAAAAATTGAAAAAAAATTCTAATATTTTAATACAAATTAATTTTTTTCTTGAATGGAAAATTTTGAATCATTCCATTTGGATTAATAATGTGAAAGTAATGGAGCTTCTTGTTTTGCGAGTAATTAGAGCATCTTTGTAGGGGGGAAAAAATTCTTCTACTTTGAATGCTAATATCTTTCTATTTGTACAATCAAACATCATGAAATTTTTTATTACATCATCTTTGACAAATTTAGTATAAGATCTTATAGTTAGATTCCAAGAGAATTTTTTTTGGTTCCTTGAATGAATGCAATTGAAGTGACAATTGTAAATGTATTTTGACAAAAAAATGGCCTTGGGATTTTAGGGGTTAAGGTATCACTTATTAAAAAAATAAGGTGGGTACATCCAAAAGTGCTACAAATTGGTATTGTCCCTAGTTACTATTATTAAACTATTCAAATTTTCATATAGTCTTGTTGGCAAGTAAAAGCACATTCCAATACACCAAAGAATACAACATTTGGATACAATATGTAAAATTTATTAAAGGTCTAAGTTTGTTTCTAAAAACATTCCATCCAAATAGGTAAATAATTGATTTTGAAAATGTACACAAAGTATAGATGGTACTTTTAGGTCATTGCACTTTTGCATGTACCCACCTTAGACACTATACAACAATCTATAGCAATGTATAAGTTACAAGTTCCTTAGAGCCTATTCACACTAATTAAAACACTTTGGATTGGAACCCAAAAACATAGAATGTTTTGATTGGAAGATAGAATTGGTACAATAGTTCCAAGGGGTATTTTTAGGCAATTACATTTCCTATTTCCTCAAAAAAGAAATAGATAACTTCAAGCTTGTAGAAAAAAATGAAGATAAATGTATAAAAAATGCCAAACTATAATCATGGCCCTCTACATTGTTGCCAAAATGCTTTCAAAACCTCATTTCATTTGTCAAGAAAAGCCAATACTTACAAAAATTGCATACAAAAATTACATACTCAAAATTGTATACCCAAAATTGACCTCCTTCGATTAAAGCCCCCAAATTAAAGAGCAAAACAACTAAAACAACTTAATAAACTTCTTGAAAGGAAGGCCATATAACCATTTGTCCGACAACCAAAAAAAAACTGCTTAGTTCCTACAGAGTACCTTATTTGCTTCTGCTTGGTTATAAATGTGTGTGCAAAAGGACATGAGTGTCTTTAGTGCAATCTATGAGTGAATTGATTTGTTTCTAACTGGATCGTACCCTTCACCTGATATTGTACACCAATATTGAAAAAACCCTGACAAGAAGAGGACTGAGTGAAAGTACTGCAGTGCAGTCATGCTCTCTGTTTTGGATTTATTTTAGTTCGGCTGTGCAGTACCTTAGAACAAGGTGAACAAAACGATACCCGAGTGCTTGAATGCTGTATAATACTTCACGTCTCTGTTCCATCTGCTTGTCGCATAATCTTGTCTTATTTGGTTGATTATTGAAACACAGACCTGTTGAGCCATGAGGACAAAGAATAGAACAAAACAACACCATGAGTACTGGTAGTTTGAATAAGCTCACCACAGTTACAAATGAGCTCAAGCAACCAAGTGCAAAAAATGTAACATATTTTAGTTAGTGCCACTAATAGCGAAATCTGTAACGCAACCACTGAAATAGCCCAACGGTGGTGACCTTTTGCCTAGCTTCAAGAACTAATTTCGAGTTATGCAAATAAACAAAGCTAACACAAGCACTGGTAGTCATCAAAACTCAAGCAAACATGTATAAAAATCTCAACTTATATTACTTGGTGCTACTGATAGCACAATCCGTGAGGCAATTACCTTTACCACCGTTGAAATAGCATAATGGTGGGGTACTAAACTCAATCCTGGCTTGAAAAACTAACTGAAGCTCCAGCACGCAAATGTCAGTGCTGACCTCCATTCTTACTGTACAAGCACTACTGAAGCTATCACGGAAAAAAAACAGAAAGCAGAACATGATTCTAGGTCATGAACTTAAGGTTTTCTCTTAAACTATCACTGCAAGAGAAAAAGAGCTAAGAGCACCGCTTCAATGAGAAATCGCAGCACGGAAGACTGCATATGAAGATGGGGGCGATAAACACCCTTCAATAAGAAATTGCAGCAAGAGTGTAGTGACGGTTATCCACTTTCGCTTGAAATTTCAGCTCAATGAACCGGAGATGGCCATGGAGACGCCCTTAGTCGTTGTTTGAACAAGGATTCGTGGCTCATCCTCCAGCCATCAAACATTTCGGCATCTGCATACAAGACGGACGCAAATAATTCACACCGCTGCTGAGATACTGCGAAGTCTTGATGATCATCTTCTCCTTCATGATGCGAGCCCGAAGCGGGAGGCGGTACTTGCATGCCACGACGGCCCACGCCGCGGCCTTCAAGCGCGTCAGAGACTTCTTCACCTTCTCGGGCGGCATTGGTGCCTTCGGCGATGCTCTTGTGAAGGTGTAGGTCCGCAAATAGGCCTGCCGGCGTCCATAATCGCGAGGCGCGATGTAAAGCTCGTCGAAGTCTTCTGTGTCAGAGTAGTGCTTACCTAAAGGAGAGTAGGAGATTAAATTAATCCCCTCAGCTCTGTCGGCGTCTGAGGTGTGCCTACTGATTGCGTTGGAAATGTTTCGGAACGGAGAGCGTCTTCCCGGAGATCTTCCGTATGAGTTCATTGTCGCTCGAGGAAGGTTAGCAGAATACACTCGCAACGCCAATTGGAAGACAAATTCATAAAAGTTCCTATTCTTCTGTTTCTTGAAATTTGGCCGGCTCAGAGTAACGACGACTGCAGTCGCGGTGAAGTGGAAGCAGTCTCAGCGAGGTCGGGGAAAGAGTTCCGATTCACAGGACACGACGAGGAGCGCGAGCGCGGCCTAAATTGAAACCCAAGAACTCAGTATCATCTTCTACACTCCATGACTGGTGAACCGCAAGTCACCACAGCCAAATCCTGGCCGGCGAAAACGTCCTCGAGACCTGAGAACACACGATAACAAACGGTTCGCATATCAATTCGACCAGAGGAGGATTCTCACTGTCACACAACCAATGGCTATATACAAGTACTCAATTGCAACGGCCAGCTCCATCGCAGCCTAACTTAATATACATCATTCAAGTAGACAATTCTTCTCTGCAGTATCTTTTAAGAACTACAGAAACGACAGAGCAGCGCACACACACCCCTACAAAAGCGCGCCAAATTCAAATTCATTTCATCAATCAACAGACTCTGTTTGGCAAAACCTGAAAATACACTGCAACGAGCGGTTCATGATTGGAGAAAACATCGATTCCATCATTAAAAAGTTACCTGACTACAACTCCTCAATTCCAGATCCGTCGGAGCTTAAAAATCAGTCTTACACACAATTCTCTGCAACGAAATTTGTACTCCTCCGAAAACGTGCCAAATCCTGCCTGGCTAGACACTTCTTCTCAACTAAAAGGCACTGAACCACAACACCTAAACAGATAAAACAACGAACGGTTCACGATTGAGAAAATCATTAATTCGATCACACTCCATACAACTACAGAACCGCAATTGCAGCAGCTCCGTCGGAACTCAACATCATTCTAACACCGCGCACTTCTTCTCTGCAACACCTACAAAGACTGTAGCAACGAAAATATCACACATGCACTCACTCCGAAGAAAACGTACAATATCCTAAATGCTTCCTTCTCAATCCAACCACTCAGTTCAGTTCACCATACCTGAAAATACACAAAACGACGAGCGGTTCGCGATCGAGAAAACACCAAATTCGATCACAGAAGGATACTCACTATCACACAACCATGGCTACGCACAACTACTCAATTGCACTACACACTTCTCCTCTGCAAGACCTACAAAGAAAACCAAGCCTCTAGAAACGAAAGTACCATGTACAATACATACAGTCCAGAAAGCACGACAGCATACAAATCTCACCTCATCAGTTGGCTGCCGAGTGCAGCCAACTCTTGAGCTCACTTCACTCCCGTCCGTCGTCCGTCACAAAAAAGACCTACAGTACTATCATAGCTGCTAGCTCTTTTTCCAAACTTACTGCTCTCAGAAGTTGTGGACTACTGAGTGTTGCCGATTGAAACTCCGACATTGTCAAAGAAAGAATTACAGCTCACGGCATGTCGTGTTCGGCTAAACCTAAAACAGGCTCCGTAATCTCACCGGTCACCATAGCCATGAGGAAATGGCACCTTGCAGTGGGAGCTCAACGAAGGTTTGCGAGGAAGCAGAGGATGCAAGTTTGGAGGCTAATTTCATGAGGAGGCATGGAATCCGAGGGTGATTAGGGCGAAAGCGTCATTAAGACCTCTTTAATGTCCCAGTCTTGACGTGATTATATGGAGTGTTCATATGCAGTTCTGTAACATTATGGTGACAGTGGTGCATGTAAAAGTGATAATAAAGAAGTATTTGGGGTTGTTGGGAGTTAGGATGGTCTACACTCTACAATACATTTTTGCATTGAAGGAATTCCTTATCATCACATTTTAGAGTGAATCATTGCTTCAGACACTAGACTATCTCCACTTTAGACTAGTCAATACATATACATATGCTGATGTGAAATTTCACTAGGATTTTTAGAAATGTTAAAGGATTTGTTGTTTTGATGTAGTGCAACTTTCTAATAGAATGATTATAATGAAAATACAATATAGTAAATTTTGAACTAATGACATTCATTCTTAAAAGATTAGTGAAAATTTTGTAACCAATTATGTTCTTTTTTGCAATTTTTTTGTACAATCATTAGAAAAATAAATCTATGTACATCTATAAATATATATAGAGATTATAGATGAAACATGATTTATTCATTTGTTTACACTTAAATGCATTAAAAATCTGACAAATTCGTAGCAATATAATGAAAATTGCAGATTTTCAATGATTCTATTTACATCAATAGATAAAATAATTTAGTTTCATATATATATATATATATATATATATATATATATAATTTTTGTCAAATTTTCTACAAATACATTTGTTGCATGTAGAAACTATAGTTCCTACATTCTTAAAGAGTGCAATCTTGATGATGGTGAAGCTCTAGATATATTGCTTTCGAAGGTTATATTGCAATCTTCAATCATTAAAAAAACACTATTTTCATCAATAAATATGTAAAATTATGGATGAAGCATCATTTATTCATCCAAATATACTAGTATGTGTTCTTTTGAAATTCCTCAATTTCATTGTAATTTGAAAAAATTGGGCAATATTTTGTGGTTGCATTTATTTAAAGATAACAAAATATTCTATAGAATATTATTTCCTTTGATATGCAAAGAAACAAGTCATTGCATATGATCAAGGTAGCAATACCTAAATAGTGAGACACACTCTATTCTTGAACACTTCAAAAATGGTTTTGAATAAACACTTTTAAGATTCAAAATTACAGTAATTTTTCAAAAGAAACTAATGAAAAGGTGAGTTGAGGTAAAAAGTTGAGACATGTTGTGTTGTAAAGGGGTGTATTTAAAATGACTCTAGTATTAAGTATAGGCTATCATATGGTTTCAACTTTTAAAAAATTATAAAATATTATCATACGAAGAAAATTAACCCTTAACCCCTAAAGGACCAAGGCCTTTTTTCTGTCAAAAACCTCTCAAAATTGCCATTTCTCTTGCATTCACCTAAAAAAACAATTTCTTTTTAAAAATCCATCTGTAGGATCTTGTACTTAACTTGATTGAAAGCAGGTGGTAAAAATTTCATGAAGTTTGACTATACATATTGGAAGGTATGAGCATTCAAAGTTGGAAATACAAGGTTTTTTGAATTGTGGTTTGCAATTTCAAATGACTTTGACTGGCATTTGTAAAAAAAAATTGCACTATAGACTTTGAATTTATAATTTTTTGTGTTAAAAAATTGAGTTGAGACTCTAAGAAAAAAAATTCACACAAAAAATACTTGATTTTCATTCTTTAAAAAATTGTTAAGTGGATGTAGGTCCAAGATTGAAAGAAAAACTAAATGGTTAATAACTCTAAGATGGGATTGAAATACAATAATCTTAATGGTGAGATTGTTCTAGCAAGTAAACATAACCTTGTCCAATAGTTTTTTTTGAAAAATTGTGAAAATTGCATTCAAAAATGAATCCTAGAAGTTATTTTTCAAGAAATTGTTTAAATTGCCCGAAAAACAAGATTGTCCATAACTTTCTCATTATAAGTCCAAGTAGAATGAATCAAAGCTTCACATGTAGGCAAAAATATATTATTTTAGAATTTTTTTTTTTGACTTTTTGCAAAAAGAAATTATGCCCACCGAATGAAAATTTGGGCTTTTTGTGGTATAACTTTTGCTCCCGGTCACCAATTGAAATAAAAATTACATTCCCATGAAGCTAATCAATTTTCCTATCTTATGAGAAAGTTTCAAAAAGATTCATTAAAAATTGTGGTCTATGGAACTTGCCCGAACTCCAAATTGTCTCCTAAGAGGACAATGGTCCTTTAGGGGTTAAAGGTCAAACCCTTGTAACTATGATATCATCCATTTTCATACCATGGGAATCAATGGTTTTAAAAAAAGGCACTCATTGGAAGTCAAAGTACTATAGAAGTTCACCCTTTTTTTTTCAAAACTCTAATGATGAATCATTGCACTTATGTCCTACATGCAAAAGATTATTTGTCATCCATCAAACACAAAATGTCCTTGCCTATGTTTAAGAATTAAAAAATTACTGAAGTACTTAGGTTGCATTTTTTTTATCATTAATTCATCTTCTAAGGAAGCAGGGAGACTACGAAAACAATTTATCTTAGGTGATACATTACTTATTGACAATTGAGAATTTTTGGATGTAAAGTTAGTCAAGAAGAAAGAGATACAATATATGTTGGCATGCCCAGCTACATAAACTCAAAGCAACATCTATATCAAGTAATTCCAAGAAGACAAAGTCTTTGAGAGATATTTGTGTGAACTTGGTCATGCAAGTACCAAGTCTTTTTGTGAGGTTGATGCAAACAAACTCACGTGGAAACTTGCTCCCCCATCAAGACTTGGAATCTAGATTAGCTTGTATTTTTTTTCCTCCTATTAGAAACCAAACACCTAGCTTCGAAGCAAAAACAAATTGGAGCTTTGAAGGATAAAGTGGTGGTTGTGGAAATCATGCATTTTGATAGCATGTGACATCATCTACTTTGAATCAGCCAAATATAACTTAGTCATTGGAAGTCAAAATACTATAAAAAATTTCCCCTTTCCAGTTTCCACCTTACTACCAAGGATGAAGAGTTATACTTCTGTTGTACGAAAAAAGATTCTTAGTCATCCATCAGACACGCAACGTCCTTGTAGGGTTAAGCCATCAGGTGCTTCTGGTGCGAAGGGTCGGGCATGGCCGGCACACAAGCAGCAAACGCTGGCCAGAAACAGCAGCCGAAGGGAGTTGGTGTGCAGGAAAGCGGGGAAACGGGTGCATGGCCAGGTTGGGCGCCTGCTTTGGAGGCGCCTGTCCAGACGGAGTTAGAGGCGCTTCCTTGGCCGCCTGCTTAATTAGTGGGTGCTAATTGGTATGCTAACTAAGGTCAGTGACTGGGTTCCCCCAATACCGCCACTATTTGCTACTGTTAATATTGATAGACTGGTCAAATTTTCATATTTTTCTTGTTGGCAAGTGAAAGGAGGTTCTCATGCATCAAAAAAACTGGCATTCAGATATTGTATGCAAAAGCTATGACTCTACGAATAAAGTTTGGTTATGAAGCAATTTCTTTCACATAGGTACATAATTGATTTTGGAGGTGTACACATAATGAAGGTGTCAATTCAAGGTTAGTGGCACATTTGGAGGTGCTTTGAGGTTATGTGATAGTCATAGAATCTATATGAGAGTTTGGGAGAGTTTAGGCCAACGGGATGGTAGAGCAATAAAAAATTTATGCAAAATAAATTAGGATTTGGAAAGAATCTAAATGTAAGATTTAAAAAAAGCAAAAAAAACTTAATGACATCTTACATTTAGATTCTTTCCAAAATCCTAATTTAATAGGATTTTAAACATCATCAAGATTTTGAAAGTCATTAAGTGTATTTAAAAAAATAAATTAATTGGACTTTTTTTTGGCATTTCAAGTCCCCTAATTAAATTTTTTTTTTTTTTAATGATAAATGTTGGTCTGATAGCACCCACCAAGGTCCAAGAATAGTTTCAGGAACACATCCCAAACAGCCCTTTGGAGGCTTCAAATCTCATCTGATGTAATTGTTAAGCATTGAGCAACCCTCTAGAGTGAGGATGTAATTTAGTACCAAATACTCTAAATGGCTTTGTCTACCATGCCTATTTCATTCAATGTTAGATAAAGATGGATTTACTAAATAGATGAAATTATGACTTATGACTTGCATTAAAAACTCATTATTCCTTAATCTTCAATTCTAAAGTCACTCTATGATATAACTTCAATGCCATGAAAGCCACATGATAATTTGTATTGCTTTCAATATTTTTTATGCAATATTCTTTACAACATGGATACAACCAAAAGATATTGGCTATTTTTAGTAAAGAAAATTTCATTTTTATTGGCAAACTACTAAAAATAGCAATACTCTTGTTATTTTCAAAGACCAATGGACAAATTTTTCCAAGGCATCACCTAGTTTGATAATACATACCACTCATCGTCACACAAGTATTGAAGAAATAGCTAACTATTTCTCCAAGATGATGGGAAAAAAAATGGTTGAAATTGTCCAAGAATTTCAGAATTTTGAATGGAATGGAAATTCATATTTTATTTCCGATATTTTTACTGTGGGTTGTTTTTGACATTATTTTTCATGGCAGTGTAGAAGTCAAATGTGGAATTTTGAACTTTGGGGGGAATTGGGATGACATGAAAATTAATTACCGGTACCTCTTCAGACATCCCCCGGTCATGATCAGTGAGTGACTTAGTGGAATACCATTTGAAAATGAATTTATAAGCTTACTGACCACTGGCATGGATTACTTGAGACCAAGAGATCTCTTTTACTAAGCTCTGGTCCTTTAATTACAGTTACTTGAATCTTGACAACATAAGGCAGCCTGCTGGAAATGACAGACCCAAAGATTCTTGCATAGATTACACCTTCTGAACAATAAGCTTAGTTATATTAGAGTCTCTTTCAAAATTAGTCTCACTACACTAAAAAGGATATTTAGTGTTAGCAACACTATTTACAAACCATGACACTAAATATTATTAACCCTACTAAAGTAAGTAACATTAAATCTAATTTTTAACACTAAAAGTACTCTATGATAAATCTAAAATATGAAGAGGTTTACATTTAGTGTTAGAAGACTGCAAGTTCCCAAATGCTAGGAACGCTATGGGAACGTTGAGAACGCTATGTTGATGTGGTCGAGCGATTGCCACGTCAAAAAAAATATTATTATTTATTTTAATTAATTATTAAATATTTTTAAAATGTTTTTTTGAAAAAAAATGATTTTCTTATTTTTAATACATTCTGAAGTTTTTTGGAAATTTTAATTAATTAATTTTTTTCAAAATTAAAAAATTCATACCAATAGGGGGCTGGTTTGCAACAGTGGGAACAATTTCAAGAAACAACCTTAAAAAATCTTTGAGGGCCATAAATCCTCTTATGTTTAAGACTGCACTAATTCCTCCAAAGTTGAGATTTAGTGTTGAGTGGAGTAGGGTGGTAATAACACTAAATGTAATCCAACACTAAATATCCTTTTTAGTAAATTTTTGCTAAAAATCACCTTAAAGGTCATTACTTATAATTTGATATTTACGACTATACTTAAAAACTCACTTAAAACATCCCTTTCTCTTGTAGTGTCATGATCTAACATTACAATCTTTCAATCCATAACTAATAAATTGTTGTGTTTTCTTTTCCTAAGTGATCACTAACATGTCTAGTTTGAATTTTTAGGTTACATTTCAGAAAAAAATTGATAAAGATTATCAAAATGTTGATTTTTTGTTCAATTTAGAGCAAATTTCTAGGAGCTCAAAACATGTCAAGTATTTAGATGTTAAGATATTTTGAACATGATGTACTAAAGTATAAGGCAAAACAAATATACAAATACATAGTAAGGTAGAAATGAGGGAGATAGATGAAGTTTTGATAATTTTATAGCTTGAAGTGAATTTACAAAAAATTTCCAAAGCAAATGTTGGTTTGGATGCATGTTCAACCTATAAAATGTTTCAAAAGTGTCCAATGACAAAATACTTGCTATTCACTAAGGCATGCAAAATGATAGACATCTAGATGCTTCCTATTAGGAAGCTTGTTGTAACAATTCTAAATTAAAAGCTCAAATATGAGTCTCAGCCTCTGTTACAATTTTGCCACCCTATTTATTGCTCATGGGGCTCTGGTTTAAAATGGCTAGGCCTACTTTTGTATAGCTAGGATTGGGTTGACTATATTATATTAAAGAAGCTATTACATGAGGGAGTAACAACATTAGTATGTGAGCATAAAAGTGTGAGCCTATGAACCTTGAGCCTAAGTATAAGTAAGTATCGTACACTCATTTGAAGGTGTTTATAACATAAACACCTATAATATAGGTGTTTAGAACATAAATACACTATAACCATTGAGGTATCTATAATATAGACATCTATACTATAGATATATAGAATTCTAAGCTCATAGGCTTACACTTTCTATGCTCACATAGTAGCAACCGTGCATGAGGGAGGGTCATTGCATTAATGATGTTGGTATGTGGTCTAGGATGAGGTTGAAAATCAACATTATTTTTGAGAGGTTATCATTTTATTAATCTTTTTGAAATAAATGAAATGGAATTCCATTGTAAAGGGGAAAAATACAAAGCTAACAACTAGAGGAGGTTATTACTTTAAAGAGCATTACTTTAGAGAGGTTGTACATGTAATTGTGTTTTAGTCTACAATATTTTAATTATTTTATAAGTTGTATATGTGACTTTAGTAAATTTGTATTTTCTGCATTAATGGACAAATTAATGTATTTGGTTGTACATCCAATGTCTGGTAGAATATCACCCTATGATAGTGAATATGAATATGAATATGAATATGAATGATTTTTATGTGAATTTTCCTATGATTTTGTGGTGTTAAATTTCAAGATTTAGAGATTTTTTATCTTTTTTATTTGCTAGAGTGATTTTTTTGGAGGAAGGATTGTTATTGAATTTAGAATATGTACTATTGAAATGAAACATACTTAATCCCAAGGATAGTTTGAGTTTCAAAAGTTTTTAGGATTTATTATACTGTACAACTTATAATAAGAATTAAATTATAAATTTCAAAAAAAAACTGTAAAATTTGATTTATGTGCCATGTTCATATTGACAATTGGATCGACTGCTAGACTAACCAATATTTTCTAACAAAATTGAAACCAAAGGTTGAGAATTCATTCTAAAATTAATTGAAAATTGAAAAATTGTAATTGTTACAATCATTTTTTCCTTTAACTTTTAATTATGGTAGTTTTTAAGATTTCTATTGTAATTAATTATTAAAGTCATTATGAGAGATCCTTTTCTAAACTAGAAAAAATTACTTTAAGATCAAAATTTTTTTTTTCTTTGAAATTATAGTATGAATATAAGAAAGTTAGCTATGTAAGAATTTATAAACATTTTAATGGATGAAATATCCAATATTGCGTAATTAGGAGTCATGTTTGCATTCATTCATTGCTCAAAACTTGAACATGTTGTCTTTTTAATCAAGGGTTGTTTTCATAAAACAAGAATATTACAAGCACTAGTATGATGCTAACCATGGTGCACCAAGCTTAGACATTGTAGCTTGGTACCCTACAAAAATCATTCTACTATTTAAAGAACAATTCTAAAGATCTTTAATGCACAAATGTCTTGAGACTGTCACAAAAATCTTGTGACTTCATTCCTCTTGTAGTAGAGTGAATTTTCCATTTGTCATAGAAAATATGAATATATGTTTTTAAATTATCATTGTTTGAATACACAATGAATTCTGTTAATAAAAACTTCAAAATTATATTTTCTTAACTAATATTATAATCGACTATTAGAATTAACATTCTTTGCTAGCAAAATAATTATATAATCTAGCTATTACAAAAATAAAAAGTATTCTACCAATAATTTCAATATTCTTTTTATCTGTTCAATATTTTTTTGCTAAAATACATTTTCCAAAAAATTGTCATTCATTTTTAGAATTCTTTAGTACCAACCTTAGTAGTTGGATGATGCGATAGTAAAAGATTAGTCATTCAATTTCTCATGAAGGGTATAAAATTTTTGTAGGCTTGATGTAGAATTTGGGCTAGAGAAAGAGCATAACTTAAAGACAAGAAAATTGATTCTTCTTTTTTAAGAAAATATGTGTGTCTCATTCATGAATAATGAAATTTAATACTCCCTTTGTTCCACTACAATAGTTCCTTTTCTTGTTTTTGTTTGTCCTAAATTACTTGTCTTTAACTATTTGTCATATTGTAGTTCAATTTGATTTTAAAGTTTAACCCCTGAACGACCAACCTACTAATTTGGCAATATAGCATTTTTGGGCAAGTATGTGTGCTTGGAGATTTCCATATTTCGGGCCCAAATTTTAACAAAAAGTGAGGACAAGGAATATCTTTTATATATACAAAAAATTAGGACATTTAAAAATATGAGTAAAAAAATATGGCCTAATATGTTACTTTTATTTGTAACTGGGTAGTTTGGGTAGATTGAAAAAATTCACTTTTTTCAAAATTAAAAAAAAAAATCAGTTTTCTTCATTTATGTATACATTTAAAGCTTTGAATTATTTTATTTTGATCAATGACTCAAAAGTTATGAGTTTTTTCTATTTCTAGCAATTATAGATTCTCTATTCTAGAATAAACTTTGAAGTCCTTTATATTACTCAATTTTCAATATTTTTTGAAAAAAATAAAATCATAGGATGTAGATTGTTTATTATAACATTGAAACCATTGGGATTGGCATTTTTCAATTTCATATATAAGTACTAAATGATTTTGTATTTTGAATCATTTACTACTTTTTTCTAGTTTCAACAATGAATCCAAAGAGGCACAACCGTTTTGGATCATTTTTCATATGATTGTTGCCTTTTGAAGTGTAGCTACCCTATTTACCAAAGGGTGAAAAAAATTATTTTTGAGCGTTCAAATGCTAATATCTTGCAATCTACATGGTGAAAAACTCTAAATTTTTTGTGCATGTTCTCAAAACAATTTACTACAAGATCCTATTGTTAGAAATCTCAAAAAATGTTATTAAAAAGAAATTTGATGTTGGTACTAGAAATGGTAGTTTTTGACCATTTTTGGAGCAAATATAGTCAAAGAACTTAAGGGGTTAAAATGATTCATTTTGTTTTTGATATCAACTAATGAAATGAAGTATGAAAAGTCTAATTTATTATCTACTTTGCAAATTAAAAAAACTAAACTTGAATTTGATGATAATAGCAAATTGAAGTTGATTGGGTAACAAAGACCAAAAGATCTTCAACTTTTCATTGAATCTATTGAATTCCAAGCCATTCTTCTATAGATTTAAACACATAGAAAAGATAAGGTACTTGCACATGAAGTCTTCTTTTTCTATAAAGCCTATCCTTATTTATCTATGCCACTTTGTATCTATAGCAACTTCCTAGTTTCCAATCTTCCCTTGATTGCAACTAAAAGTCACATGTGCTTTCTTTGTTGACTTAAAAAGACAAATTGCACATTTAATATAGAGTCATTTAATTGTAATATGCATTAATAAATATTTATCAAATCCTAAAATATTCTTGTTACTACCAAAAAAGACTAATATTATGAAACAAATGGAAGTAATGGGCAAGAGCTTTGTTGAGAACAAACACTAAGATATACAACCTATTTCTGACAATGTTAAACATTCTAGCATATGTCCAATTGAGTGATGGTGTAGATGGAGGGAAGTTTTTTCACTCATGAAATAAATATGACGAAGATTGCACTAATTTTTGCTAATTTTCCATCAAGTAGAGTTCAAAAGGATAGCATGTTTTTCTAAAATTTTATTACACAAAACATATTAACTATGATTTATTTTGTAAAAGATTCTTTTTGACTTACAATGGAGTTAGACCTTTCTATTTGTGACTATAGTTCAACTGCAAAATTGACCAAGGACTCGTTACATTTATGATAGCCTCGCAACCAATCATAATGTGCCACAATTGCTCCAAGAGTTAGAAGCACCACAATTTTATTAGAAGATAACATCTTGTAGATTGCAAATGGTGTGTGTGTCATTGGAAATGAATTAGCTACTTTATTCATCACAATAATGAAACAAAGGTTCTTACTAATTGACATCATTAGGAGAGATTTGAGGGCTCTAGGAGCCCGCGAGTTCCCACAGTCCGAAATTATGTTATTTGCCACGGGAATGCAGTTTAGCAGGGAATCCTACGTGGTCGAGCGATTGCCATGTCATTAACTCTTTTTTTGAATTTTTTTTGAATTTTTTTTCATATTTCAGGACCCCCCAATTTTTATTTTTTTTATTTTTTTGAGAAATGCTGGCCTGACAACAGGCAGTCGTTCCCTAGACCAGTTTCGGGAACAGTCCCGAAACAACCCTTTGGAGCCTTCAAATCCCTCCTAATGCATATTCCCTTCATTCATGAAAATAGGTCACTCTATCTTGTATGAATTAGGCTTGGGTTGGAAACCTTGTCAATCCCCTTTCCAATCACCTTCCCTACTTCCAAAGTCTAAATTGCTCTATTTTCAAGCATAGGAGATGGTAGTAATCGGCCCATTATGATGCTTTAAATATGAGGTGTTGATTTCTTTTGCATTTCTTGATCAGCTTATGATTGGAATTAGACATACCTATATGTCAAGATAGGTTTCAGAAAATCTTAACCAAAAAAATTCATAGTAATTTTGTTTTTGGGTTGAAAAGTATAGAAAAATTCCAAGTTTGTCTTAAATCTATTTCCTCACATAGGAAAAAAATCTCCCCCCACCCAACTAGGAACTATGGTGAATTCCTTAACCCATAAACGACACATAAGCCATTTTTTGGTCATTGAATGAGAGAGAATCTCTCTATGTAGGACAAAAATGCAACTATTCATCCTTGGAATTAAGGTGGAAAGGGAAGATCTTCTAAAGTGCATTGACTTCCAACAAGAGCTTTGGGATTTTTTGAACCAATGATTCCCATTATATCAAAATTTATAATTTCTACAAACACCAGCTTGTCATTTAAAGGTTAAATGATTGGAAATGGGTTGCATAAGAATATTTTTTTTGGCTCTACTGGGAGATTGCAAGTTCTCAAACTATGGGAACTCATTGAAAATTGTTCCACAAGTGATCTGATGTGACCAAAAGATTGTCACATTAGATAATAATATTTAATTATTTTTTTGCAAAAAAATATTTAAAAAATATTTAAAAATTTTAAATTTTAAAAAATTATTTCAAAGTTATTTTTGAATCTGACCAGCAGTGACTGATTCACAGATTGGGGAATGGGATTGAAATAGTCTTTGAGTGCCTTAAAAAAACTCTTGTGTAAGCTTCTACTTGCTGAAAGGAAGTCCACAGTACTCCAGTCACTTGAGAACTGGAGCACAGTGCTGACTGAGCTCCACCATTCAGTACATTACTCGAACATTCTGGCTTCATTGCAGAAGCAAACTCTCAAAGACTTGAGCTACTTGAGCATTGGAAGTTGCTTTCCATCAATACTCATTAACTTAACTTAAGGTGGGTACACCTAAAAGCGCCACTTTCTCATACTGTGCCTAGTTCCTGTTATTATGTTGTTCAAATTTTTTTACAGTCTTGTTGGTGAGTGAAAGCATGTTCCAACGCACCAAAGAACAGTGGATTTGGATACCGTATGCAAAAGTTATTAACAGTCAAAGTGTGTTTCTGAAAGCGCCATCTACAGTCTGGGTACATGACTGATTTTGAAAATGTATGCACGTTGTACAGAGCGCTTTAAGGCACTGCGCGATTTTGGGTGTACCCACCTTAGTTTCCTTGAAAGCTTTGGACTTCTTCAAAGGTTCCTTCACTTGCGTGAAAGATGCAGGATTTTTTACATTCATGGTTTCAAACATTTTCCGCTTGAGGTAGGAATACCTGGGCAGCGTTAAATCATACCATTGAAGGTGGGCCCCGCAGGCTGGATTTACCCCAGTGAAAATGCTGAAATTTTTATTTTTCGCATTTTTTATTTTTTTCAAATTCAGAATTCAGATTCAGAATGAAAGTCCCCAATTTCGCTTGGGGGACCCCAAACATACCAAAAAACCCAACACAAATATAAACCCCAAACCCTTGTCAACCCCTAGTAAAAGGAGATTTACCTTGTTGGGCCCACCTTCGATGGTATGATTTAACGTTATGCAAGAATACCCTAAACAATGAAAATAAGCAATTCTACCTCTAAGTTCATATTGGGAAACACATTGAAACATTGAGCTCAATGTCAATGTGTGAAAAAAGAAGGATGTGGAAAAAAAAATTTTTTTTTCCTTCAAGAATGAATGTTTTACTTAACCTTGAAAATAAATGTGGATTCTTCATTTCAACTCTACCATTCTAGTCTCATAGCTACATCTAAAACAACTACTTTTGAAACTTGTTCAGAATCAAGTGTGAAGCAATCAAGTTCAAATAAATTGAATCTTATTCAATCAACAATAGAGCCAACCATTGTTGGGTTTTAGAGTACCAAGTTGTGCTATTAGGGAGGGGACGTCATTTATGGTATTCTTACTATAATTGATTGTTATGGCATTTTCTCCTTTGGATTAATAGCTAGAATTCTCATTCAATCAAGTTGTCTTCCTACAAAGTAGGAGCTAGTGGAAATGGCATTGTTTCCCTTCAATAAGGTAACTTCACTTAATTGTGTCCCAATAAACAATTGCACATTGATCTTGTTATTGAATTGCCTATTTTTTTGAGCTATGTAGTATCAAAAATAAACAAATTCAACTTGGACTCCATCCGATCATGTGAACATACTACTAAAAAAATTGACTCAAGAAATACAACGAGAATCATCCACTTTCAATATGAAATTGTAGTGTTTGAACATTTATATGCTACTCTTTATTTTGCCCCTTGCCCAAAAAATTAAGAACATGAGATAATTGACCTTCCAAATGAAGATTTTAGAATTTAATTTTGCTTCAATCTTTGTTCTTTGAAGACAAATATCCAAACAAATTAATGAACACTTTGGCAAATGAATAGGTTCTTGAAGTCATTTAAACATTTTTCTCCTTAGTATCAATAACAACTATTTTTTGATTAAAAAATTAAAAAATCTTTAAATACTTTAAATAAATATAAATAATATATAATATTAGAACGTGCATATAAATGAAGTTGTCTAATATCCATGATATTTCCTATTTTAAAAGTTGTTTATATTTTTTGACTATAGAAATCAATATTGGGTTCTATGGGATCTAAGGGTTAATTTGCATTAGCTCTATATGAGTTAAAAAGGTACAAATTAGGAACAATAATATCTTTTGAGTGGATAGTCAAAGTTGGTGTGGTCTCTCTTTTGAGTGGATAGTTGGTCCTAAGCAGTGATCACAAAACAGATTCAAGGTTTTTAGCCAAATGTTCATTTTTGGAAGATTTTTGAAAATTTATACAAAGGGCATTAAAAAAATACGTAGAAAATGAGTGAAATTTAGCCAATTTTAGAATCATTGGTCCTAAGTGGATGATTATATGACCTTTGATGTGGTTATTGGGCAATAACAAATAATTGCTTCATTGAGATTGTGATTGGTTATGTCATAGTATACAAGAATAGATATCCAGTAAGGTAAACCCTCCAAAATGCATCACTAATCCAAAACCACCATCATCATTGTAGGTACATCTCTCAAATCCTTACGTGCCTATGTCATAAAAATGATTTTAGAATCATGACTAGAAAATCCTTTGAACCTTCATAACTTTTGCATATGGTATCCAAATGCTACAATTTTTGATATGTTGGAACCTCTTTTCATTTACATACAAGAAAATGTTAGTTTTTGACTAGTCTAATAATAGTAACTAGTTACAAAAGCAAATTGGCAATTTTTGGGTTGCCCACCACACCCTAAGGTAGGAGGCCCTCAAAATGGAACATGCTCTAAAGGTACATTTTGCACTCTCCTATGTACAAGTAGTCTACATTTAAGGAGGAGGTTGATTATAGAGTCCATTGAAATGAACATTTTCTTCAACTTCAAAAATCCATAACTAATTCCACAAAGCTTCAAAAAGTTTGAAACAACTTACATTAGATGCCAATCTCTCTCGTCTTTGAAGAAAAAATTACTGATAAATATTTCAAGAAGGTCCATCTCCCCAAAACTCAGTTTCAGCTCTTAGGTGGGCACATTATGAACCTCCTACCTCAGATGAGGTGTTTGTTGAGGAAGATTATGTTTCTACATTAGAAAGCATTGTTCCTGGCTTAGAAAGAATTGTTCCTGGATTAGAAAGCATTGTTCCTGGATTAGAAAATATTGTTCCTGGAGCGCTATGATCATTTCATCCAAGTGGCTTCCAAGCATGACTGATCAAGGGGCCATGTTTGCACTAACTTATGACATTCAGTCCTCAAAGACAACTTAAGGTATTGACTTTGTTCAGCAGTGAAGTTACCTGAAGTTCCAACTCAACATTCTTTTGCTCACTCAGCTGGCAGCTGGGCATCACATTTTTCGTCATGGGATGAAGCAACCGAATTTAAGTTATGTCAAAGCAGACAATTCTGTCTTGAATACTCCACTGCAGGATGCCAGTGGAGCCATAACTTAGACTATTGTACTGTAAGTTTAATCAGAAGAAGCTTAGTCATGAGAATCATGAGATTAAAAAAAAATTAAAAATTAAAAATGGATTTAAAAACACTCTCTAAAATAATTCTGCCATTTATCACACAACCCAAAAATGGACAACACGGCCATTGTCACTTACCAAACGACAGCCGCATGATTCAACTACCAATGGGAACAAAATTATGTATCACAGCCCAATGACCACACACTATGCAACCAAGGGTTCCAAGGAATTTTGAATTATAAATTTTGAAGTAGATTTCACCACCACCACCTTCTAAATTGCAACAAAGTTTGTAGAAAAAATCTTTTGGCAATGGGTTGCAAGGAATTTCTTACTAGATTTTGATTAGCTTCACCACCTTTGAATTTCAATAAAATTTGTAGGAAGAATTTTTCTTACATTCTGTTTTTGAAAGGTGAATCTTAACACGACATTCAATAATCAAGCCAATTTTTAAAGTTACATGCAAGTCTCTATATTTATGTGAAGAAGGATTTGAATTTTGTCTGTGATTGATAAGTTTAGTAGCAGGCGAAAATGTTGGAACAAATTGTCCTGCTGTGATGTTCACTTGTGAAGCAGGGAGGCACGCTCTAAGCTTAGACATTTTCTCCGGTTCTGGCAGTTAGAAATGGGCCCATTCGATCTACTCTAGTTAGCCATTCAATCCAAGGCAGCTATTCTTAAATGGCTGAGGTTTGGATCGCAATAAGTTGAGAGATGTCATTCTCAATTTGGATAGCAATGTCAGTAATACAGAAAGAGGGAAGTTCCTCACGAAATACAAGTAAATTGTACACTTAAACAGTACCTTCAACTGTGAAAAGATTGCCTTCAATTCCTAAGTCTACTACTTTACAAACAACATTGTTTCTACAACGACGGAACAATTGTTCGCTACGTGTGTTCACCTCTAACAACTGATTGAATAGCAGAATCCATGAGTGCAGTGGTCAGAATCAGCAGACCACAATTTGAAAATTAAAGCCCTGTGGGTATGTACAGAATATTGGGAAATGGGACTAGATCGATCGATAATACTCAAATGTTGAGAAGTTTGAAAGCATTCAATTGAACATAATATCAAGTCAGTCGTTCTACGCAATCAAAAACGTCGAGATCGTCAGTTTTTCGGTTGATTTCAGGGCTTTAATTCTAAATGGCGAGCAGGATCGATTACAATTTATAATCCTTCCGAAGATAACTCGCGAATGAGGCAACCGCGCCGGTTGATCGACATGGTTGCCCCGAGATTCAGAATCAGGGGTAGATCGATGTCATTAGTTGTTGTTGAGATCGATCGAATAGTCTAGCTAGCTAGCGAAGAATCTCACCAGTTTGTCGAAGGTGGTGAAGAGTTCGGGGAAGGCCATACTTGGCCACTGATGCAGAAGCCCTTCGAAATCCATCTCCGTAGATCGGCGACGAGTCGGTTTCAATTTGGTGCAGGAAAAACTCACCCAGGCGTTGGTTGATTCGATTTGATGATGATCCACCGTCGTAGTAGCTTCTTCGTGTCATGCTTTCAAGCTCTGCTTTCAGCCACATGTGAGCAATCACTTGGCAAATGCCCTCCTCCACGCTGTTCTCCAGGTCAGGAAATCTTCCTGCACATTATGTGTATAGAAATTGGTACAGATGGGGGTTTAGAATTATTAACCC
This sequence comes from Thuidium tamariscinum, assembly GCA_947034885.2. Lineage (NCBI taxonomy): Eukaryota > Viridiplantae > Streptophyta > Bryopsida > Hypnales > Thuidiaceae > Thuidium > Thuidium tamariscinum. The sequence goes on along the minus strand of OX344749.2, from coordinate 35,780,615 downwards.
TAAAAATTTTAAGCCATTTTCTATGTGTTTTTGATCCTGATTTTGTAAAATACGAGTTGAAGCTCAAAGTCAAAGAGTAAAAAATTTTAAGCAAAATTATACGTAGGATATTGACAAAGTTTGGTTTCTATCGATCCAAGCCTACCCACCGTATTTGAAATTATTGTTCAACGGTGAGGATTATGCGTACCGTCCAGACGAATCCAGGCGTGCATTAGTTCGTGTGCTAAGATAGACCCCGTTAACAACCTGCACACGAAAATCATTATCATATAATGAATGAAGTTATGAAATTTGAATTTATAAAGTGCATGTGTATGAGCACAGAAGGTGATTTCTGTCCAAAAATGACTACATTATGTTTGACTCCACCGGCTCTAACGAAAATTTAGAAAGATTAGAATGAACACTGATGTTGAGCTATGGAAGTGGCTAGAATATGTAATTTCATACGGAAATTGCACTTGCACAATACTAGAAATGACCTTAATGATTAAATCTTGTTCAAGCATACTCAATCAAAGGTCTGTAATAGACACCAAAATGCTAAAGAAAGGAAGGACTAGATCAAAGAGGTTTATTCACGCTTTTCATATGAATTGAGGTCACATTTTTCTTGCAAACCCGTGAGCCAAGGCAGAGAAGTATACCTCGGTAAGCCATAGAGAACAAGAATAGCTGTAACCTCACAGCGACGTGTTAATTTCCTCATTTCTGTTTTGCTACCATGTTCCAAGACCTGTTAAAATCAGAACTCCGCTCAGTGAGAACCAACAATGGCACGATATTGAAACAATTCCTGTAATCATTCTTCCTCTTTGTCTCTCAAACAACTCATTAACATGAGATTTCAGTTCAAGAAAACAAATCCAGACATTGTCCTGAAGAGGGTTTGGTGGTCTTACAGGGAATATTTGCTCTTCTGATAAACATAAACCTCGAGTTTCTGGAACATGGGTGTGGCTCTGATTCCATACCCACATGACGCATTAGTTCCAAGTTCACGACAAAAATTCACAAAAAACCCTAAACCCTAGAAACCCTAAACCCTGAAAGCCCTAAGAAACCTGAACCCTAAATTTTAAAATCCTAAAAAAAAAGGTTCCGCCTCTGCCAAACCACACTTACATTGTTATCAATATCCTGGGCATTGTTAAGAGCTTCCCGTTTCACTATTAGCATAGGAACTTCTTGCTCAATGGGCATGCCAAGATTCGTTTTGTAGAACTTAAGAATTTCCCGGTATAGCGGTTGACACTTCTGTGCTGTCATCACTGCAGATTCCATGCATTCGGAGCACGCCTTCCTGCCATCTCCCAAATTTTCGTACCGTTGATCCATTGCCTGCTCGTACAACCAAAAGTATCCGCATGAGGGGACCATCATACGAATTTAATTGACGTCTTTGATAGAGCCTAAATTGTGGCATTCAAGCTTCAAAAAGCTCTAAATCACTAGAATTTTTGCAATGATCTCCAGATGCGTGCTTGGAAAAGTGCCAATTTCTTGAAAATTTCGTCATTTTGAACTGAGAAGATGATACAGAAAACTAAATCATTATCAATTTACACTCCCAGGACTGAGGCAATTGCACAGTCACCGACCATCTATCATATTATTAGAAGGTTGGGGGAGATTCTTTGATGGACCTTTCCTCAATATTGTCAAAAACAAACTCGAGACCAATTACGAATGACTTCAAATTAAATCTCCTGACCAGTGTCTACTGCTGATGATCGTATGGGATTTTTGGTTAATTGGTGTGGTACCTCGATGCGATTACAAATGCAACAGCATGTGCTTCCATCGCTTTCATGTGAGGGACAGTGCTTCTGGTTCCAAAAAGGGTGTGAACTGTACTCGATCCGCCCTTGCGCATTCAAAGGAATCTGCAAAGCGCAAGTTACATCACTCTAAGTTAAGTTGACGAGTCCACGTGACAGTCGTCATATTCTTAGCATTGGTTGAGAGGATTGAAGAGCTTCATTTGCTATAAACAGCTACAGAATATATTGCGGTAATACAAAATGAATTGTGGGACATACATGATTGTAGCAAATCTCACACTTGGGATGAAAGAGCTCCTTGTAACAGTTGCGGTGGTAGGGGTCACTTCCATGCATAGAGCACTGCGTTCCCCAAATTTAACACGTACACGCCTGATCAGAAATCACAAACCTAAACTCTCTTTACAAAAGGCGTATGAGAGCCCAAATGGAAGGATTCAGTGGAATTTGAGCGATTGCCAGTTGCCCAACTCAAAACTTAGAGATCTAAACTAATCCTAGTTTTCAGTCAGAGCTTTCGGCACTTGAAATTCACAATTTCGGTGCAACCAAACAAGCCGTCGGTTTACTAAAACGAACCCAAATTTGACACATGTTAGAATTCACAACCCTGTCTTCTCTATTGAACATCGTTCTTGTTAAATTGGCGGATCGACTTGAATAAACTGATCCCGAAACTGATCGGCGCAGTTTCAGTTGCCAACTGAAACCTGAAATCGATCGATACATTCCTCAAGGTCTTAAAACTGTTTCAGACAAGAGCTTGGGCGCTCGAACAACTCAATTTTGGCCCTACGAAGACATGCCATTTTAGTGATAACCGTACGTACGCCCATTGCAACATCACGTAATGTTCTTGCTTGAATGCAAGCTTACTTGCTGGTTGCTCCGCGTAATAAAACATCTTGATAGAAGATCACGCAGGAATACATTTAAGCTACAATGGCCGAAATTAACTCAATTTCTGAATGATTTTGTGTGAAAGAGTCGTAGTTTATTAATACCTTATCTTCAATTGCCTTGCGGCATGCTTTGCAGTTGAAGCAAGATGGGTGCCAATTCTGGTCGCGACATGTCATAAACCTTCCGAATCCCAGTGTGCGATGACAACCAGCACACGTCGACATTCCCACGGATCTGCGCAACACCCCAAGTCATGTGTATTCTATGAACTCGTATACCATATTTTTCTGTAAAAAACAATGTGAAAATATTTTCGCCTCTAGGTTGCGTAATCAGAATTCCTTTGCTTCTGACCTACAATTAAACAAACCCGCATTCTAAAACGTATATAAATTCCAGAGTCTCATGGCTCCCTATTGTAAACGCTAAGTTATACTTTCTTAAAATTACTATTGCCCAACCTATGGAAAATTTTTGGTTGTGCATAAGAACAGATCATGTACTGTGACAAAACACATTGGTACCCTTGCAGCATGTACTCTGAATCTTGAAAAATGGATGACTTTTTAGCACATGGAATGTCTGGTCAACTACTTGAAAATCGAAATCAAAATGAATAGGCTGCATAGTTTCATGTTTACACGTCACTACCTAGCAAGCACAAACTCTAAAACCTGATAAATAAATTAAGGTTTTGAAACATGGATGATGGGATACTCGTGAATTTAATGGAACTCTTAAAGGATTAAATCTGCAACGTTTTTTCCTATTTAAGAGTTTCAAACCCAGTGATTTCACTATTCTGTGTACCACTAGGCAATCAAGAGTCACACTCTTGTTGATGATAAAAATTTTGAACCGAGAAAAGAGTGGAGAGAGTCACGTACTTTGTGGCGGAGGCAGGGGTGCCGTAAGAAACCGGGTATTGATCAAGGCTCAACGATTCTTGCAAACCCCTTGCCAAGATATCACTCCGAGTGTCGTGATCCTCAGTCCTATACCTTCCTATAAAATGCACCATTTTCATTAATACTGCTGCACATGAATTATGTGCAAACTAATTATGTACTTTCATTTTTCCAGCATGAACTCTCCTTCTCCTTAGGCCTGCTTAAGTCCTACCAAGAGACTCACATAATATTCCACACAGTCAAAAGATTCAGAGGGTTAGTGTGCTCCGGCTTAATAATGTCATGCATAATTTGATTAAGCTGACCCACCACGGAAGTGGTAGGAGACCTTACTAATTCGAGTTACAATTCGCAAGCCATCCTACTTCGAGAACATTCCAAAATGTCAAACGTACTCCACCGGTACATAGTGGCTGCAAAGTCGCACAAATTAGGGTTTCTCGAAAACCAAGAGCTTTGGTATTGAAGGATGATCAGTGCTTACTGGAATCACAGGCAGGGTTGTAAGTCTCCGTCGTCCCTGAGCCATATTGGCTCACATACTTGCTAGTGTCACATGAGATGCTCTTGGTGGAATAGATTTCCTGGTCCATGTTTGCATTGGGATCCTGTTGGGAAGGCTCGTCCTTGTTAGTGATTTCGCAACTTAGAAACACATGAACTTAATTGATAACTTCAATTAAGGCAGCTGATTTCTAATGAGGTTGCCACCCACAGTGGATAATTAGGAAGAGCCTGCTGTGATTTCTTATACTCTTGTTCTTCTTTAGCATTATGAATTAGAGAAGGGAAGCTTGAATTGATAGCATTACGGGGTATATGTAATTCAAAGTCCTAATAGTTCATCGTGCAACGTCCAAATCTGTACTTTTCACAAATAATTTTTGCTTTTCGGGCTATCCAATTAAACGCGTGGTGACAAATCTACCTCGTTAACCGGACTTGGTACTTGGCACTACGGAATGATCCGTCTTTTGCGACTCTTTCGACGCGACTCTTGTTTCCACAATTGAATTTCAAAAGGAATTTAATGGTATTCTCAAGCCAAGTGAACTTAATTTTAGAGCAATTTTGTTCAAAATTTGTTGTAAATTGCTAGAAATTCTATTGCAGCTAACCAGCTACCTAAACGATCGAAATATTTTGCGAAATTTGTCAGAATTGATAGCCTCAAGTAAACTCAGTTATTTTTTACAGCTACCCAAAATAAGAAGAAAAAAGGTCAGTTTGAGAATACTTTACCTCAAAGATGGAAGGCCCTCGCCATGACCACTCATTACGAGACTCCAATTCAGGTCCAGTTTCCCAAACTCCACCGCCGTTTGCACAGACTCCATTCCGCCTCGGGTACTCATAATACTCATTTTCCCCATAACGGCGATACTCCGAACCTCCCAACAATCTCTCCAACCACTCCATATATTCTCACACAAATGCTCTTCAAATTTCTGCAACAGCAACAGCAACGTACAACGCTCAAGGAAACTCACTCGATCACTCTCCAGCCCTTACACAAATTCTCAGTCAGTCCTCAGTCCTCACCCTACATTGAAACTAACCTTGCGAATTATTTACTGCAAACGAGGGACAATTAATGAGAGTCGATCGATCGATCGATCGAAATCAATGAAATTACCAAGAAAAGAATCGAGAAAGAATTCGAGAGCTCGACGGGTGCAAGAAGAGGAGTTGGGTTTGCAGCATCTGCGACCAAAATATGAAAAAATAATAATAAAATGAGGAGATACAGTCAATGATTTTTTCGAGCTAGTGGCCACGTTCGTCTTGTTTCTGACTGCCGCAATTATTGTACGGAATGTCGGATGCTAGAATCTATTCCGTTGTCGGCTTCTGGGAGCCGTAAGAATTGAGAAACTGTGGTATCGATGTATCATCAACACAGACTGCACTCGATCTTGAAGCTTAATTGTCCATTACCGAAATGAAAGCCGAAGCGCAAAATTAATTGTCCCTATTTACAATTGATGATACGAAGTTGTAAGTTGCCACGAGGAATCTAAAATGCTACGGGAGTGGAACTGAGGAGTCCGCCAAGGGCCCAAGACCGACACTTGGCCTCCTCTAAGTGGAGTTATGACTATGGACTGCGATCCACATTGATGGAATCCGAGGTTCATCTGACGTATGTGCTAAATTTAGCTGCCTCGGAATTGAAATTCGCGTTGCAAAATGGAAACGAAGCGAAGGAGCCATGGGCAGTCCTCCGTCGGATCGAAGGCTGAATTGATGTTATTTAATCCTCATCCTTACAAACTTTTCCGTCAGTGAGCTCAGAATTCTCAACTCTGAACGTGAATGTGAAAAAATGAAGTAGCCCATGAAAAATGGAGTGAGTCTTAATTAGGAAAATGGTTTAGAGAAAAATGGAGTGCACTTTTTTGTGAGTTTCAGTGCCTACTGCCTTAACTAATCTTGGTAGTGGACAAGCGTGATCTATTTCGACACGCAATCTTGACTGTTATCATCTAGATCTTGTTCCAACCGACGAGCAGGTAACTGATCTCACCAGTACACGCACAGTCGCACAGACACTCTAAAGTACAAATCTAATTCAAATTCGAAAGTAAAGAAATGGAAGTCTCAGGATACACAATTAATCCATATTCAAACAGTCGAGCTAGCTGAGGACAGAAGTCGATCAGTTTCGTAAGTTAAATTGGCGGAATTAATTCCACGACATTGGCACTTTTCCATGCAAGCGCGCAGCTTTAAACGGAAATGTATTAATGCGGCAGCAGTACGTTGCAAGAGCTTGGAGCAGATGAAATGCCACAATTCTATGATACCTAGAGTTAGTCGCGCCTATTCAACGAAATTGACAAAATGATTTTCGAAAACAAACAGGTTTGAGTGAGCTAGCTTATCAGTTACATTAGCTTACTTCTTGAATCAATCCAATCCAATCCAATCCAATACTTACAAAACCAAGATCGATCACGATGAAACTAGCTACCTTACCGGCCGTACCTTACCTATCAATGGACGCCTCGATCGCTAGTGGACTCAGAATCGGAAACCGCAGGCGATCGAAATCAACTAGCTAAATTAAAGACATCGACAGCACGTACGCATGTTGCTCAAACATCAGATCGACGCGTAGTCTAGCTCGAAATTACAGGCGTTAGTCTAGCTCGAAATTACATGGTCGGATGGGAATTAATCCGGCCCTTGGCCTCGTTCAACACAAAAGCAAGCTCCGATCCGATCCTCTCTTCTCGATCAAAGAGAGATTACTGGTACTAGTAGGAGTACTCCTACTACTACGTACCACCACTGAACCGAAACGTGCGGGACTCACGGGAGGATCACATATATCGATGTAAAAGAATTTGGGTCGAATTCCCCCCTGCAGATTCAATTCAATGCAATGCAATTCGCTCGATCGCCTTTGTCGGAGCTACTTGACGACGTACTAGCAACCCAAACTTCGACAGCCGGCAGAGATTCGACACCGACCAAGCGGTTGAATTTAGCAAGTGCACTCCTGTGCAATCTCCGACAGTACACTTAGTAACTCTTCGTGGTTAACGTCAATTTCGTTAAAGTGGACCCAAAATTGAGACACACTGTATGATTATTCGAAGGTCTTCTGCAACATCTAGCTAGTAATTAAAGGTATATGGATTAAAACTTATGCTTGAGAATTACCAGGCCTAGCTAGGTGGTTCTGCAAGGTGACAAAGTGATGGAATACCGCCAACTGTTTGACGAAAATTTTGACGTCGTGAGTGCGTGCAGGATCGAGGGTCGGGAGGGTCCGGATAGACATTTACTGCATACATGTGTGGGGGAAGAAGAAATATAATTAATGAAGGAAATTGTCGATTTGCCGGCCGTCAATTCATGATCGTGTCGGTGGAACTGGCACGGCGGATCGGAGAGCTGGAGAAGGAATAAAAATTTGTGGGAAAATGCAGGGTTCCGGGAAATCTGGATGGAGTCCGTCTCTTTGGCGGAATTGAATTGAAATCTCATGTTTGGAGTCAGTCTCGATTGATTCTCGCAAAGAGGTTTGCCTGTTTGGAGTCTCATAAGTTCATTTCCTCTCTCTCTCTTGAAGTCCACTCTGCAGACACCTGAAGGAAAGAAGTTGTGGTGATGGGTCCTTTGACCGGTACTAAGGGAGCTTAACCCTTAGAGGACGGACCTATAACCACTGATTTCAAGCCTCATTGCTCATCATTCTGGTTATTGCCATTTGGGAACTAGATATGTATGAAGATTTTTATGTTTATTTTTCAGAGATGAAGTTATATGTTTACTGTACTTCACAAAAAAATTACATTTTTTTGACGAAAACATTAGAGGATTTTTGAGGTGCATAGAAGGCCCCCAAAAATTGACATGCACTCCTATTTAATGAAGAGCAAAACTAGTAGCACAAGTACCTACTTGCTTGTTGCTATCTTGTGTGAAGTACAAGTAAGGACTACAATAGATGACAAACCAACAAGGTACTATTACCAAATATTAAATTTGGATAGTACAATATTATATTGATGGTTGTCAAAGAAGAATCCATTAGTGGAGTGGATGTACAATACTATATTATTATCTTAATGGTTGTACAATATCATGTTCATGGTTGGATAGTACTTGTGTCATCCTCATGTCCTAAACCCAAATTTTAAATGACAAAGCTTCATCATGGTCTCCGTGACCCACCCAATGGGAGCTATTGTCCCGCAAAAGTACATCAATATTTTTTTTCTTTTCTAATGAGCGAGTATAAGGGAATAGTCTTCTTCAAGGACAATATTTAAATACAAATGCATCCTTCCAACCACCCCTCTTAGAGGCCCTCTTTAGAACTCAAAAATCTTCTAATGTTGATTTTTTGGAGAAATTTTGAAGGAAAAGTGACGAAAAGTGACATCAAATCGAATATTATTTCAAAAAATCTGAAAGTTTCACTATGTGTGTGTATAGCTTGAGTTTTAGCATCAAAGATCCAATTTGAAAATGAATATTTATGATTTTTCTATTCAAGATTTTATACAAGGGTGTCTATTGCAAATCTTGATTTTCTAGTATTGATCAAGGGCTTTTGGAAATGAGTCTCAAAGCACAAAACCTCAGGAAAAGAATTACAGTCATTAGAAATTTGTTTTATAAAATAAAGAATAAACTTTGAGAAACCAAAAACTAATTGTAGTTAAAATTGTCATGCCTTTTAATCTCATTTTTTTTTGGCTACCTCAATATTAGATTTGTCATGTAGAAAGTGGATTGAAAGACTTCAAAAATTAATCACTTTTGGGTGATTGCAAGAAACACTTGTCCTTTTTTTTTGTCCCCTTGACCTCTAATAGGTAGTTTTTTACTCATAACTTTTGCACCTTTTGTCATATAGGCTTGAAATTTGGAATGAAGGTGCACACAAAAGCTTTAGATGTTGAGTAATTTTTTCAATTTAAAAAAAATTATTTTTCTATTCTTAACTTGCCCCCGATTGGATGTCTACCTTGGCCATTTGGGGGGGATTTTAGTCCTATTTTTTACCCAAAAATTCGAATTTGAAGCCACAAATTGGACAAGCTGGAGGTCCACTAACATTACAAGGATTGACAATGAGTTTTTATGAAAATAGCAACATGTTTGTTACACGCATGGGGGCAAAGTGACCTTCTTTTGTACAAAGGCTATGAAAAGAGAAAAAAATTCTTATAAGAATTTCTTTATTGCAATATTAGCACAATCTTGTCTAGAAAAATGGATTTCTTAAAAATAATTTTAAATTTTTTTTAATTACTAAAAATAAAAAGGTCTACAACCCCCTTTTAAACTATTCTATTACCAGTGGCCAATGGCCTTAGTAGTACTTTGTATCAGTCTATAGGACTACATAGTACTAACTAATGGTCCAAATCTGTAGGTGCCTAAAATCAATAGTTAAGAATTGCAATCACAATGCTGACGCACTGTATTACTATGATCGTATAGTACTGCCAATCCTGTGGCTAAAACTACGTTTTTGAGCCAAGAATGTGAAGTGTTTCTTACAATCATCCTTTTATAGTTTCAACACCCTCATAATTAAACATAGTAATCCTTCAATCCATAAATAATATTGTTGTATTTTCTTTTGTCGTATAATCTTTAATATGTATAATTTGAATTTGTATGGTTACAATTCCAAAAATTGATGAAACCTATCAAGGTTTTGTCTTTTTGCTTAACTTAGAGCAAATTTCAAGAAGCTCAAAAAAGGCTTTGGACATTTAGGAGTTAAGTATATCACTAGTAGTAATTTGAGGAGGATCCAAATGTTGTTTGTTGCTATGGAGAAAGAACAAATTGAGGATCCATGACAAATTATGTTCCAAATGGACACGTAGTATAGATATCACTTTTTTTTTTTATGGATGTTGTTTCACCTTGTCTTTGCTCTATAAGGAAAAACAAGTGATTGTATGAAACACCTGCCAATTTTGTTAAGTTTTTATAATATTTGTGACTTTTTTTGGACTACTTAAAATTTTTAATTTTAATTTTTTAATTTTTTAAGAATATGTCTAATATATACACTAATAAGATGAAGGTAACTATTGGAGGGAAATTATTAAAAAAATGATCTAAATAGGAGAATTAGAAAAGTGCCAAATCTTAAGAAAATAGATACTTCCATGTTTTAATCAATAAAAAATAGAGACAAAAATTAAAAACAAAAAAAATAGAAAGAAGCTTACTTTGTGGACTTTTATACAACATATAATTATTTTTTCTTAGAAATCCTTTGAACAATAGCTAAAAGTATATAGTAATATAGTTACAAAACCATCTCTTCTACAAATTTATTTCTTGGTACTACTTTGTCAAAAATAAATAAATAAATATGAGAAGTATAAAAGAAATTTTTTAATGAGAAGTGAGACATATAATTGGGGGCTATTTTTGAATTGTAAAACATTTTTTAAAAATTTCAAAAAATTAGCCAAGGTACATAATAGTTGTAAATACCTTGTCTATATATTTCAAGTCATTTTGAGCTAGAGTGCAAAAGTTATGGCCAAAAAACTAACTAGCTAGAGACATGTGATAGAAAATAGTATAGGTGTTTCATGTAATCACTCAAACAAACAACTAGGCTATGGATATACTTCGTGTTGATTTTGTCAAAAGGAATAAAAAAATGTTGCTAGATTATTTGGAAATGTATTCTTCTATTAGTAAATCACTACAAAATCTTTAGAAAGCATTGTTGCATTTAGAATGCATGTATGCACATTTAGATGTATCAATAAGTAATCAAGCATTTTTAGTATGTTTTATTCATGTTTAAGGTTAAGATTATTCCTTTGGGGGATCTTGAGGTGCCTTGAAATTACACAAATTTGTTCTACTTGAATAGGGTTGAAGGGTGATTGCAAGAAACACTTGTCCTTTTTTTTGTCCCCTTGACCTTTATGAGGTAGTTTTTTGTTCATAAATTTTGCATCTTTTGTTCATTTGACTTGAAACTTGAAATGAAGGTGCCTACAAAAGTTTTACATTTTGTGTAATTTTTTCAATATTTTCAAAATTATTTTACTATTTTTAAATTGCCCCCAATTGGGTGTCTACTTTGGCCATTTTGGGGGGTTTTAGTCCTATTTTTGACCCAAAAATGCAAATTTTGAGCTGAAAATTGGCATGCAAGGACCTCATCTAAAGTTACACAAGACCACGAAGAGATTTTTGAAAATACTATACTGTTTAACCTCCACATGTCGTCAAAGTGGCTGACTTTGCGCAAGTGTAGAGAATAGAATTAATTTTTTCCAAAGATGAAATTTGTTGGAAAAGAAAGACATTTACCTGGAAAAGAAATGGGTTTTTCATTTTCATTTTTTGAATTTTTTTACTATTTTTACCAAATTAGTGAAAAAAGAGCTATTTTCATTGTATTTTCCATTGTCTATAACATTTAGAGAAAAAAATTCTTAGGTCTGAATTTCAAGAGACATAATATTCTCATTGCTCTTCAAATTATCCATATTTTTTTCAATTTAAAAAAAGAATTATTTCAAAGGGTCACAGGACTCACAAGACTCATTGATTTTGAGCCATTTTGAGACAAAACCGGTAAGTGTTTCTTGCAACGACCCTGAATCAACACAAAACAAAACAAAGCTCATGTCCAATAAATAGGAGCTTTATGTCCAATTTAGCAACAATCACTTGCAATCAAGGAGGAGAAGGATTTGTGTGAGTTCTCAAAGTATTTTCACTATAAGCCAAACCTTCAATAACAAGTGATTATTGATTGCATGATTTTTTTCCTATTTCTACTTGAATGGGGTTCTTTTTTTCTTTTTTCTAGTTGAATTAATATGCGTTTTTTTGGAATGTGAGTTAGGTGTTGATTGTAGCTTTAGTATGTGCATTGTGGGTTCAATGAGTGAATATTGTTGTTGCCTTAATTGCCAAATACCTTCTTACACTATTGCAAACATGGTTTCCAAGTGAAGTCTACAAAAGACATGGGCATCTTATAAGATTTTGCCTCCCAATTTTTTATTATTTTAGATTCCATTCAACTTACTTTATGTATGTTCAAAAGTCACTAAACTCTAAACAACATTGTGGATGATTTGTATTTGATAGATGATTTTTGCAACATGTAGTGGATGAAAAATTTATTTATCTCATGCAAAAAGTGTTTTCATGTGTGCCTATGATATAGAAAAAATTACATTTGTGAATTCTCATATTATTTATTAGATTTGTCATTGGACATAGTTTCTCCCCTATCTTTATCTTACCTTGTATTAGATGTTTTTCCAAGGTTCTAGGAGATTGTTTAATGGTTGTTCTCATAAATTGTTCCCTACGTAGACAACCAACCATTGCTAGTGTGATTTTTTGAGTTACAAAATTAATTAATTTTTAAAAAAATTCAGAAAGAACAAAAAATTGAAAATTGATTTTCTTGAAAAAAAAATTAAAAAAATTAAAAAATTATTTAAAAAAAATAAATAATTAATATTTTCTAACATTGCAATCTCTTGGCCACATTGAATTGCTTATCTAGCAAAGTTCTTGGCATTTCCAATGTATTTCTACAATCCATGAACCCATAGTCTTCTAACCCTTCCCCCCCCCAAAAAAAAAATGTAATGTTGTTTTTGGTCTTTCTTTTCAACTAAAAACTTCTTGTTTTTTCTTTTCACTTTTTTAGAGACTTCATTTTTTCGCCATTTCCCCTAGTCTTTGTGTTCTTTTCAATTGCATTGGAAAAAAGGGCTTATAATGTTTTAGGCTTTAAAAAACAAAGGTTGCTATTATGTGAGCTTAGAAGTGTGAGCCCATGAGCTTAGAAGATTATACACCTATGATATGAATGTTTATAATATAATAACCTTCTATGTTAATAGTGCATATATGCTATAAATACCTATATTATAGGTGTTTATGTTATAAACACCTTCAATGGTTGTATGATACCTACTTATACATAATTATATATGCTCAAGGCTCACATGCTCATACTTTCATGCTCACATATTAGCATTGTTGCTTTAAAACTATGAGAATTTGTAGTATAATTCTAATTCCTATAAACAACTCTTGGATAGATGTGTTGTTTGCTTCAAAGGTTGTAGAATGTGAGCACCTATGATCATTGTAGAACTTTCAATTGATCATTATTCTCTTCTAGAAGATGATAAAGTACTTGCAAGGTTGTTTAGAGGTCAAGAATTAAAGATGTAAAGATCTTAACCCCTAATTGCCCAATCAACTATATATGAACAATTTTGAGTATTAACTATTGAAAACTTTAATAATTCACTAAAAAAAGTACATATTTGTTTATTGAGAGGCCTTCAAAAGCGTATTTGTACCATTAGTGGAGAATAGCTTGAAACTTTTACTTCATTTTTTGGCTTTGAATAGAGCTTGGCCAATTTCACTTGATTTGAGATCTAAGAAATTGTACTTACCTATTTGCTTTGAAAATGGTCCCAATAGAAAGAGGAAAGTGTTTTCATGATATTTCCTCCTTGTGTGTGAAATCTACATAATTAGTAGGGCTAGTTACACCTACTCTAAAAAGAAAATTTTCTTGAGGAATGAAAAGTTGGTGTAAGAAAAGAATAGCTAGTTAGGAGTTAAAAATTGTGAGGGTGTGACACTCTTTGTTGTGTAGGGAATGGAAATTCGACAAAAGTCTTTACTAATGGAGGAAAAGGATTTATTATCAGAGATTTTCTTGCCAATTTGGAGGGATGCCTATGTAATGTCAATATTGTGGTTGATTGTTAGGAAGTGTCAATGCAAGTAGGACATTGAATTGGACCTACAAAATGGGCCCTACATCTAGTTGGCCTAATACAAGTGACAATACCTAGTTAAGGTCGTGGATACAAGGTACAAGTGTAGAACTACACTACCACCAAAACCACAAGACCATAGTTACGATTTTATTGTTCTTTGGTTCCTGTATAAAATAGACATGAAGATGCTTCTAGAGTTTTAGGCGGCTAGTTTAGGATTTAGGGCAACAAATTAGGATTTCAACTGTTTTTTACAACTATAAGCTAATGGATGTATTCCACATTTTTTGTCTTTTTTCTTATAGCCTTTTTAAGAATGAATCCAAAAAATGTAATTATCAACATGAAATGAATATTTTTTGAAGACAATAATACCAACCTATGTATATATAAAGAGTTGTCTAGTCAATTCAAAACACAAATCACAAATCACATACAAGTTATAAATCACAAATTACAAAACACATTTACAAAAAGTTAAAATAATTTTTTCAAGTTTTACAAAATCAACATTTTGTTGTGCAATTTAGACAACATATTTCAAAGTTCTTATAGGATGTGTAAAGTTCCACCCACATTTATCTCCTAACCTCGTATTTCATGGCAATTTCATGGTTCTACGGATCCTATACAAATGGACACTTCAAGTGTTTTAAGGTTATTAAAAATTTCATTGTAGGGGGACCTAATGTATTAAGACATCCTACATGAACTTTGAAATATGTTGTCTAAATTGCATGGAAAAAATGTTGATTTTGTAAAACTTGAAAAAATTATTTCAACTTTTTAATTTGTGATATGTGTTTTTTAATTTGTATTTTGAATTAACAAGACAACTCTCTCTCTCTCTCTCTCTCTCTCTCTCTATATATATATATATATATATATATATATATATATATATATATATATTTAGGTTGGTAAGAAAAAAGACAAGCAATGTGGGATATATCCATTAGCTCATAGTTATAAAAAAGATTTGAAATCCTAATCAACTACCCTAAATCCTAAAATAGTTGCCTTAAACCTTAGAATTGTTTTTGTGTCTATTTTGTGTAGGACTTGTAGAACAATGAAATTATAACTATAGTCTTGTGTTTTTGTTGGTGGTGTGGTCTTGTAGTTCCGTCACAGTCGTAGTCCTACACTTGCGTTCCACACTCGTGATCTCAACCAAATCTTGTTACTTGTGTTATGCCAACAAGATGTAGGGCCCATTTTGTGGATCCAACTTAACATTACATTGATGTCTTATAAAAATCAGTTGCAACAAAAACAATTAGATACTACATTGAGCAGGATGTTAAGGTTGCAATTTTGAATTGATGCAAAAGAAAAATAATTGACTCAATGCAAATGAGAAGGATCTATGGAATTGATCTCAAGTGAGGCATTGATAGTAGTAGTGTGATTAGGTTGAAACACTAGAAGAAAACTGCGTTGAATTCCATAAAAACGCATCAGATAGTTTTTGTTGAGTTCCCTGTTCAAAATGTAGTGGAAACGCAAAAAAACGCAGTTTTTTACATTTTCCTGCGTTTTTTGCATTTCCATTGCGTTTTGAATAGGGAACTCAACAAAAACTACCTGACGTGTTTTTATGGAATTCAACGCAGTTTTCTTCTAGTGAAAGCAATACACAGAGAATGAATGCTAAATCAAAAAAAATTCAAGAAATTTTCTCTGAGCCAATTATCCACCTCCACAATAGAATAATGGGCACTCTCAATTTATAGAGAAGAAAACCACTGCAAGCCATGGATAGCCAATGAAAAAACACCATATTTTCATTTTCCAAAAATAGAAATTGAAGTAAAAAAGGTGTGACTATTCCAAATGATAAAAGATTTTTCATTCTCTTTAATCACATATTTCATCCATTTCTTCATTTGGATGTTTTTGAAAAAAACCCAGACATTCCTTATAGACTTCACCCTCTTTTATTTTTATCACAATTCCCTCTACTTTAAGAATTGCCCTACACATACTATATGTCATCTTTAACTAGGGATTGCCTTTAGTACCATTTTGTAGAATTTGGATGATAGATTGATAGTTTAAGGTCCTAAAAAGAGAATAAAAGTAGTTTTTTCATCTACTTTTTTTTTGTTGATCTTTTAAGTTGAGTTACAAAGAGTATCCAATTGAGTTTTTAGTCTAACTAGTGGTTGTTTTCATGTAGTTGAGAGGTAATCGAGAAAATTGAATGACAAAGTATGCCTATTTTATTGTATTTTGAAAAGTTGTTGTTTCTTTCTTTAAAACTGAAATTTCTCCACAAAAATGATATTTTTTGAGTATGAACCCAACTAACAAAATAAAGGTCATCTTCTATGTTTTCTACTCCAATTGGACTAATTTTGAAAGAATTTGTAATATTGAATATTTTATTGCAATTTGCAATTTGGATGTATTTTGAATGTCCATTGTATTCTAATTATAGAATGACACGAAATTTGAGATTACATCACAATGCTTGCCACTATAATATATACACTTGGTGAACTATTCAAATTTTTTTGAAATAATTTTTTATTTGATGTGATTTTTTCTTCACTTTTTCTTCAAAAATTCTCATAAAAATCATTTTCCCTCACAAAAAAATCTAAATTTTTGTGAAGTAGAGAAAATATCTAATTTCATCTCTGAAAAATAAATATAAAATTTTTCATACATATCTAAGGTAGGTACACCCAAAAGCGCCATGTTCCTAAAAGCACCATCTACAGTGCACATACATTTCCGAAATCAGTCGTGTTCACACTGTAGATGGCGCTTTCAGAAACAGACTTTGACTGTTAATAACTTTTGCATACTGTATCCAAATCCTGTGTTCTTTGGTGTGTTGGAACATGCTTTCACTTGCCAACAAGACTACATAAAAATTTGAACTAATTAATAGCAGGAACTAGGCTCAGTATGAATAAGTGGCGCTTTTGGGTGTACCTACCTTACTTCCAAAATGGCAACAAACTGAGTGACGGGCAACGAGGCTTGAAATCAGTGGGTTTAAGGGTTAACAATTGTTTCGAGAACTCCGCTAGGGTTTGGAACAATTGTGGCCTCACAGTCCACATTCATAGTTCACTTTGTTCAATGATGGTGTACCTCTTGGTTGTATGATTCTCTGCGCATTTCCTTTGTGTGGATTCTGAATGGGGTGGGGCTCGTCACAACGCGGTTCTTCCCAAATCCGAATTGCATGTGGACGTTGACAGAGGTTGAAATTGGCCAGGAATGAACGGAAGTTCGCTTGTGGGAAATTATGCAATTGTTCTGCTGCATGAAAATCGTTCTGTACGATTGCCGTAGTACTTGAGATTATGGATTTTCCTATAACTTTTGCTTCCAGGATCTCCGCTACGGTTTACTATCGTGGTGGTTATGAGAATTTGAAGGCGTTTGGCCTTTGCAGGTACGTGCACAAATAGATTAATTTGTGGCCAACGCGGGGGAATAAACGCATGGCTTGCTGTAAAGGAGCTCGGCGACCCTGAATTTCTGACCTAAAAGCGTGTTTGCGAGGTACGTGGGTTTAGAGACATTGTGACAGACGATGATTTAGTTGTTTGGTTATGGCAATTTGTAGTTCTTCGGCAGAGATCAGAGAGTTATCCTTCAATATTGTCAAAGTGGGGTTATTGGCTCATGTTGGTAAAGGAGTGGCAGGGGGTGACTTTGATTATAAATCTATTGGTGCTGGAATGTTCTCCACAAAATAGGATTGAAAACTGGAGGAAAACTCTTATGTATCAAATTCTTAATTTCAGGGGATATAGCTCACATCAGGCAAACCATTGAAGAATGTGATTTTATGGAGAAACTGAAGTCAGGTGACTGAACTTTTAGGAATTAAAACAATGAACGACAGACTTATGAAGATAATGTGATAATGTGACGATCAAAGTGGAGGTTTCATTTGTATTATAGTAGACCCGGAGGATGACACTCAGCAAAGTATAGGGTTTCTTCCTCCAGGCCGAATGCTTTGAAGACCCTTGCATACGAAGACCCGTGATCTTGGTTTGAGGTTGTCCTTCAAAGACCCTCATGCACAAACCCTGTGATAACGTTGGAACAGACTGTGTAGGTCGTCACGGTTCGAAGGGGTCATGTAGGGGTTGCTCTCATTGCCCTTGAGTTTCTATGAAAACACTAGGGCCCTCTAGAAATATGATTTCTTCATTTTCCTTATCCTAAAGAACGCTAGGTCTGCACGACTGGTCCTCTATACATACCAATCCTGTCCTAAATTGTTGAGAGCATCGAGTGTTGGTAATGAATATACCATAGTTTGGAGATTCTCCAGCATTATGCAGTTTAACAAATTAGTTCTGATTTTGGATCTCTTTTCCCTTCTTGTCTCTTCATCAACTGCTGAGCGTTCTTCTTTTTTCCTGTTGTTTGACATCCTCAGGAGTTCAGAATGTTGTTCGTAGCACTGTTGCTGCTGCCCCTGCTGCTCCTGGCCTTGCACTTCATCATCCGAGCGGATGGGGACTTCACGCTAACTCTCAAGGGTCCCACTCCTCGAAGAGCCATCGAAGACAAGGTGGTGTGGATAATTGGAGCCAGCCAGAACATTGGCGAAGAGCTTGCCAAGGAGTACTCCCGCTTGGGAGCCAAGCTTATTCTTACATCTCGAAGAGTGCATGAATTAGAGCGCGTCAAAGCATCCCTGAAAAGCGAGAATGTGGTGGTGCTGCCTGGCGACATCTCAGCTGGCATGGAGCAGCTCAAAGCCCTCGTCCAGAGAGCCGAGTCTGCATTCCCAGGAGCAGGAATTGACATTGTGGTGCAGAATGCCGCCTGTCCGCGGCCCAAGTGTGCAGCTGTGGATTTTCCAGATGACATGCTGCTGAGATCATTCGATGTGAACGTTGTGGGAGTCATTCGCCTCACGCAGCTTCTCCTGCCTGCCATGCTCCGTAGGGGAAAAGGCCATTTTGTGGTGGTGAGTAGCTCCGCTGCGAAGCTGCCGTCTCCCGGTCAAACGGTTTACTCGGCATCCAAACATGCTGTGAATGGATACTTCAACTCTCTGCGGTCTGAGGTGTTGCAAAGTGGGGTGAAAGTCACATTAGCCTGTCCTGGTCCCATTGAAGTCGCAGGCCCTGAGAAGCAGACGGACAAGCGTCTTCCGGCGAGGAGGTGTGCGGAACTCATCGTTCAAGCAGGGGCACATGACTTGATGGAAGCTTGGATCAGCTATCAGCCGATTCTCTTGCTTCTCTATGTCATGCAGTATTTGCCTGCCCTTGCCTTCTATGTTGTCAACAAGGTAGGACCCAAGCGTGTGAAATCCTACAGCGAGGGCTCCAGTGTGTACAGTGTGGGCTTGTTGTTCAAGAAGTCTTCCTGATCGTTGTTGAAGTTCGCAGAGCAGATCGGTGGAGAATACTGGCCTGAGGTTTGCATCAAGCTGGCACACTTCTCTGGGTGAGGCAAGGCAGAGGATTCTATTTGCATCACATTAAAGCATGGGTGAAGCCAGGCAGAGGATTTTATTTACATCACATGAAAGCAGTTTGATTTATGCGAGTGTGATATTTGGGAAATGTTTTGAGAGATCTGTGGGTTACAAGTGCCACATCTGGTGAGATCAAATTTTATCACTATGTAAGAATTTCTTATGCAATTCAAAGTGGGAGGGTGTACACTATCCCATTTCTTTTCAAAAGAGGAGTGCTCATTGACATTTAGCCATGTCGTGCAGACACCACTTGCTGATTGAAGGAAGGCCAATAGGAAAGTGAGAGCATAGGGAGTGAGTATAGGACACTAATGGTTTTAGTATCCTCTATATGATATCATTAAGATAAGGTTCATTACCTTGTATTCCAAAAGCACAACTCTTTGTGATTTGTGCTTTCACTCATTACTAGGAGACTTTGCTCTTTGTGGTGATTTCCATGTGATTTCTATGTGGTTCACAAATAGTTATAAGAGCATCCTTATGCTTGCACTTCAAAAGCCATAAACATGTTAATGTGGCAAGTCAAGGTTGTGGTATTGTCTCATGCTAGGCATGCTAAGCCAAAATAACAACTTGGCCACTCCAAAAAATAAGGAGGGCATTGGCAAATTGGAGGTCTTGTGTGTGCCTTGCTATCTCCTCTATTGTCCTTTTGTGGCTCATTTCAATGGAGTGTTTGGCCATTGGCAACTCATTTGAACCTAATCCAACTGTAGTGGTTGAACCTGAACCTTACTAAGCCCTTCTATTGGCTTAAGGATGGTGGTTCCTTTTTGAAGTGTCTTCAAACACCTCATAAGATGTGCTTAACTAATATTTAACTAATTATGGACAAATCCATAGTCCAGAAATAAATCGGCCGTCAACCAATATAGTCGAATGCATAGTTTTGTGTGCCACAAGCAATGAACCAAAATGGCTGCAAGCACTAAAGAAACCAAAGTATCACAACACCTGGCCCATAAAAGAGTTGAGAGGTAATAGTTTATGAACTTTTATTGTTAAATAAACACGTGTGTTGTGTCCTAATTTGTGACAAAGTATCGGCTGGTGCCTAATACTGGCAGCCGATTTCTAACATCACACACTAGAGCACCTAGACCTCTGAAAGTGTCCTAAGTGCGTAAAGTGCTACGGCATTCATTTGTAAGATGAAGCGCGACAAATTGTCGACCTTAAACCCTAAACCCTAGTCCATCCGACCCAAGTAATAAAATCGCGCGTATCAGCAGGCAGCCGATATCCCCCCTCGAAAACTCCAGAGAGCAGGTCCTGTAGTGAAGAGGCAATGGACTCGATAGGACTGGCTCTGAAATGAGTTGTTCCAATTTCTGAAAAAGGGTCTTGTAGCCTCCCCGATTCCACTGTCGTTGTATCGGCTGGCGGCCGACACAATGTTTGCTGAATTACCAGAATATCCCCTGCCAATTTGGCTTTCCATACTTGATAGATTGTGCAACCTCATAGTGCAGTTGTCCCGGTCTCTGTGCGCCTTTGATGTATTCTGAGACTGATTGATATTGGTGCATTGGATAAATGAATGGAATAATATCATTTGAAATGTTTGGAATAACTCTACTAGTGTTTGGGAAATTGAGATCTCCCTTGAATAGTCTCGGAATATAGCACGCCGTATCCGGCGTCCTCCTGAGCGCAAGCGGGCACACATCGACGATGAGCACTTGGTCCGTGAAGCATGTAATCCTGGATGGTCTCTTAGTATGTAGTATTGAGAGCATTTTGTAGCACCACGGGAACTTGAGGCTATCTACACAATACTCTCTGCCATAAACGAATGCTATGTTGTCTCTGATATGTTTTGGAAGCAAGTGCGCAAGTAGAGGCCTAAGCTGAAGTATTGGCAACCTTGACCAAATTCCTACGTGAAACTTTTGAAACAATGTGCTGAATATATGAACTAGCCCAGGCCTTTTAATGACGTTTCTGTGTGGGTCTGCCTTGTCCACCTTGATATTCGGGTCGAGATAACAAAGTAGTCCCGTGACTCCTAGAACCACACATTTCTTGAAGGACTGTGTATGGCCCACGTTGGACTCCTGAACAGAAGATAAGTTAGTGGACACATGACTCCACAACATAAGCATCCGATGAAAGAAGAGCATGCATTAGGTATCGGCAGGCAGCTGATACTAGAGCCTGACCCAATACAGCAGGAAACATTAATTGTTGAGAGACATGTGCTAGATAGACAGTAGAGATGAGTGAGTGCCTGCCCCTACATTATTGCAATCAGTCGATTCCCAAGTCCAAGACCTAATGATGCAACTCTCAAAGGAAACATTGGAATGCTTTGAGAGTGAGCCATGCGCACGCTTTAGAAGAACTCTGACTATAATGTCTTGATTACAAAAAAATGTTTAATCCATACAGAAGAAAAAAATGTCCCTAGAAGATTTGGTCTATCCATGTTGTATCTACAGAGAGTATGTACAATGTACACAAGAGTGTGTCGGTTGGCAGCCGATACACTACGCCTCCTCCATCCGGTCAAGTGGGGTATGCCATTCCCAAGGCCTTTAGCTCCTCCTGTGAATATGGCACCTCGAATCCCTTCTGATAGTGCGGTGTCACATTCACGTACTGATTATGCATCGGGGTTCCTGGCATACATCGTGCAAGCCCAATGGACGAGTTCTTCTCACAGAACTGTGCGACCGTGAGTCCCGAAGACAAGAGCCGTTCAATGAACGGGATCAGTGTCGCCTGGAGAAATGGCAGTTTCCCTGCCTTGAGTGATTTCTCCGAGTACATGGTGACGGGGGGCGGATGAATCGCATTAAACGGCAGATTCAAGACGTTCCTATATGGCTTCGAGTCCACGATCAATGAGTTGTTGATCGTGGCGCCCATATCGTACAAGGAGGATGCTCCGAGAATTCTTGCGAGACGCTTCAGAAAAATTGGTCGCGATGCATTCTGAGGGTCCCGATAAGTACTCTCGTTGCAGAACTCCTGTCCAAAGGCCAGGTAATCCTCTCCGATCTCTGGCGCCTTCCATCTAAGGCTATGGAGGCGCTGCTCGAGAGTGTTCTTGGTTAAGATTGACCAGTAGACAATCACAATGTCTTGACCCTTACAAAAGAAGATGAACTCTCGGAGACCTGGTCTCTCTCTGACTGTCGACCTCTGAGTCATACTCTTCCCTTTGACAATGAGTGGCTCATAGAAAAGTAGAGTTCCCTGAACTTCAAGGAAAAGAAACAACTTCGGAGTCGCTACCTGAGCAGGGCCAGCACTGTCGGGAGTCCGTGCTCTGTCTTGTGTTTGTTGCTGGACATTGTCATTCCCAGCTTCAGATAGGGTGTCGGAGGAATTGTCAGACTTTTGATAGTCATCATCTGCATTGCCACACGAAATACATAGAACATGAGATGGTATGAACTTAGTTAGATGACAAAACATTTGTGCACTACATCGGCTGGCAGCCGACATAGTTGAGAGGAAGTCTAGTCTGCCCCCAAAACGGCTCCTACTAAGATGTCTACGCATGAGTCTGAGCCAGGCAGTGCTACTTATGAACGAACTATGTATGATACTCCACAAACATCGCGGAGCATGTCTACTGCCTACGAACCTCCAGTCTACGTCCTCTTCTGAGATCGGACGGGAGACATCTCTTCGTTGGGGAAGTCCTGCGTCCGCGCCGCCGCGCCAGCGTCCTTCTCGTTTGATCTTTTTCGCTTGAAGAAGACCCGAGTTGAGCGGCGCGAGTCCGCCGACTCCGACTCCTTTTCTAGCGGTGCCCCCTTGCTTCTTCCCCGTCTTGGTTCCGGCGGAGAAGTGTCCATGGGTGTCGGCTGGCCGCTGATACGAATGTCGGCCATAGTCGCCGGTCGCCCAAGTGCAGTGACTCCCACCTGAGGCTCCGTCGCCGCGACGACCACCTGAGGCAGAGGTAGCCTGCTTATTTCCTCCGACGGTGGCTCGGTGCGCAGATCCACGACCATTGCGTGCGAGGAGTTTCTGTGTGGGAGCAGCATGGGGTGGTCCAGATCTTGAGTCGGGGGTGGATTCAGCGAAGGCCTCGGAGACGAAGGACGTGGTTGCCGTTCCTTTCGAATGAGTGGTGCTTCCGGGGAGCTCTCTGAGTCTGAGTTAGTATCAACCGTCACAAGTGGTGGTTGCTCCTGAGACTGACCCTGCGGCCGCTGAGTTTGAGCTGCGACCCCCGGAGCCCGGGGCAGAACGAGGGTGGACAACGGCCGCAGTTGCTGAGGAGATTGCGCCCGTGCCGGTTGCCCCTCGTGGTCTATCACCGCCAGCGTCACCTGAGAAGGTCCCAGGGCATCCGAGGAGAGGAGGTTCATTCCCCTGACACGTTCCTTGGCCTTCTCCAATCCCTCCTCCTCCCGAACTCCATGATAGCCCGTCCATTCCTCTGCAGAGCCATGGAGTGCAAGTCAGCCATCAATTGTATCGGCTGCCAGCCAACAGAAAGTGACTTCCTGAGAACAATGCAAGTGTGAGGATGGGATAAGAAAACGTACCAGAGCGATCTCCGTGATGTTACCGCCACCCCAGATGTTGATGACTGTGGCATCCTTGGCCTTGAGGGTGGGTAGCATGAGTTTCTCGAGGAGCCCATGGCCAACCCCGCACATCCCGCCATTCCAGTCGACCTCCCCCTCGACGTCGAAATTGAACAAGTCGAGCGCCTTGTGGACCCCAGTGAAGCACTTGAAGACCGGGAAAACACTGAGCCTGTCCTCGGGCTTCGGGAAGGTCAAGGAGAGAGTGACTAGAGGCCTGGACTCAATCTCTGCCTTCAGAAAGCCTCCCCGGGGAGATGGCTGGTAGTACACCGCATGGTAGTACCAGTCGGTCGAGGATGAGTTCGCGGCCGAGGCGACTGAATCCCTGAACCGCGAGTTCCCGATGAGGAGCATTGGCAGGGGGATGTAAGGGTCTCTATCTTCATCAGCTTCCCCGTCGGAAATTTCAACTGCCAACGATAGATCGAGCAGCTCGTTCCTGTTCACCGTTAGAGCTTCCCCCATTTCTGTATACCCGAAAACGACGAGGAATTTCTTGTCCTCGGGTTCCAGCTTCATCGTCCCCTTCGATTGGCGAACGAAGTCCACCACCTCTGCAATACTGTCCCCGACATGGCATTCGTATTGCAGTTCGCTTGACTTGCCTACCGTGGGAGGCAATGGGACTTTGACGTAGCTCTTCAAAGTCGTGAAGAAGACCCCCGGCGCCTTGCCATCCGTGGACTTGTCCGTGGTTGGATTCATGGGGTTGACTCGGCCCTTCAACCAGGTGCTTGCGTCCGTGAACTTCATCATGTCTTTCCAGACATTCCGGACTATGGCCGCTGAGTACCCCTCCTTTTCAGCCAACTCCTTCCAAACCTCATCTGTATATGGGATCCAGCCTGCGTCCTTGCAAGGAAGAGGGTACTTCTTCCTGGTCCACATGATCTCGTTCATGACGATCCTGTCGAGCTTCTTGTCCTTGCACCAGTCGAAGAGAGTGATCTTCCCTGAGGACTTGGCCTTGGCGGTGTTTTTGATGCTCACGCGAAGTGCCACAATCTCCCGTCCCAACTCGCACAGATCTGAATCACGAAGCCCCAGCGTTGGCGTGAGATCCGTCTTGGTGATGTGCGTGAGCGGCTTCCAGTTGACCAGGAGATTGGGCACCGTTCCATCATCGCCAATGAGTTCGCCGTTCTCCCACGCATCGAACACCTCCATCCACAGCTCCCAGGTGCCCTCCTTGATGAAGATGAGTGGCAACTTGGAGGACACCTTCTCCTCCACGAAGTGCGCCATCACCTTCAGCTTCGCAGCCTGAGAGTTGAACCACAATGCTTAGAACAGAGCACAAAGGTATCGACTGGCCGCCGATACATAACGTAATGAGAAAATACGAATAGAAAGAAAGGATGCGAGGGTAGTACCTCGAATGCTGCTGTCGGCTTGCCTCCTCCACGATGCGGCTTTGGGCATCCCGCCTTCACCCACGCCGCTCTTCCCACCTCTGCGCAGGATCTGAAGTTCTCCTTTGCCACCTTCTCAGCGATGTTGAGATTGAGGGCATTGGAGACTCTAACGAGTGTGTCCGGGTCTCTGCTGAACACCGGAATCACCTCGAACTCCAGGAGGTCCGTTTTGGCTTCAGATCCGTCGGGATACTGCTCGGCCAGTTCTCGGCAGGCCGTCACCGTGTGTTGCCCTCCAATGATGTACCAGTGGACATCCGGCGCCTTCCACCACGGCATTGAGACGCCGTTGACAACAGTGACGTCGTCCTGCCCGGGACACTTGTCCATCACTGCGTCCAGCCCTTTGTCCTTGGGCGTTGGAGCCCGCTTCAGTGGAACCCCATGAATTTTCGGCTTCTTCTTGATGGACCCATATCCCTTATACATGGTCTTCACCTGAAATGACAGAAGGCCAAAACATTAATGACTAGTTAGACATGTCGGCTGCCAGCCGATAGAAGATATGAAATGACTTTGATGAACGACAGATGGAAGTGATCATCTAATTACCTGTCCCAGCCAGTCCTTTGCAATCTTCCGGTATTTGAGCTCGTCCGGTGCAATGTGGAGCTTGTCCGAGTGAATGACCCCCGGAAGACGCTACTTCTTGTATGGAAACGCGTGCAGGAGGCCCGTCTCCAACGCCTGGTAAATGGTGTTCACCTCGTTCTCCTTGGTCTTCGTGGTGAGGTGATTTCCACGCCGGAGTACTTCGTCCAATGTGAGCTTGAGCGGCTTCGACGGGTCATCCTTGCCCTTTCCTCTCCGCTTTGGTTTGGTCGGGGACGCTGGCTCCGCAAGATCGGCTTCAGCGACCTCAGCCACTGTCGCCGCCACCAGCTTCCTCTCCGCCGGGACCTTCTTCTTCCCCTTCTCCAGCTCCCGAGCGACGAACGCATTGTGCTCATCGCGCTCCTGCTTCAGGCACTCCCACCCCTGGATGAGCTCCTCTGTAGACGACGGTGTGTTGCCGCCAAATGTCATGCCCATGGACATGGACTTCTGTCCACAGACCTCCTCCGTGCACTTGTTCACCGGCAACTCCACAGCGAAGTAGTCAGGGACTCCGACCGTGCTTGCTATTGGCATCAAGCATATCATGACATGCACGCACTCGCCAGCAGCCCTGACGGACAACACACTTTCCTTGCCAGGGGTCATGTTCCCCTTCAACTTGAAGGAGCATGCGATGTCCACTTTTTTGTCGGGTGCCTGCCTCCAGCACAGGCCCCATTCCTGGATGGCCTCGATCCCTCGCCATGTTGCTCGTGGTGGAAACCCGTCACCCAAAATCCCAGAGTTCGGGATTTGCTCACCCAGCATTCGGGCCAAGAGAGTCGGTTTCCTACAAAACAATACATTTCAATTCTCAGTAAGTTGTCACTATGTAACTCCACTTTCTGCATCTAGTGTATCGGCTGGCAGCCGATACAGCCACAGTCCCTAAACCCTACCATCCCAAGTCATTTACAGATCATCGTAAGATCACTGTCCCAGATTTATATCGGCTGCCAGCCGACATCGCATGAGCTCAGGAGTTACCTGAGTGCTCCCATGTCTGTCGGCTGCCAGCCGATACAGCAACCCACAGGTGCCCCAGACTCTCAATGGCTGCACTCAAAATAATCGACAAATGATAATGTATCGGCTGGCAGCCGATACATGTAATGAAAAAGTACCTCTCTGTTGCCAAACCGGAGGATGCCATCGCCGAAGGACTGATGCTTGTCGGCTGCTCAGAAGGACTTGTCGGCTGCTGAAGAAAACGCCGGCCGCACACTCCTTCTTTGTTGGCTGCCCAGATACTCCTGTCGGCTGCTCCTCTGCTCTGCGTTTGGGTATCAGCTGCAAGCTGGAAGGCAAGAGGGAGAGGGAGGGAGAGAGGGAGAGCGAGAGAGTGAGAGCAGGAGCGCAAATGGGAAATGAGAGAAAATGAAAGTGGCCTGGGGGGTATACCCTCGGCTGCCAGCCGAGGGGCGCAATCATGACAAACCGAGTCCGTTCATCCTAGGATTTCATCCATCGCCGCTTTTCATCCAAGGATTTCATCCATCGCCCGGATTCCATCCGCTACCGTGTACTCCACATCCAGCGAGGTACATGTAGGTGACGAACACTCATTGCTCAGATGCGTACGTTTCCACCCACGATCTCTTGATGCACGGACTTGTCACTCTTGCAATCACCACAACTTCATCCTCTTTCAGATTCAAATTTCAGACGCCAAGTTCAGTCACAAGCATACTCACCTAGGATTTGATCTTGGAGGACTTCATTTTCCATTTTCATTTCCCCCCCACACACACTCAGAGCGTCCAAGAACCGTGAGGGAATTGCAGTGGCTTGTTGTTTAGGAAGGATGCAACGTTAGAGAGGGAATTTAGTAGACCTCAGCCCAGTGCAGAGCTTAGGTATTCAGTAGTCCTCTTGTTCAGGAAGCGCTGAGGGACAGATGTTATTTGGCGTTCAAGCTTACGTAGAAAATGCAGTAGGATTTCAATTGCTGGGAGACAGATTTGAAGTGCAGGAGGATTTCAATTGCAGTAGGATTTCAATTGCATTTTCGAGAATTAGTTGCCTGTCATAGGTTCTTGATTTCCTATTTGGTTGCGTTTGTGCTTCCATTTCTTGATTCAGCCTGGTCCGAGCATCTGTGGACAGTGCGTAGATCATAGGATTTGAAAAATCTAGCTTCGTGCGTGATCCCCGGATTTCCAGTTGTACGGTCTTGCCCCTATGCTAGACCGTACGGACAGTGGTATCGGCTGCCAGCCGATACCGATTTCCGTATCTGCTAGGTCGTCAAGCATTTGATACACAAACGTATCAGCTGCCAGCCGATAAGGTCATCACGGGTTTTCCGGAAGCAGAAATTCCCACAGTCTGGGTTCTCACCCCGATTTCGAATCATGAGTGGCTCTGATGAATGGACCTCGGGTGCCAGTCCTATTGAGGCGTTCACAAGAAATGGCGGGTCCGGAAGACTGAAACTGCAAAAGGGAGTTGTTGTAGCTCTCACACTAGAAGGATTATACTACGCTGGAAGGGCGGTCGTAGAAAGGGTGGTCAGCCGCGATCCATACCTCGTGCGTGTTCATGTCCTAGATGTTCCAAACAACCTCGATATGCCTCTTCCGTTTCCGGAGGGAGACATGGTTTTCCTCAGACACTGCCCAGGAAGCTCAATCGTGTGGGAGGCAGGCAACGTTTATCCGCACGCAGACGCGGAATGGTCTTCTGCTGCTGCTGTCGGCCGGCAGCTGACACAAGTGCTCACTGATGAAAAAACCATATAGCAATTTCTCTCACTCACTGTCAATATGGATGTCTCACTTCTCCAGACTCTGGGCGACACTCTGTTCTATGCTGGTGTAGGGACAATTGTAGAGTGCTCCCCGAAGGGGTACTGGGGAGGCTTCTGCATTCCACACAGCTTCTTCCTCGTTGTGAAGCTCCTACACGTCGTCGATGACTTCAAGAATCACACTGCCTATTGCGAGATTCCTGATTTCATCTCACTCAAACGTTGTGTAGGATACAAAATACTCTGGAGTGGTTACAAGGTCAGACCAATCCAGTCATCTGTCCCCTTGGCCAACGTTGTCGGCTGCCAGCCGATAGGAGCACCTGCGACCAATTTCATGCAGCCTCAGATCGATGGGAACTGTGAGAGTGGTGGAAGTTCGAACAATGTGCAGATAGAACTCGGTGATCCGGGACCACAGCGGGTACTTCCTATTGCATCAGACGAAGACGAGCGAGATGATAGACTCTATTCATCAGACGAGGACAGCCGCGGGTCTGCACACGACCAGCGCAATGTTCATGGTTACAGCACCTCTGGCACTGCCGCGTCCGACGCAAGTGTTGCTGACACCATGGATCATTCGGATGCGTTCAGAGATGGTACTCAGAGGGGTGACAATGCCGATCCGGTTGGAGTGCAAGATGGACTTCCAATCCCAGATAGACCGCTCTGGAGAAATCAATACTGTCAACTTCTCAATGACGACTTCTCGGTACTGGGAAGAGCCATGATACAAGTTTGCCTACCAGATGAGGCTTGCGATGATGGCGTCCTGGGCGACACGGATGTTGGGGTCATGTTCGTATCGGACAGTCACGAACTGCAAATGATAACCATGCGCTGGAAGCTCACACACACAAGATTGGAGGGGGGAAGGCTACTATCAGAAATTGTCACGCTTTGCGCAGAAGGGTCATTCCCAAGGATCAAGAGAGCCACTCCAGGCTGCAAATCAAGACCTCGGAGGCCGAGGTACGTAAGGTCAGCTTACAAAAGTGCTGTAAGCTCAAATGCTGCCAGACCTTTCCCTGGGAGGACACCAAGTCTATACGACGAAAGTTCTTCGCTTGCACATTTGAGAGTAGGAGGGAGGTAGCGTATGCGGTGCAGAGTCAACTTCATGCAGGGATTATTCCAGGAAAAAAATTCATCACTCTTCCTAATAGAGACGTCTGCGAGAACGCATGGTATGTCATTCACAGGGTGTCGGGGTATCCAGGTCGGCCTATCACGTTTACAAGGCTGCGGCCGCCGGAGGATCCGTCAACGGGTCGCATGGAAATGCGGGGGCTCGACGGCCACGGCCACAAACAATACAAGCTCAAGCGACACTCAAAACGATCATCGATGAGAATGCAGACAAGATGCCGAATGAGTTTAGAATGGTTGGAAATAAACGCGTCGACAATCTCAAGGTCCTACCCTTTGCAATGAATTGGGATCACATACGCGAACAAGTCAATTATGTAAGTCCAACATCTGCCTCCTCGTCTACAGTATAAATGTCACTCTGTCGGCTGCCAGCCGATACATTCAAGGCTAGATTTAGAATCGAGCAGTCATAGATCTTTCCTTTCTGTAGGCCGGCACTCGCAGTTCTGTCGGCTGCCAGCCGATACAACTCTATCGTCTTACATGGATACTCATCCATGTAGTCATGTTCTTCAGGTCAATGGAATATGCAATATGGAGCCGGTATCCCAGTCTGCTATCAGCCGACTTCGAAATGCTCATTTCAAAAACGTAGAGGTCAAGGCAGTAGGGAGCAATTTCTCAAAATGCACAGAGTGTGACTTCCTCGTAGAGTTCATTGCAAAGTATCCCAGAGGTTGTGATGAGTGGCAGGCACTCGTCGACGACAGAGAGAGACATCTCAATTACCAGCGCGCTTGTAGAAATGTATACAGCGGATGGACCGCGCAGTCAGTGCAAAATCCATCAGAGTTCCTCTGCATTATTCATGACAAAATGGACACCACAAAGACTGCCATTCCCAGGATGCAGCGCATCACAAAGGCCACCACAGGACTAGGACAAATTCCAATTTCTTGTACTGGAATGCTCACACATGGACATGGAGACGGCGCATACGCACATTACTCAACATCGCTCTGGCCGGGGGATTCAAATTTCACTATTTCATCCATCTGCATGGTACTCAGGGCCCTAGAACTACCTCCTGTAAGGGAATCAAAGATACTCTTCTCCACTCCACCACTAAACAGCTTCTTCGAGGCTCTACTGCATGGAAAATCCAGATGCAGCTCGTCAATCTCGCAGTCATCGGACAAGGTCACAGACGCACCAACGCCAGGGCGACCTCAGGTCCCACTGCCCAAAAAACTCTTCTTGCAACTCGACAATTCGGCCAAGGACAACAAGAACAGATTCCTCATGGCTTTCTGCTCACTGCTCACTGCCAGGCGCATATTCAAGGAAGTCTCAGTCGGATTCCTCATTGTCGGACATACGCACGAGGACATTGACGCACACTTCAGTTACCTCTCTAAACTCATAAAGAGGAAGAACACTTACGTTCTCGCGGATCTCATGAAGGCGTTCATGGACTCACAAAAAACGGTAGCCTTCATTCCGGAGTTCGTGCAAGAGGTGGCGGACTTCAAATCATACTTCAGAGGATTCCATCATGAGGGGGTCAACAAAATCATAGGGCTAGGAGATAAACACCTATTCAAGTTCTACGTCGTAGAGGATGGGGTCGATCGGGGATGGCCGGTCATGAGGTACAAGGTCAGGGCCACGGATTCTTCATGGCTCCCTCTTGGACCACCCGTCAAAATGTGGACAGCGGATGAAAATGGGAAACCCAACATTCCTCAGGGGGAACCTCGACCTGTGCCTTTCAAGGCACTCTGGGGGAATGTAGACATTAATCCAAGAAAGAGAAACGCGGAAAAGGAAGTCGCACGGGCCACAGAGTGCAATGAGAAACAGACATTCATCAAAAACGGAATCGCGAAATTCATTGAATTCTGGAAATCGGAAATGGCCAGAGATAGACAATACGCACAGGAAATGACAGGTTGTGTGGCTTACTGGGAAAGAATTCAAGCAGAGATCAATTCACCGCTGCCACAAACTCCTACATTGCTTCAAGAAGGATTATGGCCGCTCTCGGACTGGACAAGGGATCACGCATCCACATCGATAGACAAGAGGGCGCTCGAAAATTATTCAATGGACACCACTCCGGAGGACGAAGGGGACCCCACTCCATATTGCGGACCTGCCAAGGACAGGCCAAGATTGAGATTCAATCCATTTAGGGATGTTCTGCTCGGAGACTTTGTGCTCTATCGACCATGTCACAACAACCACCTGCTTGTCTGGCTGGGACGGGTACTCGAATGTGTAGACATGACTCCGGGGCCAACCTATGGAATCTTTAAAATCGAGTGGTGGACTCCCATGAAAGCAAAAAGGGAGTCCAAAGCGCTTATCGCGAGGGAGTGCTAGACTCGAAGATGGCACAAGGAACTCTGTCTTCCGCAGATGGTACATGTCAACATTGTCTTGTACTCGCACAGAATGCCCTCGCATGCAAAGAAAGGACCTCCCACGTCTCATGTCATCCCGGAGGCATCCGTTGCTCCTGCTATTGCGAATCTAGAGGCCGCGGGTGCAACTCTCGACAGAGATGCAGACGATGCCGGAGATGATTAAGGATACATCGACTCGGACTTATCGGCTGCCAGCCGATACACCATTTGTGCTCTCCAGTTATGTCAACAACACATTGCAACACGGATTCGTCTTCTCGATGCAAATGTTGGCTGCCAACCGATACGACGGGATTGGCTGCATCACGGTTGCGCGGTTCATTAGCAAAATGTTCACTTTAAGATCATTACGTACAGGTCCTCAATGTTTACTCATTTCAGGATGTGCATTCTTATCTTCTTCGGTGGGACTTTATGTTATTTTACGGTGGGCCTTTATATTTCATAGGATGGCACTAGAAGTCTTATGACTAGGCAGTTCACATTTTACGTATTTGTCGGCTAGCTGCCGACAGGGCTAGCCGGAGGACGTTACTCTCTCAGGCGATACTTCGTCCTCTTCGGTTGTTAGATCCTTGCATTTAGCACTTGCTGCGAGTTTATGTACTTTCTTTACATATTTATCTGAATCTCCTATGGGGACCATGTTGCAACTGTTGTATCTTCAGTGCACAAACGGTGCAGGAAATTCTCTACATGTCATGCTCGTTGTCCTGTTTTACTCTTCTGGCGCACTTTACTTTGCTCTCTTATCGGCTGCCAGCCTATACATGTCATTGGCCACGGGATGGGTGCACGGTTATAGGCACCACTTCTGATACTCCACTAAAAACGCTCCAACAGTCAACAATCCTCTCCTTTCTTATGCAACTGCTCGTTCTCAACAAGGTGTGGGTGGGCTGCCGACACTTTTCCATCATTTGAAGCGTCTTTTCCACGTTCTCAGGTGGCTTGCGACTATGAATTTGTCCATAATTCATGTAATTGTCCATAATTAGTTAAATATAGGTTGCTTGGCAAGAAGGGTTGTAGTTATAGTGGGTCTTCAAACACCTTCAAAGATGTGCTTGGCAAAAGGGACTGTAGTTTTGGCGTGGAATAGCTAAGAAATGGAGGACCTTGGTAGGTCAACAATCCACACCAGACCATGTTTCATTGGCAGTTGGAATCCTTGCTTGAGGGATCAAGTATAGGGATGTTCTAAGCTATTGAGTTAGCTATCTAAAGGCTTTTTTCTGTAATTTCATTCTAGAGGAGGTTTGGAACTCCTATTTAAGAGTTGACACCTTGATATATAGAAGTTGTTCAATTAGCTATGAATGTCATCATAAAACAATGTTGACCATTAGGTTATCATAAAATGAAGAGTGTATTGGAATAGTTCAACTATCTATGCCTCAAATAAAATATGATGGAATTTGTCCTTGTTTTATGAAAATTGTCATTGTTATCTTTTCTACATTAGGAAGTAAAAATAATTGGGTAAGTATAGCAAATACAATTAAATTAATCTGAAATTTCTTCATTGAGTACTATAAATAGCAATGAAGAAGAATATGAAGATTTATCAAGTAATTATTTTATTTTTACATTCAAATACACTCAAAGATGACTTGCAAGTCACAATTAGCCTTTATAAAATTGATTCATAATTTTTGATATTATTTATATGTGAAAAAATTACTATTTAAATGCTTTTTTTCAAAAAATTGGTGAAAAGATCAAAATTGAATTGATTTCTAGATTGTAACATGCAAATAAAATTACATCAATTTTAATATATATTACAATAATCTAGGATTTTTTTCACCACAAGTGAAGCTTATATTGAAAAATAATACTTTCAAGTTTGAATTTTTTTAAATTAAAGGTGAAAATCCAAAAAACAACAACACAATAGAATGTAATCTTTAAATTCAACATGTAAAGTTTGAAATTGCAATAATTCCATTCATTTATGGATTCTTCCCAAACCAAAAACTGAAGTGGAGATAGCACTCTTTAGGCTTCATTTTTGTAGTATAAATCATTTTTAAATGACAACTTTCCTTTATGACCTATTGATGAATTTGAGGGGGAAAAAAATGTATAATGACTTCTCTAAAATTATGCAAAGTTTCAAAAATGAAAATTTAGACACTACAAGCTTGAAGAACATTAGCTTTAACTAGTTGAATTCTCAAAAAACATTTGGTAGAGACTCTCTCCTAACCAAGTGTTTTTTTGAAATAGTTAAGCATTGCTAGCAATTTTTCAATTCAATTTCATGAAGGATTCTACAATGAAATTTGTATTATCAAATTATATCTTCACAACTAAGGATTATAGGAAGATCATTCATCTAAAGTGATTATTTTTTATACTCTTTTCTTGGCAAAGCCCCCCCCCTCCTCGACTAAAGAAGAAATCCTTCAAAATAGAAGGCCTTGTTGTGAAGTTTTAGCATTCCTATTACAACTTTTTTCTATAGAATTCCTTCTTTAGACAATGTGTTGTTCACAAACACATTGTTTTAAGATCATATCATATCAACATGTGAGAAGGATGAAAAATCAACAGTAATGATGCAACAATTATCATATAAGTGCCTAAGTACCATTACAATTGTATTTGAATACATGAATGAGATGAAACTCACCTCCAATCCACACTAATGTGATAAGATGAGAATACACCTTCCATAGAATAAAAAACAATGCACAAACTTCAATGCAAGACAAGGCCTAAAAATGGTCAAAATACTAACTAATGCCACAACTAAATAGCCATGGATTCATAGTCAACACTATAAATCAATGGGGACATGCTAGGTGGCTTGTGACACTTGTCACAACCACTTATTAATTCTAAAAAAATGACTTAAATGTAGAAAAAAACTACATTAGCAAGGATTCAAAGACAAGAGAAGCGTGTTTTAGGGTTGTTCCCCCAGTTGTTCCCCATCCCATTTCCTATGTTGTCTAGAAACTATAGATTAGTTCTATTTGATGAATTTTTGGATTTTTGAGAAAAAAATTAATTAGTTTTTTCAAAAACCTTAAAAAATGTTAAGAAACCTAAAATTGAAATACAAACAAAATTCAAATTTAAAAAAAAAAGAATAACTAAAAAAATTTTAAAAATAAAATTTTCTAATGTGGCAATCTCTCGATTATGTCAAATTGTTGATGTATTACATTCCCAACACATTCCCAGAGTTTGGGAACTCAAAATAACTTGTGGGCTTCTAATGCCCTCAAATCTCTTCTAATGCATTATTAATAGCACTTGACATGATAGTAATAGCATCCACTGGAGATGAAATTTGAAGCTTTGGGAGGGTTGTTATAGGTTTGTTCCTAAAATTGTTGGCCACTATCAGGCCAACAATTACCAAAAAGAAAATTCAAAAAGAAATTGGATCTTGAAATGTGAAAAAAAGTCTCAATTTTTTTTTTAATTAAATTTTTTTTAATGATGAAGCATGGACTTGGCCAAATCAGATTCTTGTAATTCTGAGTTCCCGCAACAGTTTACACATTCTTGCAACAATTTCTGTGTTCTTATAGTTTATGAACTCATGGTCTTCTAGAGGCCTCAAATTTCATCCAATCGGGGCAACGACAACAAAAATTAAATGGCCACATACGATACATATATAGATGTAGTAAGTGGCAAAGCAATACTCATTTACTAATTCCTTTTGCCAATGTCAAATCCCATTACTGAAAACAATACCACCTTCTATAAAGACCTTGAAAATACCAATTGTAAAAGTCGAACATAAAACTATCATGATTGACAATCCTATAAGACAAAATGAGGACACAACCATGGATTAAAGAGGATTTTCTATAGTAGTGGACTCAAACATTATAAATGCCACCATGTAGAACAAAAATCACACACAACCAGAAAGATGTATTCTTTAGTACTTTAATACTCTTTCTTTTAAAAATTGTAATTTTGTTAGTTCACTTATATGTTCTGAAAATTTTGAAACTTAAAAAAAAATTGAAATTTAAAAAATCAGACCACTATTGTATGTGTGTCTATATATATATACACACAGACCACTAGAGTATGTGTGAGAGGGACATATGTGATATATGTAGTTATAAAGGTCAACAATCTAAAAATAGATTACAAAGATCCTAGTTATTGCATTTCTTAAAAAAACTTGCACGAAAAAAATAAATCTTTCAAAATTTAATTAACATGATTCTATTTTTTTTAATGTGCCAAACTTGCTTTAACATAGGAGGCTCAAAATCTGCTCAAGCTCTAAAACCGCCCACTTCTTCAAATGTAAATTGTTTGTACATGTTTCTTTTTCATCATGACAAGAATGTAGAAATATTGTACATTTGAAGAGGTGTGTGATTTTAGAGGCTCAAACTCCACTCAAGCTCTAAAATTGCTGACCTCTTCAAATGTACATTATTTGTACATGTTTCTTTTTCATCTTGACAAGAATGTACAAATACTATACATTTGAGAAGGTGGGTGATTTCAAAGCTCGAGTGGATTCAACTTCAAAAATTCATAACTAATCCCACAGAGCTTCAGAAAATACGAAACAACTTGAATTAGATGTGAATTACACTTGTTGAAAAAATTTCTGAAAAAAATTTCAAGAAGTTTCACCTCCCCAAAATTCAGTTTCAGCTCTTGGATGGGTGCTTTATGGACCTCCTGCCTCAGAGGGAAGAATGGCTGAAGATGCACTCCCGACCACTGAGCACGGTATCCAATTTCTATGACGGGGATCGGAACATGGATGAATTTGAAGCGGATGAAGCGCGGGATCCACAGGAATGATCACATTCATCCATCGATGGTTCGTGTCACTTCGTCCAAGCCTCCGTCTGGCGCCGGGTATTCGTCCTCTGCAGCAGGGGACTCGAAGCTTTCGCCGTCTCTATTGTAGAATGTTGCAACAGGCAACAGCCCCAGCTGATTAAGCTTCCGTATTAGAAATTCTCGTTTTCGAACCTGAAATTCTTGAAGTCTCATTCTTGATCACAAGCAAAAAAAATTGAAGTTTAGCTTACTGTCATGCTCGTGAGGTCGGTTCACTTCTCTGCCTGCAAACTTCTGTCCCCTGTTTTCTCGCTCTTCGCCGGGGATTCTTTTGACGCAAGTATTATTTTTCTGTGAACCGAGGATTATGTGTTCAGGGTTCGGTCCATGAACAAGAAACTGCTGGGTTTATGGTGAAGTGCTTGGCGGTTATGGAACAGAACGATGGTGTGCCGCCGTGTGTGCTTGATTTCGAAGTAGAGTAGTGTTCCTACTTTCTACATGCAATTTTGAAGAAGTTCCATGTTTCTTGTTGCGTGAGATTGAGTAGTTTGAGTGATGAGAATCGTCACTCTTATGGCTTGAGTGACGACACCGTTATGTACATTCATTCATGGCTACTTTCATTGCTACTTTGCAATCGAGCACTCCGAGTACTTCATTTCGGTGTGAGAAAGTGAGATTTATCGCGAGGGACTCGGGTTTGGGGAGATTGAGGATTAGTGTGTACGGGTGGGACTTCACCACGGGTTCGATCGGGTTACCTCTCCATGTTGTTTGCTCGACTTCAGCGCGCTCGCGAGATTCTTCGATCCGGCGCAACAGTCGCTCGCCGAATCGCAACAGAGGTGGAGCCTCGAAGCCGGTGTCAATATTGCCGGGGGACATGAAGCTCCTGCGGGAGTTGCAAGATTTTATTTCTTCCGCTGATCTTCCACCTCACCAGGTTCCGTCGACTCGGGAGCTGGCTAGACGTGGCCGACAGGACCTTGCGAATGCTGTACGTCGGAGAGGCGAGAAAGCTGTTTCGCAGCTTCTCTCGAACCCTAATTTCTTATCAAGTAGCGGGACAACGAAGCAGTCCAAGTCAATGCCAGGTACATCTTCGTTGCATGAATGAAGTTCACCGGAGTAACTTTTATTTCAGTCTGTCCTGAGTTGTGCATCGTGCTCATATATTTTATAACATTCTCTCCGCACAAGCTCTCAATCGTAATTCGTAAATTTGTGCATGAATGAATGTCTTGGGAATAGAGAAAAGGAAACACTCTTAGCTATGCAAGCATTCATTCTGCTCTGAAGTTAAATTTTCTACCATCTCATTGAGGCACTATTTGAAATTCCTAATGCCTGGTGAGCGGTCTGCATGTTAACATAATGAAAATGTTGACCTAAAGGTAAACCGGCCTATGACAGGCAAATTGCCCAATGCAGAAACCTAGGAATTGACCTATTACATCAACCCATGAAAGAGTTTTTGCAATATATGAGATTTGAGCTAAATAGGTTGAGGTAGCGGCCACAATCAATGCCTTGGCTGATGGTGAATGAGTTATTAGTTACTACCATAGGAACTTCCACCTTTGTAGTGTAAACTCATCTCAAGAAGTAACTTTTATATTCATGTCATGGCTGTGTTACAAAATATTGTGACTGCATTGGGTGTGGTAAGATGACTATTATGGGTACACTTTTTGGTGGTTTTGGGTAGACTAGAGATTCTTTTGGGCCAATTGGACCAATTTGGGCAGTGTACTTCAAAAACTCATGGCAAATACATACTTTGTCAAAAAAACAAAATTCCAGTTGCTCTCTCCAGTTCTCACATTTGTCTTTATATGGAAAAAAATTAAAAATATTTGAAGAATGTCAACAAGGCAAACCATTCTTTCTGCCTGTCATAGGCTGGTTTATCTTAGTTTCTTTTTTCTGGAGACCGAGGGAAACTCTATTTAGTACAGAGGCAATTTCGTTTTTGAAAGTATATACCGGAACAAGGACGACCTAGGAACACGAAGTATATTGGTGCACTCCATATTTGTTAGAATGATTTTCTTGTTTGACGGAAGATGAAGTGATTTATTTTGGGAATTCTGGTGACAATTGATGACTACATGACAAACATGCTTGTCGTCACACGGTGTGGCAGCTACATCAAGGCTGGAAGTGGATGAGACATTAAATGGGGCCTTGAAGCCGGAAGTAGTTCCAAGCCCAAGTATCCGACCTCAGGTTTCAACAGATGCTCCTGAGACAACTGATCTGGTGCCTCAAAGTATTTCAGGAGTCTTGATTCCTCACTATGAAGCAGCTGTTGAAAGAGGGCCCTCCAATTTTTCATACCAGAACGATTCTGCAACAGATGATCCTATTGAGGTCACTAAATTTGGTTCCAGCAGTGTGAACCACGGTGGGAGAAAGAGGAAGCAAGGCTTGCCGAGAACATTAGACGTGGCGAAACTTTCTGCGGTGAGTGAAAGGAACGGTTTGTGATTTTTATTCTTGTTGTGCCATGTCTTGAAAATTCGTTACATTTCGATATTGAAACGGAGTTGACATTGTAGTTCATTTGCTAACCTTTACATTTTTGCATGCTCTCTCTGATCTTTTTATATCTCCCAGGCGACAGCAGATAGTGATGATGAAGATGACTCTGAAGTGGACACCTATGAAGACTTTAGCGATGATGTGGGTAATAATTGGGCACGGCTCCAAACAATTAAGAGTACTGACGAGCCTCAAGAGAGCGAAGCTTGGCAAAATGCTGCTATTTTGAGGTCTAAGCTAATAGCATTCTTCGATAATCGTGTTGGGAAAAGTATGGGTCAAACTCGAACTGATCCCGAAGCAGTATTTGACATCATGGCTAAACCACGGGAGTCTGAAAGGTTCTTGCGACATGGAGAAGGAGATAAGGACTTGCTACCTTCCGTCGGGTATTAAAAAGACTTCAAC
The DNA here is from genome assembly GCA_947034885.2 of Thuidium tamariscinum. Classification (NCBI taxonomy): domain Eukaryota; kingdom Viridiplantae; phylum Streptophyta; class Bryopsida; order Hypnales; family Thuidiaceae; genus Thuidium; species Thuidium tamariscinum. The sequence goes on along the minus strand of OX344749.2, from coordinate 35,740,686 downwards.
ACTCTAGCCAACGTTCAACCTGCGGAGGCATATTTGTGATTCAACTTGTCGTTGAATGCATATCGTCTCGACATTTGTTTTTAATCATATCTATGCGCAACTCATATCTTACTCCTGTATAGCAGTTTCTGTCATTTTATCATCACCTAGTCATTTTAAGAAAAGTTTGGTTTGCAGGGCAGATCCAGCAGCAGACATTGCTCGATTGTCAGCTCTGCTTCATGCGAAGGAGATGGAGAACCTCAGAGTATCTCGTGAGCTAGAAGAGACCAAAGCAATGCTTGCTCTTGTCCGTGCCAAACAGTCTGCTGAGCTTGCTCAGGCTAAACAAGTGTCTGTTGAGCAAGACCTACGGCTGAATGCTGCGGAACAAGCTCTGCAATCGCTGAAATTGGTACGATTCATATTTGGCCAAGCGCTTTTTCTTCACTAGTGTTACCTTAGAGCCGTTATATCCGAATCAAGTAGACTGAGTTGTAGAATAGTGGAGTAAATCTTGGCGTCTATTGTTATGTTTCCCAAGAAATTACAATATGGTTCTTATTTTTTTTAGAAATTTGCCTGATTTGGTGAAATTTCTTTGTTCCTCGTATCGGGTCTTCGCTTGTTGCTTAGTCATCCCTTTTCTTTAATGTGAGGAAACGTACCTCTGCTTTACTGGTGGACCTTGCGAAGGTCTTCATGTATATACGGGTATGCAAGCAGCACCTCCATTTATGAACCCCAGACTTTGAAAAGACTTGTGAGGATATCTATTTTACTAAAAGGTTTGAAAATAATGGATTAGAGTCACATTCTCATTCATCTACATCCTTCTCCTATATTCCTATTATTTTGTTCAATCTGCCTCTTATGCCATGTTTCTCTTGATATCAGACACAGGTTGATTGGTGGGGCAAGGGAAATCGAGTTGAGCTTGCGGGCAGTTTCAATGGCTGGCAACACCATGTTTACTTGTTGCCTGACTTGTCTACCCAGGCATCAAAAATGCCTGGCACAAGGGGGCCTGTGTTCTGGAGAACAGAACTTTGGCTGTATCCAGGGGTATATGAGATCAAGTTCATCGTTGATGGGAAGTGGTTGCTGGATGATCGCCGAGAAGTCATTCAGGGTCATATGGGTGAAAATAATCTTCTCTATGTGGATCCGTAATTTTTTCCTCAGGTTTTAGTTACAGGATGGAGCATCTCCACTCTCAGTGGCTCCATCGAGGTAGCGGTACATGACTCTTTCGCTTTTGTATCCAAATTTGTCGCTCTTGGATATTAGCTCGAGCAAACTCAAGTTACAGTTTTGTAAGAAGACATTAGCCCACGGTAGGAGGACGAGAAGCCGTGATTGGTCTAAAAGTAGAGATTTTCTGAAGTTCGTTAATTTTTCTCATATGTATCATAGGACTAATCAGAAATTACACTGAATTAACAAGAAAATAAATGCACTTTCTAATTTCTTGCTTTGCCTTGTCATATGATATGATTGGGAATTAGTGATTCCTTGAATGTGAGTGTTAAGTGTTAACCCCTCATTGCCGAAAGTCCAACTGTGCCTAAAAGTTGTTTGCTTTTCAAGCTTTATAAGTCTATATGCCACTAAGCTATGAAAATCTTAACCATAGAATCTTGAAGTGTGCATGTTATGCATGACATGAATCAAATTTGAAGTCATTTGACCGCATAGATTGAAAGATTATAATGTTTTAGTGTCGAAAAAAGATGCTGAAATTTTTTTGAAAACACATTTGGAGGTCAAATTTGATTTCTAAACCTACTCAAATGTAAAAACTTTAAGCTAGAAAGTGCTTCAAAACCAACATGCTAACACATTGGTGGAAAAAAATGACTTCAAAATGTCAAAAAAAGTAGCAAAAAAGGGTGAAAAAAACTCACCCATGATTGCACCTCCTACTGAATGCTTCTTAGTCACTCATAACTTCTTGAATTGATATGAAATTTCAGCCATACAAACTAAACTAGAATGCACAACTTTTCAAAAAAAATGAGTACTATATGAGGAAGAAATAAGCCACTAAAGTTAATTGTAATCCAAAAATGTCTAGTTTTTGAACTTTGAATTTCTCCCAAACATTCAAAACAACTTGGATTTCCATGAAAATTTGACCACAATAACTATACTTTTAGAGGAATATAATCCAACAAATTTTATTGAAAACAAACATTGGATGAAGGAGGTACAAGCCCTTGAAGTTGCAACCATCAACTACAATATGGTGAACTAATATTGAACTTGTGAACTTTGATTGGCTTCCAAAGCATTTATACATCTTAGATTGATTTGAAAATTTTACCACACAAACTAGACTAGTATGCACAACTTTTCCAACAAGTTTTATTAGATTCGGACATTGGATACAAAAGTTACAGCACTTTGAATCAAACTATCCAATTGGGATGTCACTTTTTGTCCCCTTCGGCAATGAGGGGTCAAGGTAACCGCACCTAAAACTAACCAAATAAGCAATTCAAGAAAGTTCCTTTATTGTTTTGAAAAAGTTATTGTGGGGTCTTTTGGATAGTTAAAATGGAACTCTTTTAGAAAGTATTTTTAGAACATTACATGAATGAACAATGAATTTTCAAAGTGTTGAAATTAGTTGTTCCTAAAACTAATTGTAAACTCTCTAGGGGTCAATTTTAGGTTTAATTACCTTATTTAGAAATATGAATTTGAATGTGTATTGTCAAGCTTTCTCATCTTGTTGATAATGGATTGTGGCAAGTTTTTTTATAAAATAGGGGAGTGGGATCTATATACAACACCATGTGAACAAGTTGTTCCTTCATTGGATTTGTATAGTAAGTTTACAAGTTCAATTTGCTTTGAAAAGTGTTCAATCATCACAATGATGTATTTTTTGTAGCATGGTGTCAATGAAAATGGTCCCCTATAGTCTAAGATTCATCTTTAGCCTAATTCCATATGTAGCAATGATTGAAATTGAATCATTAGGGCATTTAATGTATGTTCTCAAATAAGTAGCAATACCAATAACCATCATTGTATCCATTATTTGACATTAGAGTTCTCTTCAAGTGTCTCCAAGGAACCATGACCATGCTTAATCGTGGTTGGTGTGCTCTAATTTATTAAAATTTTGGTGTAAGAATCAAGGCAAATTTACTTGAGTGTTGTTTAGAGTGCCCTAGAGAGTTCTACTTTGAAAATTCACCTTATCCAAAAAAAAAAAATTTAATTTTTTGAATTCATTATTTTCAATTGCTAATACTACAAAAATAAGTTTCCTAGGAAAAGATGCCTCCAACTCTATTGAATTATTTATTTTGATAGTTATAGGTGCTACTATCTTATACATTGTTCATGTAGCTACCAATTGTTACACTTTCATTTTTATGCCTCACTAGTCTCCACCAATAGTGAATGTGCAACAAGCTATGAGTCTTGTGCACTCCAAAGTGCTTCAAGTCCTTGAGTATATGTATATGTATTACTAGCTTCACTCTTTCATGAGATTTTAGTATTGCTAGTCCATCTTCATACTGTTTAAAAATACTAGAAACAAATTAATCTATTCTTATATAAATTTCTTGCCTTCTTGCAAAATCTAAAACCTTTCCTTGGTAGACACAATGGTCACCCAACTTCACCATGCTATAAACAATTTATCACCTCTACATGGTCAAAAATATCCTTGGTGCCTCTTGACTCTTCACCACTTCTTCATCCATCATGTCTACAACTGTTTTCTTGACGATGTCTCCAATCATTGCCATTATATTTAAATATTGGTGAAATTAATGCCCTCCAATAATGAATATTTTCCTTCCTCCATGTTCTATTTAGCTCTTGCAAAAGTTCACTAGGCTATCAATTGGATTGTGGATCAAGCTATTAGCATCCATATTCACCAAATTAAACCCACACAATGCACAACTTTGAAGTTGTATTCTATGAGCATCAAAGCTCATTGTGCAAGCTTTTTTGTAAGTTTGTTAGACTCCATCAACTACTTTAACGATTGGTGATCCTTGACCAATAAAAACTCATTTCTATATAAATAGCATTAGAGATGCACAATTGTCCCAAATGTGGCCAAATACTCACCCTTGCATGAGCTATATTGTGCATCTATGTTGTTGTTGAATCATTTGATGTATACAATAACATACTTCGTATTGTTGTCATCCATTGACTTAGCATTGTGCCAATTTCTAATGCAGCTAATACATACTACCATAAATAGACCTCCAACCCTCCATAATATTGATGTTAATGATAGATATTCCTTGAATTGCAAAAAAAAATCTTTTTGATAAATTTCCTACATCCAAATCGATCATTTTTTGTCAACATGGTTAAGGGCTTAGCAATGGCACCCAACATCTTCACATTTTTTAATAATTATAGTTACACAACCCCAAGAATGCCCATAGTCTTTTTATTCCTTTGGTCTTTAAATAGTTATCATTGACTACACTTTGCTAAGTAGCCACTATAGCAAATTATTTGGGATATATAATGTGGCCTAAGTACTCCATGCACTCACAATAAAACTTGGACATACTCAAGTGCAATTTCAAACCATGAAGACTCAATTTAACAAACACTTCTATCAAATGTGTTTGATGTTGATTCTAATTCTTACTAAAGATAATGCAATCAATGTAGCATTTCACAAAATTCAAGGCAAAAAGTGTATAGTAAAGAGATTTAATAAAATTCAATAGGTCTATTCTTCAATCTAAATGGAAGGAACCTCAACCAATAGAATCAATTCTTTTGGTCCTCATTAATACCTAAGAAGGTAGTCTTTCCTTGTCATCTTTTCTTGATATTAACCCCTAAAGGACCAAGGCCTTTTTTTGCCAAAAGTTGAACACTCAAAACTACCATTTCTATTGCAAAGAGTACAAATTTTGAAAATTGTTTTTTTGCACGTCTTACTAGAAGATCTTACACCTAACTTGTATGAGAATGTAAATAATGAATTTGAAATATTTTAGTTCCAGAAATTGCAGGACAATTGCATTTAAAGTGAAAAAAATAATTTTGTTTGGACAATGCAGAACTTGATTATTTGACTTTGAACCTTCTTAATTTAAATTTTTTGCACAATAAAGTTTTTAGATTTAAATCTTTATGGTGAGAAATTGGACAAGGTTGATATTATGTAAGCATGTGGGTGAATTTTTGAGCTTGTGACCATATGATTTTCTTTAAAATTCCATCTTAACCTCTAAAGTTTTTTCATTATGTTTTCACCAAAACTGCTCCAAAATTGTCATTTCTAGGACAACTACCAAATTTTACAAAAGAAACATTTTTGGAATAATATAACCATAGGATCTTTTAGTGCACTGGTTCAAGAAAATGCAGAAAAAATTTCAGAAAGTTTCGCTGTGTAGATTGCAAGATATTAGTATTTGAAGTTGCAAAAGTCTTTTTTTTACCATTGCGAAAATTCGGGTAGCTGCAATTTAGAAGGCCACATTTGTATGAATTTTTTTCAAAATGGTTGTTAGTGTTTGGATTCATTCTTCAATTCAAGTTGGCTATATGCTTGAAAATTTTCAAATCATTTGGAATTGTACAACATGTACAAAAAAAATAGTAAGTAGAAAGAAGTAGAAAATGATTTAAATACTAAAATATTAATCATTTATTTGTTGAACTGAAAAATGACAATCCCAATGGTTCAAATTTTGTAATAAACAATCTACACCTAGTGTTCAAATTTTTTCAAAAATATTGATATTGAGTAAAATAAAGGCCTTCAAAGTTTTTTTAGAGTAAAGAATCTATAACTACCTGGAAACTAAAATTCTTCGTAACTTTTGACTCCTTAATCCAAATGGAATGATTCAAAGCTTTCCACGGATATATAAATCTATTAAATCAATTAAGAAAATTTATTTTCCAATAAAGTGATTTTTTCTGATCTGCCCGAGCTGCCCAAGTTGAGAAACAAACAACATATCTTGCGATAACTTTTCAACCATGAAATCAAAAGTCATGAAATTTTTTGGGCTTTGAAGATACTCCCCATCTACACCTTCTATTAAAGTTTGGTTCTAAAATATGAAAGTCTCTAGTCATACGTACCTACCTAAAATTGCTATGTTGCAAAAAAAAGTACTTTGGTCCCTTAGGGGTTAAATTTTTTTGTTAGAGTTCACTAATTTTAGTAAAGTTTAGTATCTATTATCATAAAACTATTATTATAGTCTCTTGAACAATTAAACTTATTGTGCCATTTATTGCATTTTGCAAGATTTTAAGAAAAATAAAATTATTCACTAATTAAGATTCTTTTGAAATCAAATGAGATTGTTCCATTTAAATTTAGATTTTCATGATCACTTTCCTTCTTTGTTTTTCTTGGTGCTGAGAAGAGCCCTTCTAGCTACAATCCCCTTCTAAGATATTAATATTATTTATATTTATTTTTTTATTATTTATTTTTTGGTTGCAATTAGGGGGATTCTTCTTAATGCCGAGAAGTACAACAAAGGGGAGTGATCTTGAAAATCTAGCAAACTCAAATAAGTATCATATCAAGATGACAAATGCTCAATTCTCCTCTCACTGTCAAGAAGTACCAAACAATAAGAATGGACTAGAGGAGTGATCAACCAAAGAACCATTAGATGAAGAAGGAAGAGTTTGATCCTTTAATGGATCCTACAAGAGGACAATGATCAACTGATCAACAATTTTGTATAACTAAATTCATTCTTTAGAAAATTAATCTCTATTGATCCTATGAGCAATTATAATGCTATAAGACAATGGTCAATGACAATAAAATTTGATATAATAAAGATAAAAACTTTTGTAAAAAATACTTTTAATTTTTTAGAAAATTGATTCCTTAGGTCTATACAAACATAAGTAGCTTTGAATTATTCCATTTGGATTAATAAGTCAAAAGGTATGAGAAATTTTAGTTTGTGGATAAATATGGAGTCTTTGAAAACCATCTTCTAGTGTACAAGCATGCGGCAAACTCTCAAAGCTTGGTGCTACTAATAGGAGAGATGGACTAAAAATAGCCACTTTGGCATATGATCTTTCAATAAAAATAGTGCCACAAAGAAATATCACAAGTACAACTACATATTGTAGATTCAAACATACAAGTTTGATTTCTAAGGTCTTTTGGGGGGCAATTCAAGCCATAGGAAACCTACATTAGATTACCATTGTAAACATTGCTTCTTTTGTACTACAATTAATGAAAAATACAACACCAATAATTCTCTAAACAATTGAAGGAGAATATTCTATATGCACAAAGTAATAGTGCCCCCTACATGAAGCTTGTATTTTGATTATCAACCCTCATATTTCCATTGTACCTCCTATAGAATAGTAACTTCAAGTACAACTTATAAGAATCCAAAGCTTATTCTTCTCATTGTCATAACCATTTGCACTAATTGCAACTATATCTTTTCACATTTTGCATACTATCATGCACACCCCATTGTAAGGCAGATACACCCAAAAGCACAACTGACCCTTAAAGCACCATCTACAATCGGTACATTTCCAAAATCAATCATGTACACAAACTTTGACCCTTAATAGCTTCTGCATATTGCATCCAAATGCTATCTTCTTGGTGCGTTAGAATGTGCTTTCAATCACTCACCAACAAGACTATGAAAATCTGAACACAGTACCAAATTGTGGCGCTTTTGGGTGTACCCACCTTACACTGCTTTCTTCTCTATTTTCTCCCAATTTCAGCAGAGGATCATGCTTCAGAAGATAGCAAAGCGCATGATCATCCGCTCAGTACGGATACACTCTCCAATAGCGCTCAGCAAACTTCACAACCCCACCATGATCGTAAGATTCTCACAATAGACTAACATCAAAACTCATAAGCAATTCTAAGTCATCTACGAAAAACTTCAACCCTTATTACTTTCACATGCATGATTAAATTAAGAATGGGTAGTGGTAGGGTATAAGAAAATTGGCTAGACTCGTAAGGAACTTTACTCCGACTTAAATATTGTGGCTGTCCCTTTTGAGTGGATACAACCTGCACCACCCCAACTCCAAATCCATCATCTTAAACATGCAATAGCATAGCATGAACCACGACAAGAACAGAGATAAGTGCGTTTTTATCATTGAATAATTGCTCACCCTTTCCAGATCTGACATCTTATAATCCACCAATACATCTACTTTTACTCTCTTCCACCTCTCTGCAGAATAATGCAGAATCAAATAAGCATAGAAAATTAACACATTGTCAACCAAGTAAACCCCACACCAAATCACTTGCAAGGTCTTCCCTGTACTGTACTACATCCTCTAAGTCTGCATCCAAGTTGGTGGATTCAATATCCCAACTCCCACCAAGACCACAAAACTAGTTGTCCCGCATACTCAACAGATGCGCCACTTTCTAAATTCCTAAGTAGGAGAGGGTTATATACGGCATAAACTAGCTCCTTTTAAGATCCTCTAATTGATAAAAAGCAACTGAACGCCCACAATCGCAAGAATGCCAACCAGATTTTTCCAATAACCTTCTCAAGCCTCAACGCTTTGTGTCCACAATCGCATGAATGCCAAGCAGTCATATCAAATAACCATATCCTGGTTCTGGGCTGGTTATCTAGTCCAATGTCTGCATTTGTACAGCCAGCGAAGAATCAGGAGGAAAGAGAAGACAGCAACAAAAGCCATGGCTTAGAAGGGAGGGCAATTAAAGGAGGACGGGGACAGGACAAGATTGTACAGTACAGCCCATAGCTACCATTTTTTCAAGCTAAAAGTTTGAAGTTTGCCTGCTCGGTGGCTGTACATCCAAGGACCGCGGATACCCGCCTGTCCCATTCACAAGCCCCATCGACCTAGAGCCGCTCTTGGGGTTTTGCAACAGCTTGCATAGCACCGCGCTCATCTCCAGCAAGGAGATGGGCTTCAACACGACGTCGTCCATACCAATCTGCATACACTTCTCTTTCGTTCCTTTGTCGGTGTTGGCTGTCAAAGCCACCACCAGAGGCTCCCCGGGTCTGAAGTTCTGTCTGATGAGTTTCGCCACCTCGTAGCCGTCCATCTCCGGCATGCACAGATCCAGCAGCAGCACTCGGAAATTGCTGCCTGGCTGGGACAGCGCATTCAGACACTGCTGCCCAGACTCGACCACCGTGGTGTCGCACCCTAGCCTGTCTAACAACCTGCGCGTCACGATGCGGTTGACACTGTTGTCGTCGGTCACGAGCACCTTGAGGCCTCTCAAATCCTCCTTGTTCAGAAGATCCTCCCGGGAAGGTCGGTCTCTATCCTTGGCGGAACTGGACTGCTCTTGTAACCGTAATATGAACGTCACGACGGATCCCCTGTTTGGGCCCTCGCTTTCGATCCAGATGTGACCGTTCATCAGCTGCAGAAACGTTGCCAGAAAATGTCAATGAAATGAAACAGTGCTAGCCAACATGAGCTGTAGGGAGAAATACAAGGGAGAGAGAGGATTCTAAAAGCATTCAGGATCTGACCCTGTCTCCTATTGACTGACCCGTCACCCACAGGAACTCATCTCTTTCCAGTCAACACTTTCTTGAACTTCAATAAGCGATTTGGGTGTAAGCATATCTTTGTTAAATTGGTCGATAGCCACTCATCTTGGAATGGAAATAAAGTTGTGTACTGTCCTCTCAATAATGGTCTATAACCTCCCACTTTGAAATTGCACAAGAAATTCATACATTGTGATTAAAATTTGGTGTCAACAAATTTGACTTTTGAACACAAAGTTATCTCTCCACAGCGCGTTACTCATCTCCCAATGAGAGCACACTACTACATAATGCTTAAAATGCTCATCGGGACGGGAAAAGTACCCTCCACCTTAGTAAAAATCATGCGCAAAACTCTTGATTGTGGTAGGGTAGAAACTGGGAGGCAGGGTTGCAAAGTTTAGACCAAGAGGAAAAGGCAAAGGGGACCCACCTGAACAAACTTCTTACAGATAGCTAAACCCAGTCCAGTGCCGCCATATTGCCGTGTGGTAGTACCGTCAGCTTGCACAAACTTGTTAAACAGGCGAGGAATATCCTCCTCCTTCACTCCCATCCCTGTGTCCTTCACAACAAAACGGATGTACTGAAATCCATCGCAGGGTATAGGTCGCCAGCTAGGATTCCTGGGGTCTCTCTGAATGCTGGAATCATACTTCTCTAAGCTCACAGAGACAGACACAAAGCCCTGCGAAGTGAACTTCACCGCATTCCCAATTATATTCAACGTAATTTGAAGGAGCCGCTTCTCATCTCCAATCACATTCACCGGAACATCCATGTTGATGTCGAAGAAAAACTCCAGGCCTTTCCCTTTGGCCATGGGCTTTGCTAGATTCTCAGCCTCTCTCAACACAGTGGGAAGCTCAAAGGGACGTGTATCTAAGGTTAAGCTGCCATCTTCAAGACGTGAGAAGTCCAGGACGTCGTTGATTAAAGTGGACAGCAGGCTGCTGCTCTTCACAACTGTGTCAATCATACTCCTCTGGTCTTGTGATAAATGCTTTCCTTCTTGGAGTAATGACGACAAGGCTATAATGGCGTGCATTGGAGTTCGCATCTCATGGTTCATCACTGCTAGGAAGTCGTTCCGGGCTCGAATGGCGGTTTCTGCTTCCTGCCTGGCTAGTTGTAGCGACTTGTTTTGTTCCACCAGCGCTTGCCGTGTGCGCTGGGAATCCTCTAACACTGCTGCATGGGACAACGCTACTGCAACCTGCAGGAATCAATCCAACTAAACTCAATACTTTACGACCTGTTTTGTCAAATATCAAGCCACAAAAAAAACTCAATAATGAGCAAGCATGTAGATCGTTTCCTCCAGTATCATGGTGGTTCAGCCAAATATGTCCTAAAATGACATCACTAATGTAACCTCACCCGACAGTGAAACTACAAGAGCTCAGAGTAGTTCCTCCTAGACTGATCGAATGTTCTTATTGATGCCTCTTAGCAATTGCAAGGGACTCCAATGCGTCAAGACAGATCTAATTTGGATATTGTATAGAAACCTAATAAAGGTTTTATTAGTAGATAAACTAAATCAACACAAAGTTCAGATGTTAAGGAGGTGCAGAGTCTCAAAGTAACATGCATTCATTAAGTCAGATTTTAGGGTGGCATAGTTACGTCCATACCACAGGAAGATACCTCTATCTTAATAGAAGATTCCTCTATCTTAGTAGAAGATTCGTCCTCAAGGTATCCTAGAAAACCTAGCCACATTACAATTGGGAAGCTTTAAATAAGAAATCGCTTGTAAAGGCATTATAATTGCATTATAATAGCATTATAAAATACATTAAAAATCGCTGAAAACGGTGTTACAATTGGCAACTCTTAGGACAGAAATTGCCTTAGATGGCATTAAAATTGGTAGGATTTAGGACGGCAAGATTCTCCGGAGGTCCACTGGTACTCAAGGTGAAACTGAAGCGACAGGGCTGCAAAGTGAGCACTTGGTACCTGATCCGCCACCACTTCCACTACTTCAATCTCATCCGCAGTCCACACTCGATTGGTTTCACCAGGCAACACCAAGACCAAGATTGCATAAGAAGCACTGACCACTTCAGGAGTGCCTCCTTTAAAATTGGACACGTAAAGCAAAGGCAGACGAACTGCTACCATGGCACCTGCCAGTAAACGATGGTTGCTCGCCTTTCCCAGAGCGCAAACGGGGGGAATCACTACTGCTTCGCTGGTTTGAATTATGGTCTGCACTATTTTGTCAGTTGCGGGAACTGTGACTGGCACCTGCAAAACCACGTATCACAAACCTCCCTTAGCCATGCACCACCTGCCGTATCTAAATTTGGTAATTGGAGAGAATAAAACATCAGGATTGCCAGCAAAGTTCTAGTTTGTTTTGGGCTGACTTCATTGTAAAGATTGGCATGCTACAACATTACAAAGTAGCAATCCAAAGATTGGCAGGATTGCGTTTAAAAAACTGACCACTGGTTTGAGGAACTCGATAAATATTACTCCATTGTTAACACTAGTGTTTGAAGGTGCAATTCATACAATGAGCTTTAAATGAGCAAGGCCAAGCTTGCAAATCTAAAGGTATGCTCCCACATTATTTCACTTGCCCCCACAAGGTCGTTCAACACAAAAAACTCTAGAAAAAACTCTTACAAAATGGTCAAAATCAAGAAACGGAGGCTTTTAGTGGAACAGAGATTCTGCCTGATTTGGAGCTTTTTAGTGGAACAGAGGGAGTATAATTAAGATATTTTAGGCGCAAGTAGATCAGATCTAGACTTTATACAGCCTCACACTTTCACAAGAACAACATGCCAGTCAAGATTTCAGTTTAGATCTTAATAAACTAGTGTGCACCGTAATAATAACACTAACCCGCACTAATTTTGGTAATCATCTCAAATAGTGTAATTGTCATGCAATGAAATATGGATGAATGGGTCTAATTAGTGTGAACATTTGGATTCCAGATAAAAGATGGATGTGTACGGATGAAAGCTGAATGACCGTCATCTGGGAACCCACTACTGAAAGGTGATATTTGAAGTAGTATCGAAATAGTGCTGCCCACATTATATTATACTGATTTTATCTAAATAATTGTGAACTTCCATACTAGTGCGCCTCGCGTGATTCCCAAATTAGAGCAAGTTAGTGTTATCACGAGGTGAATTAACTTGAGTAGCAAAACTTGAAGCCCATAATTGCATCCAAACACAGGGAAAATTGTGATTAGGGTGTGGGGAACTCGGAACAAAAAGAGACAACCAAATGCTGCGTGTGAGAGAGAACAACCTGGACATAGCGTCGCTCCAGCTCGTGAGTGAGTCTCACAGCATCACCCTCAGGAGTGGGTTCCCAGATGGTGCAGTTTGCCAGCTCCAAAGTCTTGGCCAACTCCACAAGCGTGGTGTTCAGAATGGTGTGCCGATCCAAGCTACTCCGAATCTCATTCGTCAGCATCCGAACATGCCGTCCTGCCTCTTCTTGGTTCTTCATAATTCCCATTTCTCTATCCAGCTCCGCAGTCTTGTGCTTTAAAAACAGCTCTCGCACCTAAAGAATAAATCAGAACAAAAAGTAACAATCACTACCATAACACAATACAATAGTAGACACTTTCGCCATTGTAGCACAAAAGGTATTAGGAGCACTATATATTGAAGAATTCTGAAATTCACTTTTAAAGCAACATTTTCATTGCCAAGCATGCAATCACCATCAAATGAGTCCACAAACTGACCAAAGAATTAAAAACAGGGAGACAAATAATTTGAAGAGTAAAAATTCTTTCCACTGTAGCACGAAAGGAATTAGGAGCACTAAAATATTGATGGATTAGTCCACCTTTCAGACAGTTAGTTCCATTGCAACCATGCAATTACTATCAAATGTGCCCACATGTAAACATGATGACTTAGGACTGATCAAGTGTTATGCTCAGCAGCAAAAAAAGCCCATTTTCGACATCCCTACCTTCCATCATCCCACCCGCCAAGGAAAAAAGAAGAAAAAACTGCAAGATAGCAGGATAACAAAGTAGCAAGATCTGACTCACCTTGACATGAAGCAGAGTGGGGATAACATGGACCAAAGTGATAGCAGTGGCGCACGAAACAAGCGCAGTTGCAATCTTGAGAATTGTCTGTATCAGCATGATAAGAAACGAATGTGGGCCGTAGGTCCATATTGCTATGAAGTGAGTGAGGCCGCAAAGCACGATGAAAGCCCCAAACTGGATGATAATCCACCGAAATGGAAACACGTGAGAGAAGCTGACAAAGTAGACAAGCTCCAGCGGAATTGAAAAGTACGCCAGGGCAATTAGAAAGTCACTGGCCAACTGGCACCGCGTCACCAGCTCCAGAAGGCCCCAATCCTCTTCACAATTGCAGCCTGGCAGACCTGGAGCAAAATGAACGAAAGCTTAGTTGCATGTGAGCCAGAAAAATTTCCCAAATTCCTGATCTGAACTCAAAACTTTAGGCAAATTGCGAATCTACACTCCGGAAAACGTTCTATTTCAAGCAAAATAACAAGCCATATAGTGTCAATTTTGTTACATTGACACGATTCAGAACGCCAAACTCGTGACATTCAACTGCACAAAGCTCCAAAAACTAGGAACGGAATAGATTTGGGTTTCCAGTCTGGAAAAGTGCCTATGTCGTGAATTTCCACCAGTGTAACAAACTTGACATTAAATAAATGAAAGGCTGAATAATCATGGAGAACGTAGGATGCTGGCTGCTTTCTCTAGAATCTCCCCGCACACTGACCTGGAGCATTGGTCCTCATCCCTGCCATTACGGCTCTGAAGACCAGCAGAAGGCACGTCAAGGAAAGAGCCCATCCCCAGACATGCTTGGCCATAGGTGATGCTCCCAAAACTTCTAGCACTGTACTGAATTCAGTGCAGAAATAGGACTATTGCACTTGCCCATGCAATACCTGCAACAATCTGAAACTGAACCTCTCAACAATCTGAGAACTCATGACATTCAAGAGATTGGTGCACGTTTGAAATTTGAAAAATATGAAAAACGTCTTGGAAGAATCCGTGACTACGCATTTCTAGGTTTTCAAGAGTACCTCAAGGGAGATTCTCTAATAGTGCTTCCAAAAATCACCTACAAGCATCTCCGAATGCCGCACGTTCGACTCCTAATGTGCAAATCCATCCCCTGCAAACAAATCATGTGTCTTGTATTTAATTGGAATCTTAGACAGACACAAGCAGAAATTCCGCATGATCTGTATTTTAATTACTGAAACTGAACTCACTGAACGCACCAACCAGTAGCGCCAATTAGCATATTCTGTGGCCTCACTTGCGAGGCTATGGGGAGCTAGGCTTTCAAATCAATAAGATGCAGCTACACTGATTTGTCCTTATAGTGCGAGTGACACTAATTTCCACTGTATTATACCAATGTCCACGAAAGTAGAATTTCGCGGTGCACCCCCACCCCAACTCCCAAACTAATAGGACATATCCGTGTAGTTGGTTGGAACAGGCGCAGGCGAACTCTATACTCCAAAATATTGATTAAGGCACACAGTCACTTAGATTGATTAAAATCAGGGAGCTAAGTTAGCTGGTAGAGATGAATGCAAATTACTTCGCAGGAATTACAACCAATTTACTAACCATCACAAATTGAACAGTACCAGCAATTAGTAACAAATCTCAAAACTTTCAGTTGGAGATTTCACTGGCAGAGATTCCTTGAACGAAAGCAAAAAGCGTCGGAAACTCTCTAGCCTCAGAAAAAATGCATCCAACCTAGCCTTTACAGTGGTGGTCCAAGAAACAGAATAAATTAAAAACCGAAGAAAAACGCACCAGGCAGGCACCACAGTCTCTCAACTGTCCCTGTCCCCACAAAGCTTCTCCAAACCCTTCAACACGGCATGCCCTCCATGAAGGTCTCCAACTACTTGCCTCGAATCTCTCTCTTCCCGTTCAGATGCCAAACGAAACGGCCAAAACCTCTCCAAACCATCCAGAGCTCCACATGACTTGCGTCCACACACACTGTTTCAAAGCTTGCAGCTGTGGCAAACTTTAGCCCTAGTAATAATACCATAAGCTACGGAACCTTTCCAACACTCATACCACCCGTTTCTCACGCAATCCAACCACGGGCAAGACCTAAACCACTCCTCGCCAAGCGCACTCTGTCTTGCCTTCCAAGCTTCCCTCTCAAACCAAATCCAGCCCCACAATACACTCGCTCGCAAACTCACTCAAATCCTTGAAACTCCAACGTGAGAGAGCTGATAAGACTACCAAGCCAGGAATTGAGCTCCCGTGACCCAGATTAGGTTTACGCTATGATGGACCAAATATCAGAATGAACCTTGTTTGCTTCCGAAAATTTCTACAGAACAGGGATCGGAAGAAGACGGACTGAAGTGGTAACGTAGTGACAGAGCGGAAGACTCGGCACTCAAGTAACTTCGTGTAACCAAGTGTCTGCTTCATACAAGCCCAGCAACAGAGCTCGAGCTTTAGTCCAGTCTAATAAAAACACTGCGAGAGCATCTCATAGAACCCATCTCGGCGGTGACTGACACCTCCCCCATTGTAAGTTAGTGGCTCCTGTAGCTGTAAGTTGAGCCCTCGCCTTGCAAAAAGACAAAAAAAAACAAAGTACGTTGCATACCAAAAGAGACACTCAAAGCTCCACCAAGGTGGGTGACGAGCAGAGAAGGAGATGGAGGAGAACGAAGAGTACTGAGAAGATTCCCTCTGTTACGTGACTTTCTGGTAGCCAGATTCTGTTGCAAATGAAATAGTAACTTATATATATAGAGTGAAACTAGGTTGGCCAACACTAATTTCTCCACATTTCACACTAAATGAATATTTCCTGTTGCTGAGCAAGAATACTTCTCCCTCTGTCCCACAAAAAGCTTCCTAATTAGGCTGATTTACAATCTTTGCAGGAAGAATTTGGGAACTTTTAGTGAGACAGAGGGAATATATAGTAGGCCTGGGATATAGGTTGGGATGAACTAACCCCCTTGTTCAGCCACCTGGGAAAAAGCTGAAATATTTTTATTTTTCATATACAATAAAATTTGCAAATTTCGAATTCATATTTGCAATCAAAGGTTCCAAATTTGCTATGGAAAGTGTACAAGGGAAATTAGTCAAGCACAAAATAGGGGGCTTCTTGTTTCAATTGCACCCTTCAAAATACTTGGAGTGGCCAAGTAAAGGGGTTAATTCACCCTAACCTTGAAATAGGTATTGCTGTAATTGGGACTCATGAACCTCCATGTGTACATACAGAAATATTTGTGGAAATATTTGTTGACTTTGACAACTTGTAAAGGAAATTTAATGTGGAGTAAGGCAATTTAATTGTTAAGGCATCCTAATTTCACTATTTAGTATACGCCGTATAAGGTGAAATTAGGTTGCCCCACACTAATTTCTCCACATTTTATATTACAAAAATTATTTACTTTTATTATACAAGAATGCTCTACTTTTGAAATCTAGATATTGTTGTGATTGGGACCTATGACCTTCCATGTGTACAAGTGGAAAGATTTGTAGAAAGATTTGTTGATTTTGAACGCTTGTATAGTAATTTCTTGGGGTAAGGCAACCTAATTTCACTATTTTGTTTGGGATGATGGCACAAGGTTTATTTTTCTTTCATTAATCCTTTGACTTCCAAATCCTCCTATGAATTTTTGAAGATTTTGAAGATTTTTGCTTATTTCTTCATACAAATAATTTATTTTCATTTGTTTCATCAAATTGGTCATGAAAAGGTCATCTTTTAAAGATTCAAGAATTGTTTTGAATTATTGAAGAAATACTTAGACAAACAAAATGTTGGTTTTAAGCATTTTGTTCATCAATATTTAGAATGAAAATAACAAAGCATTTAGGAAGCAAGAATTGGATACTAAAGGTTTCTATTGTCTATTGAATGAGCTTAGGAATGTGAGCCCATGAGCCTAAAAGACTATATATATGGCATAAGTGTCTTTATTAAAAAGCTTTCTATAATTATAGTATATCTATATTATAGCATGTATTATAGATGTTTATGTTATAAGCACCTTCAATAATTGTACTACATTTACTTATATGTATGCTCAAGGCTCACATGTATACATTTTCATTGTCACATACTAGCATCGTTGGTTGAATAACAAGTATTAGATATTAGTCATGACAAATTGTGGAGTGTATCAAAATATTGAACATAATGGCATCTTCTACAAACTTGATCAAGATCATCAAATTCTAAAGGTTTGCAACTCTCTAAGTGAATGGTGGATGAATTTAGGACTCTAAATTATCACTATTTTTTCCAGTTGTCTTCAATCACAAAAATAGTAGTAGAAGAAGATCATTGTGTGTTATGCCTTCAAATAATTTCAATGACAAAACATAACCTCAAAGTATGCATATTTGAATTATTTGAAAATTCTTGTCACATTGGTTTGTCTAAAAGAAAAAATTGATTTTATAATAATGATATTTGGAGAGATTTCATTACACATTACAATGACAATGACAATGAGCTCAAAAGAGGTAGTCATTGCCTCATAGAGGTAATCTTCAAAGCCAACAAATATGGTATTTAAGTTCTTTGAGAGATTTTTTCACCAATTGTGTAATCAAGATCTCATTGATCATTGGTGTTCAAACTCTTAACATTTGAATTGATATACACAATTGCCTAAACAATATGAAAAGTTTTTATTCTTATTGAAGCTCATTTCCAGCTTTAATTTTATCGCATAATTGGATGTCAAAAGGTGCTTGTAAGGTATGGTACTTTAGAATGATCAAAGGCAAAGTTTTAAAAATCTTCCATTTTATGCATACATACATTACAAATATGCTTCTTCCTACATATTTCATTATAAGATTTCAAGAAATGTTTTATGCAATTTCTTTGATGCATTATTTTCTCATGTTACTTGCATTTAAGATTTGAATCCAAAAATTATTGGATGGTGGTGGTTCTAAATAATGTATAGTGCCCTACAAGAAAGGTTGATGTCTCCCATTCAGACCCTTCTGTTTTTTTGTATAATTTAAAATGTAGTTCACATTTCTTGTTTTCTTCAATCAACATCTGTACCTAACACAATTCCCCTCAAGCATATCAAAATTTTGGTTTTCAAAAACCAAAACTCTATTTTTAGTGATTTTTTTAAAAAATTGCAATTTTACATGAAAATTTACAAAATCTCATTGGGGATGAATTTTTTGAATTTGATTGTAGGGATGTGTAGGAAACCTCCATATGTACATCTTTCCCTCAATGAGCATCTTCAAAAGAAATTCACAATTCCCTTTCCAAGAGGTTTGAATGGGTGTATGAATAGTGCCTAGATTTTTTTAAATCAATATTTCTTTATTGTTATTAGATTTTACTAAAGTGATTGTACCACCCGGGGAGGACACTTCTAGTATATTTGGGGGACCCACATGCGGCGGTGGGGTATTTTTAGGGGGCTATCAATTACTTGTAATCATTACTTGGCAACATTAAAAGAGCCCCTATTTTACCATAAAGCAGAAAAATCAGCCATATTATCATCCCTATTTTATTTTAAAACACTTTGCCTTTTTAATGTCCCCTATTTTATATGTAAATTTCTTATAAATTTTACCTAAGATTATTTAAATATACCCTATATTCCGCCGCACATAGGTTATTAAAAAACGGGAAGTGTCCTCCTCTAGTTGTACCATCATGCTTAAATATGCAAAATCAAATACTGTATAAAGGAAAATAGGAAAATATAACAACAATAAGGAGATATTAATTTTCAAAATCTGGGCACTATTCATATATCCATTCAAACTTCTAGAAAAGGGAATTGTGAATTTTTTTAAGATGCTCATTGAAGGAAAGATGTGCATATGGAGGTTTCCTAGACATCCCCACAATCAAATTCAAAAAATTCATGCCCAATGGTTTTTTGTGAATTTTCATGTAAAATCCCCAAAAAAAATTTAATTCACTAAAAATAGAGTTTTGGTTTTTGGAAACCAAAATTTTGATATGCTTGAGTGGAACTGTGTTAGGTACAAATGTTGATTGAAGAAAAAAAGAAATGTAAGCTACATTTTAAATTATACTAGAAAAAACGGAAGGGTCCAAATGGGGGCGTCAACCTTTCTTGTAATGCACTGTACATTTAGTTTCTACATATTACCAATTACAAAGATGCAATTGTAGGTGTCCACATTAAGTTTGTATAGGCCTTTAAAATTCTATTGACAATTTTGACCCCTACACACAAAAGTGCACCTTTAAAGAAGACAACCTCATTAAGTACACCACTAGACTAATATTAGTGTTATGATACAATGATAGTGGCTTACAACTCTAACTAGTAGCTACTCTAGCTCATTCTATTACTACAATTACACCATCTCTGATCAGTATAGCTTAGAATATTCACAAATAGAAAAGAGGTTTGGAAGCACTAAGCTATAGTCTTAGAGCATGGTGTCAATGGCTCATATGTACATTAGCTTATAGACACTAGCTTAGTATCCAAATAAGCCTTGGACACCCACCCTAACATCCTTCCTTCATAGAGAATCTTCTATTGTATCGGTCTCTACTTAGACAAATTTTGTACAAACATAGAAATCATTCTTTTTGGTCCTATGTGAATCATTTGCTTATGAACCCAAGAATACTCATTGGAAGTCAAACTATTGTGCAAGACCTCCCTTTTTACTAAATTTCAAAGATGAACATTTGCAATTTTGTCTTGCATCAAAAGATTCATCGTCATCCATTGTACACTTGGTGTTTCTATATGTCCTTTTACAAGTAACTTGTAAAGGTTTCTAACTATATTGTCACCAAAAACACTACAAAATTACCATTTCTAATATATATATTAGCTTTTAGTAAAAAACATTTTGGACGCGTATAACTATAGGATCTTGTAGTAAGCTAGTTTAAAAAGGCATGGAAAAAATCTATGAAATGTCCCCAAGATCGATTGCAAAATATTAGTGTTTGAATTGGCAAAAATCCTTTTCTTGACCATATAAGAAACTAGCTAGTTGCACTTCAAAAGGTCACATTTGTATGAAAAAATGACCCAAATGGTGGTTACCCTTTGGATTTATTATTCAAAGCAAATTGGCTACATGCTGGAAAATTTCAAATCATTTGGAATTGTAAAACATATAAGAAAAAATAGTAGAGAATGATTCAAAATACTAAATTATTAAGAATTTATTCATGAAATTGAAAAATGATGATCCCAACGGTTGTGATGTTGTAATAAACAGCCTACACCTAATTTTTTATTTTTTTTCAAAAATATTAAAAAATGAATAAAATAAAAAATTTCAAAGTTTAGTTTAGAGTAGAGATTTGATAATTATCTTCAAACTACAACTCCTCATAACTTTTATTTGGGCTTTCATCTCATTAATAAAAATAAAAGTGATTTTTAAAGAAATATTTTTAGCTACCTAAGTTGCCCTCTAAGCAATGAAAACTACTTATGATACAATAACTTTTCAACCAAAAGTTATCAAAATTATTGGGCCTTCAAGCTACTCCTTGGACACATGTTGTGTGAAAAATTTTAAGAAAAAAATAAAAACTTCATCCATTGATAGTGAGCTGCCAAAAATTGCTATGTTACTTCTTCACCCATTCTACTGGGCTGTGATGAACTAATTCCCTTGCTTATTCTAGAAGGAAAAACACTAGAATTCTTTATTTTCCATGCATGATAAAATTTGCAAATTTTGAGATTATATTTGTAATTAGAAGCTTCAAATGACATAGGAAAGGTGTAAGACATAAATTTGTTAAGCACAAAATAGGGCTGGGGTGAACTAGCCCCCTCGCTTGGCCACTTGGAAAAATGCTGGAATTTTTTATTTTTTGCAAATTCAGAATTCATATTTGCAATCAGAAGCCCCAAATGAGCTAAAAAGTGTATCCAAGGTAAATTAGATTAGCACAAAATAGGGGGCTTTGTACTTTGTTCCAAATAAGGGGTCTTCAATTTGCTTTTATGTGCACCTTTAGAATGACTTGGGGGGCGAGCAAGGGGCTTGATCCCCAGGGCAAGGAGAACTAACCCCCTCACTCGGCCACTCAGATAAAATGCTGTAATTTTTTATTTTTCACATAAATTCTTTATGCAAATTTTGAATTCATATTTGCAATCAAAGACCCCAAATGAGCTGTAGGGTGAAGAAAGTAGGGGTGATCACGGCCCAAACTAGAGGGCTTTTTGTTTTGATTGCAACTCTACTAAAACATAGTAAGGCCGAGCAAGGGGGCCAATCCACCCGGATCGATCCCCGATCCTCTACTGTAGAGGGACTGCTATTGCTAGTGTGCACGTGTGGACCTGCCTGTGTACCGGCTCCGGTAACGGTAAGTTACTCCTGGTAGATCTGGTGCTAGTGTGAGGATAGCAACTATCCAAAATTTCATTCCTTCCAATGGTATGAAATTCTCAAATCGAAATAAAGAAAAAAAGGTTTCGGAACCAAAAATTAGCTTTTCAAGGAAACTCATAAGAAGTTAAAATCTTAAATGTCAAAGGGTACATTTTGCGTCCAATAGATGACACAAATCTTTTTGTGTGGGACAAAAGTGTACATTTGAGGAGATTTGAAGGTTCCAGAAGTCCATTTTTAGATTGTTCCCATGACTGCTAGTCAATAGGACATGATATTACTATATTAGCATAAATGCTTAAGCCACATTGCATGCCTCTGAATTTCAAAAAGTAATGTAAATAAATTAACTCATTCTTTTATAATGTGCCATTTAAAAAAAAATATTGAATGTCCTATATGCAAGGTGATAAGGTATTGAAGTCTATGCATAGAATCTCAAATTTGAATTCTCTTGTGCAAATATTTTGTTATTTTTGTCATAAAATTTACTCTCACTTGTTCATTCCTAAATTATTGTGTGAAAAAGTCTACAAAAATGAAATTAAAATATAACCTGTAAAGGATTAAGAATCCCCTTGTCTATAAACAAAGCTATGATTCATTGTATTTGGACTAGTGATGAAAAAATTATAGACAATCTTGTTTTTTGAGCAATTATAGAAACTTCTTGAAAAAATAACGTATTAGATTTCATTTTGAATGCAATTTTCACAAATTTTCTAAAAAATTGTTTATCGAGGTTAAATTTTCTTCCAAGAAGAATCATACAATTATAATTTACATTTTTCAATTCCATCTTAGAGCTATTAATAATTTATTTTTTTATTCAACCTATTTTTATTTAACAATTTGTTAACCCCTAAGTGCTCAAGTGGCCATTTTGGGTTGTTGCCTTACTTTGGGTAGAATTTTTGGGCATAATTTTTTTTCTTCACTTTAATAAAAATAGATTGTCTTTCAACATTTTCATTCAAAACTAATTAAGATCAATACGGCCAAAAAAAAATTATAAGAAAAATAGCACGAAGTGTTTAGAATTGCATAGTGTTGAAAAACTTAATATTTGGAGAAAGAATTGATGCTCTCATTACTAGATCTTTTTCATTTTTTCACAAATCAACAAAAACCAAAGTTTTGACTAATCCAAATAAAACTTCAAGTGCTATCTCAGATGAAAATTGTATTTTTGGTAATTTTTTTGAAGTTACATCTTCAAAATTCATTTGAAGATAATCTAAAAACAACTTTATAACTCTACCTATATAGATACTTTCTATTTTTTGTACTTCACATAATCTTCTTTGATGCTAACTTCAAAAAAGTTATAGAACTTGTATTTTATCACATTTGTATTTTGTCCTAACCCCTTGGGCTTTTAGGAGGTAGAGATTGAAAACAAATTAATTTTTTTGGAATTTATTTCTTAGACTTTTAAATCAAATTTTCAGTATAATTCAACATAAAAAAACAAAGTCTATAGTACATAAATTTTCCACAAATAGTGGTCAAAGTCACTGAAATTGTAGGCCAATATTCAAAATTTTATTTTTCCAACTTTGAATGCTAATATCTTCTAATTTGTATGGTCAAACCTCATGAAAATTTTACCACATGATCTTAAACAAGTGAAGTATACGATTTTATTGTTACATCCTAAATTTTTTTTTTTGTATTTTTAGATAAGTGCAACAATTTTAATTTGCAATAGAAGAGGTTGCCCCTTTATTTTTGCAATGGGAATTCTCCACTTGTTCAAAAAAAAAAAAAAGGTCACCCTTATCCAAGGTTGCCCCTACCCGCAGTCGCACATCTTTGTTAGATCCGCATGCACCCTAAAATGTAACATGTGGATGCCACATGGCATCCAGATGGTATTATTTACCGCATGATAAATTTTTGAAAGTCAAAGGTAAATTTGACTTTTTTCGGATGTCACAGGGGGTCTACTAGACGTTGTATGACGTCTCAATGTCGCACTGTCTGACAGAACAACCATATTTAGGATCGACCATCCTTGTCTTTGCGACATCTATTTACATCCTCAAAACTATGAGGTTATAGAATAGACTTAAGGAAGCCCCTCTCATGTTGACACGCCTCTATGCATTTGCGGTGAGAAGGGCATTTACAAGAATGAAAAGGTACTTGAAAATGTTGAAATGTGACGGGGACTATTCTAGCAGTGAACATCTTGCCATACCTGGGACTTGAATGTGTCATTACACTACAATTTGACGTATAACCTCACTATATGGTTAATCGGGTGACTCTCTCAAATTTCCTAGCTTACATGTGCTTGTACTTTATTAGCACGATGTCTCATCCATTAGAAATTAAAGTGAGGAATATATGTGAACTGCAACACCTATATTATATTTTCTATTATTTATGAAAGGTAGACTCCAACAAAGACAAGTTCATTTATGTCCCAAGCTCAACATGGATGAAGTAATGAACTTTTTTAATTAAGAAGGCAAGGATGATAAAGCTAAAGGTGTAGTATTGTAGAATGGATGAATTACTCCAATATGCTATTTGTTTGAGTGTTTGTATATATCTAGTTAGCAACTAATACATACTATATATTTTGCACTTTCAATTTACTTTATATTTCTTGGATGTCTTATACGTGCAATCATATTTTCAGATAGTGTCTTTTATTTTGACCAATGTCAAAACATGGAATGGTAAATACTTCATTTGCATACAAGAGTATATCCTTAATTCTAACCCTAGAATGACTTTGAAAGGGATTTTTGTAGAGACCCATGTGGCACCAAGATTGCAATTTTAATGAATTTATAGCCCTGAAACAACTAAATTTTTTCATAACCTAAGGTCTTTCATATCATATATTACCTTTTTGTGATTGGTGCTATAGTTCCACACCCTCATATGGCATCTTGGTACCAAGATAAATTTGAGGTTGTTCTTTTCTCTTAGCAAATCTAAATATTTTTTTCTTCAAGAGATTGAATAATAGGAGTAGATTGATTTTCCTAATGAATAACCAATGATAGGAATGTGTCCTCTTTATTATGAACATATAGATTCCTTCAATGACAAATGGTTTCCAATGATAGTAGGCAAGGGGTTTAGACTTTAGAATCTAGACACCTGATGTCACATCATTCAAAATATTACACGTCATGTTTTGATACTAAATTAATTTCATTTATACGGATTAAACCCTTCAAATATTATAGATCTTGGTACTAAAATTAGTTCTAGAAATTCATAGTTCTATAAAATACATATGATAATGATTATTCTCATGAAAGTCATACAAGTCACAAAATATAGATAGTCAATCATATTCTAATCCATTCATTCATCCATTGTGGTAAGACAATGGCAACTTTTCCATGGTAATAGGTCCACATTTTCATGCTCAGTTATTTTAAATGTCTAGATTTTCCTTAAAACATTGGAAAACTTGCAACTTTTTTATAGCACATGTTTGGGCTCACAAAAGGTGTGCTCATAGCTCTTGAGCTCACACTTTTAGACTCACAAACTAGCGTTGTTGATCTCAAAGTTATAAAATTTGAAACCTCTCATTTAATAATATGTTGACTAACAAATGCCAATACTTTGAGGTTTGACAAAAGCCCAACTTTAATTCTATATTTGGATTTTAATCATGAATCCTACATTGATGTTTTTATTCCAAAAATTAAATCATGAAGAAATTTTTTAATGTTGAAAAACAACGAATCATATAAGAAATATGAATGTAAAAATCCTTCTATCTAATAATTGTAGTAAAATGCTCTAAAGTGATGTTTTGATTTTGCATATTTTTCTTTCAAAAAAAATTTAAAGATAGTTATTCCACTTACAACCTACTTTTCTTTGAAGTTCTTAAATTTTAGAGCACATTGAGGATATAGGGCAATGTACTACTTTTTTAATAGATGCCTCATTTTCTTTCAAATTTTGAAAATCTTTCATTAAATGATACCACAATCTATCTATATAAATGTTTTTTGCAAAATAATAAGCTAAAAATTAATAGAATACAATTTGAAAATTTGAAAATCTTATCATAGAATAATAAATAGTGCATTGCAACTTGAAATCTATTGCATTATACCATGCAAACACCTCTAATTCCAAATTATTTTTCCAAACTATTCTTTATAATATATCTTTATAAGCCTCAAATTAAAAAATAAAACAATATATTTAAGAATAAACTTTTTTTTTCAAGCCCTCACTTAGTCACTTCAATGTTTGAAGATTTTCTTAGCATGTTTGAAGAATTCTTGTATGTGACTAGATGCTTATATCATCTTAGCTTCTAAAACCTTCAATCAACTTGACAGCTTGACACCAATAGAGCACATTAAGCAATTAAACTAAAGAATGTCTCAACCAAACAATGCTATGTATACCAATTTTAGATATCATAATCTTCTATATACACAACTTTGTTGTCCTTCCTTCAAAATTAGTCTTTCAGCTAGAGAAAAGTAGTCCATTTATTCTTATTCAATAAATTACTTTCTAAAAAACAAGGCAAGGGAGAATACCATAGTAGTGCCTAAGTTCTACAATAAATATGCCCTTGATATTAGAAATTGCATAAAGCCTTGACATTGGAATT
The DNA here is from genome assembly GCA_947034885.2 of Thuidium tamariscinum. Lineage (NCBI taxonomy): Eukaryota > Viridiplantae > Streptophyta > Bryopsida > Hypnales > Thuidiaceae > Thuidium > Thuidium tamariscinum. The sequence goes on along the minus strand of OX344749.2, from coordinate 35,714,129 downwards.
GATATGAAGCCTTTGACATTGAATGAAATAAATGAATGCTTAGATTTTTTTAGCATAGAGTGCCTAACACTAGAATTCTATCAAGTAAAGAAAACATTGCATTGAAAGCAACACATTTCCACTATTCAAAAGATAGTTTATTCTACATTTCTACTACACAGTGGGGGTCATTCCAAAAAATAAAGTGCCCTAAAAGAGTGGTTATCATGGCATTGTATACTTTAATCCAATGAGCTTTGCTTGAATAAAAAATGCACATAAAATGTGATTTTTCAACAAAATTTGGTAGAAGGGTGCATCTACAAATGCAAACAATTCTTGATGATATCTTAATAATGATTTAAAGAATGAAACTTGGCCACACCACTTGTTGAATAACATAAAATATAAACTATTTTTTTCCATTTCAAGGAACCTACAAAAAAAACACCATCTAAAGGATACAAAACATCTTCAATCTTGTTATTAGGTTATTATCTAAAAAAGGGTGCCATTTGGTCTAAATGTATATTACATGTTGCATTTTGATCAATGTTGATTATGGGTGTATGCATACACTTTGAATAATATTTTGGTTAGATGAAGGTATATTATTTTCTTATTAATTTGTACAATATGGGAGTTCAGATAAAAGAGGCATGATATCTTTGGAAGAACATGCATCAATTACATCCCAATCCACATTTGAGTTTGCATTGATTTCTCCTGTTTAATTGCTAACCAATACCTGCTATGCACTTTTAACAAATAGAAAAACCACTTACAAATTCTTGCATGTAGAATTCAAGAAGGGAACAAATCATCTCTTGTACACTAAAACATGAAATCAACTAAAATTAGTCATAAGGAGATAATTGAAGGGCTTGATATACATAATGAAGAAAGGGGAATGATTCTCATTGATGTTTTCAATTTTCAAGAGTTTTTCTAGCCCCATGTAACATTTCTCTTCTATGGTTTAGGTTTAAGGACTATCAATTTGAGTCTAAAGAATGGAGAAGGTTGAGCTATTGCCACAAAACAAACCAAAAACATGCCGAACAAAAAGTCACAAAATCCTCGTGTGTATGTGTGTATGTGTGTATGTGGCAATAAGGGCCACTTCATGCTATGGCCGGATTGGTGGAAATCATGGTTTCTAAAATCTGATTGGTAGAAAACCACTTGGACAGCCAAGTGTGAAGTGGCCCTGAGGCCTCTAAATAATTTCACATACGAAAACTTGACATAAGGGATGTGTCCATCAGAGTTGTACACAAAATGAGGGGATCCCATGATGTCCTGTACAGTGCAGGGATGTGCAGTACATCAACACTGTGTGTGTCATTACATGGTGTTGGGGCTTGGGCACAATACTGACACATACAAGAGGCCTTCTATAAAAATAACCACAAATTAAACCATACACTCCGTGCAAGGAGATGAAATTCTCTAAAAAATACTCTACAGCAAGCTACATAGAAGGCAGCTCCTAAATCGATGTGTAGAAATTCCTAGTCTGCGGTTCCAAGGTGCCAACCGAATGACATAGTACCCTGCCCCTCGGTTTATGAGCTCCCGGCTTCACAATAACAGAATTGGGTCCACTCAGATTCTACTAGCAGTAAGAGCTCTAAATTACCTGAGTTTGCCTCAGATTGGTTTCTTTGTTTTCTACAGTCACAAAGTAGTTACTACCATAACATGCAATAGCACATAATAACGAGTCAATTGCACTAATCTCTCTCTCCTGTTGAGGTACCTGCCCTTACTAGCCCAGATGTTGCCCCAACAATGTAGGTCGCTCGTGTTCCTATCGACCCTTTGCATTGATATAAGTGGTTGCCAAGATCAAATAAAAAGGAAGACGCCAAAGGTCAGCGATAAAGTTGGGGAACAAAATCTGCACAACGCATAGCATACGTGAATAAAGTGGACACAAACAAAAACAAAAACTCATGACCTCATGAGATTCGATAAACAGGATCCGTGATAGTAAATCGCACCTAAAATTTGTAAAGAACTGACACAGGCAAACGAAACTGGAAAACATGGCACTTTGTCTTAAGTCTACCTTGGACTCTACGCGAGGAATGTTCAAAAAACGGTTCAGTAAGGAGTAAAGACAAATTGTGAAGAAAACAGTAGACATGCTCACCGATGCAACACGCTCGACGTAGTGAACTTCGGTTTTGAAGATGTTGCAATGGCATCAGACTCTGATCTGGGTCCTCGTTTCCTATCCGCCACGGGCACAGCCAGGCCAACCCTTGGCATCCCTCACACTTAGAACAGAAGAACAGGAATGATACAAGACCATCATACCTGAACCACTGAATCCTTCAAATACAGGAGTAGATGTTTGCACGTCCCCTATAGACTTAGCTACTACTCCAGTCTCGGATGGTGATGAAAATCCCAGGCAGGAAATCCCGAGCATGATATTGCAATTTCGTTTCTTTACAAAAATCTAAGAGTAAGAAAGAAAAAAATAAACTAAAACATGTCTTCATTTGCTCCACAGCTTATTCATCAGGCGTGAACACGCTGTATGGACTACAAGTATGTACAAGTATTGAGTAAAAGCTGCTAATTTGAAAATTCCGTACACGTGTGACAAACCTCATCATACCTCACCCATTTTACACCATATTTTTCTCTGCTTCACACCCACCATTCCAGCTCCTCTACACATCCAGCGGTGTTGTGCAGCCTCTGTTCGACAAAATATCCAAGGACATTAGAACCTGACCTGAAAATTCTCCTATCGAGACTTCACAACGATAATCTATGCTACGAGGCTACATACAACCACATGAGTCATCGGTGCCACTTCTACGATGAAATGAAACTTTAAGTTTGGACTTGACAAGGGTGTACCATACATTGGCAAAAGAATTTAAAGGTCTTCAGCCACCTTTTTCCACCGCATCCTAAGTGAAGTCGTAATTTGTCTCTTCGTAATGTACCTAGTCCTGTGTCGTCTCTGCGTGCTCCGGAATGGGACTAGCTGGAAGCTACATGCAAATTTTACCACCCGTTAGGTTCGAAGCCAGAGACTCAATCTCCAAGATAATAACAGAGTAATACGAGATAAGTTGACCAAAAATACGAAGGTACCATCGACGAAAACGGACAGAGAGGTGTGCAACAAGAAAAGGACGCTTACGAAGGCTGAGGACCTCCTTGCAGCCATTCGCAGTCTCGTTGTCAGTCTCCGGCCACTTCTCAAGTTCTGGTTGATTGAAAACCATGGAATGATCTGTTACAAAACCAAGTAAACATCGGTCACCTTGTTGGAAATCATGCAAAATTGATGATGCGGAAGATGAGAACAGATTTTTGAATTTTACACTTTCTGCATGTACCACACTCCCCACCCCACCCCAAGCAGCCAAAATGGAGCCAAAACACTCAGGACTGGACCATTAGTGATACTGGCAATCGGAGAACGACCAAACCTTTTTGCCATTTCTTTGCTGCACCCTTAATACCCCATTCTTCTCCAAGAGTCAGATGACAATGCTGTTTTATAGAATCCAGGAGTGTGAGGAGTTCATCAACGTTCGACATGAAAGTCTTGCCAGTGAAGCCCATCTCCTTAATCTTGCCAATAGTTTCTGGTCGAATTCCAAAGCCATCAAAAAAAGACTCCAAATCTGCGGCCTCAGTCACGTTCGGTGCCTGTTTTGCGCCATCAAGAACCTCAATCAGATATCACAAGAATATGCCGTCCTTCCGTTACAGCTAGGCAACGGCCATAACCGCATAAAAAAGATTCATTCTGTAGGTCTCAATTCAATTCTAGAAGTGCTATATAGAGTGTCGACAGATAAGGTGACCTATATACCACGAGACAGTTCCAGTCGCAACACTGTAACCGCAATTCTAGGTTCAGTAAAGAGACCTTCGAATTGGCAACAGGCACTACACTTTCACTGGAAACCGCTTGCAAGGAATATCGTAAAGGTGAAAACCCATATTTTCAGAGCATGCCAGGTTGTCTATAGCCTGATTGCGGGATGGGACTTGCTTCATGCTAACAACGAGCCTTCAAGCATGTGAACCCCAATGTCTACGTGCTGCTCGAAGCAAAAATTCCAAGGCCACAGGAAAACCGAGAAGTGTTGGCTTTTCTTGTGCCATCCCCTAATTCGCGAAAACAAATTAATACAGGACAATAAAAAAAAGGAATGTATCAAGTTATACCACTGACTTGACCGGCGAGAAATTAACGTAATTGACAGGCAATCCTCCGGCCTGGAAGACCATGCTCCGGAGCGCCTGCTCGACCGCGGACTTCTCCCCCTTTTGGAGCGCGGCCATGAGATCCATTTGCTGCTGCGCGCTGTCCAGACTGTGATCGGACGAGGAGGTAGCGCGCGGGGCGCGGGGCGTGCGGTCCTGTCGCTTGCGCTTGACCTGCGACTTGGCGATGTCGATGAGGCGCAACTCCTCGCGCGCCTCCTCGGGGCAAGAAGGGCAGCCGGACACGCCCGCGGAGCGTTTGTTGCCCAGCAAGTGCGCGCGGATGCGCATGGCGTTGCCCTGAAACTCCTTCCCGCAGTGCACGCAGCGGACGAGCGTGGCCATGCCATGGCGCTCCGGCTCCTTCACCACCAACACATGGCTCCACTCCACACCCTTCACCTTCACCATCCCCGGCGAGCGGTCGGCGAGGCTACTCCTACTACTACTCCTCAGCTCACCGACGCGACGTTCGCCTCACTGGCCCTTTTTGGAAAATTGGCCTACTCACCAGACATTCAACAGAAAAAATATTCCCCAACGTCAGGAGCCAACGAACTTCCCAAGCTCCCCTCCCACACCACCCCTGGGTTCTCGTAGTTCCCTTCACCCCGTAACTTCCTCTCCCGCACCCCTTGCGCTCACACTCGCGCCAACCAACCCTAAGCGCGCTGGGAACACAGCGTCTCGCTCCCGTTCCCCTTGCGCCAAAAGACGAACTAATAGGCCGCTCCCACCCACCCCCTTCTTCCGCATCAAGAACAACTGAAAGATCACAAACCCAACCCCCGCCTCTGTCCCCGTTAACCTTCCCCCGTTCGGACGTTCCCCTGCCTCCCACGCACACCCTGGTTTCTTAGTTTCTACCGCTCCACCGCTCGCCGTCCGCCGGTAGATGCCTCGGTCTCCCGGGTCGCCAAGTCATGTCCAGCGGTCGGCGCTTCTCGACTTCCCCGTCCGCTAGCTGGCACTGCGGTTTAGACGGACACGATCTCCTCACTCTCTGACATCGACAACGTCGGACTCCGTCAGATTTTTCCTACAGTGAGTGAGTTCTTCTCTACAGTAACAGTAACCTCCGTCACTGCCAATTTCCCATACCGCTAGTACTGTACCCACCAAACTGATTCTACCAGAAACGAGAATCTTTCAAACAGAAATCATACTTTAATAGAGATCGTGAAGTAATCGAATGAATTTTCAATCTTATATGACCAGCAGCCCTGATCGATCAAGCACTTGAATTTGTCGTTCAGAACAAATTCACCGGCTTAGATTCCAAATTGATACTCGCAGAAATGAATGCGAACACATTCTTACTATTGGAAATCTAAGCGGAGTAGAGATCTTCAAGAAAAATTAACCCAAATGATGATCTGACAAACCTGATCATCGATCATGTAAATACGTGATCAGGTACCTGGTGACGTACAGTACTCCCGTAGCTACTGGAGCATCATTCTGAAGGAATCTGCAGGTGGCGCTTTTGAATTAGAAAATGCATGTTCCAGGATGGCCGGGAGTGCTTTCTAAAGATGTCCGGAAACTTTTTAGTAAAATATTCTGACAAAAACGTACAGACAGAGGACGGAATACTGAAGTTACGTCTCGAGACCTGATTGTTGTCGTCACTAGCTTGTCAGAGTGCAACTGAATTTCTCTGGAAAACTGAACCATTCAGATTTCAGAAAATGTGTTTTTGAAGACGTATGACACATGCGGGGACACATGCGGGGACACATGCAGAGAGTGCACTAGCTTTCTGAAGCTCAAGCCTCAAGTTCTGTACTTCCTTCTGCAAGCAAATTTAAAAACTCCGCACAGGGTGATTGCAAGCATTTGAATCGATTCTGTGGACATTCTAAGTTAGCTAAAAACGTCGCATCTCATCGCGTCCTTTCCGAGATGACATCGAACATCAAGCCTGACGTCTAACTGATGCAATGTATAGAGTAACCTTGCCAATCACTGCAGAAAGCAAATTCAAATCCTTTTCTATATAACTCAATAGGCACTTGTAAGCTCTTAAGTTTGGCATGATTGTTCAATGTCATGTTAAGCTTGACTCAAAAAAAAATTACAAGAAAAGGTTTTTTCTTGCAAATTTTGTTGCAACTTGAAAGCAACATGAATGAAATCTTCTAGAAAAAATAATGTTGTCCTTCACTGCACAATGTGCAGTGACTATTCCATGGTTTGATTTCTTGTTTCATTTGCTTCCTGTAATGTACAATGGTTGTGCGGTAATTAGCAATGTTAGATGTCCGGTTTTTGGATGTGTCTGGTTAATGGTAGATCTATTCTATAACATTGTAGTGGTTGATGATTTGCAAATTACCAAAGGATGGCATACCTCAATTTTTCAGAATAAATATTGCCTACCTTGTCTTCTAATCTTCTAAGGATTTCTAGAACAATAGGGTTGAAGCACCAATAACTAGCCACGCCTAATAACCAACCTATACAAGTGTAGTATTTATGTTTAAAGGCCACTAAACCCATCCAATGAAGTAGGAGCATCGGGTTGGATTTACCCTAGGATTAAACATTGAAATTTTTTTATTTTGTAATTTTTTTTTCAAATTCTGGATTCATATTTGTAATCAGGGACCCCATATAAGTGAAGGGAAACCCAGAATATACCCAAAAACACAATACAAAATAGGGGGCTTTTTTACTTTTATCTTGGGTACCTCAAGTTTTACCTTGCTCAATCCACTTTGTAGGACGATTTAGTGTCTTGCTTTCCGTTCAAGGCTTTGATAAGTTTGTTTGATTCAACATAGAGAAATTGGGTTAAATTCCAATCAGGAGAGTTAGTGAGCCGTGTATTAGTCAACTTCAATAAGCCTTGATGAGGAGGTCCTCTCAATGTTTTTGAAGTAAGATAGATCAAATCTAGTGATTCTACCTTGATCCACTTTGGCAATTCAACTTCAATCAACTTTGGTGACCCAAATTCAAACATGGACACCATCAAGTACGCCTAATGTTTTTTACATTTTTGTGAACATTGAAACATCAAATTTCAATTGAGACAAACAATATTTGGAAACCATGAATTTATTTTGAGATAGAGAGAGTGTATTATATAAAATGTAATGGATTATACCATATTAATAATGAAATACATGATATAAATATACAATAATGTACATGTATATTAATGGTCCCCATGATATTCACACCTCTTTTCTACAAAATATTTTGTCTCTATTTTATCCCATTACCAAGAGGTAATATATTATTATGAAGTAATCCAATACCATAAAATGATGGTCAAATTTTTACCCCAAAGAGTTTTGTTGTTTTTCAAGGAAAATACTAGAAATGTTTAATTAAATCCCATGAGGAATTGGACTCTACCTTCCCTGTGAAATGGTGAACATGCTCCACGTTATATGGAGTGGAGAATGGTTATTGCTAGAACACTGATTCAATATTCAATAGTGATGCATTGAGGTCAGTTGGACATTAAATCCTACTATTGAAGGTAGACCAATAAGATAAATTTTGGCTTCTCTCAGACAAAAGTGAAAAAACCCCCCTTATTTGTACTATATCTAGGATATGTTTATGACCTTCCTCAACTAATTTGAGATATGTAATTGCAAATATGAATTCAGAATTTGCAAAAAATATTATTTGTAAAAAATAAAAAAATTCTTGGATTTTTCCTGAGGTAAATCCATCTTGATGGACCCACCTTTGATGGTAAGATTAGATGTCCTACTTGACTATTGAGGTTAAGGTAGAAGGCTCTTAAATGGAGCGGGTTCTAAAATGGTGCCCTATCTTAAGTGTACAGTACTTGTACATGTTGCTTTTTCATAGCCTTTAGTAGTGTACTGACAATGTACATTTTAGCTAGGGCACCATTTTAGAGCCCTATGTCCTTTCAACTTCAAAATTTGATAACTAATTCAAAAAAACTCAGAAAAATATGAAACGACTTGGGTTAAATGTCAACTCTACTTGTCTTTCAAGGAAAATTTACTGAAAAATATTTCTAGAAGTTTTACCTCCCTGAAATTCAGTTTCAGCCCTTAGATGGTCCATTATAGGACCTCTTACCTTAATTGCAGTCACTCAATCAGCTTCAAGCGAGAGCTATGCGGCATGCATTTGGTGAGAAGCTTCCGATTCCTCTGATTATTGTTGTAAGATTGACTAAGGTAGGGTGCTCGTAAAGTGACCCTCTTACAGGTTGCTTGCTATTTTTGATGGTCCAAAGATGCAGGGATGAATTTTTCACATAATTTTTCCAGAAAGATAGAGAGTTGCGGAACCAAATGGAAGAAGTGCCATAATTTTCTAAGCTTTTTTGAATTAGTAAAGAGTTTCTAAAAATATCAGTCATAGGTTCCTATTTCAGATCCTAGGGATCACTAAATCCAAATTAGGAGAAACCAAGAAAAGATAAGGCCAATTTGAATATTAGCACTACAAGATGCTTCAAGGAACATGCAAGGTTCCAAATTCAACTAGGAGGAAACTAAAACGGACCCTTAACTACACACGGGAGAAGAATGTGTTATAGTTCTGTAAAAGTCTAACAAAATTGACTCTTTTTCATTTTTTACAATAAAATTGACACCTATACATTGAATTCAAAATAAACTCAATCAACCTCTTATTATGTCTCATATTGAAGTGAAAATGAATATAGAACAACTTATAAACTGCTTTGGCAATATCCACAATTGATTCAATAACCACCACATATTAATTTAACAAACATGTACGATCTATTATGCTACCTTCTACAAAGATGGTTTGAAGAAATTGGTCACAATTACAGCCAACTATTATAATGCCAATGTAGTATGTGAATTGTAGACATACTAAATGAGGCCTTAATTCTTGATTCTATGTGAAGTAATTCAACCTATGACATATACAATTTTAGACAAGTCTATTGTAGTCTCACTTTGGAGATCTATCTATATATTTATACAAACCAAGTGTGATAATGATTTTGGACCTCCATTTACTTCTTGAAATCTAATTGAAAGAAAACCAAAAATATCTAAATAGTTTTTCCTACTTTGAAGTTTATATTATAAAGTATTGATATTTTAATTTGTTGATCATAATTTAGTAACAAATTTTTGAAGTAAAGAGATACACTGTAAAATTGAAAATAACTATCATGACCTTATTTTATACAAGAAAAAATTGTCTAAAAAACGGAAAAAGAAATTGCTAAAAATAACTCTCTATTGATTGTTCATTTTTTTGGAATATTGATGCAATGGTCATCCAAATGTATTTTTTTATAAATGTTTGAGTTGAAACACATGCCATTTCGAATTTTTTTCCAATCTATCCTAAAAGTCATTGTATGTGTTATTTGAGGTGGGAACTTTCAACAATAGAAATCTATAGTCATAATCAATCAAAGTTCAAAATTATAGGTTGGATTCATAGTTTATTAAAAAGTAAATAAGGGGTCAAAAAATCACTTTATTATACATGGTATACAAAATCTTATAAAGTGATCCATTGAAAGTCCCACTTTGTGACTTTATGTGCAGTATATTTAACAAGACACATTTAGAACATTTTTGGGGGATTGCTATAGACAAGTCTAGAATTGTGCCTAACATAGGTTGAATTACGTTAAGTTGCATGATGGCCATTAGGATTCAATTCTAAAACCGGGTGAATGCAAGAAACACTTGTACTATTTGTTGCATTTTGTCACACCTTAGTTTTTGATTTGTTTTTTGCTTATAACTTTTGTATTCTAGCTCCAAATGACTCAAAATTTATAGGAAAGCTATTCATAACCATTATTTAATTTTTTTAATTTTTTTAATTTTTCAAAAATAATTTACTATTTTAAACAACCCCAAATTTTTTCTCATAATGGGTGATTTAGGGATTTTTAGCATACTATTTATCTCAAAAAAACGAATTTTGAGCTGAAATTTGGAGAGGATGGTCTCTTGGTAGACTTATAGCTACTATCTAAAGGAATTTCAAAAATACTTATTTTTATGTGGTGTAGAAGTCCACAAAGAGAGCTTTCTTTTGCATTTTTTTCCCAAAGGTATGAAACATTATTTTGGTGATTTTTTGTCAAATCTCATCACCCAAAAGCCTTCTCAAATGTACAATTTCCTGATATTGCTTAAAACAATATCCTATTTTTTACAAATTAAAATGTCAAAAAATTGTATTTTCTTCACTAGAACTTTGGACATAGAATTCACATAGAATTCCAGTGAAGAAAATACAACTTTTGACATTTCAATTTGTAAAAAACAGGATATTGTTTTAAAAAAATATCAGAAAATTGTACATTTGAGAAGACTTTTAGGTGATGAGATTTGACCAAAAAACTCACCAAAATAATGTTTCATACCTTTGGGAAAAAATGCAAAAAGAAGCTCTCTTTGTGGACTTCTACACCACATAAAAATAAGTATTTTTGAAATTCCTTTGGATAGTAGCTATAAGGCTACCAAGAGACCATCCTCTCCAAATTTCAGCTCAAAATTCGTTTTTTTGAGATAAATAGTGTGCTAAAACCCCCTAAATCACCCATTGTGAGAAAAATTTTGGCTTGTTTAAAAATAGTAAATTATTTTTGAAAAATACTCAAAATTTAAAAAAGTTAAATAATAGTTATGAGTAGCTTTCTTATAAATTATGAGTCATTTGGAGCTAGAATACAAAAGTTATAAACAAAAAACAAGTCAAAAACTAAGGTGTGATAAATGGCTTAAAGTGTTTTTTGCATTCACCCAATCCTTAAAAAGCTTGTTGCTAGGTTGGACAAACTATAATTAATGCAAGTTCTATGCCTATTAATACATAATAAATTGCTAATTGGTTCAATCAAGATTAAGGAACCAATAGCATTAGCTTGAAGGTTGAGAAAAATTTAACTCTGAGCTTATAACTTCATGGTCATTGATACTCCAACCTTTGTGATTAACCCCTAAATGCCTAAGGCACCACAATCTAGTGTTTGTAAAACTTTGAAGTTAAATGAAATATAATGAAGTTGCTATTTTTAATAGTTTGTTTTTTGAAAATTTCTTTCTGAAGTTTGATTTGAGCTTCAAAAATCTAATCTTGAAAGTGATTGTTTATGATTTTTCTATTTAGGAATTTGTGCAAGGGTATCCATTGCAATATGTAGTACTGAGGGCTCTTGGAAATGAGCCTCACATTCACTAGTAGATCTTGGGAGAAAAAACCACATTAGAAATTCATTTAAAAAAAATTGTAAAGTAGAATTTGAGAAGCCATAAATTGATTGGAGTTATGCATATTATCCTCTTTAAGCTCATATTAGTTTTTTGATGACCAATTTTTTTAGGTTTGACTTGTGAGAAGAGGATTGAAAGATTTCAACTTACTTTTGCAATTTTAACACCTTCATGATCAAACATTATAATCAATCAATCTACAAGTGATGTTGTTGTGACTTCATTTCCATATGACCTCTAAAATGTCTACTTTGAATTTGTCCAATAACATTTCCAAAAAAATTGATAAAGCTTATCAATATGTTGGCTTTTTGTTCAATTTAGAACAAATTCCTAGAAGCTCAAAAAAGGCATTATGCATTTAGAGGTTAAAAGGTATTGACCTATAGTTCTCAAACATTAATACCTATTTCATTTAGAAATTTGAAAGTGTGTGGCTTAGGACCTCTTTTGGGGGGACTAGATCGACAAGGTAGAATGATCTCATGGCACCTTAGGAAACCTCTATGTGGAGTTGTTATGTAAACTAGCATTCTTTGGCTTCTTGGTTCTTTGATATATTTGGCAAGAGAATTCATTGTAATTGGTGGGAAAAATATATAGATTTACTAAAACTTGAAGGATGGAGTTTTTCTTTGGGGAATGAATGAAACTAAATATTTTAAATAAATGATTGATCTTCCATCCATATTTTTCCTATTTTCATCTATCAATGTAAATGTACATGGCTTCATTAATTTGATGGAGATAACTTCTACATTATCCAAAATATATGAAATGCACCTATTTGAATCTCTACTCTCCACCATAGTTGCTTATGCAATGTATCAACCTTGATGTCAATATTTGTGACTACACACTAAGTATATTAAAGTAACAATTTAAAATCATTAGAATAAACATATGAGTATGATTCCACAATTACATTGTCTAATTATTTGAATGGATCATCTTAGAATCAAAAGGGGATTCTAGATTCCCTTCAAATGCATTTATTAGGCAATATATGAATAATCTATAAACTTCCAAAGTGTTGACAATTGGTCTATCTAACATTGAACCCTTTCCTATTACATTTGAGTATCTTATATTTTAGGCAAGAATTTGTATGGAATAGTTTGGCATATGAATCACATTTAATTAAAAAAATTGTACCTAATTGTAATCTTGTTGTACAAATTCTTGCCTGAAATGTTCAACCAAAGAGATCCTCATATTGATACATGTTCACCTATTTTGAGTACACTTGTGGCAATGGTGACTTGCCATTGTCATTGCTAAAAGGAAGAGCTACTTGAGCATCCCTCACCCTAATGTTTTGTCAAAAAAACAAAAAATGTCCAACCTACAAGTATATCTTAAATAAGTACAAACTGTAAGTGAGTCAAGAAATGAGTTGAGAAGATGTCACAAGGCAATGGATAAGGCAATAAACAATTGCATCAAAGAGTTGCCAACTATTCACTTGGTGATGGCTTTGAGGTTGCTAATACAACAATCTCCCTCTTATTTTCAAAGCTTTTAGACTTTTATATGTTTATTTATAAAGTGTTTAAAAATGCACAAGATATAAGAAAATTTATAGACCTTTAGAAGACCTTGAGTCCTTGGACTATAGAAATTATTTGAATTTTGCCACATGAGCATTTGATGTAGCCAAGTGATTACTATGTAAGATTTTAGTATTTAATTAATTTTTTCAAAATTGATTTTTTTTTTCTTTCAAAATTTAAATATTTTAGGAATAGTTTTTATATAATTTTTTAATGTTTAATTTTCTTAACTATTTTTCAATTATTTTTTAGTCTGACAAAAAGTGATTAGTTGACAACAATGGAAATAGGTGTCAAATAATCTTTTAATGCCTCCAAAGCTCTTCTTATGAGAAAATCTAGAATATCCTATTGATTTTCAAAAAGATCCAAATTGAAATGAGAAGATTTAATAATAAAAAACAATGCTCTTATTGCTTATTTTGCAACATTTTAGGTGTAAGCTTAAGGTACAAACACTCATTAGTGTCCCTACTGCCATTTTTGTACCCTAAACTACATCTAATTGTGTCCTTAGACTTTGGTTAATGTGTCCTCTAAATGCTTAACTATGAAACCATGACACATTTGAAGAACACATATTTAACTTTGATTTAGTGACTATTGATTATTGCAGATTTCAAAATTTGGGTACACCTAAGTATATGATAGTTTCAATAGTCTTGGGAGCTAACACTCTTTGAAAAATCATAGAAATTACATAAGACATCCAAAAAATCTAATTTTTTTCTAATATGCATAATTTTCAATTGCTCATACTAAAAACATATTACTTTAAAGAAAAGGTGCCTTTAACTATGCTGAATTGCTGATATTGACGGTTTAGGGGGCTTCCACTTCAGTTACATTAGACTAGGTGCTGCTGACTAGTTAATAAGTTTACAAGAGTCCCGCCACATTTCGAGTTTTCCAATGCTTCGTCGCTAAGGGTCTGCTGCTAAGCTTAGAGGAGAGCTTCACAGCCCTTGATCACCGATGGAGCCTTTCCGATTATCCTCATCCTTGCCTCAGCGGGATTCTGCTCCACTGGTCGCCACACCGAATCCACTAAGTTATTTCTTCCGATCCTTGCCGTTGTGGCCGGAGCGACGAGCAAATTTTGTTAAGCTCCGTGTATTGTTTCCCTTAAAATAAAGAGAGGCTAGAATTTCAACCAATTCACTACAGAAGTGCTGCCAATTCAATTTCGCAGAGCCAATCCCGATTGCTCCCTTTTACGCGGAGGCATTGGATGAAGGAATTGGCATAGAATTTCGCATTAATTTCGAAGAGTGGAGTCAGTTGTCAGTTCTTTGGATCCGGTGAGAAGTTTTCAAGAAATTGTGAGTGTTGTCGCTCCATGTGCGCCGTGTGAGCTCGCTTGCTCGTCATGGCTGCCACTGTAGTTTGCTCCTTGCAAGGAGCTCTCGGTGGCCTGGGAGGACTCTCTCGCGGGGTGAAGAAGCCGGTTGAGCTGCATTGTAAGCTGTTTTCAATCAGGAAGAATCTGAGTTGTTCCGAGGTGTTGTACCGATATCGTAATGTTTCGGGATTCGGGGCGCTGGAGTACGATTCGAAACGTTGCAAGCGATTGGTGAAGACGGCTGCGGTAGCTGGCAATGGAAGCCCTAAGTCGGAGGAATTGGCTGTCTTGTGGTTCAAGCACGATTTGCGTCTTGACGATCATCCGGGTGTAGTGATGGCTTCGGCTTACAAGAAAGTGTTGCCTGTTTACGTCTTTGATCCTCGTATCTGCGTTGGTTAGTGATTCGTTGTTATTATTGAAACCCTAAACCGTTGATTTTCCTCTCTGCATGACAGAATTCAGCTCGAGTAGAAGCTTTCAGGTATAGGTTGGGGAACTATTTCGGAACTCTGGAATTTGATATCATCGGCAGTTACGAGGTTCATATATAATCGCAGCCACGGTGAATCATAGTTTGCCAATGCACGCAGGTTGGTCTAAGGAGCTATTAGAGAGCTTATTTGATGCTATTGCGGATCTTCGGAAGGAGCTTCGGTTGCTCGGTTCAGACTTAATCGTCCTGACTGGGCGAACTGCAGATGTGCTGAATTCTCTCGCTCAAAAGGTAAGCCATACTCTTGCTCTTTCCACTTCATGAATTCGAAAGCTCCCTTGCACCGAATGCAGTTTTTCCATGAAGTTTTGCAATGTTTTATGCTGAGAAGTCCAAAGAATAATATTTATTCTTGTGATTCCAGATTGGTGCAACTAGCATCATCGCCGAGGATGAAGTGGAATCTAGCTGGAGCCTCACAGTGGACTCGGTGCTGGAATCGTTAGAGGATCCTTCGTCTTCCACTACCAGACTTGAATTCGATCAATGGTGTGCGTCGCTGTATGACACTTCGGTATGGATTTAGCATCCTTGACCTGACTTGTTCAATTTCTCATGAAGTTGGGAAGCTTAGTTCTCTTGCGTTTTATGCAGAATGTGAAGTCCGTACCCGACAGCTACAAGGAATTCCAACGCCTGGGTCTCCGAACCCTCGCTCCATTGCCCGCACCAACGTCACTGCCCGGACTGCCAAAGGACATAGACGCGGGAGCTCTACCCGATTTCAAGGAATTTTCTGCCAGTGTCGACGCCATTCGACGAGAGAATCCATGGTGGCAAATCCTAAAAGCAGCGCAGGAGCAACCAGGTGAAAGCTTGCTTCCGCAAGGAGCCAGGCCGTCACTCGGTCTCTCACCTGGACAGTCTAGCCCTTTTCGAGGTATTATGAAGTGGAGAGATGAGTACATTCTAGAAAGTCCACAAGCTTCGTTTCTGAAGAAGCAGGGGCTTGATGTGGAAGAGGATAAAGTTATTGGGGAGTATTTCATCAGAGGGGGTGCCACTGGTGCGTTTAATGTGCTCGACGGATACTTGAGGTTTCTGGAGCCTACAAGTAGAGATGATTACCAAGCGTAAGTGCCAGTTGTGTTGAGAGATTCTGTTGCAATGCACCGTTTTGATTTAGTTTTCTGTAGATCAGAAGTTAGACTGAAGCTCGGTGATGATGGCATCGCAGTATATATGAACACATATGGGAAATGGAGAAGAAGGGCTCCGGTGCCTCCTTCCGAAAGCTGTTTGGCAACTCGTTGGCCCTTGGGACGATTTCGAGGAGAAGAGTATTGTTTGAAGCTCTGCAATATGAGAAGGACCGCAATGGTGGTCGTCTCTCTCCTTTTGGATACTCGACTTTCACGGTCGGAGCAGCGGTTGGGGACGTGAAGTCCATGGAGGTGAGCTTCGCTGTCATTGTCCAAATTTTTTCGTTGAATTGACCAAAGATTATCGTCCGTCTCATAAGCTCTTTACATGGAGTCTGAGAGATTCTTGTCTCTGTAGTGGTTCGACCTCTTGCAGAGAAAGAGCGAAATGCAAGCTAGTCAAAAAGGCTTCAACGTCTGTGCGTGGCGGTGGAGAGGTTATCACATTCAAGTAAGGATCACATGAATACTTTGTCTAGTTTAGAAAAGTACTATCAGTGAGACCATTTTATCGCCGATGTTGTAATTGATAATTAATTGTGCAAATCGGTTAACACAACCAGTCGTTTGTGTGCTTAGTACTCTTCGATGGGTAACAAAGGCCCAGCGGTTCTCTTGGTGCACGGCTTCGGAGCATTCTGGGAACACTTCCGAGACAACCTCCGAGGCTTAGCGGAGAAAGGCTACCGCGTGTTTGCTCTCACCTTGATTGGCTTTGGCCGCTCCGAGAAACCTAATGTCACTTACACTGAGCTTCTGTGGGCGGAGCTTGTGCGGGACTTTATTGTGGAGGTTGTGCAAGAGCCTGTCGTCATAGTGGGAAACTCCATTGGAGGTTTCACGACCACTGTTGTGGCTGGCTTGTGGCCCTCTTTGGTGTCGTCCTTGGTTTTGCTGAATACTGCTGGCAAGGTGATCCCAGATTACAAAACACTTGCATACAATAAGGTAATCATTCTTTCCGGTAAGTTTATTTTTCTAAGTGTCCGATCTGTCGTGAATTTACACCCAATAGCTTGACCGTGGGGATGAAATGCTATCTTGTATGTTTATGGTGTCTTTGCAGCCTAGAGAGAGTTCGCCGATTGCGAAGCCGGTGTCCAAGCTTCTTTTATTCTACCTGCAGTCTTCAAGTGACAAATTATTGACTAGGTGTTATCCGAAGGTGAGTTTCTTTAAACTTTGACTAATTTGATCTACCAATCAGGAGTCATTGGAGCGGTTTGTCCAAATTTTTATTGTTTATAGCAGTTTAGAGGTTTTGGATATGCATGCGAATTGATGAGCCGGACTGCTTGTTCTATGATGTGCAGCAACCATCAAGAGTGGACAATTGGTTACTGGAAGAAGTTAAGCGCAGCGTATCCTCACTTTGTCCTTGTTCACATTGAGTTCTGAGGCTGTGCTGTCCACAAGAACTTCACCTGGCGAATGCTGTGCAAATTGTTTTGCAAAGCTGTGTGCATCGTATTTTTTTATGCAGTTTTAGAGACCGTCGTTCACCTTAGCTACCACAGTCTTATGATCCTGGCAATACAAATGTGCTGGAGAGCGTCTTTCTCTTGAAAGCGCCCTTGCCTTTGAACTTCTTCCTCGACCGCTACACGGGCAATGTGCTCGCCATTCAGGTACAATATGTTTTTTATTTTTATTTTTATTTTTCTAGAGAAAAATCTGCTCAGAATTTGAAGATTTCACTCAATATGTGCGAAAGTGGATGTGAGTAAGGTAGAAGTACCTACTTCAGACAACCCCCCTTTAATGGCTTCATAGGCTAGCCTATTGTGGACAACACTTGAATGCACAATTTATTGAAAAAGATTCTCTGTTTGTACTTTCTTATCCAATCATCTCTCGTCCTTTCTTGCTTAGTGAGAAGTGGGAAAGCTAACCGTAATAGGTGAGTCTATGGAACTGGAATGGGTCCTAACAAAAAATCTACACTTATATTGAATAAAATATTTATTTTTGAGGAATTTTTCTTTTTTCATTTTTCATTGTTCCTCATCCTTATTTTTGCACACTGAGCTCAATTTCACAGTGAATTTCCCACATCTTACTTGCTGAAATGCTTAAGTTATCCGTTAAGTTTTCCGTTATAGGTACTTCTACCTTATTTCATACGTGCATGGGTGTCTCACGTTCACGTTGCCTTACTGCGTACAGGGAAAACATGATCCTCTGCAGAAGAAATCCAAACGTCCAGAAATGTTAAAAGCACTCTGCTCCAACGTCTCCGTGATATATGTCGATGCAGGTAACTATGCTGAACATTGATGCTCTCTGAATCTTACTTAGTGATAAGTTCGCATTTTCAAGTACATCAGGGCACTCCTCACCGACATCTAGATAATTGATTTGGTGATATGTTGTTTCTCATAGGGCACTGTCCGCATGACGAGCTTCCAGAAGAAGTGAACACATTTATCCACGACTTTGTAAGAAGAGGACCAGCGGCAACTGTTAAACTGGATGGACCTCCTGCTCTTAACATGGCCAATGCCACAGACGACGACCCTGCAACGCCGGCTGAGATCGTTCAGGAGGAAATTAAACTCATCACCGAAGATCTCAAAACTAAGTGATGCCACCAATAAGTGGGCATTAGTTAGTGTTGATCATAGAAAGGTATTTGTCGACTCCCAATCCAAGAACCACCTTTACAAGCAAGATACATTCAGTTGTTCACTGCCGCAGGTTAGCTCTCATTGAACAAATCAAGTGTCTGCCATTTCTGATTTAACCAAATCCGGCATGCCTTCTTTCTCTTCCGGTTGATCAAGACCTCATTTAAAGATACATTCCTGCACTCCCAATTGTCGTCACAAAATGTATACATAGAACCGCGAAATTACAGAACGAAATCCAGTCACTACTGCACATTCGGCAACAGATTGCCAAAACAAGTTTGTACATGTTCGTTTTTTATCAAACTGAATACAGATCCGATGCCAAGCGAGGTTTAGCGATCACACGCAACGAATTCGCCATGTTAAGCGTCAGCCCCGGCGTTTCGCTCGAATCCATCTCCGTCACGCCCTCAGGAAGCGACCACTCGAATGCCTGCACCAGGGTTGCAATCCCGAAATGCACGCCAAGCCTGCCAACCTCCAACGCCGGGCATATCCGCCGTCCAGCGCCGAAGGGAATCAAATTGAAATTCTGTCCGTAGACGTCCACTCCTCGCAGGTCCTCTTGCAAGAACCGCTCGGGACGAAACTCCATGGGATTCTCCCACACTTTTGGATCCCTCCCCATTGCCCAGACATTCACGAACAGACGTGTGTTCGGAGGGATGTGGTAACCTGCAAGGATGCACGCCTCCGAGGTCTCGCGCGGGAGGAGCAGCGGCACAGGGGGATGCAACCGGAAGGCTTCTTTCACAATCGCCTGCAGATAGGTCAATTTGGGAAGATCGCTTTCTGTGACTCGTCGTTCCAAGCCGACTTCGCGGTCAAGCTGGGACCGAAGCGCATTGTAAATTTTGGGATCGTGGACGATGTGCGCCATCGCCCACTCAATAGTCGTGATCTGTGTGTCCGCCCCAGCAGCGAATGCATCCCACACGACGCCACGGAGGTTTCCTTCCGTGATTTTCCCTCTCTCTTGGTTCGTGAGCAGCACATCCACCATGTCGACATCTACATGCGCATCGCCTTCTTCCTTCCTCTGTGCGCGGCGTTCGTCCAGAATCTTCGTCAGGAGTCCTTGGAAGCGAGGGAGCAACGCCTTGGTGCGCTTCTGCAGTCCGCCGATGTCGAAGGGCTCTAGAAACGGGAGGCTGTCGGCCGGGAAGATGCTGGCGAGGAGGGAGAACTGCTCGAGCGTGACGTATTTGAACTCGGCAGCCTCCGCGCTCTCTTCGGCTGAGTCGTTCGTGAAGTAGCGCTTGCTGAGGACCAGTTGGGCGATGAAGTTGATTGTTAAGGTCCACAGATACTTCTCCAGGGAGATTGGTGTCTTGGGACTCGTGAGTACGTTTTTTAATATGGAACTCACCAAGAAGTTCATTTCGCTCACTCGCAACTTGCTCGCGAATTGCATTCGTTTCGGGGAGAGAATCTCTTGAGTGAAGATCTTTCGAAGGTTGCGCCACGAGGCATTGATGTTCTGAAACGCCACACCTGACCAAATCAAACCACCGTTTGACGCATTCTTAATTCCTTCTCTTCATCAAGTAGGTTACAGAGTAGTTTCAGAGTTGAAATGTTCAAAATTGAGTGCTTCTAACGATGGAATCGGAGGACCACTGCAAAGGAACAGGAATGACAGGGCGATGCTCATTTTGAAATCCTATCTTCTCCCACTTCTCTAATTGGAGGTTGAGTCTCCACAGTCGGAAGCACGAAGACGAATCTCCAATCTCGAAGCATGAAAATGACTATCCAACGTTGAATCGGTGAGTTTACCTTGTTTATTGGTAATGAGAAGATCTGTTACAATCAACTGAGGTCGCTTCGCGAACGCGAGGTCGTGGTTTTTGAAAATCTCCCGCGCTATTTCCGGGCTGGAGACGATAATCCCTCCCTTAAGTCCAAATTTCAAATACAGGATGCCAACAGGTGCGTACTTCGCAGAGAGCGCCGCCATGGATTGATGCGCATGTGTGCCAAGTAGGTGGAGGTGCCCGATCAAGGGCCAGCTCGGGGGACTCGGAGGCAGTTTCCTGCACACCTTCACGGTTACATACAAAAAGAAACCATAGCCGAGGAGCAAATCATTCTAGGACTTACTTTACGAATCATACGATTAGAAGAAATGTACATAGTTCTCTTCTGTGATTGCCTATTGCGTCAAGACATGACGCAAAACCACCAAGCTTGAAACCTTTCTGACAGCATGTTCGTGTTTGAGCGAACAGAGCAGTAAGGGAGGGGCGAGTACCTGGTGGAGAGCCATCGCAAGAAGAATGCTGGGGTAAAGGCGAGCAACGCAATGAGGACCAACGATTGATTCAAACCCAAACGCGAATTCTCCAGTTCACGTCGTATGTACGTGAGCACCGCGATTACTTGCGAATAGTCGAAAATAGATGCCATAGCCATCTCGAAATGCTCCTCACGAATCCAACTTCAGATGTCTCCTGTAAGTTTCCTCACTCACCTTCAATAGAAACCGGATCAATATATATATATACCGAGTCTACACTTCCAGATTTCTTCCTGCAGGAATTCTTGGGCACCAAGAAACAAAGGAACTACAAATCTGCCCCGACACCGCTTCGTAATGATCCTCTGCCCTGACTCTCATTCATTATCAGGGTCAAGCAAATCTGCATGTGCTGAAATCCTCCGAAATGGAACACAACTAACAACAAACTTTCTGATTTCCGACTTGCCTGCACCCACAATTCGGAGGCGCGGGTGGGGATAGCACGAGTTCTCCAACTTCTAACTTAGACGGATTTTTCCCAGCAAGCGACTATTGGATGCTCCTGAAAGCCCGCCGCGAGAAATACGGCTCCGAATCTCCGTCACGCGATGCCGGAATCGTCCCAAGCACCTCGAGTCAAGTGGTTGGAATCTACCTCCTGGTGAAAAGTTCCAATTGGAGAATGATATCACAATGAAAATCACGTTTTTTTCTGAATCCTATCTCCCGTGGTACACATTCTTTAGCACTGACATGAGGGCAGTGAGGTACACTAGCCACTTGTAGGAATTCATGTTTAGGGGTTTATTGGCTCTTAACCCTTGAACGACGCGGAGGACGTTCAGCGTCCGATGGATGACTAAAATTTCATCTGCTCATTACTATCCCAAGACCAATTTTCATCCATTTTTTTTTTCAATGCGATCGTGCAGGTGAGGTGTGTTCCATCATACAAATCAAACAATAGTGCTGTGGACTTCCTATATATTTTTAGAGGTGCTACTTTTTGAGAAGAGCATTAGGAGATTCATGTACACGGTCTTGAGGTCCATGTTGCCTTCTTTACAATTTATAGTGAGGGTAGCATGGGGTGGTCACACTGCAACAATGTACAAGCACATTTTTCAGTGTGGGCACAATGTAACAGCTAAGGAACATGCCCTCACATGGCCGTTTCACACTATTGCAGAGGAGCATTCAGTCAGCCGGGCTGCCCAATAGCACTTTTTCATTAGCTGCATTCACTGTTCATGAGTAGTGTTTCCCAGGTGGTCTTGGACATAGACTTCTCCATGGAAAGTTTCCACGATAAACAGTCCATTGTTCAAGGGTTAATCTAAGAGGAAGAGGCTTGTTTTGACTACAAGCTACAATACAATGAATTCAGTGAGTAGTATGCTCTTCAAGCGACCTATGAAAAGGTGATTGACTTTGGGGAGAAGTAAACTTTAGAAGAAAGAAATATGGAATTGACATCTAATTCAAGTTGTTCATATTTTGGGGGAACTTCATAGAATTAGTTACAAATTTTTGAAGTTGAAAGGTAGGGGCCACTAAAAGTGATCACCTCCTCAAATATACACTTTTTGTATATCAAATAAAACAAATTGTACCTCAATATTGGTGGTCACTTTTAGAGTTTGGTTTCTATTAGAGCAAACTATCTAACTTACACAATAAGGATGATGCACTCCTTGTCTCTAAATTAAAGCATTGCACAAAGATCTTTAAAACAACAAATTACATTTACTTATTTCAAAATTAATTAGTATTACTATTGAATGTCTATTGTCATATGATATTTGGTACAACTTCTCTATATGGTTATTCTATAAAAATCCATATGTAACAATTGTAGAATGCTATTACTCCTAAATATCTATATGTCACAATTCAATCTTTTATACATAAGATATTAATTCTTGAGGATGATGAGGCGCAACAAGGGTTGCTTTTATGTGAGCCTAAAAGTGTGAGCCCATGAGCCTAGAAGACTCCATGCCATGCTTATAGTATAGAAACTTTCTATAATTATAGTGCAACTATGTTGTGGATACCTATATTATAGGTGTTTATGTCATAATCACCATCAATGGTTGATTATCTATTTATGTACATGCTCAAGGCTCATATGTTCGCATCTTCATGCTCACATACTAGCATTATTGGAGGTTCAACTTGCCACTATTGCTTCTAATATATGTTTCACTTTCATTTGCCTACATAACTTTTGGACTTTCAAACCATTATGCACTATTGCTAATTATCTACCTATGGTTAGAGATAGTAACTGTTAATGCATATTTTAAAAGGTGATTAAATTGTCAATATAGTGTTCTACCACTCTAAGATTTAGTAGGTGTTTTGAACTATAACTTATTACACACTCTACACTCTTCTCATTGAAAAAATAGAATCATCAAATTCTAGTCATATTCTATGGTTAGTGTCTTGTGGTTAGGCTTGACAAACTTTTTTAAAAGATGCTAGAACTTTGGGATATTATTCTTATCCAAAAGAAATATATGCATAAAAAAAGTGAATCTTTCTATTTTAAGCATTTATTAAATTGCATTTGCAAACTTTAATTACTTTTTGAAAGACCAAATATTTGTTCAAGGAGCGATTGGAATTCGATTGGATGGTGACAATGTAAAAAAGTCGAGGGATGGATTTTCAAAATTTGATACAAAATGAGGTCATTTGTCTTCTTTGCAATAGTACCCAAAAATCCCAATTAGATGATTGACAAGTCAAAAGTTATGCTATTGAAAATAATCTATGTAATTCCAATAGTTTTGACATTTTTTGCTAAATTTGCATCTACATTTGAAATTTGGCATATATCTAACTAATATAATATAGTATGCAATTGTAAGAAAAAACTACCTTAATTGGAAACATATCATTTCAAGAGCAATCAAAACTCTGTTAACCCTGTAGGCAAGTTTGAAAACAAAACAAAAACAAAACAACTATGAATGTTATTTTATCTTAAAATTTGTAATATCAAGAAATCTTTAAATCTTTTTGAAACATTGTCGAATTTTTATTTCTAACTTCTTACCATTTGAATTCCAAATGAAAATCTTGTTATTGCACAAGAAATCATCAAAAAATGATTGGAATATTGCTAGTTTACTTTGCCTTTGTGTACTATAGGTGGGACTATAGGGTGATTATGATTAAGGTAGCTCCTTCATTTGCTTTTAAAATTTTGTGTGTGCTTGCCTAATAAGATGTATTACTCATACACTCAATTTTATACAAAGATAATTTTTTTATCCAAGAGGGTTTAGAATCTATCAACCTCATCATAAAGGAATGAAAAGAAGTTTTTCCATCACTTCACACTGCAATCTCTAAATTAACAGTGTGATATGGGTTAAAGATTTTTTAACACATAGCCATAATAATGCAATCTACTTTGTACATTAATTTGAAGATATTCATTTTTAATTTTCAATTTTTTTGTCAATGTACTAAAAATTAAATTAAATTTTACATCATTTTTCTTTAAAAATAACTTCAACCCTTTAAGGATTAATGAGGGTTTAGGGCAATCAAAATTGTAATATTAATATAAAAATTTATTTGATTCATTCAAGAATACACATTATATAAAATTAAGAATAGTGAAAAAAAACCCTAATCTCTAACTCGAATCATTTTGAATGAATGTGGTGTAATTAATGCAAAACTATGGATGAAGTATATATGGAATTGTATAAAAATAAGATAAAATTTGGATGAAAAGTGAGTAGAAATAACAATATTACGGTATAAAGATATTACAAATGATCATAAATAGTATTGTATGCAAATTTGTACAATTCCAAAATCAACCCTAATTAACATTATTAATGTTCAATCCCATAAAATCAACTTGTGTATTTGTAACACTCTTATGCATGGAATTTAGATCCCCAAATCCTTGGAAGAGAAATATCTTTTTTCCAAGCTACATAGAAGAAGGTGTATATAATAGATAATTAGACATCAACCAAAACCTTCCCACCTTGCACCAAAAGGACCCTCGTCTCCAATAATGATTATGGATGTTATATTAAGGGTAAAATGGATTATTAAAATCTTCTAAAATCCCAAAACAAAATAGCAACATTTATTTTACAACATCCATATTACAATAAATCAATGAGAAAATGAAAAATGAAAAATTCAAGATTAGGAATAGGGCTTGAGAGTAAAAAGTTTATTGATTCTAAAATCTAAACTTTAAATCAATTTTTAATCAATTTCTTTTTACAAAAATTAACGTTGCCTAGCTCAGCCTCCCACTCAGGCACTCAGAGGAAGCTTCGATGAGTGACCAGGTGGAATTGCGGTGGAATTCCCCTTCCCTGGATTCGTGGAATGTGCCAAGTCAACTGGGGCTGCAGATTCCCGCTATTCCCCAAAACCACGGTACGTTTTCACACCCTGGCTGGCTATCAATGGCATCATGCCATCATGGTGGGTACTGTACCCTGTTGGCATTATTGTTGAATTTTAAGAAAAAATTCCACGTAAAGACAAATGTGACAAATGGGGAGAGCAATTGAAAGTTTTGACTAAGAGCATCCCCACTGCATGGGTCAGAATTTGACTCAAAATTGGGTCCTTTGCGGGGCAGATGATAATGACCCATCCCGGCCAGAGTTGGAGAGCCCCACTGCTGAACAGTGCAAGCAACCCTCTAAAAGATGTTTTTATTTTTTTAATCAATTTTTCAGTTTGTTTTGCCTTGAATTAAAACCCAAAAACATTGGGCTTTTTTTTTCCTTCAAGGTCTCATTCTTTTTCCTTGAAGAGATCTCAAAATATTTTGAATTTGCAATGGGGCAAGGCTACTTATATCCCCATGGAGTGGAGGGAGGTGCTCCAACCCATGTGGGATATATGAACTCCAACTAGTTTGAATTATAAATTCAAATTTTGAATTTCAAAACCAAAAAAACTTTGAATTTTCAAAATTCAAAATTTGAATTCCTAATTCCAACTAGTTGGAGTTCATATATCCCACATGGGTTGGAGCACCTCCCTCCGCCCCATGGGGATATAAGGAACCTTGTCCCACTGCATACTCACTTCTTCCTACATACATTTCATAGTGAATGTACGGAGGCATGAGTTTCCATGAGAAGAGGAACTCCCTACATCCTCTTGGGGTGGAGGGAGGAGTCCCAATCCATGTGGGATAAAAGAGACTATGAACTCATCTTTTTTTGAGATAAGAATTGTCTCATTTTTGTACATGAAATTGCTTGTAAGCATTTCATTTTTGAAAAAAAAATTGAAATTGGAAGGTCAGCAGGGTTTGTACCTCGATATCGGGGTCAAAAGTACAATCAAACTCTCTACTGGCTCCTGGGTAAAACTCAGTATTTTCCCGTCTGCCCAGTAAATTTGGCCGTGCCTGGCCATATTTTGAGTCTTATTTTGCATGGGGTGGGGTACAAATAGTTGGCTGACCCGGCTAAATATCCAGTTTGAGCCAAATTCTGAACTGCAGTAGGGATGGTCTAAGGGCCAGCTTCCATGTGAGCCGAGCTAGTCGAACTTGCAAGGGAGAGCTATCATTAGATGAAATTTGAGGGCATTAGGAGACTGCGGGTTCTCGGACTGCGGGAACTGCGAAAATGTAATTTCTGCCCTGTGAACTCAAATCCTACATGGTCGCGACCCTGCCACGTAATTAATTATTTTTTTTTGAAAAAAATAAATTTGGACTTATTTTCATATTTCAAGACCCAAGAAAAAAAAATATGTATCTTTTAAAAAATTAAAGCTGGCCTGACAGGAACCAACGACATTGTGAGCCATTTCGGGAACAAATCTGAAACGACCCTGTAATGCCCTCAGATTTCTTCTAATGAGTGAAAAGTGAGTGATGACACTTCTATGTGAACCCGGTGAATGGGGAGATATTGAATAAGAAAAGTACACGTAATGATTCCCTTGAATTTCACTCAATCTATACCAATTGCCTCATCCACCAATATCGATGAAACTAAAGAAACTGCTTCTCCACTCACTTATCAGCAACATAATTGGTGTGCACTGCTTGTCTTGTAGCACTTTTGCTACTGGCCCGACTCACATGGAAGTTGGGCCTAAGGGAGGAGGCTCAGAAACCGCTCATTTAACCCCTAAAAGACCAAAGTGCCTTTTTTGGCAACATAGCGATTTTGGGCAGGTACGTGTGACTAGAGATTTTCATATGTTGGAACCAAACTTTAATAGAAGGTGTGGACAAGGAGTATCTTTCAAGCCCAACAATTTTTGTGACTTTTGACTACATGGTTGAAAAGTTATTGTATGATATGTTGTTTATTTCTCAACTTAGGCAGTTCGGGCAGATTAAAAAAATCACTTTTTTTGAAAACCAAAATTTGAAATTGGTTTTATAGATTTATATATACGTGAAAAGCTTTGAATCATTCCATTTGGATTAATAAATCAAAAGTTATGAAGAAATTTAGATTACGGGTAGTTATCAATTCTCTATTCTCAAATAAACTTTGAAGTCCTTTATTTTATTCAATTTTCAATATTTTTGAAAAAAAACAAAAGCGTTGGCTATAGATTGTTTATTACTCCCTCCATCCTAAAATGATCTTCCAGTTTGCCTTTAAGGGAGAAACACCCATTTCCGTCCCTATACCTATTCCTGGACCTTAGAGTACCACTAAATCTATCCATAAGCATTCATTAAAGTGTCCGACAAATGTTTAATTCTAATTCACTGACGCAGTTGTAAGACACATGTATAGTTTTCATTCACTGACAACTGATTTCAGCAGGTGTTCAATTAAAGGTACACCTACAGGACGGTTCCTGTGGTCTAGGGAGCCAACATTTTGGAAATTTCTGGAAATGACATACTGATTCCGAGAATTTTTTTTTGAATATTCATGATTTTCACTCACTAATACTAGAAAAATATCATTTTTAGAAAAAGATGCCTCCAACTATGCTGAATTCCTTATTTGGACAGTTTTGGGTGTTTCTACCGTATTTTTTGTTCCAAAATGATTTTCCGGTTACAAGCTCTAACATGACAGGGAGGGTAGTAATGGCAATTCTACAAGCAACAGGATGAATTATCAATGTCATTATGTCATTATGGGCCACAACTATCTCAACCCGCCTTCATAGATGGTTTGGTAGAAGATCTCACATAGAACAAATGAATGGCCACCGGTGTTCCTTAGAAAAGCCCTAAAATTTCCACTTTTGACTACTCCAAAACAATTCTTTGAAAATGAATTTGGTACTCAAATTTTCAAGACAATAGTAGTGCTCCAAATTCTATTTATAGCAAAAAAATTCCAAAAAATTTATTTTTAACGTTAATCCAAAATATTTTGTCCAACAAGAAGATCATTTTGGGATGGAGGGAGTACAACATTTGAACCATTGGGATTGTCATTTTTCAGTTCAATAAATAAATTATCAACAATTTAGTATTTTGAATCATTCTCTCATTTTTCTACTTACTATTTTTTTATATATGTTGTAGAATTCCAAATGATTTGAAAATTTTCAAACATGTAGCAAACTTAAATTGAAGAATGAATCCAAAGAGTAACAACCATTTTGAACATTTTTTCATACAAATGTGACCTTCTGAAGTGTAGCTGCTCGGATTTTCGCAGTGGTAAAAAAAGGGGTTTTGTAACTTCAAACACTAATATCTTGCAATCTACACGGTGAAACTTTCTGAAATTTTTTCTACATCTTCTCAAACTAGTGCACTAACAGGTCCTATGGTTTCATTATTCCAGAAATGTTTTTGAAAAAAAATTTGGTAGTTGTCCTAGAAATGACAGTTTTGAAGCAGTTTTGGTGAAAACATAGTCAAAAACCTTTAGGGATTAAGGGCTGGTCTGCCTTTTTCATGTATTTTCTTATATGAGAATATTTTTAGCTTATTTCTCAATCAAAGAAAAATAGATGAGGAATCTTACGCAAGTTGTTTCATAATTTTCAGAGCATTTATAAATTACTTATGAATTTTCAAACACAATCTAGTATAGGACCCTGTTTGTGATTAGTAGGCCTTGAAAACCCACACATGTTTGGTTTGGAAAAGAATATGGCTTTGTTGAGAAACTAACATTGCAACATGTAAAAAATAATCGAGATGGTTTCAAAATGCGACCTTTTCTAAATCTGAAATGTGTACATGAATCAATCATTATTTTAGAGTTTTTAACATTTGTAAGAATGTAGTTGGACTACCAATTATTATTTTGCATAAGATTAGTAGACACCTATCCACTTAGTTAGGAATGAACCCATTGTGGATCTTAAACCATCAATTGAAGAAGTAAAAAACAACACTTATTAGGCTTTGATGTAATCAAGAGTCCATTTTCCTACAATTTGGTATCCATTTCACAGCCTCCTACTAGACATTTTGAAAAACCTACACCATTTTTGAGCCCTCTCCTATACCATTGATAGTTAGTCATGTGAAAGAAGGAATAAAATGTCAATCACTTGAAAGTCACTAAAGTAACTCTGCTTATGATACATCACAAACTTTAAGGCATGTGAATATGGTGTCATGATGGTGTATTGAAATGCAATTAAGTTAATTTGGTGTCAACCTCCATATCTACCAAGTATGGACAAAATGACACTAAAACAATGTTTATTATCAAGAATGTAGCCTTTGGTGTCAAAATGACACCAAAACAATTACGCCTTCCATTTCATTTTGTTTAAAAAAAACAAAAAAACAAAACAAAACAAAAAACACAATCTAGCCCAACTTGCTGAATAGATAAAATGTCATCCAACCCTTTATAGACAAAAATATTCTAGTGGTACACAAATCAAATTTGGGATGTATACCATCAGTATAATTTTTCTTGTGATGAGCGAGGTAGCATTTTGCTTGTCATGTGCAGAATTACCTTATTGACAATAGAAGATTATTTATGGGATTTAGGCTTGTTGAGTGCGAGTTTGGATTAGGATTTGAAGAGAGTTTAGAAGTTGCATTACAAGCAATTCTTGAAGTTAAAATGCTTGAATTTGAATGCCTTAAGTGGTCACATCCAAGGCATGTAAATATGGTGGCATCATAACAAGATATGATGATGCCAACCTATGTGCGAACTTAGTTATCAAGGTGATAGAAAAAATGATATCCAAATGGCACTATCAAAATGACATCAAAATAATTTGGTCTAACTTTTTTTATGCAATCTTTGAAGTTTGATTCTCCAATGCTCATCATCCCAATATAACAAATAGGGGGATTGAGGTGAAATCTTTTCATGAGTTTTATAGGTTTGTCAACCCTAAAATTCTTTCATGTTAAGAAGCTCAGAATTGCTTTGAAGTACTTGGCCCCAAAGCATTGCCAAAGTCTTCCTTGATATTTATTTTTTAACAAATCTAACCATAGGATCCTTTGGTTAACTTGTTCAAGTATGTTGTCTCCAAGTTTTAGAGTGAAATATCTTTACCAATTGCAAATTCAATGTGCTTAAACTTCAAAATGAAGGCATTTCTAGCCCTTCCAAAAGGTGATGTTATGTCTTTCAACAATTTAAAAAACATACATATGTCCTATAACTTGTGCATTTTGTCAATATGTTGGAAAATGGATTGAAGATAGATATGAAAAATTGTAACAAAAAACCTTTCTTATGCATTTAAAAAAAATTGTAAAGTGAAAGGTGTTACAAAATGAAAGATAAAACTACTATGTTAATACTTTTAGGAAGAATTTGAGAATTGATGATCCCAATTGTGGAAATTTTCTAATAAACAATTAATATATTTCTTTGTTTTAATTTGAAAATTTTCAAAATTGAGTGTAAAAGACAACTTCATAGCTTACATCATTATTTGGATTTCAATGGTTGAAATGTTTTTGAATAGGTATCCATCTATACAATCCCCAAAAATATTCAGTATATTTATAGAATATATATTTTTCATGGCTTGGTTTGACATTAAAATAAGAATTAGATTTTTTTCTTAAAATCATTATCAAAATGACATGAATCAAAGCTTCACACATATAAAAAGCCTCCATCCTACAATATTCATGCAAAAATTCCAAATTCCAAATTCAATAGAATCCTTGGTTCTCTAGGGATTAATCTTGTGGTGGCATTGTAGACACTAAGAATCCAACATATGACAAAGAGTCTTTCTATATAAAACAAAAGTATATATGTTCATCCTCGGAATTAAATTTGTATAAAATGAAAAATCTTACATAGGAATTTGACCTCCAATGAATAGCTTGACTTTTTTAAAGCAAATGATTAACATGGTACCAAAGAAGATGATTTCCACAATAACCAACCCATTCTTCCATTGTTAAAAGACCTTACAAAGAATGCAAGCCCAAAGACAATTTAAAAATCATACTTCAAGTTTCATATAGATTATTTTTATTTAAAATTTTTAAATTTCTCAAGGAACATTGTTCCTAAGGAATCCGAATGGATTTGAAGTAGGCTCCTACAATCTTAATTTTTATCATGCTTTTTTTTAATTTAAAAAATAACAAAACACATGAGCTATTTGAGAATATAATTACTATTTCAATCAATGCATAGGAGCAAAAGTTACACTATGCTAAGCACAGTTTTCACCTTGCCAAGCATTAAAAAAATCTACAAAACTCGAGATTAAAATTTTAAAATTTTGTTTTTAAAAGATCATATTTTTGTCTACATGAAAAGATCTGATTAAATCCATTTAAAATAGTGATGTGAAAGCTATGGAGCATCTTGGTTTCTAAGCTCAATGAATGGCATTCTTCTCAAATACATAAAGTAAACCACCCTATTTGTGTCACTATGTACTAGGGATGTAGCTACTGAGATTTGAAATTTGCACTCCTTGAGTTAATTCAATGAGTACAAGAATTTGAATAACGAAGAAAAAGACGGTTCTTCCAAACAAACATAAGTTCCAAGTGACTAAAAGCTGTCCAAGATTCAGAACACCCATGTGTTTCTACTGTTACAAAGCTTTCAGAACAAAAAATATCTAGTTTTCACACATATTCTGCCATTTGGTACATAAACAATGTTCTTAAAATAACAAAACATTTTCACAAACGTCACCATAAATAAATCAGCAGTTCCAAACAATGAGACAAACAGGGTCAATAGAATCCATATTATGCACTTCTTCAAAACCAAACACAAAATATTATGTTCAGGTGAGATATTAGGAAACCAGACACAAAATCTCTTGCTCTGGGGGTGTTCTTACATCTTTCTGCAGCTAATTTGTATCAGGTGAGATATTAGGAAACTTGCACTATCTCAAATTTTGCACATTTATTTCAAATTAAGCTAAAAATCAATTGAATAAAACTAAGTCGCAAAAGATTTAAGTATTTTCACATTTAACACAAATCAAAGCTGACCTGTATGGTCAATACAGGTTCTAGTGTACTGTATGAAGCCTCTACCTTACACTAAGGAAGACGAAAAAGAATCAACTAGCCTCTAGTGAGACAATGAGACAATCCACGAAACAGAACTGCCAAACCATGAGCACGGTCAATAGAATCTATGCCCTTCTTCAAGACCAAACATAAAATGCCTAGCTGCAGAAAGATGGGAGAACATCCCCAGAGGAAGAGGTCTATTAGATGGATTAAGGATCCGATTCCATGTCCATAGAAAAAAATACCGAGGTCGCAGACGCAGCTTCTAAGTGGGCATTGATAACCCAAAGCACTCATACAAATAAAATGAATTACAGAATCAGATCTGATCCGAAATGTACAGCAATGTTGTAAAGGGAAAGACAAACAACTAACCTCAATAAGACAAGTAGATATTCCACCGAAACACCACCGCCAGAGGCCCACTCTTCACTGTTTCCACCACAGCATACCCTTTGGCCCCTCGGAAATCCTCTGTCCCAGACAAAACAGCTAGCTCCGTTGTAGGAGATGCGCCCCCCACGTTTCCTTGCAAAGTGAGAGTCCCATGGTAGCTGGAGCCTCTGCCAAACACCAAAGTGGACATCAACTGAATGCCCTGCTTGCCCTGTAAGTCACTGATGGGACCGTAGCCTCGTTCTCGACCCAGCAAGACGCTGTTGTTGCGGTCAGGGCTGTCTCTGACTTCGTTGTCGAACACCAGGAAGCTCCCGAAGCCGATCTGGGTCAAGTCGTTTTGCCCCGTGCCGGCTGCTGCCAGGACGGTGGAGTCGGGAGGGGCGCGTAACTCGTGGATGTAGAGTGTGAGGTTGGACTGTTTGGGAGCGGAGACTAAGGAGTAGCCGAGCTTGGCTAAGGCCCAGGAAGCCAGGGCGACAAGGGCCACTGCACCGACTTGCTGGTTTGACATGACGCTGGATTGGTCTTGAAATTCTGGAAGCTGATGGAAACAATCCCTAGAGATAACCAGAATTCCAACAGATAGAAGAATGTTAGTGGTGAAATTTAACAATCCCCAGATAGAGATCATCTGAATTGGAAACGTCCAGCAGACGCAAGAATGTTACTTGTGAGATTTAACAATCCCAAGAGATAATCTGAATCGCAAACATCCAGTGGATAGAAGAATCGTAGTTGTGAAATTTAACAATCCCAAGAGATCAGCTGAATTGCAAACGTCCAGCAGATAGAAAAATGTTAGGCGTGAAATTTAACAATCTCAAGAGATTAGTTAAATTGCAAACGTCCAGCAGATGGAAGTATGTTAGGCGTGATTTGAGACGACGCGACTGATTTCAAGGTCACTTAGGTGAGGTAGAGACACCAGAAAAAGTCACTAGTAGCGCTGGCAAAAATTTCCAATATATTCTTGTTAGCAAATGGGAAAAAGGTTCCAACACACGAGAGATTTCGTTACTTGGATACCACATGAAAAATTTAAGAAGGTTCAAAGTATTGTAGTAAGATTACCTAAAAGGAACACTTAATCAGTCGAACATGTTTAGATTATCTACAACCGATTTATAAATCGAACATACTGCCTAAGACTTAGGGTGGCAATGTCAGGGTGGTTACAAGTGTCGCTGATACCATTAGGGACCCGAACCAGTTTCCGACACTGACCCTGTTACCAACAGCAACTTCTAATCAAAAGTCAGCAATTAGCGACTGATGTAAGCTGAATTGACTGAATGTCTATAACCGCAGCTCTTTGAACGGAAATGGGGTTGTCGTTTATCTCTTCAATTGTAGTCCAAAACCTCCTACTT
Source organism: Thuidium tamariscinum (assembly GCA_947034885.2). NCBI lineage: Eukaryota > Viridiplantae > Streptophyta > Bryopsida > Hypnales > Thuidiaceae > Thuidium > Thuidium tamariscinum. The sequence goes on along the minus strand of OX344749.2, from coordinate 35,680,071 downwards.
CGAATGTTTTCAACAGAAAGTTATACAGTGTTCAAAATTTGATCTGGATAGAGTTTGGCTCTTTTGCACCCAAATCTATCTCTCACAACTCTCTAGTAATTTTCAAACGAAAGAAACTCCTACATAACGCACTCGATAAAATGATTGGTTGTGATGAAAAGAGTATCCTGTACCCTAAAGAAACTTCTAATTCGGTCATATTTCGTTCAAAGCCGAGGGATAGGTTAACAGCTATGGTGTCATTTCAACCCTAATCAAATTCAATTGAATGTACTGAAACTCATCAGGATAAGAAAGCATTAAAAATTACTAAAGAAAGACATAATTTCTTCGTGTCTACATTGCCAATGTTAAGGATGCACTCAGTCGCGAACAGCAAATGCTCACGGCCCATAAACCCTAAGAAAACACTCAAACTCAAAGCAAATACCAGCGTACTTACCACGAATTTCGCTGTGGATTGAATAAATTCTCGAATCGTTACGCAGTGAAATCTGAAAATGAAGACGACCCACCTTCGCATTCACTGGAGAAACGAGGCACCCCAGATTGCCCAGAACATTCAAATTCGCCGAAATCCCGAAAGGAAAGCTCCGACGAACAAGATCACGATGCGGTTACATGGGTATGACGAATGGAAACGGGCCATGTGGCAGAAAGCGCCACGTAACCAATTGCCAAGTGGCGGGATGAAATTTTATTTGGTCTGGGTGATCCTGGCCTCCTGGGTTTGTAATTTAATTCGATGGCTCTGGAGTCTGAACTGTACGAGTTGATTGTAATTTTGAAAGTGTTCAACCCCTGGAAATATTTTCCAATAAATATTTTTGGTACATAAATATTTTTGCTACATAATACAGGCAATGCACACCAACAACCACCCTTAATTACAACTAATCATATTTACTCTTATTAAACATAATTCTGTTAGGACATATTGGCAACTGAAAGAGGACTTCAAAGAACTTAAAAATGATCAAATGAATAAGGTTTGAAGTTTCAAAGTATTGTTTCTAGGTGTACTTAAACCAATACTGAACTCATGATCTTTCTTTTTCAGATTGTGTAAATCTTTCTTCATCAATATCAAGGAAAAGGTCTATTCCATTTTGAGATTGTGGGTGTAATATAACACAAACCTCCCACTAATTGCCCCTATTTCTCCTAATTAGTAGAAGAGGGCAATCCATTTTTAAACAACCCTCATCTTTACATTGTAGACTACTCTCTTTTTGTGCAAGTAGAGATGAATAGTAATAGTTATGGAGTAAGATAGACGTACCCATAATTGATCACTTTAGCGAATTTCAAGCAAATCATGAGCAATATGAAGAAGATAGGAAATATAGGGATTGCAAATTTTTCAAATTTTTATTCCCAAAATTGAAATTACTAAGATTTTTGGAAGCCAAAAAATTGTTTGGGCTAATAGCCGATGTCTAGACTCTTCCAATTTGAATCATAGACTAGGTACTTTCCTGCTCACTACTTTCTACTTTTTTGCCCACTACCCTTTGGAACAAATGTCATAATCTTATTTGGCCCAATCTTGAAATGGAGGAAAAAACACATTCCAAGCTTTGGTTGGAAATATGTTCTAGCCTTGATTGGAAATAGCTACACTCTACAAGATGGGTATGTACCTATACCTTAGTTCCTAGTGCAATTGTTGTGCATTGTGATTGGCCACAAATCTCTCAATATTGCAACCAATCCTTGGCTGATTTTGTTCATAGCTTGAAATTAGAAATAGGAAGGTCTATATGACCAATATTTGTCACACAAAATCTTCGGCTACAAATTCAGGATAATTATGCTTTGAGCAGAAAAAATTCCAGAAAACTTTGGACTCCTTCACACACGGTAAAATTTCCATAGTCAAGAAATCTGCGTAGCAGATATAAGTAATTGCTTAAATGGTTGGAAATGCGTCGCAGTATCATATGCAAGAGAAGTTAACCTAGGATTCGAAATCTCCCTGCTGTTGAGGAAAGCCAACTAACAAGCAACTCTGGATTTTGTAAATCCCAAATAAGTAGACAAGTTTTTGAGCATTTTCTTGCTGGTCGACATCTTTGACCTTGAGTCACTCTCCATTCCAATTCACGAGGCATTCCAAATGTTGAATTACACTCTCAAAATGTAACCTTCCACCAAATTCTTAAAAAAAAGATGTATCACCGTCAAAGCACCGTCACAGCATAGTTTGAAATGGGAACTATGTGCAACCCACAAAGAGTTAACTGGCATGAATTACCTGCTTCATTACCTGTCTCATGCCCTTCTTCAAGGGCTCTGCAGCAGAACAACAAAATAGATGACTGTTCAGTTCCTAAGATAAAATATTGCCAACTCTTCCAAATGCAATGACATCCTGCCAAGGCCCAGAAGGAGCAGCAGACAACAATAAAGATATTTGCAAAATCAGGAACGGGATATTCTACAGAAGAGCGTGGACAAGGTTCCAATCGACAAAGGCCTAAAACCCAAAGGGTATCTGTCACCTTCAAATTATTTGCCTCCGCTAAGAGAGCGAGTAAAATCATACGAGAGATTCAGTCCCTCTGACCAGACAGGCTTCAAGAATTAAAACCTGTCACCGTGTTGCTACCAACTCTCATTCCCGTCCCACCCACCCACCCCAAGGAGTGGTTGATAACTCGGTGGCAAACTTACAGAGCTGGTCATCGTCGACAGCCTACAAGAATTGACTTACCTCTTCTAGCCTGATTGTAGCCTAAAAGTAAAATTATCTCTTCTGGCCTGAATGTGGCCAAATCCAAAAAATCCAATTTGAGCGCTGCTCATCCAGTCTGCTCCTGTTGACGAATTAATCGCCGCAGTCTGTGACTCGAAGCGCTGGAAAACTTATAAAATGGTATTGTACAGTACAGAGGGGCAAACAGCAGATCAGAGCTTTTCTTCTACGTAGGGAGCAAAGCTGACCGTCTTGCCGATGGGAATATACTCTCCACTGAAGCTGGTCGGACTGAATCGGCCGGGAGGCGGAGGGGGTGCGCCCATAAACCCGCTCATGCCATTGTTGGGGAAGCTGGGTCTTGGAGGAGGGCTCTTCTTGGGGGGGTGTCTGGAAACACCAGGAATGTCGGAACTTTCGGTATCCGGATCGTATTCCCTGCTGTCACTCTTCGGAAGGCTGAATTGCTTGCTGCCAAACATCGGTGGCTTGAAAGCTAGAACCGGTTCCGAAGAATCGTCATGATCGACGTGCTCGTAATCCTGCTCACTTTCTTCGGCAATGGAGTGTTCACCGCTTTGAATACTGGCGAGGTTGTGGGATGGCCGTGAGGCATGAGAGTTCTGCTTGTGAAAGGTGCGTAGACCAGACGTGCCGTTGTACTCTTCAAATTCACCGCTGCCATCTTCATACCTCCTCGTCGTGTAATCGCTGTCGTAAACAGATTGGCTTTCCAAGCTCTGCCCTGGTTTCATCCCCTGGTAGAGACCTGCCCGGTCTGAATCACTTTCAAGCGCCCGAACCACCTGGCAGCACATGGAACCAGATTAGTCCCTCCTCAGCTAGCACATGGATCATATTTAGCCCCTAAACGACGAGGAGATCATGGTCTGAAAGTGACCAATTCAATTAACCATACTGTGAAAGACATAATTCAGCTGAGGCCAAATTTTATATTAACTAACTAAGGCAGAAATACTGCACGAGCCTGTAAAAAAGAACTAAAATTGGTCAACCCAAACTGCTAAAAAGGAAGAGGCCCAAATTGATCCGTCACGGAATAGATAAATAGCACCACATAGGATTGATGAAGAGTTTACTCATTGTATCAGAGAGCGAAAAAACCAAAGTGGAAGCCGTATCAGGTTGTACCTGTGCCATCCTCGGACGCTTTAGTGCAGAATGTCTCACACATGCAGCCGCAGTCTCAATGACACGCAACATTTCATCATGGTCAAAATCGCCATTCAAATTGGGGTCCACAAGATCCTCCAGATGGCCATCTTCAAGAATTCGATTCACTACAGGCCTTGCCCATTCCACCAAGCTTTCGAACCCTGCTTCCTGGGTCATGTCTATCGGTTTCCTCCCAGTAACCAATTCAAGCAGCACAACACCAAAGGAGAAGACATCTGATCTATCTGTGAGCTTTCCACTGGCGGCATATTCAGGGGCCAAATAACCAAATGTTCCCATGACTCTAGTCGAGACATGGGTGTTCGCGTCATTGGACAGCTTTGCCAACCCGAAATCTGCGACCTGTTACATGTAAAACAGCCCATGTCAGCTGCAAATAATCATGTACTAATACCTCCAATTCGAGTTAACCGAACTATTGAAGCAGCGAAGATAATCAGGCATCATGTCAACACTAACTCGAGCGCATCCATACCTGAGCTTCAAAATTCTCGTCAAGTAGAATATTGGAAGATTTGATGTCCCGATGAATAATTTTGGGATGACAATCCTCATGCAGGTATGCAAGACCCCGAGCGCATCCAAGACCAATCCTAAGTCTTGTATTCCACTCCATGATAGGCATGTCCGTGTCTGGATACAGCACACATGTCAGTTCAATAAATGAAAGTTAATTAATTTTCACAGCGAAGTGTAAAGTGATACGGAGTAGTATTTAGAAGTCGAGGGGGTCACTGTCGCTCCAGCGAAACCTTGTCATTGTGTCCCTGTCGAATTCCTTAAGCTACAAGAGTGTCTAAATCAAAACAAAGTCAACGACATAATAGAATACATGGAGCTGTAAGGGCACAATTCATAATCCTTAAGCACGAGAATGTACTCACTATGCAAGTTGTTCTCGAGAGTGCCATTCGGAACATATTCATACACAAGAAGGCGCTGCTTGTCAGCCACGCAATATCCAACGAGAGAGACCAAATGCCGATGATGCACCCTGCTAATGACCTCCACTTCAGCCCGAAACTCTCGCTCACCCTGACCTCCACCAACAGTCAGCTGTTTCACAGCTACAACAGTCCCATTGGGCAGGAGTCCTTTGTAAACGCGGCCAAATCCACCCTCACCAAGAAGGTTGTCTTTCGAGAAATTATCGGTTGCAGCAGCCAATTCATTGTAAGTGAAATAAGACCTGGAGTTGCCCATCTTGTCTGATCCAGACGGAGGCGGAGGTATCTCTCCATTGACACTTCCAGAGTGAATACCCCATGAATCCGGGACATCTGAACCCCTATACCCGTGAGCACCAGTAAGGGGCATCGTAGCCGAGCCTTTGTATGAGAATGCATCATCAGTTACGCCTTTTCTCTTCTTCTTTCGACAACAGCATATCACTAAACTGACCAGAAAGACGAGGACAGCAACACCGGCGGCTGCCCCTACTATTAGCGCTATGCTAGATACTCCAGACGATGAAGGAGATTGCGGGCCTGGTGCTGTAGTAGTACTAGGCGGAGATGCCGGAGGTCTAAAGTCGGGTGTGGTGATAGTAGGAATGTCGGCAGGGGACAGACCCTGACCTGGGGCCAAAACTGGAGGCTTTGTTGTCGGTGCGGGGGGAGGTGGTAATCCCAAAGGTGGAGGAGCAGGTGATGGTACCAGAGGTGAATGGGCAGGGGGCATTACCGGGGCAGGAGCAGGCGGCGGGGGTGACACCGTTGAAGCAGGCGCAGGGGCAGGAGGGGGTTCGTTGGGAGGAGGGGGTGACACCCTAGGAGCAGGAGCAGGAGCAGGAGGAGGTTCATTGGGAGGAGGAGGGGGTGACTCCAAAGGAGCAGGGGCAGGAGGAGGTTCATTGGGAGGAGGAGGAGGGGGTGACTCCAAAGGAGCAGGAGCAGGAGGAGGTTCATTGAGAGGAGGGGGTGACACCAAAGGAGCAGGAGCAGGAGCAGGAGGAGGTGTTGCAGGAGGGGGAGGGGGAGGTTGAGAAGGAGGAGAAACATCAGCTGGGGGAGGAGTCTCAGGAGGAGGCGTAGGAGCAGGAGGTTGTGCTGGGGATGGTGATCGTGGAGGAGGGGATTCAATTGGTGGTGACGGAGGCGGTGGAAGTTCAGGTGCCGAAGAGGGAGATACTACAGGGGCATCAGGAGGAGGGGGAGGGGGAGATTGAGCAGGAGGAGGTGAATCTGTCGCTGGTGGCGGCGCTGGAGGAGATTGCTGAGGAGGGGGTGATTTTGGCGTTGGTGCCGGTGGGGACGCTTCAGGGGGTGGAGAAAACTCTGGCGTTGCTGCGGGTGGAGAATCGGATGGAGGAGGAGACTCCGGCAGCGGCGATGGAGGGGTCGAATTAGCTGGCGGAGGAGCTTGGACTGGGGGTGGAGACTCATTAGCAGGAGACACCGTACCGTCTGCACCTGTAGGAGCTGGAGGCGGTGAAGATTCAGGAGGTGGAGACAAACTCGGAGGGGGAGATAAAGAAGACTCATCCAGGGGCGGGGGAGGTGATAAAGAATCAGGAGGTGGAGACGAACTCGGAGGGGGTGATGAAGAGGACTCGTCCGGGGACGGGGGAGGTGATAATGAATCAGGAGGTGGAGACAAACTCGGAGGGGGAGATGAAGAAGACTCGTCAGGAGGCGGGGGAGGTGACGAAGAACCGTCAGCAGGAGGAGGAGACCCAGTATCATCTGCGGGAGGACTTGCATCCGGACCTCCTTGGACTTCTGCCTGAACACTGGGATCATGATGACTCTGCCTGAAGAGGCGACCCATTTTGGCAAGCCTGGGTTCGTCTCAGAGAATATTTAATACCGCCCCTTCTGATTTCTCACTGTAAACAGTTCTAAACTTCTGCTAAGCTTTCGATTCTTCAGGACAATCACGCCTTGAATAGTGGAAGCGGCTTTGCTCAATCGTTGAGAGTTTCTACATTGTGCGCAAGCGATCACAACGTCGAAATGGCGATAGCAGCAAAGACATTGTTGGTCCTCACATCTGCTCCATGTATTCTTCGGTTCACAAATCTGCGGCTGCTCTGCAATCACTCAGCACTACACCTCATCAAACATTGACCCCGTCTTTCCTGGGTGTGAAAATGACACAGTTTCACGCCTTCAGCAACCGCGGAGGTCTTTCTCTCGAAAAATTGGTTTTCAATCTGGGCTGTGTGAAGCTCAATTCAAGTTGTAGAGGGGTGCCCTGATGAACTTACTTGATCCAGATGGAATTCTAAGGCAAAAAGATCTCAAGAAACACTCTCAGATCGCATCTCATTGATCTGCTGTTTCGCCAAATTGTTTCTTCTGTCACGACCGGGAGCAACTGAATAGTTCCCCTGTACGTCGGCCTTCCAGTCGTGGGCTTCGGCATCCCGTTCTCGCTCTCACAAATGATGCCCTCCTTGAGTACTCTGCTTACCCTGCTATATTACTTCCTGAAGTTCCGCACAACGACAACAGATTCTACACACCACATTCAGATCTCCAAGTTCAGAACTTCAACCTGACCAGAAGAAGCACAGACACCATTTTTAAACAAGCTAAGCGCTCATGTTACGCGGCCAGCACCGTCAGCATCCCAAACCTACAATGGAAAGTCATCAAGGTGTACACATGAATCTAAGTAATGCATTGCGTTTGAAGTCCTCGCTACATTGGGTGTGCCCCAATCCGGAACTTCACGGGCGTCGCTCAAACATTCTTCCGTTCAATATATTCTTCAGATCAAACAAAACGGAGGTCTCAGATGGAGCAAGAAGATATCAGGTTTTGCACCAGAAAGCAATGGAGGGAAACGACAACAAACTTACATGTGAATGTCCCTGTGCTAGATTCTTGTGATTTCTGTGCATAAAGATTTCCAAACCAATGAGGCCTTACAAGCACCATGATCCGTATTCTCAGCTATTCGAGCTGATATCTGAGGAGCTCCAGAAGGCATCAAGCAGTTCCGAAGAAAAAAAGTCCGCCTTCGAAACCACAGGTGTGTGATCATCCCAGACCTGCTCTTTTGCTTCTATCTCATTACCAAGAATGCATTCGGACAGACATGACCGGAACAACTGCTGCTAGTGCTGGGAAAAGGATGGAGTAAGCTTAATTTCAGCTGCAGCGCCATTCGGAGGTTCATGCAACGCCATGGTCTTCCTCCGCTTGGAGACGATGATAGCGCCCCCGCCGCCGCCGAAGACGGCGCGGGAAATTTCATATCTGCCTTATTTTGGAAAGCGCGTTACTTTCCAGTAATCTCATTTGGGAAATGTCCTCTAAATTTATGGCTCCTTTCCTGCACCCTCTCGCGTTTCAGGTGCCACCACTGGCACCACTTCGTCTGGCAGGACGATATAAAACCGTAAAACCCTCCAATGCAGTCCAACCAACCGCTTGAAGGAAACTTCGCAATGGCGCCCAGTTCGCATTATCGTCGCAAATCTCGCGACACAATGTCCTCGGTGGCTCCGTCCTGACATCCTGCGCAACTAGATGCATCTCTTCAACATAATTCGGTGGTAAAACCTACAGTAGAAGAGGATCTTACAGTCTATGTTTAGATTGCTTAAATCCAAATTTGGATTTGCCGAAGCTAATCTACTACAGAATGATCCATGTGGGAATTATCATATAACCGATCGACCTCCCGTCTAAAGGGAGGTAACTGTACCCCCGAAAACTTCTATTTGTGTAAGCGCTCAACTCGGCTTCATACGTTTTTTCTACCCCCTCCCTTCTCAATCGTGTTCTCACAAATGGAACTTTCCGTCGCCTAACTCGGTCAGTATCGGCCAATTTGCAATCATCAATACGACCTCATCGTTACAAGGAAATGCACTTGAAGCATTTGAAGATTTCTGTTTCTCCTTTTTAAGACATCACAATGCAAGCAGTTCAAGAAATCTCCCCAACAGAAATATCTTGTGGAGCGGCAAAGGAGGTCCGTCTTGGATTGGAACAGGAACTGAAAATAGTAATCACCGAGAGAGTTGGAGACTGTTCTTTTCCTTCTGACACAATTCAAGAGCTTTAGAACCATTATTGAATGCTGACTGAGGAACAGTGGTGTGCCCCTTGCTGCGTCAAGGACTAGAAAATTCTTCCTCATCTTGGACCCCTGGTTGACCAGTGACTTCATTTCAATTTCTGGGGTGTCCCCTTTCTGATTCAAACGTCGACAACGGGGACAAAATATACGGTGAAACCGCAACGTGCGATTGAATCTGAAATGCCTACCCTTCACAGCCTCTGACGAAATTGTCGACTGATGTAAACAACGTCGTAGTTAGGATTACCGTAGGGCGAAGTATACAACGTTCAGGGACCTTCCGCTTCAAGGTTAAGTCGCATTCTCCGCATTCTAAGATTTTTAAAGTCCTTCAACGGAGGAGTTTAATCAATGCTCGGCGGGGGCTTTAATTGGAATGCGAGGATGGCATGTCGCGCTGACATCGGCGATATTCAGCGTGATTTGCACGGTTTCGCTTCATCCCGCTTGATCATTCGTGCTGTTCAGCTGTCGTTCACTTTCGTTCGCTTGATATAGTCCAGGTAAGGAACCATTTGACGGCCTGGGTGCTTGAGGAAGCGTGCTTTCAACAGGTTGCTCCTGCGCCGCCCTTAGCGTTTGCGACGATGGAATAGCGTCGACACTGGCAGGCAAGTTCATTAAATGAGGTAGAGCTCCCGAGTCTACCGGTATGTCCCTCAGCAGTCCCAGGCGGCATTGAGGGTGGTGCTTCCAGTGGGACTAGGGTTCGAAGTCCCAGGCGTTGGAGTTCCTTGTAGCTGTCGATAAATGGACTCCACTGAATGGAACGCAACAACTTTAAGCATTACATACTGATGACAAATTCGAGTCATACATGCACACATGTATCACACATTAAATAAGAAATCTGGCTTAAACCTTACCGGAGCGTCATACAGTGACGCACAACCTTGATGGAATGCAAGTCGCGGTGGAGGACGACGGCTTCTCCTATGGAGACTCCAGGACCGTGAGCTTTTAGCTAACGTTCAACTTCGTCCTCGATGATTACCCCGGTGAAATCTACCTGAAATCATAAAACGTTGGTATCTTCAGTATGGAACATTGCAAAATTTCATAAAAAACCTCATCCGTGGTCCGTGGGAATACTCGAAAAGATGAAGTCTGTCTTACCTTCGCCAGAGGATTGAACACATTTTCAGTTCGCCCCGTCAAGACGATAAGGTCAAAGCCGAGCAACCGAAGCTCATCCGCAATAGTATCAAGTAAGCTCCCTGATAGGTCCTTCAACTAACCTGCATACATCGGCAGAGTATGATCCGCAGTAGCACCATAGCCCCAATTGCCTGTAAACCTTGTGAGTGCCATTCCAGGAAAACGAATTGCACGAGTTGTCCAATACTTTCACAAACCTAAACCTGAGAGATTTCCATAGACCTGAGTTGACAGGCATTTCAAGAATTGAAACAGCTTAGGGTTTCAATCGCAGCAACGAATTACTAACCAGCGCACATGTGAGGATCAAAGACGAAGACAGGATTTGCTCAGGATTCGCTCAGGATTTGCTCCGTAATGCCGATAGCCGACAACGCAAATCCTGAACGAACGACAAAGGCGTCAGGTCCTTCGAATCTGTGCTTTCATTGCTAGCTACCATAGCCATCTTCATCAATCGCTTGTGCCGTTTCGAATCGTACTGTACAGACCTAATGACATCGGTACAACAACTCACAGGGAATCAAGGTCATTCCTGGTTGAAAACAACTTACATTGCTGCTCAATAAGCTTCTTCACTCGCCACCGAGAGCATCCCTGCAAGTTGCGCACTATGACGAGAAAGCAAGCTCACACGACGCACATGGAGCGACGACACTCACAATTTCTTATAAACTACACACTAAGTCCAGCACCTGTGAAGTCATTCCAGTCGTGCAGAACGCAAAAATTTGGCCTTCTAATGGCTCCGAAAGAAACATAGCAATCCAAAATGACTCACGAAAATAAGCTTACTGCAACACTTCTGTAGTGAACTGGTTGAGGTTCTTGCCGATCCTTGAAGGTGAACAATGCACGGAGCTCAAATTCAGAAGGCTTGTCGCTGCGGCCACAACAGCGAGGATCGGAAGCAACAGAGGATTTTAGCATGGCGACCAGATGGAATTGGTGATGGTACTTGAACTCCGTGAAATCTTCCGCCCTCCTAGATTTTGGTGCAGGAAGTTATCTTGCTACGATGCTTAGCAGACAAATTACGTTGCAGGAATTCTCGGATCATATTCTTAGAACAATATTGATCATTTTTGGATGAATGTACACTCCTTGGGATGAATATTTCAAGTGTCATCCTCAGTTTTCTCATTTCATCCAATGAAAAATAGAGGAGTATGTTGTCTAATATTTTTTTTTTTAATTTATAGTTTTTTTAGTGAAAAATCTCTCAAAAAATTTCCTTAGATGCAACATTCATACGAACTCCACATGATACATGAATTTCAGATTAGTTGCAATTTTCAAAAGCTTTAGGTAGGGCCTTTTATTTGCACAAGTTAGTTTTTGGAAGGAGGGACAAATAGAGGTTAGAATTTTGTCAATCTAGTGAAATTTGCAAGAAAAAAAAGCTTTGGCTTTAGGGATTGTTTTTTTTATTAAAAAAAATTCAAAAGTTTCAATAAATTATACTACTTTTGAGAAATTGTCAAGGAAATCATAACTTTTTTTAAGTTCTATGAATCAAAAATAATCTAAAGAGTATCCAAGATTTGTAAATAGAATTTTTAGCTAGGTGTAGATAAGAAATGTAATTAAAAAAGAAATGATAATGGACATACATCTAAACTTTTCTGAAAATACTTTTGAAAACTACTTTTGAATAACACTTTTGAATAAGAAATGAACAATTTCAAGCCCTTGGGGTTCAAATATATTTAATTTGGTATTCTGAGAGATATGCATTTTGCCCGGTCACTTAGAAAATTTTATTAGCCATGGTGTGATAAAAGATATGGTGGGTTTAATTCTTTGAATAAAAAAATTTGAATTTTTTTTGAAATAATATAAGGTGTTAAAATATATTAAAAAAAATGTATTATAACTAAGATATAGTCCCCAATAATACATCCTATTTTATTTTATTTTTAATCTAAAATATCCTTCATATAAAGGTTTTTGGGTATCCAAGTTTGGTATATTGAATGTGTATAGTATAGTTGGGTGTAAGATACAAGTAGGGATATGCTACAACTGGTTGAAAATTATAGTTGAAGGTATCCGAAGGGGGAATGAATGGTTTCGAGTGTCTTGGAATGGATGGAATGTGTGCCTTGACAAATTTAGGCAATTGTACCAACAGGAGTACAATGCTGTGCTTACACTAGAAGAAAACGACATTGTATTTGACAAAAATTGTGTTGTAGTCAACATAAAAGTGTAGAATGGATTGTATTGAAGTCTCTCTTTGTTATGTGGAATTTTTCATTCTAACACAAAATTCTGCATTTTACTTGATGAATTTTGCGTTTTACTTATTCAATTCTGTATTGAAACGTTGAAACATAAAATTTTGTATTATGAAGGGAGAACTCAACAAAATCCATTCCACACTTTGTTGTTGAATGCAACGCAGTCTTTGTTAAGTAAAATGCAGATTTAACAAGTTCAACGCAATTTTGGGCATAAATAGTGCAGTTTTCTTCTAGTGTTATAATTTGATTGGGGGTCACACCTAGTGAGTGTTGAATGGTGAATTTTGGAGTTTATGTGAGCGTAGACAACTTTTCTTTCTTTTTCTAGCTTAGTTTTAGTGCTTGCAAAGTTTGTCACCATTTTTTGGTGATTGTTTGTTGTCTCAGTAGTATAGGTCCAGCGACACCAATTTCTAGGCAGGTTGAATCCAAATTGTAGAGTTGGTTTGAATAGGCTCTCATTTCATAAGAGTTTGCCATTCTTTTTGGAGGGAACATTCCCATTCTCTTTTGATTACCAATTTTTTTTGGTGCTCCATGTGTTTCTCAACACAATGGAACACAAAATCATAGTTTGGTACTTGCACCGTTTTCATTGTTGCTCTAGATTGAGATGTTAGAATTCATTCTCAACTCATTTCATTTGCAATACTATAATTTGTATGTGCATTCTTCTTCGTTAGGGTTGTACTTTGTGTAGGATTGTGGTAGAGCAAGAGATCATGGTGTCATTGCTATTTGGTTGAATGTTTGCACAATGTGTCGGATGAAGGAATCTGTATTTGTAACTTGTGCTCATCCTTCAAAGTTTAAAAAATAAGGTAATTTGCATAATTTAGTTTCCAAAATCTTGTCATTTTGCGCACAAGGCAACTTCACAACTTTAAATCTTGTTTTGAGTACCCTTGTGTAGAAATTCTCCTTGAATTTTTTTAGTTTAATAAAGAAATATTGAACGGTGAAAGATTAGGTGGAATTCTAATAGTTAGACATGTGAATTCAATGCTAAACCTCCACATATCATAAGCATGCCACTTACTATGCATATTTCAATTCATAAGGACATTGGAAGAAGTGGGTACAATTCTTTTACTAATTTTTTTTCAAAGTTGTCATTGGTAAGTAGATGGGACTAATGTAGAAAAATGAAATTGTTTTTCCAATTCAAAAGTTGCAATCTTTCTAAGGTTTAGTTTTGACATGCACAAGGTCCTCTACACTCATCCTCTGAACTGCTAACCATGCATCTCAAGCTTCACCAAAGGAGCAATGAAAGTAGCTTGTTTCTTGATAAGAAATGAAGGAAGCTCTAGCAATTTCTTCTTCTTGTGCTCTAGAACATTTCCAATAACTTAGCTGAAATTAATTGCCCTTGCGTACAAACTGCATTATGTTATGACCCCTCTTGGTTCTCAAATCGTTAGAATTCCTGAGAATTTAGAACCTAAGTGGTTGGAATCTCCTGCATACATGGTAAGTAGTACTGAACGATAAGTAGCATGTGTATGATATGGATTTTGAACCTATTAAAGTCCATTTCAATACATTGTCTTCCATTGGAAACAATATATTTATAATGAAGATAGGATGTGAAAAAATTGTCTCTCAATTGAATTCAAAGTAAGTGTAGGGTACTAAAAAATAGGCTAAATTAGAAAATTAGCTAATGATAGGGTGTGTTTAATTGGTCCCCTCCATCAAAATACCCCCCCTAAAAATACCCCTTGTTCACATGTGATATGTGAACACCCTGAATAGTGAAACCCTTGGGTATTACAATCTATACAGTAGAGAATTCTAAATTTTTTTATACATCTTTTCAAATCAATTTACTATAAGATCCTATAGTTGTGTGTGTCTAAAAAAGGTTATTTATCTAGAAGCAATAGTATTTATACCCCAAATGGCATTTTTGGAGCGTTTTTGGTGAAAACATAGTCAAAAATCTTTGCAAATTAGGGTGATTGCAAGAAACACTTGTCCTTTTTTTTTGTCCCCTTAACCTTCAACAAGTAGTTTTTTGCTCATAACTTTTGCATCTTTTGTTTTTTTGGCTTGAAACTTGGAATGAAGGTGCACACAAAAGTTTTATGTGATGAGTAATTTTTTTAGTTTTAAAAAAATGAGTTTGCTATTTTTAACCTGCCCCAATTGGGTGTCTACCTTGGCCATTTTGGGGGGGTTTAGTCCTATTTTTGACCCAAAAATCTGAATTTGAAGCCACAAATTGGACAAGTTGGAGGTCTACTAACATTACAAGGATTGACGATTAGTTTTTATGAAAATAGCAACATGTTTATTGTACACATGGGGTCAAAATGACCTCCTTTTGTACAAAGACTATGAAGAGGGAAAAAATTTCTGATAAGAATTTTTTTATTGCAATATTAGTACAATCTTGTCTAGAAAAATGGATTTCTTAAAAAGAAAATTAATTTTTTTAATTACTAAAAATGAAAAGGTCTACAACCCCTTTTTTTGCTATTTTCTGCTATCAGTGGCTGCAATAGTACTTTGTAGTAGTCTATAGGACTACATAGTACTAATTGATGGTCTAGATCTGTAGGTGCCCAAAATCAATGGTTAAAATTTGTAAGCGTAGTATTGATGCGTTGTATTGTTAATATTGCTAGTCCTATGGCCATAAACTATGTTTATAAAACAAAAATGTGAAGTGTTTCTTGCAATCACCCATTAACTAAATTTCCTACGAACTACTTGAAAATCAAGTCAAATTTTAAGATATTATTCATTTTGAAAGAATGCCTGTAAGGTAGGAACAACTTCTAAATTCACTTTTGTTCTTTGTAAAATTATTATTACTAGATAGATAAAATTTTGTCTTTTCTTATTAGCTAATGAAAAGAGGTTCTAATGAACCAAAGAATGCAATAGTTGATAATTGTATGCAAAAGTTTTGTAAGATGCTTTTTTGGTAGATGTTTTATGATTGTTTCTTCAACAATGTATACATATTGATTCACAAGTTGTATTAAAAGTGAGGATTTGTTGAAGTGGAGTTTTAGACACAATGTGATTTTGGGTGTATGCAATAAACACCAAAGAGTCTTATTTGTGATAATGAACTTCCCTCCCCTATTAGGAGATTGAATAAAGTAGAAGTAGTTAATTGCAATACATTTTGTTTTCTAACATCTACAAAATGGCCTTCAATGAATATACTTTTATAACTCCAAACCAAGACAACTTTTGAAAAGCAATCGATTAGAGGTGAGAAGTTTTTTGAAGCAACCAACTAAAGTTGAGGTCTTATTACCTTATGGCAAATTTTTCCCAATATGTGAAATACTTTTTGAACAATATTGATAGCATGATATTTAAGCAATCATTTGAAGTCTGTGCCTCACATATAATCTTCCCCCAACCAAGTGTTTACATAAAAAGTAACCTCTATTTTATGGTCGGTTAGTGTCTTATGTTCTTCACCTCTCCTATGTATGTTTTTCACCTCCCCTATATATGTTTTTCACCTCCCCTAGCTAATTTGAGATCTTTGATTCCAAATTTGAATTCAAGGTTTATAAAAATTATTAGCTAATGACAAACAAACAAATTCTAACGTTTAGTTCTCCCAAGGAATAAAACTCGAATTTTGAAAACATCGTGACTAAAGGAGGAACACCCAATACTGCACCTATACCTTGCATTGGATCCTAGACTCATCCAAAACCATCCTTAGACTGTAGTTCGTATGTTTGCCAATTACAAAACTCTAACTCGTTGACGCATATTAAGGATACATACCAAAATTTGATTGGCTCACTATTGACTTTAGCAACGTTCAAATTTTGGGGCATTTGTTAAATAGTTTAAGTACTCTAGGGAGCCAACACTTTGGAAAATCATAGAAATTACATATGACATCCGAATTTTTTTTTTTAATATTCATAATTTTCACTGACTAATATTACAAAAATATTATTTTCAGAAAAAGCTGCCTTCAACTATGCTGATTTCCTTATTTGGGTGTTTCCACTATAGACAATTGCATCATTTCACCAAAGATTGCTTCCTGCATTGCCCAAAATAAATGGAAAAAAAAAAAAATTCCTTACTGAAGTTTCATACACCAAAAGTCATATGAATGTCACGTGACAATGACAAGGGGGCTTTTATGAGTTGTACTGTAACTTACTGATGTTCCATGTTTTGATGTTTTGGATTATCGGAGTAGGATTCCCAAACCGCGAACCCTTCTTCTCCAGTCACCTCTGTTTTCTCGTCACCCTTGCCTGCTTGCATTGCTCAGTTTCTTCCCTTTCTCGATCCTGCAGGTGTATTTCCGAATTAGGGTTTCGCTTGCATCAGGAGCGATGAAGTCCTCCACCCTAGTCGGCTTGGACATCTCCTGTCTGATGCAATCCGTCGAGAATTACGAACTTCCCTCCCAAGACTGCGTTCTCCCCTTGCTCTCCAAGTTCTTGGGCTACGCCATCATCGTCGCCTCCGTCTTCCTCAAACTCCCCCAGATTTACCTCATCCTCAAGAACAAGAGCACCAAGGGTTTGAGCATCCCTTCCTTCGAGCTCGAAGTCGCCGGATTCACCATCGCCTTGGCCTACTGCCTCTTCAAGCAGCTCCCCTTCTCCGCCTACGGGGAGCTCGTGTTCATCCTGGCGCAGAGCATTGCGTGCTTGGCTTTGATTTACTACTACTCGAACAGCCTCGGTCCGTCCACATGGGTGAAGACCGCGCTCTACTGCGCTCTGGCACCGACGCTCCTGGGCGGCAAGCTCGATGCGCAGCTGATTGAGGCTTTGTACGCTTGCCAGCACGCCATCTTCTTCTGTGCCCGGCTCCCGCAAATCTATGAGAATTTCAGGAACAAGAGCACGGGGCAGCTGAGTTTTGTGACGAGCTTCTTGTCGTTCGCTGGATGTGTGGTGCGAGCTTTCACGAGTGTGCAAGAGAAGGCGCCGTTGAGTATGGTGGTCGGGTGCTTGTTAGGGATTCTCACACATGGCACGGTGTGTTCACAAATAGTTGCGTATGCGTCGTCATCGGAGGGGGGGAAGAAGGAGAAGAAGATCGAGTAAGCTTAGACAACAGCTGAACAGGGTTGAGATTTGCGTAGATGTTATGTTGACCTAATTCGTGGCGCAAGCCCTAAATTTCAGCACCAGGTATGTCGGTTGTATCAGCCTAAGGTTGTGGTTGGAGCACCGGTTAGGGTTATATACTCCCTCCTTCTGGAAATAAGTGTCCAAATTTGGCCTCATTTCTATTAGGTAGTGGCTTGAGTAGCTGGCATAATGTGTGTGTATGTGTGTGTATTTGTTCAATATTATTTACGTTGTGATTATCATATGCAATGCTCTTTACTGATTACGTTGACATAAGGGCAAAACACCCATTCCCGCACCTGTTCCTTCCAGTGGACCATAGATTCACCCAAATATGTCCCTAGAGTGTAGTTAATGTGCTTGCCACATGTGTGATTGTAATTTGCTCACACAGTTGAAGGACACATAAGAAAATGTGGTTGGCTCAGAGCTGATTTTCGCAGGGTTCAGTTTTGGGGCACCTACAGGACGGTTCCGCAGGTCTAGGGAGCCAACACTTTGAAAATTTGTAGAAATTACATACTGTGTCCGAAAAATCTAATTTTTTTTTGAATATTCATGATTTTCACTCGCTAATACTACAAAAATATCATTATTAGAAAACTCTGCCTCCAACTATGCTGAATTCCTTATTTGGACGGTTTTGGGTGTTTCCACTGTAAAATTTAGAACTATCTGAATTATGGTTTCCACAATGTGATCAATGTAATTGGTATATGTGCTTTATACCAATTATAGACATTTATTTCCGGATCGAGGGAGTAGGACTGTAGCCTTACTGTAGAGGTCATTAAATTATGACTTGGACGTGAATTTTCTTAGGGCAGGAATCTCAAATGGTGCGAGTAGTGTGCCTTATTTAGTGAGGCGACTGCTTGGAAGGTGTTCGTAATTTGGCCGATTATTTATGGTTTTGTACAGTTTCTTCTACTGTTTTTATAATTCTCAGAAGGCTACGCTTTGCTGGGACTGTCTTCTAAGCAGTGAGCCTCATATTGCAGCATATATCTCTGCGTACACGTGAATTGAGTAAGAATGTTTGGCTGCGTCAGTGCAGCAAGTATTTCCTTGGCATATTAGATTTGTTCGTCAATTATGAGGGGCAAGATTAGTGAGCTCAATTTACAGCAAGAGTACAGCAAGATTCAAATTCGAAGAGATTGGAATGTGTAAATGCTAACTGGATCTGCTCCAACATTTTCGAATTTCAGATCCTCCATGATCCTTTTTTTCCGTGTGCTCGAGTAATTATACATCTCTTGCAATGAATGATATACCAATCCACAGTTTTGAGCCCTTCTCTTTACTTCGAGAGTATGCGAGCATTGCTGATGGCTTTCAAATGGTTGCAGGGACTGAAGGAACATGGTATCAAAAAAATGCCCAAGCTACGTGTCTCCTACTTTTCTTGACCATGATCTTCGGCGATTAGAATACCAAGCACAGATAACTAAGAGCTTCGAATTCACACTGTTGGAACTCGAGGAACAGAAAGGTCACGTCAGTAGGTGTCGGGGCGAACATAAGCAAGATGCTGATCGAACTTTAGTCGGTAATGTTCATTTTACCGGAGAGGACGCTTCTGTCAAAGACCACCTCACACTGCTCCAAGGTAACCACATCTAAAAGAAATACTTTAGAACGCTGAGCAGAATTACAGTGGTGAGATTTTTAAGTATTCTGGTTACCAGATCAAAGAGATTTTCAACGTACTAGTGTATATATGCATTGTTTAGATACCACATCCAAGAATCATATGGGTTCAAAGGTTTCTTGATAGGTTATCTGAAGCTGACATGAGTTGTAATGCCGGGGGTAGTTTACAATTGTCAAAATCACTACATACTTTTTCTGCAAGATTTTGGGTGTGCATGTAGGCAGGTGTTGGAATTATTACCTCCATCTTATCATAACTTCCAGTGAAATATTGTAAATTGTTTGATTGAGTTGCAATTCGAGAGACTGATCATAATTAGAGGAATAAAGCAAGGTAAAAAAGGTCCCAGAAATTCAGAGAATATTCGTGGATGCTCGGCGCAGGAATTTTTTTTTGGGATCTCTCACCATACAATACCAAGCACAGTATCTATCTGGGAGAGAGCTGTTCAAAGCGCCAAGCAGATTCGAAGTATCGGTAAGTTGGGTTTGGTGGTTAGTCCTTTTGTTTCTGGTGGTGGGTTCTTGTCATTGACAGGTTGCCTGCTCTGGAGGATGTGTACTCTTTGCATGGCTCTGTGTCGTAGATGTCAGGGCAGTATATGCGTGCTGCATTCCAACAGAAACCAAAAGGAAAAATAGGAGGAAAACGGGATGGAAAAATGAGGAGCATCCTTGTGTTGCTAGATGACGAAGAGCAGTATTTCCTCTCAAGGTTTAATTCCTGTAAGTTTTAAGTCGCGTTGTAATTCTCCAGCTGAACAGTGCATTCTGAACAGTTAGCATCGTAGCACAAGCTCAAGATTCGTATTCATTTGAACTTTTGCCTTTGAGGAACTGTGGCTGGTGATGTGCTGACTAGCCATACCTGGTCAGCAATGAAAGTTGATAGAAGTATTATCCCTGCGTTCGAGGTACAATTTACGTGATCACCGACCTTTAACCACATAGTACCATGTGATCGTTGATAAGAATATTTGATTCTATATGGCAGCAAGTCATGCTCAGGGCTCAGGCCACTTTCGGTACATTCCTAGCTTGCACATTCCGGGATTCTGGTTTCCACCTTTTCTTTAGTCCCTGGTTGCATTTGAATGTTGCAATAGCCACGAGTGACCCGTTCACTGCTTTTTGTCTTATTAGTGCGGAGCTTGAAATCCTTCCAAGAGCAATCCCAACAGGAGATACAACTGTCTTCGAGTAGTCAAAATTATCCCACTAAAGTTAAGTCAAAAGGTGGGACATAAAGCAGTGTTTAGGGTAGACCGACAGATCAAAGTTCTCTCCCACCATTGGCTTTTGCTGTTCTTGTAAATAATCAGCACTTCGAATTGCTCACTAGCAGCTGCTTTGACAAATTTTGCAGGAATTGCTCACCACGGGGAGACTTTTGATTCTTCCCTGTGTCGGTCACTGCGTCCACGTTCCTTTCCCAGCCGTAAGTCAATACTCAAAGACACAACTTTGAAGAGGGTGAGGAAATTTTTCATGTCAACAGTGGTCGTATCTGAAGTTACCTTTTCTGTTTGCACTTTCATAGTTGAGGAACCCAAGTTCAACCACGCTTTTTATAACTGTAGCGAACTCTCGGATTTCCCGAAGACAGGACCCACTGACTGAGTTGAGAGGTCTGAAACCTTACATGTTTTCTTGAGCTTCATAAAGGTTCAGGTTTGGTGCAAATGATGAACGCTTGTCGTTTGCATATTCGAATGCTTTCCTTCGACTGCATCATATATCTTTGTGTATTTCCTCATTTTCCTTCTACCAACAATTATCGCTGCCGTATCCAAGTGATGGAATGTGATACCCCTACCTTAAAACCGACCAAGTTGTAACTTGTTATGAATTGAATTAGCAGTTGAGGGGGCTTCGTCTCAAGCATGGCAGCTTCGAGCTGTGCTTAAAGTAGTGTGGATGGCATAGATTACACAAAAATTCATGACAGTAGATATCCATCATATCAATGGAATATGCCCAATTCTCTCTGAACCATAATGAGTTGCTTCACGCGATTTTCACCTTTTGGTGAGTAGTAATATCCACAGGTTTCTGAGGAGAACCCAGTGTAGACTGTTCCTGTTCTCTATTAAATCCTGCAGATTTGGTACATATTGAGGTACTGAATGTTCACCCGGGGTAGATGACGGTAATTAATGATGAGGGTTTTCCAACTTTGAAGTGGTATTCTAAACACTTCCAGAAAGTGTGTTGTGTTCAGTTTTTGACAACAGATTTTCTTCGACCTAATCGAGCATATTCCCTTGATCGAGCTTACCCCCACAGGTTCGCCACTGATTCTTTCTGAAGTATCGTAGAATGAGTTTTTGCAATCGGTTGTACAAGTAGTGATTTCTGACTCGGAATCCAAATTTCTTCAAGGTGTTTTAGCAATTTGATGAAACTCGAATTGCAATATTTTTTCTTAATTGAAAACTATAACACTACAACTTGAAATAGAAATTACTACTGACAGTACTAGTAGAGTTGGTACGTTGTTCATTCCAAGAGCAACACGTCCTACCAACATTTTGCCTTTCTTTGATTGTTTTTTGAAAGTATTGAAAACCCTAAATTGTTTCCTTTCAGAGCACACTTCCCATCTAGTCTTGATGACTACTACCGGTACCATGACTTCGTGACTAATTATATTTAGAGTATTGTTGATTTGAAGAAAAGAGAAACCTAAATAGAACTGAACACCCATATCAATAGATGACATGTTTTTGGGATGATTTGACGAAGTATGCCACATGGTCACACTCCGCGAGTGCCACCACTGATACTGCCTGTCAAAAATAGACGCTATGGTGGCGGACCCTGTTGTTGACCACGCCAAGTGCCCAAGTCACTTCCAAGACTGACTTCCTCGTCCATTCAAGTTTCCCACGCCGGGACTTAGTTCATTACGTCATCTGATCTTAATTATGTTGTGAGCTTCCTTCAGATCGCGGCGATTTCCTTCAGTTTCACAGAATTAAGTTAATCCCAGTCCACACTCCTCGCATGCACCTCCCAAGGCACAAGTTTAGCACTGCGCAACCTCCCCTTAAGTTACTCCCTCAGCCTTCACAACGAACTTGTTGCTCATCACGTAATTTAACCCTAAACTTGCTGAATTCCCACACCAGCTCACTCCCTGGGCAAATGTGTAACGAACAATTCATCAGTCATTCGCTCGCTCGCTCACTCACTCACTCACTCACTACAGTGGTTGAATTTCTGTTTCCAGGATCAGACACACATGATATTTTTAGGACGTCGATCATTTCCACTTTTCAACATTGGAAACCCAACATTTGACCTTGAGACTTGAAAGTATTGAGAGTCAGTCCGGCCACAATAATACTTGCTGCTATTAAAAAAAGGCAGATTACTGAAGGCTTGCAGCTCGTGAGGCTTAAATTAGGGACTGAAGATTTGCCGAACACTGTTCAAATGGAAAGCCGATTTGAAACCCAACTCAAAGATCGATCGACAACGTAACACTCCAGGCAGCAGCGGGTCCGAAATCAGTCAGGAATTCAAAAGAGGGAAGACCTCGGACTTTCAACGTCACTTTTCGCCTCCCGTTTTTCAACTTTAGGCTCTAGGGTCCAAGTCGGAATCATTCTTTCCTTGCCAGGGCGATTCTGCAGTCAAATTCAGTCGTCGAGCTTTATCCAATAAAAACTCGTGGCTTTATCAACGCTGACCAAAAAGTAAAAAACAAAACAAAACACCCCACTAAGTTATTCCATACACGCTGGCCCAACTTCCAGGAAGCACTTTAATATGGGTATTAAACAATTATGAGCTAAATTCAGGTTTACTACTCACGTGTCAAAAACTACGACAGGTGTAGATATGAGTGTTGGAGGGGCAGATTCAGCCCACAGGCATGATTCTTCCGCCTGTGGGTTTCCATGATCTGCACGCTTTTGAACAGTTCAAAGGCCAAACTAATTGAATTTCCATTCCCTGGACAGGTTAATTGATCACTCAGTCCCCTGTTTGCAATTTCAAAAAACAGGAATTGACGCATGGCCCACGTCGCCTCTCCATATATCAAGCCTCCTCCTCATTCGTGCACTGGCAGTTCCGGCTGACTCTAGTGTCGTCCGTCCTCGATCAGGCTGACTCCAGTTGCCACAGGTCTCGATCCCGCCGCCTGGAGTTCCCAGCCCAGTCGAGAGCCCTCCGAGCTTAGTTTCAAGTCAGGTCATACTTAGGTGACTCGTAGGCGGCCCTCGTCTCGTTAACAAGTCTCGGTCGTCGTTTCATTCTCTCTGCGAAGGGGTATTTAAGCTTCGGGAATCAGGCTCTGGACTTCAGTAAGGGCAGTGATTCCCAAGCTCTTCGATCTTTACCGAATCTTCTTGTTGTTGCGCATTACAGAAAGCAGGCGGCATTCGATCTGTAGCATCTGCAGGAAGTCTTTCCGAGTAAAACTTACAACTTGGACGTGCCCTGAAGTCAACTTCGAAGATTCGATCAGACTGCAAAGTCTTTAACAGTATCGGGCTCGATCGATCTCAAACCTCTTCAAGGGTCGGGAGCGAGGATTTGAAGCCTTCAGGTACAGGTCTTCCGCTTGGTTGAATTGATAGGTCTGCAGTTCTACAAGTTGAGCAGCTAGAAACAGGCCCGGAGATCTGATCCAAGCTCCATCCCAGGCCTCTGTACGTCGCAGTTGATCGATCGATCATTCTGCAGTCCACGGAGCAAGCTAGCTACAGCACAGAGACGTTCAAGATGGAAGTGGTGACCAACAATGGGAATGAGTTTCTGGGCAACGGCTTTCACAAGACCAAGCAGTTGGATGCGTTTTGCATCACCCCCGCTGCTCCAGTGAATGGAGCTGCTTCGGAGGATCCTCTGAACTGGGGCCGTACTGCACGCGCGATGGAAGGGAGTCACCTGGATGAGGTGAAGAGCTTCATCAAGACGTTTTACGAGGCCAAGGAAGTGCGCTTGGAGGGGCAGAGCTTGACTGTGGCCCATGTGGCTGCCATTGCTCGTCGCCCGGACGTGCTGGTGGAGTTGGACGCCGCGGTGGCCAAGAACCGTGTGGATGAAAGCTCCAACTGGGTGCTGGCCAAGATCATGAAGGGGTCCGACATTTATGGGGTGACCACCGGATTCGGGGCCACGTCGCACCGACGGACGCAGCAAGGCGTTGAACTCCAGCGGGAACTCATCAGGTGAGCCCTGCTTCAGAACTGAAAACTACGTCGTCACAGAAGTAGAACTTCACAATATGATCTCAGTCTTCCATATCTTTCCGAAATACACAGATTCTGGTCTTTGAAGTCCTTGAATGACACCACTTAGGTGCTCTGAAGCAAGCCAGTTTACGTCAATCTGAAACGTTCCTGGGACTTCTACGGCCCTTCAAATGTCAAATTTATTCGGGAAGAGGACGGAATTTGAGGAGCATACTCCGGGGACTCGTTTGAAACCTCAGATCTTCAGTGGTCCAAGTTTTTAGTCACAAAATTGGCTTAAAATATGTCAATTTTACGTCAACAATGTCCATACAGAAATGACCATAAGATTTTGCTTTAAGTGGTCATGTTACCTGGACAACCAGAGAACGGCTACATTAGGAAGGTTGGCTATAAGTGAAACAGAGTTCTAGACCATATATATGAAAACAGAGTTGTGAATCTACTTCAAATTATGAAGTCCACCATACTCACTGCGCGCCAAAATGGAATATGCACATGCAACATGATGTGACTGAGAAGAAATATTGCTCATCAATTGATGTATTCGTCGGCTGCCAGGTTTCTGAACGCCGGAGTGGTGAACGCTGGCAACACACTCCCCGTGAGCACCACGCGAGCTGCGATGCTGGTCCGCACCAACACGCTGTTGCAAGGCTACTCTGGCATCCGATGGGAGATTCTGGAAACCATGGAGAAGCTTCTGAACGCCCAGTTGACTCCGCAGCTGCCCCTTCGAGGCACCGTCACCGCCTCTGGAGACCTCGTCCCTCTGTCCTACATCGCAGGTAATTAATTAACTATACTGCAGCATATTTCTTTATAACACTCGATCTCTTGCTTCAAAAGTATATATCCTGAACAACTATCTCTCCATAAGCGCCTGAAGCTTAGAGATCGAATGGACAAGCTCTGCAACATCCTTGTGCAGGATTGCGTGGGCATTCTGCACAATTTCCACACAATCCTGCACAATCTCCTCACTGTAATTGACTCTAGCGCGCTTGCAATTCGCAGACATGCTTTCAATGCATGCATGCCATACAGAAGAAGTTGGTACATTTAACTGCAGATGGTCAGATTGAAGAAGTTTGAATTTTTGATTTCCCCTGTCCCAAGTTGCTGCAACCCATGTCGATCCTCTGCCATATTTTTTAAATTACACAATTCTGGGTTCGATTAGTTTGCATGGTTGTGAAGTGTAAAGAATGTGGAGAAGCTGATATGTAGGTACCTGTGTTGTTACGTTGCTGCACCAGGTCTCCTGACAGCGCGACCGAACTCGAAGGCCGTGACCTGCGACGGGAGGGTCGTTCCCGCAGCCGAAGCTTTACGAATGATCGGACTAGAGAAGCCGTTCGAGCTTCAGCCCAAGGAAGGGCTGGCTATAGTGAACGGGACTGCAGTCGGGTCGGCCTTAGCCTCCACTGCGTGCTTCGACGCCAACATCCTGGCGGTCCTGGCGGAAGTCCTCTCAGCACTGTTCTGCGAAGTGATGCAGGGGAAGCCCGAATTCGCCGACCCCTTGACGCACAAACTGAAGCATCATCCGGGGCAAATGGAGGCAGCCGCCATCATGGAGTGGGTGCTGGATGGAAGCTCCTACATGAAAGCTGCGGCGAAGTTGCACGAAACTGATCCGTTGAAGAAGCCCAAGCAGGATCGGTATGCGCTTCGTACTTCACCGCAGTGGCTGGGGCCTCAGGTATGTGTGGAGCGCCTTCAAACGTTGAAGCTAACAATAGTTGCTCTGCTTGCAGTAGTCCTTCCCGCAAACATTCAGCTAAGCAGTCTTCTTGGAACTCGATTGATCGTAACTCAGTGAGATCAAATTTTATTGACAATTAGAGCAAGTGAAGGATGTTGCATGTGTTTTTGAAAGCAAGAAAATTGAGCACAAAGCAAATCCGCACATGCGCTCAGCACTGCTCAAGAACAGATGCCCGGTTCAGGATTAAGCAGGGCTTTTCTGCTACTGTAATCTAGTTTCTTGCAACTGGAGAGCGAGATGTATGAGTTTGATAGGTTTGATAGTTCTTGGGTTTGGAGATTTCAATTCTGTGTGAATTTATTGATGGGAAGAAATTTGACATGAGACCGACGTTGTAACGTTTGTTTTGCGCAGGTTGAGGCGATTCGCAATGCGACGCACGCTATCCAGAGGGAAATCAACTCTGTGAACGACAACCCTTTGATCGACGCGGCCGGAGACCGTGCCCTTCACGGTGGCAACTTCCAGGGGACGCCCATTGGTGTTTCCATGGACAACATGCGTCTTGCCATAGCCGCTATTGGCAAGCTCATGTTCGCTCAATTCAGCGAGCTTGTGAATGACTTTTACAACAACGGGTTGCCCTCTAATCTCAGCGGTGGGCCAAACCCTAGCCTTGACTACGGCATGAAGGGTGCCGAGATCGCCATGGCTTCTTACCTTTCAGAACTTAATTATCTTGCCAACCCCGTCACCACGCACGTCCAAAGCGCGGAGCAGCACAACCAGGACGTGAACTCTCTCGGCTTGGTCTCCGCTCGCAAAACCGAAGAAGCAATCGAGATTCTGAAGCTAATGAGCTCGACCTTCTTAGTGGGACTCTGTCAAGCGATTGACCTTCGTCACATCGAGGAAACAATGCAAGCGACGGTGAAGAACATTGTGAGCCAAGTGGCGAAGAAGACGCTTTTCGTTGGTTCCAATGGAACCCTCCTCCCTGCAAGGTTCGCTGAGAAGGATCTGCTCCGCGTCGTCGACCACCAGCCGGTGTTCACCTACATCGACGATGCGGCAAGCCAAACGTATCCCCTCATGGAGAAGCTGCGACAAGCGCTTGTGCAGTACGCTCTCAAAAACCCTAACAACGAGAAAGTGGCAGAGATTTCAGTGTTCAACCGAATTACTGCCTTCGAGGAGGAACTCAAGGAGAGGTTGACAACGGAGGTGCCGCTTGTGCGTGAAGCTTATGACAACAAGGGAATCTCGGCTGTTCCCAACAGAATTGAGGGATGCAGGACGTATCCTCTGTATAAATTTGTGCGTGAGGAGCTTCAAACGCAGCTTCTGTCTGGGTTGAGGACAATCTCGCCGGGACAAGAGATTGAGAAAGTGTATGATGCGATTTGTGACGGGAAGTACGTTGCACCGCTGTTGCAATGCGTCGAAGGATGGACAGGCGCACCTGGACCATTCCAGTGTTGTTGAGTCCGCCATGGATCGTGTAGTACAGATACTTACTTACCTATTAGTTGTTGTGATGCTCAGTACGCACCGATTGCGAGGAGACTCATTTAGTCTCCATTCGTAAATTGTATAGACAATTTGGAATAAGGAATCGGGGGAGTCAAGAGGTAGGAGAAGAGGAAGAGGGTTAGGGTTTAAAGAGTCGTACTGGAAGATGATGACGATATGAAGCGGACACATATTACAATGCTGCAATTCGCACCAATTCTTCAGAGATTAGAAGAGTACTTGCATTGAACCCATGTACACAATTGCCAACCGAAACAAAATTGACAATTCACATACCTCTATTTTCCAATCTGCCAAAGTCCCGCGTCCATTTTGCCCTGCGCTTCGCTACTTCCTGCGCATTCTTCTCGTGCTTGAGAGCAAGCATCAAGAATTATTAAGTTACATAATCTTGCATAATCTAAAACAGTCTCATCAACGGATTCTCTCAGGACTATTGCCCCGGACCAGCTGAAACCTTGATTACACCTATATATTTGGGAACGCTGGGTCCCACTACCGTACTTGATATTCGCAGAATCTTTTATCCTTCAAGCTACTGGACTGTCTCTACTCTCTAGTCTCCAGTGTTCCGTGCGGGGTTTAAGCCTATCTGGTGCTGAGAGTTTTGCCTGTTTCTGAGAGGATTATCCAACTTTTGACATGCGACCATCGCAATCGATACCCCTGTAGTAGAAGACGAGCACCGAATTTGTCTCTGCCGCGATACTTTATTATATGACATAATTTATTCGTTTCTGCTATTGCACACTTGACAACTTTTCGAGCTGGAGTAGGAAGATTATGTGACCTCTTTACATTAGGGTTTTTCAAACACGTCATTTTGATGAATTGAGGCTGTTCACGAGAAAAACGCCTGGACCTGCATCAGATATGGCGGCCTCTATTGCCAGTAGGTTCACATTGGCTGGACCCTCAATTGTGGGGAACGAAGTTGTGAAAGCTTCAAGGGCATCGCTCTCGGTCGCCAATTTGAGCTCGAGCGTGTCGCTTGGAGCTTCCCATCCCTTCTTGTCTAATTGGAAGGCTCTGAGTGGTGTGAGACGGAGGCGAGTCGTCGTCGGGCACCGCGTTTTTGCAACCAGCGCTGTCGAGGATCAAACCACGCAGGGGGAGCTTTCGCATTCCGAAGCAAGCAAGGAAATCCCGCAGCAGGTGCACATCAATTCACCAAATTGTTACAAGAATTTTAGTTCGTTTCTGTTTTGAGGTTTAGGGTTTAAGGATTTTGTGCGATTTGTTAGAAATTTCTGTGCTCGCGTTTCAGGACTTCATGCAAATTCGCATTTCCTCGTTCGAAGTGTTTTAATTTTGAGATTTACGGTTTGAAGGGTTTGGAGGATTTCGCCTGAATTTCTATTCTCGCATTTCAGGAAGTCTGTGAGGACCGCGTTTCCACGCTCAGTCTTTGTCTTGAGATACAGGGTTTAAGGGTTTTGAAGGTTGTCGTCTAAATTTCTATTCTCGCGTCTCAGGACTTGTGGAAAAACTTCGTTTCCTCACTCGCAGTCTGTCTCTTAGGATACAGGGTTTGAAAGATTTCGTGAAAATTTCTATTCTGGCGTTGCAGGTCTTATGCAAAACTTCATTTCTAAGCTCGTGACCCTTGCCGATTGCTCAGATAGCTCAAGATGGGGAATCGCATTCTGAGTTCGAGGACATGGCAGACATCGAAGTGGAGAAGGGGTTTAAAATGAGCCGCGTGTGTGACAGACTGATCGAGGTGTTCTTGGTGGAGAGGACGAGCCCTGAAGATTGGCGGATTCTCATAACATTTAGTAAGGAATGGGATACTATAAGGCCCTACTTTTTCAGGCGCTGTGAGACCCAGGTTAAATTGGCTGAAGACCCCCAAAAGAAGGCCGACCTGCTCAAACTTGCCCGGCAAATGAAAGAGGTATAAACATGCCATTAAGACTCCGAGGTAGGTTTAGGTTTAGGGTTTTAGGGTTTGGGCTTTTGCGTCGGCAAACTTGGACCGGAATACACTGATTTTTGAATTTGGTTGCTATCAGGTGGACGATGACATGCAGCGGCATAATAAAACTCTTCAAATGGTGAGAGAATCGATTTTAGAACTGGATGCCGTTGTGGCACGCCACCGGGAGGTTTTCAGCGGAGATTTTTTCCAGCACCTTCACTTGCTCACTGAGGCCTGTCAAGATGATTTCGACAGAAGAGAAGGTAATGACCATGCTACTTCTGTTGTTTTAAATTTCCACTGCTTTCGCAATTGCCATGCTTGTTAAAATGGTTTGTATCCGTGCGCCAAAATTGTGACATCTTCTTTCGACTAATTTGTAATGAAGTGCGCAACGCTCTTCAAGCTAGGATTGTATTGATCTGAAGTTCAAGACGTGCGTCTGAAAAAGTGCCAATTTCTTGAAATTTTGCTATTTTAATTGATGTTTTTTGCTCCTTCTGTGCTTGAAGTCGTCTTCTTTCGTCTAGTTTGTAATATAGAGAACCTGGAGGAGGTCACCCAGCATCTATAGGGTTTCTTCCTTCCACCGTAGAGAATCGATTCTTATGAGACCCCTGCAGATGACGCCCCCCGATCCTGGCTTTGGGATTGTCATTTGAGCCACTCATAAATCACAAACCCTATAGATTGAAATGAGAAGGGTTTTTTTTCGTAAGTCCTGCTTGTTCTACTTACGACATAGTAGAAAATCTACGTTGCTCTCATGTACATTTGATATTTATGAATTCACTGGGGTCTTCTCTTATTTGGATAGTACTTTGTCGCCTTCCATATTCTGCACTGCAGATCCTCTGTAGATTAATTTGAGCAATTCTTTTGGGTAAGCTTGACTTGTTATTTCTGTCCAGATGTACTAGGACTGAGACTAATTTTTTTCAAATTTTTTCTTCAGAACTTGCAACCATTGCGTCAAAGTGTCTCATTGCTGTGGAAGCACATGACCGAATTTCGGAAGATGATCAGTTTTTGGATGTGGCGCAAATGAAGTTCGATGATATCTTGAGCTCCCCTTCTTTGGAGGCAGCCGCTGCGAAGATAGATAACCTGGCGAAGACGAAGCGGCTGGATTCAACGCTCATGCTTTTGATGACCAAGGCTTGGGCTTCAGCGAAAGAATCTACCTTAATGAAAGACGAGGTTAGTTTCATATTTCAATCATACTAGTTTCCAACTTAAAAAGAGGAATTTGACAACTTTGTTGAACTCAACTATGACTCCACGTGATGGCCTGCAGTGTGGTTTAAAAAGGACACTAACCTTTGAGCCATGGCATATTATTTTCATCTCTCTACACGTTGTCTAGTGCATACAAGTGGAAATCATGTCCTATTGCAACGAGGGAGTCATCTCAACTCGGTTGGAATTCTTCAGTAATGACCAATGTAGGCTAAGTTGAGATGTAATCCATGGCTAAAATTAGACAAGATTTCCACTGCTGTGGTGGTGAGAGGATTTTAATAAACTCAATACGATATGCGAAAACTATTTTTTGAACAGCATATCAATGGATCATGGCATTGGATTGGCTTTGCAGGCTAAGGACATTATGTTCTATCTTTATAACGTTGCAAGGGCAAACATGGCCAAGAGTGTCCCCAAGGAGATTCGAATATTACGTCATCTTCTGAGTATAGAAGACCCCCGAGAACGGTTCGAAGAGATGACACTTGCGTTTTCACCTGGCGATGATTTGGAAGGGAAGGCAAAGGACGGACTTTACACGTAAGACTTCTTCCGGATGCATCTTTTCAATTTTCATGAAGTGCCAAAGTGGCTATATCAGATGTTATAGTGGTGCTCCAAATTTCAACATTTATCCACGTATTGGATAGAAAATATCACATTCGTACATATCACATGTCCATAATTTTGTTTTCATCCACAATCTAGCAATTTCATCCAAGATGTTTTTGTAATTCAAAATTTCCTGGCGAAAAACTTCACAAAGTGCTGCCGGTTTATTGCCAAATAATTTTTGTCTGGTGCAATCTGGCACTAGGAAGCCAAAAAAAAGCCCTGCATCATAGACATGTGAGGCAGGAAGTTGTAAAATAAACAGGCTTAAAAAAATGGACAAATGTGCCTCTTTTTATCATTCTAGGGCTCAGATAAATACCTCAAACCCATGTCTTAAGTTTCTTAGAATGGGTATGGCCTTATAAACTCTTAAGATGAACGCCACTGGCACATCTGTGCATATTAGAACCCTCCTCGATTTCACAAGCTCTTTCCTTAATCCATTGCTGTAGTGCGTCCATAAACATGTCTTGTAATTTTATTTTTTAAGAGCCCATTTCATCACGTATTTACTACAGCATTGTCCATGTTGTTTCAGTATACTTGGACAATGTTGGAATTGAATTATCTGCGATATGTTTTTGGGCCAAGAATTATATCTTTTCCTTCTGTTGCTTTTAAACTGACTGGTTGATCCTTTGGTTTGATGGGTTGCAGAAAGCCGGAGAAACTGCTGAAGTGGATCAATGTTGTTTTAGATGCTTTCTACTCCAACAAGAAAGGAACGCTTATCAAAGAGGCTCAAAATTTGCTGAACCCTAGTGTTATATCCAGACTAGAGATTCTTAGGGATGTGTTAGAGGAGCAATTTTTGTAGAGTGCCCTGTCACTTACGTAGTAGCTTCATTGGATCTACGGTCCATAGCAGTAATGAAGGTGCACATAAAAAAGAAATTATTTTCACTAGAATCTTCAGCTGTTGTGGAGACTTCGTCTTGGGAATTTATCAGAGTATTTGTCATGAATGAAACTAAACTTCTTGATATTTACAGGTTTCTTAAAGGGAAAAAATTGGAGCAAATGTGACTTTCTAGTTTGAAAACTTTCAAAATCATATTCCCTAGCCTCTGTCCCACTAAAAGCTTCCTAACGAGGCTGATTTACAGTCTTTGCAGGAAGAATTTGGGAAGCTTTTAGTGGGACAAAAGGAGTATTAGTTACCAGATCTCTCCAAATAGTTGAATTTGGAGGTTGTGCAAATTCCAAGTGCCCTCTAAGTTACTATATTGCAATTCTTGCTGAAAGTGGCTCTGTATCAAATAACAGGCAGGATGAATATCTAAAGCTATCCAAGGATGCTCGTAAAAGTAACAAAAGCGGTCAAACAATTCTACAAAATATTACTAAGAGGGGTCAGTCCTGAAGACGACTAAGGTGGGCTAAGACTGGTCAAATTTTCATGTTTTCTCCATGGCAAGTGAGAGGAGTTTCCAACACACCAAAGAATGTGACATTTGAGACATTTGAATACCATATGCAAAAGTTTTGAAGGGTCAAAATTTTTTACTGTAAAGATTCTCAAATTGTTTTTTCCACATAGGAATATATTATTCTAGAGATGTACCTAGAGTGATGATGGTGGGTTTCAGTTAGTTTTGGCATCATGTCGGGTCTCATAACCGGCCGCATTCTTGGTCTCGGTCCTACTAGCATCATGCCGGTTCTGGTGCATTTGGGGGGCCCACTCTAGAATGATTTGCCTAAAGTAATTGTAACAACATCACTAATTAAGTAGAACAACTTCAGGAATAGTACGTCTATATACATTTAGGTGTTGGATTATCCCCTAAAGTCCTAAGTGTCCCCTCATGGAACTCTTAAAGTGTGGATTGCCATACACATGATCTCAACTTTAACCAAGATTTTTAAATTTTATTTTCAAAATAGGAAATTAATTAGCTTCTAGGAAAAAAAAATAGCTTCTTTATTTATATCTTGTAGATTATATTTGTATATATAGAAGGATTTTATTTAGTCTATTTAGGTAAGTAATGTCAAAGTTATAAAGCTTCTTGTTTTGTAGGTAATCTTAGCAAATTCTAGAGAAAATAATAAATTGTATTTGTTTTTGAACCCAATGACAAAAAAATTCTAAATTGTAGTTGCTCATGATTTAGTTTTCTCTCTAGGAGAATCTCATAGTTGGGATTAATTTGTCTCAATTCCAATTTTGGTCAAAGATGCCAACAAATTTTATTTTTTCTTTCTATTATAAGCCTATTTTGACTTAACTATTTTTTAAACAATTAATAAACATTACAAACTCTTTTTCTTTTTTAAATTCAAAAACTTTTAAGTTTAGAAGACTTTAAGCCTTATAATCTAGTTAGGCTAGGAACAATAATATAAACTCATTTTCTTTACTTCAAACATGTATATCATGTAATTGAGGGTGATTGCAAGAAACACTTGTTCTTTTCTTTTGTCCGCTTGACCTCTAATAGATTGTTTTTTTCTCATAAATTTTGCATTCATAACTCATAATTTGCTTAAAATTTGGAATGAAGGTACATTCAAAAGTTCTAGATGTTGAGTAATTTTTCAAATCTCTTAAAATTAGTTTACTATTTTTCATCCGCCCCCAATTGGATGTCCACCTTGGTCATTTTGGGGGATTTTAGTTCTATTTTTGATCCAAAAATCTGAATTTGAAGCTACAATTTCGATACATTGGAGGTGTACAAATATTACAAGGGTTGACAATGACTTTTTATGAAAATAGCAACATGTTTGTTGCGCACATGGGGTCAAAGTGACCATCCTTTGAGCAAAGAGGGAAAAAACAATTTCTTTATTGCAATGTAAACACAATCTTGTCTAAAAAAGTAGATTTTTTTTTTAAATTTGAATTTTTTTCATTTATTAAAAATGAAAAGGTCCACAAACCCCTTTTTTGCTATTACCAATGGCCTCTATAGTACTTTGTACTCAGGGGATAAACTCCTCTTTGCAATATAAAACCATGTGCAATAATAGAATATTTAATGGGGGGCTATTTATCCCCTCCCAATTTATTTTTTCCCCCTATTATTAGATTAAAAACTACTTGTGCATATTTTTCTATATCCTATTTTTTTTGTAAAATCTTGAAGGGCCTATTTTTGGGCATCCTATTTTTTTTTTCTATATTCAAAAAGTAAGTAGTATTGAAAAGACTTGTAATATATTGTAAAAGAAAAAGTCACCATTTGGAAATGTCTAATTCTCTCTAAGAATAAGTTGTAGCCGTGGACCATTTCAAAAACTAGCATTGAATATGCATCTCACCATTTTGCAACAAATAAATACAAATGCATAAATTGTCCTATAGCATACAATCTAAAGCAGTGAGAACTTGAGAGAAGATGAATGTAGTGACATACATATACAAAAAAAAATAGAAATTTTATATGAAAGTGTTTACAAACACAATTGCCTATGGTCAAGTGCATTTCAAAACTAAAAACCAACAAATTCAAGTGCATTTCAAAACTAAGAACTTGTAGGTTCAAGTTCAAGACTATTCTAATACTATTCAATCCCTCATAAGGTCCTAATCTACCATGCGGGTTAGAATAACCTATAGCCTCAAAATCTATATATGTACCACAATACAAGTTGCAGTAGTGATAGATTTCAAGTTACTTGCAGTCGCTGAAATAAGAGAAGAAACCCAAATAACTACCATTAACTGTGCTTTAAGAAGCACGATTAGGCTGTTGAGGAGCAATCCAACGCTGAAGATTTAGGCAGATGCTACCAAAATGCTGACACTATAGGCACTTTTGGCCATCCTCCTCTAAAGCTACACTTAGTCCACAAAGATCATCAGCTAAAAGTTCAACAAAAAGAGTAGTTTGTCATTTGTCGTTAGGAAGAGGGCGTTGCAAGTCCCAATTCTTCTTGAAAATACCATGAATTCAAAAAATTGGTTTAAGAAAACATGATGAATCAACAGAGTTAGCAACCTGTCCTTAGATTTCACCTAAATCCTAATTAAACCGTAGACAAAAATTGGAGAAAAATTCTAAAACCCGAGGTCCTAGGCCTCCTTCTCACATCCCAAGCACACCCTAAATCAAATCAAAACCAAAACCTTGAAGGGTGCACAAGGCATGCAACATGTACAACAATTGAAAGCAAATGAAGGCAGGCATTAGAAAGCATATAACTTATCATAAGTTGCAGTACTAAATCGTTGTAGGACTGTTGAATTCCATAATTTCAATACAAAATAATTGAAGTGCACTGGAAAGCTAAAAGTTCAACCCTAAACGGGTGGTGAAAGCAATCAAGAAATCTTGAATTAGCACAATGAACCAACAAAGCTTGAAACAGATTTGACCTAAACCCTAAACCCTGAGCACAAATTGAAAAACAATTCCAAAACCTTTGATCCTTGTCCACCCTTCTCACATCCTAAACATTGCATATATGAAATCAAAACCAAAAACCTAAAAGATGCCTTAAATCCACAACATCTATAGGAACGCAACCTAAATCCTAAATTGAAGGCAAATCAAAGACATACATTGTAGATATGTAACTTACTATAAGCAACAAATTTCGTGCACCCTAAACCACAAAGCTTATAGGAACATTGGTGGTAGCTATGCACAATATGAAAATCTTCAATTAGCATGATTGCCATGATGAATCAACAACCCATCAAGAAATTTGACTTGAACCTTGAACTCTAAGCATGAATTACAAAAAATTTATAAAACACGACATGACTCCGGCACCACCCACAAGAAATAGTTGTGCGTCCAAATACTCAGAAGCCAAAAATTGGAAATCTGCAATGGACGCCAGAGAATCCATTGGGAATATACAAAACTTTGACAATTCTACAAAATTGTCAAGCCATCACTACCAACTCATTTCCTACTATGCCATTATGCCAACTCATTTTCTACCACCCTAAAGGTGCCTAATTCAAATTTAGATAATATATTAAATGAACTTATAGTCTGGTTACCAAAGCTATTAAATGTCAAACTAAACCTACTAAGCATTTACAAGGGAATTTAAAATTTGGCATCCTATTTTTTTTCTACTACTAAAAAAAATGAGGAATTTCTTCCCACCCTATTTTATAAATAAATCCAACCAAGACATATTACCAATACTATTGTACATCTATAGAAAATATAAATTTTTCTTCCTATGAATTAAATTGACCCTATTTTTTATCTCACGCCACTTTCTACTGCATCGGGAGTTTATCCCACGAGACTTTGTAGCATCCTATAGTACTATATAGTATTGAATTGACAATCTAGAATTACAAGCGCACTATTGACACGTGATACTGATAGTATTGCATAGTATTGTGAGTCCTATGGCCAAAAATGTGAAGTATTTCTTGCAATTACCCTTGATACAATCAAAGTTTCTAAGAAAAATTCTAATCATTTTCACATTGGTGTAGTGTATGATCCTACAATTGGATATGCTGAAGAACCAAATGTTATAATTTTGTGTTGTTTGCACTAAAAATGGCAGTTTTGAATGGCTTTTGACAAAAGAAAAATGCCCTTGGAACTTTATGGATAAACCTTTTTAAAAACTAAGTTGTCATTGAACACCATAATATAAAATTTTGGAAGAGTTAAAATTTGTTGACCTTATTGGGAAGATTTGGATTAAAAAAATTTCTTATATCTTCAAATGCTATAATTTTCAAATTGGTAAGGTCAAAGTTTTTGAAGATTTTTCGACTCACTTCCATAGTAATGTGCTTTTAAATTTCAAAAACTTCATTTCTTCATATTTTTCCCACTACCTTTAAAAGAAACAATATTAACCCCTAACTACTTGTGTGACCATATATTTTCGACTAAAATCTGAATGGGCAATTAAATTCTTTTGACTGTTTTGAATTTTTTTCCGAGCAATTTTCAGTGTTAACTATTGAAAACTTTCATTTTTCATAGAAAAAAAAGTAAATATTTTATTATTGAGGGGTCTTCAAAGGCATGTATGTAACATTAGTAGAGTGTAAAGCTTGCCAATTTTATTTCGTTTTCCTCTTTAGTGCACAACTTGCCAATTTCACTTGATTTGAGATCTAAGAAATTGTACTCATCCAAATGCTTTGAAAATGGTCCTGGTAGTAAGAGTAAAGCATTTTCATGAATTTTACCATTGAAAATTTCAATATACAAATTTTGATTTGAAGGTTTTTGCAATTCTTAATTATAGAAAAAATTTGTATTACAACAATTGCAAGGTGGATTGTATAATGAATTTGATAGCTTTTCAAGTGAAATGAAGTTTTTTGAAAGTATATTTTAGTGTGCTAACACTACTTGTATTTATTCATGTCATCATTAATCCCAAAAACTTTATTATACAAATTTCTAAAACATTGTGGAGAGAGATAGTATACTAAAAAAAGAAAACACACATTTTTCTTGTTATAATCTCACAACCCCTTTGCAATTCTGCACTCAAAATTGGTTTGTAGACTATTATGCACGCTCTTAAAACGTCTATGCGATTGGATTTTGAAAAAAGAAAAATTTGTTTCATTGGAGATTACTAAAAGCCAATGCATTTTTTTCATAAGAAAAACACACTGCCAAAGTTAAAGAAGTGTTGGACAAATGGCTTTCAATGTTATAATAAGGCAACATCTTTCAATTGCTATAAAAAACACCTGAACCATTTTAGGATCAATGATGATAGAGAATCTTTTTGTGTAGGGTAGAAGTACAACTATTCATCTTTGGAATTTTTTGTGAAGAAGGGAGATCTTGTAGAGTAGTTTGACTACCAATGAGTGCTTTTGGACTTATGTAGACCTTTTATTCACACAATGCCTCAAAGGGATGATATCTATGTTCACCAACTCATCTTTTTAAGGATTATTAATAAACTTCTCTAAAAATTGGCAAGGCTTAAGGGCTAGTGGGTTTTTTTCTGGTGATTTGTCATCATTTTGACCCAAAATAATGAGATCTGCAACAAGCCTATAGAAAATAATAGTAAAATCGTGGATGAAATTGCCCAAAATTTTAAAAATCTTAATTGAAGTCACCAAATTGTAGATGAAGATAGAATTATGGATAAGAGATATATGTTTATATGTTATTTTCCATCCAAATATGTGGATGAATGTTGAATTAGGAGCTCCACTACAACATTTAGTATCACTACTGTGGAAAAAAAAAGAAAAGAAACTGATGAGGGCGGCTATACCGCAACGATAAAGCACACCCCCGGACCCGGGTCTGGGTCTTGGAACTAGGAACGCTAAGGTCCTCGGTTGTTGAAATGGACTTTGGAAAGGACTTTGCACTGCATGTTCAACGAAACGTGCCGAAGGTACCCATAGTCAAGACTTTTAAAACTCCCGTTGCAAACTTCCTGTTTTCAATGGATAAGAGAATTCTAATCATTAGCA
This sequence comes from Thuidium tamariscinum, assembly GCA_947034885.2. Classification (NCBI taxonomy): domain Eukaryota; kingdom Viridiplantae; phylum Streptophyta; class Bryopsida; order Hypnales; family Thuidiaceae; genus Thuidium; species Thuidium tamariscinum. The sequence continues at coordinate 35,641,376 of OX344749.2, read as the reverse complement.
AACAAGCAACATAATAGAAGAAGAAACTTCATAAATAGGTATATTGTACTTAGAAAACCTTGAAACACAGCTGGTTGTACTCATTAGAATACTTTGAATCACAGTCTTGGAGTGTGCTGTCCTTCGAAGTCAACAATCTGTGCTCTATCTCTCGCAGGCTCTTCATTCTCCGACAAAGGGTTCTCATCAGTCACAAACCGAAAGTACTGCAAATTCTTTACAGACCTGAAGCATCCTGTCAAACCCCTTGAATTCCTCAAAGATCAGACATTTAGACAAAATCGACTGTCACAAGTTGACAATAGTTTCAGGGAGTGCACAGGGTTCTCTTGCATGTTTCTGCTTGTAGAGATTCGTATCAATCATACTCCTGTGCACAATATCATTTCATTCGGAGGAATACAATTTGTGTAGCCATGGCGAGCAAAGGGAGAGAAGACCCCTTGAATTGGGCTAGCGCAGCAGAAGCAATGAAAGGGTGTCATCTGGAAGAGGTGAAAGGCTACGTCAAGACCTATTACGATAGTGAAGAAGTGGTCATTGAGGGGAAGGACTTAACTGTGGCGCATGTGGCGGCCATCGCTCGCCGGCCTGAGGTGTTGTTCAAGCTCAATGCGGAAGCTGCGAAGAAGAAAGTGGATGAGTGCTCGGACTGGCTGATCCAGGGCGTCACGGAGGGGAGAGCCATCCAGGGCGTCACCACGGGCTTCGGAGCTTCGGGTCACCGGCGCACTAACCAAGGCTTGGAGCTTCAGCAGGAGCTTATCAGGTTAGTTGCAAACAAGGTTGAATTGCCAGTAACTTATGTTGGCCCGACTAATTTCGGTAACGGAGGAAAAACAAAAGAAACTTTCCTTGTTAAGCTAAAGACCTTCTCAAAAAATTACTTCAAGTCTATCCAGCACACTTTGCCACTCTGTCGGACACTGAAACTATGTCAATAGCGAAAAAAAGTTGGAGCCCCAAGTTGTAAGACCCAACACAGGTTTGAGTCTACTTTTTTTCTTAGAAGAGATGTCATCATTGAGGAGAGTTGGTTTTCGGGGCAAGCATTGAATCTTTGGATCGTCCTAGATCGGTCATACCTGTTTTCAAACCTATTGAAAATATCCTACTTTCTTCTCCAGATTCTTGAATGCGGGAATAATTGACGTGGGCAACAAGCTCCCTGTGAGCACAACTCGAGCAGCAATCCTAGTTCGCATCAACACTCTCATGCAGGGGTACTCTGGCATCCGGTGGGAGATTCTGGAAGCCTTGGGAAAGCTTCTCAACAGCCATGTCACTCCCGTGCTTCCTCTCCGGGGTGATGTGTGTGAACTCATTCCCTTGTCCTACATCGCTGGTTAGGATATACACAACCCTCAGCTCGCACTCGTCACTCACTTCCTGCACACACGAACGTCCAGAATCGATCACCGTGCACAAGGGAATCTGGGAACCTAATTATACAGAATCCTCTCTAATAACAGACTCCGTGATTGCACACTCCCAAGCTCTGCATAGTACCTAAGAATCATGTTGCGTACATATTTCATTGAATAACTTCCACACGCAAAGTTGTGAACCTGCTAATTGAAGCACTTGTGCTCCCCAGGCGGCACCATTAGAGAGTTGAGTGTACTCAAAAGCAAAAAGCTGCATTCAACTCCTGTATTGCTGTATGACGTTCTCTAAGTTGGAATTCTAACATATCCTGCACACTTGCCACGCTATCATTGACTGTGACACACTTACATAAATATCGTGCAATCTATGCCAAAGTGAGAAGTAGGGTCCAGATGGTGAGAATAAATTTGTATGGGGCTCGTCCACTATCGGTAAGCCGTGGTGTCTGTGTACAGGTCTGCTCATAGCGCGGCCCAATTCCACGGCTGTGACGAAAGAGGGGAAGACGGTCTCGGCACCGGAAGCTCTGAAGCTGGCAGGCATTCCCAAGCCCTTCGAGTTGCAACCTAAGGAAGGGTTGGCTCTGGTGAACGGCACCACGATCGGCTCAGCCATTGCAGCCACCGCATGCTTCGACGCCAACATTCTCGTCATTCTTGCAGAAGTTCTGGCAGCTCTTTTCAGCGAAGTCATGTTTGCGAATCCTGATTACACCAACCCTCTCACGCACAAGCTGAAGCAGCACCCTGGCCAAATGGAGGCCGCAGCCATCCAAGCGTGGGTGCTGGAAGGAAGCTCCTTCACGAAAGCGTCCCTGCTAGGAAAGTACGCTCTTCGCACTTCACCTCAGTGGCTTGGTCCTCAGCTGGAAGTGATCCGCAATGCGACTCATTCCATCCAGCGAGAGATCAACTCTGTGAATGATAATCCCCTGATTGATGTATCCCAAGATAGAGCAATCAGTGGAGGTAACTTTCAGGGCACACCCATTGGGGTGTCCATGGACAACATGCGCCTCGCTATTGCTGCCATTGGCAAACTTATGTTTGCTCAGTACTCGGAGCTTGTCAACAGCTCCTACAGCAACGGCTTGCCTGCAAATCTTGGCGGAGGATCAAATCCTAGCCTGGACTATGGCATGAAGGGAGCCGAGATCGCTATGGCGGCCTATCTGTCGGAGCTCAACTACCTCGCCAACCCCGTCACCACGCATGTCCAAAGCGCGGAGCAAAACAACCAGGATGTGAACGCCCTCGGTTTAGTCTCAGCTCGCAAAACCGAAGAAGCCATTGAGCTTCTGAAGTTCATGAGCGCCACTTTTTTACTAGCACTGTGCCAGGCTGTAGACCTTCGCCATCTGGAAGATACGATGCAAGCCACTGTGAAGGATATCGTCAGCGAAGTTGCGAAGAAGACGCTCTTTGACTCGAATGACAATCACCAGCTGGAGACTGATCTAGTTCGAGTTGTGGAGACTCAGCCTATATTCACATATGCTGACAATCCGGCCAGCCAAACGTACCCTCTAATGGAGAAGCTTCGACTGGTGCTGCTCCAGCATGCGCAGGATGAAGAGGAGAACTCTGAAAGGACATCGCTGTTTCGTAAGATCTCCGGGTTTGAAAAGGAGCTCAAAAGAAGATTGACTAGTGAAGTGCCACTAGTGAGAGAAGCGAATGGCCAGAGCAAGGTGGAAAACAGGATCACCAAGTGCAGAACGTTCCCCCTTTACCAATTCGTCCGTTCCGAGCTTGGCACCCAGTTGCTCTGTGGACTCCAAAGCGTTACTCCTGGTGAAGACATTACGAAAGTGTACCAAGCCATTCGTGGGGGTCAACATGTTGCTCCTCTGCTTCAATGTCTAGAAGGCTGGAATGGCGCTCCTGCAGTTTGAGCGGGTTGCAACCAATATTCGTCTCTGCCCTAATCTGCGCACTATTTCTCTAGAGCAGGCCAAGCAGCAACTCGACCCCAAATCATTGTCTACCACATCCTCCTTCAGGTGGCGAAGAGAGACTCCAACAACGAATTGGAACTAAAAATTCGTATTTGTCATTTCTGGATAAATAATTATTGATATAACAGCATAACCAGCAGATGAGACTCGAAGTTTTGGAATTTCTGAAGTACCTGCATGTCTTAGGTTACGCAAGTTAAAGACCACTGTCACAAGGCAAAGGGATGCCCCGCAGAGACTTCTTAAGTCTTAAACCTTGATCAAACGGGAGTATCATATTGATTTTCATGTAAGAGTACTCTTAAATGAGAAAATAGAAGACCTGTACATTTTCAGTGTGTTGGCAATATCCATGTTCGATATGCCTGTTCAGGGATCAATGCTGACAATGAGAGTTTTGTCAGTAAAGAGTACTTCTAGGGGGAAAAACAAAACCGCTCTTACAACGTAGGCAAACAGTTCGTTTGCACGACTTATCTACAGCTGCAGCGTTCTACACATCACTATCTTTAAAAAACTATGACCTAAAGGGCAATGACCATTCGGTCGCCGTTAATTGTGTCGCGCTGTGGTCCAACTCCTTTAAAAGCCTGGGCAATGGCACAGATACATCACATTAGCAATGAGGCATAAATACTTGGAGTTCGCCATGCAAGACAGAGGATACAATTTGCATCACATGAAACATTCAAACACGTGTAGGAGTGTGATTTTAGGGAGATCGGTGGAGCTGTGAAGAAATCTTCCGGTAGAAGAGCCAAATCACTATCACTATGAATATATGAATATACTTCGTAGGCAGTTTCAAAGTGGGAAGTTTTACATCACTAAAAGAAAGAATAGTGGATGGACCCATTTCCACTAAAATATCAGTGACAGCATACATTTAGCCAAGACATACTTACACCAATCCAGCCCATATGAAGAGAAATGAGATATTCGAAAACAGGGATCAGCCAATAGAAGACGGGATCAGGTCTCTAATACTTTCAGTATCCTTTACCAATATTCCTGCTTCGACGCCGACCGAGACACCACATGCTAAGTTAAATACAACAACACAAGGTGTAGCTGGACAAGGCTTTTACGTACGTTTGGAGTCTGTAGCGTACGGTGCGTGAGATGAGGTGTAGTGCGGGGCGTCCTCTCCATGCGGGAACCTCGGTTGAACCTGAGAATAGTGATTACTCGGTGTCAGAAAATATCATTGCATTCACTGTTAAAAACCATCTGAACACAGCAGGTTCTGGAATATTACTGTGGACGAAACTCAACAGGCAGGCAATTCAAAGAGTACCTCAATTTATAGCAGCAGTAGAAAAAGAATTGTATAATTACTACCTTGTAGTGCACATCATCACGATCCCACGGAGCTTGATGCACCATTGACATGTTCGGCTGCAGATCCCACACAAATATCAGCCCTGCACTTCAAGAACTGCTAATTGTAAGAAAGGGAAAATTTAGAATTAGTTTCCTGCAATGCAATATTGAACTTCCGCCTCTTCATCTCTTCTGGTTGCTCAAAGGCTAGAAGTCCAGTTCGAAATCAACCATGCAGAAACACATGCCTGGGTTATGTGATGCTCATGATGATCAGACGTTTCAATATGCACATGCTCAAGAGGGAATTGCAACTGGGAGCTGTTGGTGGGGTGTGGCTGCGGTTCAACGAATAGTTCCTGTTCACGAGGACTCTCAGGCAACGGTGCAGTATTTTGCTGCAATACCTCATCCACCATATGCTGAGGATATGTAAAGAATATCCACATCAATTCCCTTAAAGCTATAATGCGAAAACATAAAACCTGATGTGGCGATATTCAAATCTACGGTAATTGAAGAACAAGAAGATGATCATATGACATTCTGTAAGACATGCATATCGCAAGTACAAGACAATTTATCTGGAGAAACATGCTGCAGTACATCCAATTGAAGCCATGGATATATTTGAGTTCAAAAGTTCGAGAGGAGATACACCATCCGTAATCGAAACAAAGAAGTTGTAAACGGGTCGCACCTCAGATGTTTCGGGAATGTTGTGGAAGGTGGCGAATGGAGCCGTCCTGGAGTTGCAAGCAATGTAAGGAATGGGATCATGACCACGTGAGCACTTCACCGTCTCCTGGTCCTTAAACCATGGCGCACCAACCACATCCGCGCGCTTCTCATATTTGGGCAGATCATGCAACGTTGCATATGGCGCATTAGTCGACGACATCCTGTACCTTTCTCATCAGCCAGCGAATCACACAAAATTTATTAATCAAAAATCTCCACCACAAGCTCCAAAAAACCATTCCATGAATCACATCTCAGGACACACCTGCACTCGAAGTCCTTCACTGCAAACATCTCTAAAACAACATTAGAGATCATCCTGAAAATTCGCGACACATTACCACACGCATCATAAAAGAAAACTTTGAGATCCCAAGAGGTTAGAATATCCACAATAAACAAGCTTCAAAAAGTAACAGCACACGCAAGAAAGCCACCCAAATGCTGTAAGCCACGCAAAGCAAACTTTAACCACAAAACGAATCCACAAACACGAAAAAGTAAGGTTCCCCAAGATCTAACAGAACATCAACACAAAACAATCCAATTACGCACAAGAGAAGTATCCCCATATACAAAGGAAAGACTTTAGACCCCAAGACCAATGAGTATCCACGCCAACCAAGCTGAAGAAAATCCACAATCACACTCAAAAATGAAAACCAAAATTCTGCACGACACTCAAAGCAAACCCTAACCAAAAGCCGAATTTAAAAGCACCAACAATTCATGACTCTCAACATCCAAAAGAAAATCAATACAAAAGAATGCGATTATGCACAAGAGTGCAATTACACAAGAGTTGTCTCCCCAAATGCCATAGAGAAAGGCTGGCTCTCAAAGAACTTTGAGTGTCCACAACAACCAAGCTTGAAAGAAGACGCCTGAATGTCACCCAAAATGCTGCACACACTAAAGCCAAACCCTGTCCGAATACCGATTACACAAGAATCAACATGCATCGCTCCCCACGATCCAAGCAAACTTCAACACAAGAGAGTGCAATTATACACAAGAATTGTACCCCCAGATGCACAGACTCGATAACTTTAGCTCTCTAGACTCCAGATATTTTGTCACTACTTCAACGCATGCAAATGAGGTCGGAAAAGATCAGTTGAAGAGAGGGAGGTTTCAGGAGATTCTATGGACAAGAATTGTATTCCCAGATGCCACAGAAAGAGCTGTAATCCCAAGAGCTTCAAGTGTCCATAAAAAACAAGCTTAGAAAAATCAGCACAAGAAAGAAATGTCTCCCAAAATGCTGCACAGCACTCTAAGCAAACCCTAACCAAAACCCGAATCCACAAATTGAACACCAAATTGCATAGCTCCCACAGATCCTCAGCTCAAAAGACCGAAACTAGCCACAAGAGTGCAATTACGTACGCACAATAATTGTGTCCAAGACAGACGGTACACCTGCAGTAGATATATGGTGTAAACATGCATTCCAACACATGCAAATGAAGGCGGAAAAGATCAGTTGAAGAATGTGAAGATGCAGGAGCGTGAGTGCACCTGGATTTGTGGGTTGCTGTACAGGAGGTGAATGAAAGAATGGAGAGGGATGTGCGGGGAGGAAAACGGCGCAAATGAAGCTGCTGATGATCTGCGGGGGGAGAATCAAGTTACAACTGCAAATGGGGAGAGCAGTTGCGGCGCATTTTGGTGAAGGGAAAATGCTGGAGAGGAGAGACTGTTGGGGATACGTATTTGGAGACGGTATTGTACGAGGGACTGGGAGCAACGGCATTGTGGACTGCGTGCCGTTTGTATCCAACGGCTCTGGCGAGGAATGATCCAACGCAAGATCGAACCAGCCCTTTCAAATTCATTTCAAAGTTTTCTCTCAAAGCTTGATACCGTAGTAGTGATGCCTTAACCTTCGGTTTTTATTGATTGATTAATTAATGTCAAAATCAATTATATTTTATTTATTAAAGTTTAAGAATCAAATCGTGAAATTTGTGGAAAATGAGTAAGAGTTGTGTGGAAAACTTCCCTTAAAAAAATAGTATTGAAAGGATTTTGAATTGGTAGCTTGTCATTATAAGCAAATGAATGAATCACAATCTTGAACTATGTACAATACAATTAAAACATTTTACATAGAACTTGCTTCCATGCATGCATATTAAACAAAATTCTAATGATTAAATGACTTCCACTTCCACAATCCTCTTAAATTTGAAGGGACATGATACTTCCTTCATTGTGAATATAAGACAATTTGTGAAATAATTACATGTATTCAGAACTAAAACCATCTTTAATCTATATAAACGTAAATAAATAATTTTAGATGAAAAATATAATTTTTTCATCATTGCAAAGATGATGGCAAAGTCACATTACGATAAGTGATTTGAAATTTTGCAACACACCTACTATGTCATATTGGATAGATTGCAATAGGATTTGATGTCATCAAATAATTACAATAAGCTAAAAAATAAAATTATATTGGAGTCAAATTTGGTAACTAACAAAGGCAAACACCTTGAAATCAAAAATCAAACCTTTAATAGTCCTCTTCAAGAGATAAAGAAAATTTAATTTTCCTACTAATTAACCCCTAAAGGTTTTTGACTATGTTTTCACCAAAAACGCTTCAAAACTGTCATTTTTTAGACAACTATCAAATTTTTAGAAAAAAACATTTTTTGACAAAAATAACCGTAGGATCTCTTAGAGAACAAGTTTAAGAATATGTGGAAAAAAATTCAGCAATTTTCGCCGTGTAGATGGATAGATATTGGTGTTTAAAGTGACAAAAATCATTTTTTTACCACTGTGGAAATCCGGGCAGCTGCACTTCAGAAGACCATATTTGTGTGAAAAAATGTCCAAAATGATTGTAACTCTTTGGATTCATTTTTCAAGTGAAGTTGGCTACATGCTTGAAAATTTTCAAATCATTTGAAATTGTACAACATATAGGAAAAAAATAGTAAGTAGAAGAAGTAGAAAATGAGCCAAAACATTAAATTATTAACGATTTATTTATAGAGTTAAAAGAAGACAATCCCAATGGTTGTAATGTTGTGTTAAACAATATACACCCAAAGTTTTTAATTGTTTTTTCAAAAATATTAAAAATTGAATTAAATAAAGAATTTCAAACTTTTTTTGTAGTGTAGAGATTTTATAACTAGCCAAAACTACCTCCAACTAAAAATCCTCACAATTTTTGACTCATTAATAAAAATGGAATGATTCAAAGGTTTCCACGTAGATAAAACTCAAAGAAACCAATTTCAAATTTTAATTTCTTAAAAAAGTAATTTTTGAAGAAGTTTTTTATGCTGCCCGGGCTGCCCTCCGAGTAAAGAAATCACATGTCAGCCAATAACTTTTTCACTATGTAGTCAAAAGTTATGAAAATTGTTGGGCCTTAAAGCTACTCCTTGGGCACATGTTGTGTAAAAATTTCAAAGAAAAAAACCAAAAACTCCATCTGTAATGAGCTGCCCAAAATCGCTATGTTGCCAAAAAACGCAGTTTGGTCCTTTAGGGGTTAATAACTTTTCTGAGGAAGAAGGCAAGAAGCTCCTTTTGTCTAAAACAAAAGACAACATAAAACAATGTAGTACAATACTTTATTAAAAGTGTTGCCAAAAAAATTGAAAAGAGTAGGAAAGGGAAAAAAAGCAAAAGTCAAGCATGATAGCATTCATAATTCAAATGGAAAAGGAAAAAAAACAATACAAGCACAAAAGCAACTAGACAAGATATTTACAATTCATTTGAATACTAATTGTGCTTTCATATTAGTTCATCACCTCATGAGTAACAAAAGTCATGTCTTTTGTAGCATTGTCTTGGCATCAAGGAAATATAGTATCATTTTCTATTTAAAACACAAGGTGGACAATTGATTTACCATCTTCCCTCAACTACTACATAGTCATAGATTTCTACTTGCACTCCAATAGTGACTAGAAACAAATATCTTTAAACTATATTTCAAAATCTATGAAGTAAGTGGTCAATTGGGACCAACAAACTTTCACAACAATAACAAAGTCATATACATCCCTATTTTAAGAGATTTTGATGAGACAAGCAACAATAGATAAGAAAAAGAGGATATAAGCCAAAGATATGAAGTTTTTGATATTGCAAAGTTGTCAAAGTTGCTCTTGGAAACATCAATGGTAGACATACTACAAGAAAACTGGTGTTTATAACTATAAAAATATGACTAGGGATGACGGGTGCCTAATTGACTATTGGCAATGATATTCTTGGAAGCCAATATGTTGGGTGAAAATATTATTGTAAAAATATGACTAAAAATGATTAGTGACTATTAGTAATTATATTTTTCAAAGCTAATACCTTGGGAGAATATATGACTACAAATATGACTGTCAGTCATATTTTGGCCTTGCTTTTGATGGACATGTAGTTCCAAATATACAACTCATGTATTATATGCAAGGATCATCACTATTAAAACAACATAGAGGATGGCTTTGTAAAAATTATATCAAATTAGAAAGGCCTAAAGTTAGATGAAGACCAAATTTAAAAAAATTAAGTATAGAAAATGTTGGCTTGTAGACATATTAGGAAAAAAATCACAATATATATGAATAATTGAAACACCTATGCATAATTTAAAAATTTCCATAGAAAAAATTCCCTCCAATTAAAATTGAATTTTTATTAAAAAACAAACAAAAAGTTTGGAAGCTTGTCCGATGATACATTTATTTTAAAAATTGTATAATTAGGTTTTTAATGCTATTATTGTCTTCAAAAAATATTCATTTCACGTTGATTTAATTACATTTTTGGATTCTTTTTTAAAAAGGCTATAAGAATTTTTTACATTAAGACAACTTATATCCTTTAAGATTGGACTATTGAAATGCATTATAAGTGATTATAATTAGGGCTATATAATATGGAAATGCATACTTGGATATATTGTATTCATGTATTGGAAATGCTAAGATACTTCATAGGAAACAATAGTCAAAATGTCAAGAAAGTCCCAAATTATATTTTCCAAGTCCCATTTTTGCTTCAATAATATTCTATAGTCACATTTATATGCCATAATAACTCAAGGGGGCAATTCCATTTTATATAGTTAGAATGCAATTAAATAAAAAATTATTTTAATTAACTTAACTGTCCTAAATTGTAGAATTTTTTAGAAATAAACTAACACCATTACAATGGAGTTATGAAATTATAAATAATGAAGGGCAAGGAATGATACTAGATTTTGTCTATTTTTTTCTACAATAGCTTCCAAAAAACTTCCCAAAAAATTTGAACCTTTAACAACAACTATAATTACTAAATTTTAAACCTTTATGTTTGGCATAAATATCCAAGGGGCGGGATCCTATGTACTTTGGAGGACGACAAACTACATTGACAACTATAGATGAGAAGATGGATGACTTGATTATAGATGATGTTTGGTTCACTTCAAGAATTCCACATTTCTTGTAAATTAGGGTTGTTGAGGTGGTATTGGCATGTCATATGATGGATTTTTGCTTCAATTTTTTTATGCTTGAAGAATTTATACTTTGGTTTATGAATGCTTAAAGGTGTATCATACAATTTTGAATAGAACGAAATGTAGTTTAGATTTAGAGTGCTTATGGTTGGTTTAAAGTGTGGTTGTGGCTATAGAATTTGAGGTAAAATGTAAGTGTCTATATGAGCAAGCTTAAAGTTTTAGGGTGTAGTACACAACATTGCGATTTGGATCATACAACTTGTAGGTAGCTAAATATTATAGAGTTTGCAATAGCAAAGAAGGTGAAGTTTGTTTTGCAAGCATTCGACATGAATGTTGATGTCTTCACAAAGTTCTACAAAGTTGAAGTTGATGTCCCAAAGAACTTCTAGACGATGCCACTTAACAAGCTTTGTGTTGTAGAGCTATATCGTCCATGAGTTTTTCCTTTGTAGAAAATGGCAATTAGAAAGCAAGGTGCAAAAGGGAATCTATAACCAAAACCTTCAACCATTATTTGTACAACCTTCAATTTTTGAACTTCATTTTAATTCTATAAACTATATTTGTGAACATATGCACTACATTTTGGTATGATGCATTTTCACCCTCATTTCATATATACATTATGGTACTTTGTGTATGATTTTCTATATAGTGTTGGTTTGTGCTTGAAAGTAATTATTACATGGTATATATACAATTATATGTAGACACAATTTTTAGTGTTAAATTCCCTTATGACCCCATTATATGTTTTGTAAGAAACATGCAACTATTATTTATTTATAATGAAAGATAGGTAGATGAAATAAGATAAATTTCAAAATTCAAATAAAAATAGCCCTATATAAATTCACAAAACTTATATTCATAGCCCCCATGTAATAAAGGCTTTAATACACATGATCATCAAACATAATATGTAGTGCACCCCCAAAGGTAGTCATCTTTTTTTGCATTTTGGGTAAGCCAAGTAAAATATAGGCAAGTTCAATAAAAAAGTGTATTAGCCATTGTTTAGTATTTTGAAACCTTTGACACTCCTTTTTAAGGATTTTGAAACTAAGTTGTTACTTTTATAGATTTTGAAACCCTAGCCAATACTTCTTTATGGTTTTGAAATCCTAGCTGTCTTTTCTATTGTCTTCCCTTCCAACAATGGGTGTAGCAAGTAGTAGAAGTAGTTATATAGGTGTGAACAAATGTAGAAGGCCAAAAAATATCAAGGCCATGTATTATAAAATAATCAATTATAGTATAGTATATGTAAAATGTCACTTGGTGTATTGTAATTACTACATGGATGTGGAATAATGGATTGCATTAGAAAAAATTAGACTTAGGATACCTCCCTTTTTATTAATTCAATAAGACAAAAGTCCCAATTATGGATTTAAGGTTGGCATTTTATCCCATTGTTTCACTACATTGTTATGTTATTTTAGATTCTTTAAGATTTGATAATCACAAATAATTTTTCTATATTTAAAACTTTGAAGTTTGACTAAGCTTGAATATCAAAATGTCTTTTAAGAATTATAGACCACCTTAATGTTTTTGACTATATTGTTTTTACCAAAAATGCTCCAAAATTACCATTTATAATACAAGTCCCAAATTTTAGAAGAAAAAAAAACATTTTTGGACACATGTAACCATAGGATCTTGTAGTATATTGGTTTAGGAAAAGATGTAGAAAAAATTTCAAAAATTTCCACCTACTGAATTTCAAGATATTAGTGTTTGAATTAACAAAAAAAAAATTTAAGGGCCCTTTGAAAAATAGGACAGCTGAACTTCACAAGGTCACCTTTATATTAAAAACATTTCCAATTTGGCGGTGCTTCTTTGGATTCATTCTTCAAGGCAAGTTGGCTACATTTTGAAAAAATTTAGACCATTTGAAATTGTCCAATGTATGGGAGAAAATAGTAAGTAGAAAGAAGTAGAGAATGATCCAAAGTACTCAGTTGTTAAGAATTCAATTATGAAATTGAAAAATGACAATAGCAATACTTGTAATGTTGTAATAAACAATCTACATCTTATGAATTTAATTTTTTCTAAAAATATCCAAAATTCAATTAATAAAGGACTTCAAAGTTTATTTTAAAGCACTAAATCCATAACTACTTGCAAATTAAAACTCCTCATAACCTTCATTTTGTTAATGAAAATGGAAAGTTTTTGACATATATATAAATCTTTGAAAATAAATTCAAAATTTTTATTTTTGAAAATAGTAATTTTTTAATGTGTCTAGATTGCCTAATCTAGAAAAAAATACCTATATTATAATAACTTTTAACCATGTAGTCAAAAGTTACGAAAATTGTTGGGTCTTAAAGAAAAAAACTTGTCTACATTCAGTGTAAATATTTCAAAGAAAAAAATTAGAAATTCCATTTAGGGTAGATTGATCCTAATGACTATATTGCCAACAAAATGCAATTTAAGGTAGATGAACCAAGAACCGATAAAAATAAAGACATATGGACACGATTCAAGATAGTCTAAGGCAAAGCAAATATTTTTGAAGGTGCATTGACATAAATAATGGAGATTGCAAAAAATTTGGTCATTTTATCTCTTGAATTGAAATTACTATGAATTTTGAAAGGCAAAAGTTGGACTTGACCTATGACCAAGTTGGGATTGTAGGAGTTGAGGCTGGAGAAATTGAAGGTACAGCAACAGAAGAGGAAACAATATCAGCATTAGAAGCGTTCAGCACTCGAAATATAGAGAGCTTGACTCCAGGTGAAGGTGGATATTATTATGACAAGGATCAAGTGAAATATATTTGGACAATAGGAAATGATGGGAATTATGTTTATGAACGTGCTTTTTCAGTTATGGAAGAATCTACAGAGTATACTTCTTTTGTAGAGAGAGTTGCAACACCTATTCTAGATGCTATGGTGGGTAGGGCATTGGAGTATGCTTCTCCACCTCCATTAACTCCAATAGGTAAACAAGTTGTACATGAAGGCACTAAGGCAACTGGTGAAGAGGAAGCGGAGGACATGGCGGAATCATCTGTACGAGTATTGGAGACTCTTGAAGTAGAAGTGTAGTAGAAGCAATGAAGTTAGAAGTATATGCCATTGTAGTATAGGATGTGGAAAAGAGTTGAATTTGCGTGTTTGTTTTGGAAGTGGTTGCAGGTGTTGATTTTTTTTCCATTATAGCGAAAAATATAGAGTAGAAATGAGAAGGCAATGGATGTGTTTTGTATGTCATTCTCTATCTTTAAATAAATGTTTTCTTAATTATGGTTATTTTATAGTGTAGAAACTATGAAGGCAATGAAATGGTATGTTTTTGATGGATTTGTTACTCTCAGTGCAACTAGAATATAAGTTAAAGAAATAAATGTGTAAGGGATATAAGAAAATTAATTTATTTTGAACATCTTTTGATGAAAAGTGTTCAAAATAATTTATAAAATAGAAATTTGCATATAACATTGAAGTTGTAAACAAAAAGATTGAAAACTAGCTCTCATAAAAAATGAAGGGGGACCCAAGTTTTTTAGTAACACATGTTCAATGAATAGTAGTGCAAACGGTGATTGCACTTGGCCAAGTGCAAAAATGTCTAATTGTGTGTTCAACATCTAGAGTCATCCAATTCCAATCATTCAAGAATTATTTTCTTGCTAATTACATACTACTCTTGTGCTCACTTATGTCTCATTAAATTATTGGTCCAAACCTTGAAAAAGTACAAAGATACCCATTTCAAGGAGAAAACAAAAATCCATTCTAATCTTGGTTGAAATAGGATATTCTATTTATTATTGATGGTGTGTGTGTATTAATAATGGCAACATCTACCTTAGTCCTTGAAGGGTTAAACTATTTAAAGAAAATTGTGAAGGTATTTTAAATTATTGGCCAAGAGTGGGATTTTTTTATTCCTTGTTCACACCTCAAAAAAATTTACTTCTATTTTTGTGTGAACTAGCCTTCAATCTTGAAGGAATATTCATTGTTTCATTGTTTGTATTTTAAACCCCTCATAACCCATTGCTCTTATCTCTAAAGGATTGAGGTCATTTTACAATCAAAACCATTGAAAACCGCCATTTTTGCTACATTCATCCATGAAAACAAAACAAAACAAAACTTTTAATCTAATTGTACAATCTTGTACTTAACTTGTTTGAGATCATGTGGTAAAAATTTAATGAAGTTTGACCGTATAGATTGAAAGATATGAGCAATTAAAGTTATTTTTTCAAGAAGATGCTAAAACTACCCAAAAAACAATATTGTCTATAATTTTCTCATTACTATTTCCACTAAAATAAACCAAAGCTTCAAATGTAAACAAAAATATTTGATCTAAGGATAAAAAATTTAAAATTTTAATTTTGTCTTTGTGCAAAAAAAAATTGTTGCCCACTGAGTTCAATTTTTGACTTTTTGTGGTATAACTTTTGCTCTTAGGCACCAATAGAAATAAAAATTATATTCCCACCAAGATAATCAATTTTCCTATCATATGAGAAAGTTCCAAAAAGTTTCACCAAAAATTGAAGTCATAAGAACCTACCCAAAATCCATTTTGTCCCCCAAGGGATCAATAACAAATTAGCAATAGTCTTTTAGGGATTAAAATTATACTCCCCATCTTTCCTACAACATGACTTCAATGCAACAAAATAAAAAAATTATGAGCACTCTCATTCGTCAAACCACACCATTTCTAAGATCTTTGGCAATGAGAGTGTCCAGAAATTTCTATTTTCAAATTGTCAAAGGAGGTGTGCGTCACTATCTCGCGCCTTGTCAAAATGCTGACGTGGAATTCAACCGATCCGAGGTGGCAGGAAGCTCTCATCACATCACTTTTCTCACCTTGCACCGTCGTTGCCGATGATACTTCACAAGCAAATTTTTCGCAGCTTCAGTTCTTATAACTTCGCATGTCATCTGATGCGTTTCCGTCAACTTGGGGATCATCGAACTTCTATCAGGTTTGGAATTGTTCATTCTTTTCTAGCTTCTTCTTCCTTGGATTGATTTAAGGCCGAAAACTCTGCTGGTAATTGCCTTAATTTACTTCCGAAATTTGCTTCAATTGCACTTCAGACTAGAGCTCTGATCGCAAATTTCGAGCGATGTGCATGATCTTGACCAGAACCAGTCGAATCGGTTGTACGCAATTTTGGGTTGCACTCCTCAAATGTTAAGTTTCTTTGCTTTTGAGAATTTTCTTCTGCGTACTTTTACTTCCCTGATTGGGCCCATTAGTTCCTTTGAGAATCAGACGAAGTGTTTCAATACTCCCTCGGGTTTCTATTTGTGTGGGTTCCACTTTCTCATTGCACTTTGGACTGTTTTGAAATTGATAAGAGTTCATTTTTTGTACAGTATCAAAGCTTTTTTGTAACGAGTTTGGTTAGGTTATGATCGCAGTTGCGCGCGAATGGATTCGACTGTAATGAAATGTATCATTAGAATCATTGTTTAAGGGGTTAAGGAATATCTCATTTCAGGGGTTTTGAAGTTCTTGGCGGAAGTTCTTGTGTATTGGAATTAGTGTTTTCTGAAAGTAACCAGGTCAGAGCTGGATCGCAGAATTTCGGTCTAATTCTCTATAAGGGAGCTAGTACTTTGGGGTTGGTTAGTGAAATGTTGGTGTGACTTTTTCAGGAACCTATAGACAACATCCTAAAGAGAATCTTCTCATGGGCTCCCTATGATGATACTTGGATTTCCTCTCTATGCTTATCGTGTGATATGCATAGAAAAACCCTAAATCCATGAATCACCTAGTTATAACGATCATACATGAGTAAGTCGCTGCGGAGTCACTATCACCAGAAGAAGACCTCTCTGTGAATCATTGGGAAGATTCTTTTATTCTAATATTACTGAACATTATGTCGGATCTCCGATAGGGTTTGTAAATTGCTGTTTAATTCTGGGGGTGCTGTTTTTTGCAGATTAGTGTTGGAGCTTCCTAGCTTAAACGAGATGAATAGAGCTATGGAGCAATCGATGGGACTGAAGCAAAGGAGCCAGTGGAGGTTGGCTCGCATTCACGGTCACCTGGAGCCTGAAGACAGTGACTTCTCTTGTACGTAATTTCAATTAGAAGCAATGGCTTGTCTCTAGATATCTCATTCGAATTGGAGAACGCCATGACTGTTTTAAACTTTTACAAGAGCTGCAATTTGGGTACGCCTTTAGAGTTCATTCTACTAATTAATGTACCAATTTTAAATTGCATTTATTATCATTACATGGTCAAGCTGAGACGAGACCTGACTCTGTGTAGCAGCTCAGCTGGAAAGTGTACCAACTCTGGGAATTGGCCTTCCTGCATTGGATGTACAATCTGCGTTTCCGCAGGCAACTCCAGCATCAATATTCCCAGCATCAGGTGCGTATTGACTTTATTTTTATGTCGTTCCTGTTCCTGTTTTCTTTGTGAAATTAAACTTCGTAAGTATAGGATAGAGGATATTAAAACTGTTTTAAGGATCTGATCCTGTCTCGTCTATCCGGTTACCAACAGCAATTCGTCTATTCTTACTCATGGTTGGAATTCAATTAGCAAGTTGGGGCGTAAGCATGACTTGGTAAATTGTTCATCTTGGAAAGGAAATGAGATTGTTTTCTGTACCTTCAATAGTGGTAATAGTGGTCTACACCTCCCACTTTGAAATTGCATACGAAATTCATACGTAGTGATTAAAGATATGATATCAGCAGATTTGGCTCTTGTATTTAGAATGATCTCTCGAGTCAGCTCTGTCGTGATCTCCCAATAAAAGCACACATCTGCATACTGGTTAAAATGCCTCAAGTACTCTCTACGTTTAAGTTTGCTTTTGCACCTTCAACGATTTCTTCTTCTCTTGCTTACGACTCTGCACGTCATGGTTGGAGTTGTTACTTAACGCTGAATCTGGTCATTCATGGAGATTGCAGTGTCGGACTTTTTCCAGCTGGAAGACTTGCTGTCGTCTGAGGACATTGCTCTGCGGAAGCGCGTACGAGATGTGATGGAGAAGCACATTGCACCAGTCATGACCAAGGTTCGTATCTGTCATTGTGTTCTCTTCTTTAACCCTTACAGAACCAGGAAACCCAATCAGGTTTCATGTTGTTTCTAGCAGTTTTGAGTAGGTCACGTAGGGAATTTATGTATTTATTGACCTACACATGCACTGACCTTTGTCGACTGAGTCTGGTGATATAATTTTTGGCCTCATGTGAATATTATTTTGCACAATATGATCGATTGAATTGGTCATTTTAAATCCTATTTCCTTGGTTAATCGCCCTTCACTTCAGGTCGTTGCTTAATCTTATTAAACGACTTATGCCTCAGTGATGGGCTATTTTGATTAGTTGCACATGTAGACATGAATTGTCGAGATAATAAGGATTCTCTTTTGTGTGACTGCAGTATTGGGAGAAGGCAGAGTTTCCATTCGAATGTGTGCCCCACATTGCCAGCCTCATGGTTGCTGGAGGCACGACCAAGGTTTGTACCTTTATCTTACCATATCACTGGTTTCATTTGATGAAATGACAAAGTTAGGGAATTCTAGATGTGACCACTTAGGTGTATTCACGTAAGTTAGATTGCCACAAATGAGCCGAAGTGTAGAGGGAAGGAGGTTATATTATGGCCAATTTTGACCCCGCAGTGAAGGTGAGAGACTGCCGACTGGGTGAAAGGGTCGAGTATTGTGGATAAATCCCATATGCTTTGGTGTCTTCGTAGGGAAAGCTTATATAGGCTCGTCATGACCTTCATTCTCTCGTCTCTTCGGAGACATCTGATAAAATTGGAACGATACAGAGAAGATTAGCATGGCCCCTGCGCAAGGATGACACGCACAAATCGAGAAATGGTCCAAATTTTTTTTAAAGTTTATTGTCTTCGAAAGTCATGGTGTTAACAAAGTGAGTTTAGTCCATCAATGTTCACCTAAAGCCATTCCTAAGTCTTTTACTAAGTTAACACCAATTCTAACATCAAGTGTGAAGGATCAGAGAGCCTTTTTCATGTTGAGCGTCTTTTTGAGTGGAGATTATCTTTCTACTCAACATCTTGCTTTGTCCAATTGTAAAAAGATTTGTTATATGGAAATGCACTCTTTGTGAAGAGATTTTGTGCTCTAAAGATAATCGTGGTAGCAGAGCATACTAGTTGAAAGAAAAAAGCTTGCCCTACAATTTTTGAATGATAATAATACATTTGGAAGGAATTGTAATTGCCTATGAATTTCCATGAGGACTTTCTATTTTTAGTTCAAGCACTCAAGAGTTAATGGAGATCCGGAAGATTTTGGGCAGTCAGCAGCATTAATACAATTATTTTACCCTTGGCAGGGATATGGTTGCCCTGGGATGTCCATATTGAGTAGTGCGTTGGCAACTTCGGAAATAGCACGCGTGGATGCTAGCTGCTCTACTTTTGTACTGGTGCACTCCAGCTTGTGCATGGCTACTATTGGTAAACAATCACATTTTAAGAATATATTTCCGTTTATTTCCATTTATTTCTCTAACGGCTATGATCACACTTCTCTAAATGTGCGCTTAGAGCATCAATGTGAACATGCCCTTCATCACTGGTAGCTTCTGTTGCGCCATTTCCAATTGGACGTAATGCAGACTTTAGTCGAATGAATTGATGCTTTCTGTTTGATAACTGGTAGTGAAAATATAGCATTGACTTTGAAGTTGCGTTGTGTGCAGCCATGTTGGGAAGTGAGGAGCAGAAACACAAGTACCTGCCCCGTCTTGCTCGCTTTGACCTTGTTGGGTGCTGGGTATGATCATGCTTGTCTTTTAATAAGATGAACCAGCGTATTGATAAATTTGAGAAGTCTTACATCTGCATTTGTTTTGTCCATGAATGTCTATTAAGGATATTACTGTGCATTTATACACGGAATTGTGAGGCATTACATCTCATTTAATTTTATGATTTAATATTTAGGTTTTTTCTGAATGATTTTCAGGGACTGACTGAGCCTGGATATGGTAGTGATGCAAGCTCACTAAATACTACTGCCAAAAAGGTAAACTTTCTCAGTCTTTGGTAGATGACGGATTCTAAAATTGCCGGCCAGGACATATGTGTCCCATTCATCCAATTTAACTATGACTTTCATGCTGTAAGACTTTTCTTAGAAGTCACATTGGTTAATGCCAGACTTGGATGAATTTAGTTTCTAACAGTGCTATTTGTGGCACCAATGCGTTTCCTTGTTTATGAAAGTGCTGTATATATAATCTAAAAACTTTGAACAAATACAGTATCATATTTTCTGGACTTATCTAGTTGTTGCTGGCCTTATAACTCTAGCGTATAATACTATAATTCATGTACTAACATTCGTTTTAGTAAAATTTTCGAATTTAATGCTTCTCAATTGATTTGGCAAGAATCTATGAAGATATTTTCAAGCTGCCTATGGCAGCTGGGAAATTCCTGAGAATTGTTACAGATCGAACTACACTTCAGAAGTTGCACTGCATTTTCTGACACGCTGCAGTCTCGGAAACTTTATCTGTGGCCTAATCTTCCTGAAATGTCTACTGGAATCTTCTGTTGCAGTAAATGTATACATCTGTCGGTTTGATTGTGGATTCGTGGTTTGAGGGAGCAGGTAGAAGGGGGTTGGCTTTTGAATGGGCAGAAACGGTGGATCGGTAATGCAACGTTTGCAGATATAGCTGTTATATTTGCGCGGAACTTACAAACCAATCAAATAAATGGGTATGCGACCTTCAGATTTCCAGGACCTCTTTTTGTTCATAAAATCTTTTGCGTAAATCTCATTGAAATTACATCCAGTTCTTCTCATCTGATGTGTACCATGCCTTTTGATGATGGTAAATTTCGTTGGTTGTCTGGTTGGGAACTTTTGATGATGGCAAAGAACAATTTTTTCCTTACGATGAATATTGCACTATGAGCTGTGTAGGTTTATCGTGAAAAAAGGCACACCTGGGTATAGAGCGACAAAAATTGAGAACAAAATCGGATTGAGGATGGTGCAAAATGGTGACATAGCCATGAATGATGTGTTCATTCCCGAGGAGGACCGTATCCCTGGAATCAACTCTTTCAAAGATACCAACAAGGTACTTGAATTCCTCCGTCGGTATCAAATGTTACGTGTCTGATGGTAATAACGATAGTTTTTAACGGGTTTTCAGCAAGATTGGAAGATTTTGTCGAATATTTAGTAATGAGTCTTTTTCACAATTCATGGGGAGGTCTATCTATGATCATACGGAGTCCCTCCCCATGTATCATGAATTATGGAGAGGATTATCATCGTGATGAAGTCAAAAGTTTCTGAAACAGTCATATTTCACGTTTTTTTGCAAATTATTTAACGGATTTTCATCCAAGCCTATGTTTCTCGAATTGGTCTTCAAGTTTTGCATATCATCTATCGAGTTATCTCAATCAATGAGCTGTGATTCAGTTTCTCGTTGTCATATCAGAAGTGCGAGCCGCACAGATAACTGTTGATCACCATTGACTTGATCTCCTTTTAACGGATGGCTCATGTAATATTCTCGTATTCTTTTTCAGGATGGTTGTATCATTATGAATGAAATTTATCTTCAGTTAGTTGTAGGGGAGCTCATGAAGGGGTTTTGAGTGCTTTAGTTTATGAAGTTATCACTTTGGAAATTGAACGTTTTGTATTTTCAGGTCATCTTCATTCTAGATTAGTTTGAGATGATGCTTGACAACCTAAGATGTACATGTATTCGCTTCTTGTAGGTGTTGGCTGTATCTCGGATCATGGTTGCTTGGCAGCCAATTGGCATCGCCATGGGTGTATATGACATCTGCCATAGGTTTGTCTTGAATTTGTATTACCGCATTTCACTTTTTATGTAGATGTCCACGATTGTTCTTCTCTGGTTATCCACATGCTTAAGGTAAAAATAGAAATTCCTTTTTGGCTGCTAATAGTCAATTTGAAAACATTATTTCTATTATTTAAAAGTTTAGGGTAGGATTTCTTCTTTTTGTTGATACATCTGTTGCCTTCCTTGAACAAAATTATTCAACTCCTTAAGATATGGAAGCTATCACTTTGGTTCATTTAAGCACTTTGGGGTTATTTTTTATTGGATTACTTAAATCGTATGGAACTTTTAAGATTTAGTCGTATTCTCCTATTTACCAGTTAAGTTGATCGGTCCTTGGGTGGAAAATACAGGTACTTATTAGAGAGGAAGCAGTTCGGAGCTCCTTTGGCTGCCCTTCAGATTAATCAAGAAAAACTAGTGCGGATGTTGGGAAATATTCAGGCGATGTTCCTACTCGGATGGCGTCTCTGCAAAATCTACGAGGCGGGCAAGATGACTCCAGGCCAAGCCAGTCTTTGCAAGGTTGGCTGTAGTCCAATCCATTTTTTTCCAATATATCATCTGGTGACATAATAGAGGGATAAAGAGTTTGACCACTTTGGGGGCTCAGTAAATTGCAGACTACCATTGTTGCACTAGTAGAAAGCCCATCCCCCAGAGGTATTCTATAATTCCCAGCTGCATAACAATTGGGAAGATTTACTTTAGAAACTGCTTCAAGTAATGGAATTATGATCAGCAGGGTTATTGTGGCTAGGGTTTCTAATACCGGTACCTTCGGAGGGTTCTAGTAGTGTTTGCTGCGAAACTCTTTTCCCATGACCTTGGTCATAAGATCTTTGTCCAGGTGTGTTATTATTCTTGCAGTTGCTTGGCTTCTCATTATAACTCGTTGCTTTTTTGATGCAATAATTTTGTGGATACGTCAGGCCTGGAACACAAAACGAGCTCGGGAGACAGTGGCATTGGGGAGGGAGCTTCTCGGCGGAAATGGAATACTTGCAGATTTCCTCGTTGCAAAGGTCAGTTTCTTCCACATATGGAATTCACAGAATTCGTTATTAACATAGAAGTCTGAATTGTGATACCTCTCGTATTTGTCATTTAGATTGTATTCATTTGTCCCGGTTTGGAGGCATGTGAACTCGTAGGTTTATCTCATTTTACATCTATATGTTCATTTGTATCTCTACGTAACGCTAGTGAGGAGAGGAGAGGAGAGGAGAGGAGAGGAGAGGAATCTTCTTGACGCTACATAGACCTCTTTTCATGAGTTAGGCATTGAATCAAGCGAGTATACTAGATTCATAGGAGAATTTTTGGATGAGATAACTGGCGAGAGCAGCCATGTTATCGAGAATAGGTGAGCTGCATAAATGTTTAGACTATTCCTAGTAACCTAGCTTACCCAATTTGCATCAATAGCTTTGGCTGGCTCATAACTCGCAAGTAGATGGACAAACAAAGCGAAGTTGTCGACAAAATCTGTTTGTAAATGGATGATTTTGTGTCTTTTGACAGTGACTAATACTTTATCTAGATGAGCACCAAGTTCTCGCATACAATGCGAGACACCTCAGCGAGAGGCTAACTTAGTTGATGCAGACTACGGCTGGTAGCGTCATCTGTGAAGTAACATAACTGAAGCTTTTTCTGAGGATGAATGAGTTAACTTGGTTTCTTCATTTTGCTGTAGGCCTTCTGTGACCTGGAGCCAATTTACACCTATGAGGGGACGTATGAAATCAACTCTTTGGTGACAGGCCGCGAAGTCACTGGAATAGCAAGTATTAAGCCCAGTGGACGAAAGCCCAAAACTCTTGGTACCTCGGAAGGAATGGTTCATAACAGCAGCGAAAACTGACCTGCGTCACTGGACAATGCGGCAATAGATAAGTAAGCTTACCCCTGATTTCAAGAGCTGGAAAATGATATCCATTGTATAGTCGAGAAGATAGCCAGCTCTGAGTACTGCCAATCTGTGAATTGCAGCAGGTGAACGGCACGTATAGGTTTGGTGTGGTCCGTCATCAAGTTAAGCATGATGTCAAATTTTAAGAAAATATAGTTACCAAAGTCATTGTTAGAACGATACTTTGTCAGCTGTACCTGTTTGATCTACTGAGTAATAATTATCATCTGATTGAAGTGCAAGTCTGTTCTACGATTCTACCTTATTTTTTATTTTTTATTTTTTTTTGGGGAAGATTCTACCTTATTTTTTTGTTGTTTTGAGTTGATTCCATCCATAACCACAGCCTTTAGTGCTGAGAAACTTCAGAAGTCATCAATTAAGGTAGAAGTACCTATGATGCATAACTTCATATAAGATGTGAGAAATTCATTGTGAAATTGAGCTCAGTGTGTACAAACATAAGGATGAGGAACATCCCCAAAAAGAAAAGGATTTTTCTCCTCAAAAATGAATATTTTTTTCAATATGAATGCAAAATTTTCATTAGAACCCATTCTGGTTTCATAGATTCATCTATTACGGTTAGCTTTGGCACTTCTCCCTAAGCAATAAATGAAGATAGATGATTGGACAAGAAGTACAAACAAAGAATGTTTTTCAATAAATAGTGCATCCAAGTGTTGTTTACAATAGGTTAACCTATGAAGCCATAAGAGGGAAATTGTGCGAAATAGGTACTTCTACCTTAGTGAGTGTTTTTTAAATGTATGGCCATTGTTGACAATGTTGATTTTATGATCCATCTATGTTGGTGTATAAAGTAGTAAACTGCAACCCATAAATGATATTGCAACCATTTTTTGGTCAATAAATGATAGAGAATCCTTTTCATAAGATAGAAGTGCAATTATTCTTCTTCATAATCTTGTGTGGAAAGGGGATGTCTTCTATAGTAGGTTGACTTCCAATGAGTGCTTGTGAAATTTTTTAAACCAACTATTCATACAATGCTAAAAAGATGATCTCCAATCACCAACCCATCTTTTAGGGGTGAAAGCACCCATGCTCTAAAAGCAATCATGACATAGGGATACATTTTGTTTTTTTCAATGCACCAATAGTGTATATTTTAAGAAGTGGTTGCTTTTAATGACTATTGTATTTTGACTTCAAAAATTCATAACTAATTTCACAAATTTAAGGTTTATAAAATATGAAACAAATTAGACCAAATGCCAATTCCATTTTCCTTCCTATGAAAATTGATTGAAAATTGATTCAACTAGTTAAGTTTCCCCTAAAAGGTGATCAACTTAAATATGATCACTTTAAGAATATACTACTTTAGTTCATTTCTCTAGAACAGATAGAAAAGTTGTTTGTTTGTCTTATAAGGCAACTACACTTAAAAGCTTTTGAACAAGCATTGAGCATAGATCATATTATTATATTGTCTTTGTTTTGTTGTGTCTTATTGGCATTTGAAAAGGATTTTGGAATCTTTTGGCAAGTAGTTTTTGAACACCATATGAACAAGCAATTGTACTATCAAAGGTTATATCCCTTTAACATTGACTTATTTTTTAATCCCTAAGTGCTCCAACATCCATTTTCTAAACAATGTACAAATCGAATGTCAAATTTCTTTTTCATTATAGCTTAGATGAATGTCATCCTAATTTTTAGGGACACATTATGAAGTTGTTGTCCTATCCAAGGGTTGGATTTGTTGTTATTAGAGTATATATTTTCTAAAATTACAAATGTGGAAGTGTGTCAAGTAGTTGACCAAGCCAAAATTGCATTGACTTTAGTTCAAACATGGAATTGGAAAAAACAAGGTCATTGAATCAAAGAACACAAAAATTCCAAAAAATCATCATGTCAAAAGAACCTCATTTTAAAACCATTCCAACAAAATTTACTCAAAAAATAAAAATATTTTGCTTGTAATTGAATTTTGAATGAATTTTGAAATTTTTCTTTAAATATTTATAGAAAAATATTAGTGGATAACACTAGTGAATTAAACTATATGGATAGAATCTAGAATTCAAACCCTACAACTTTTGTTTGCATCTCAATACCAAAATATTCTTCCAAATAGTACCTTATGATGATTTTTCTGAAATCATCAATTCTAGAGATGAGTTTGGATACTTAAAGTTTGAATAAGGTCCTACTCAATTCTATAAAAATATAATTGAGAATTTATTCTGTAGGACATAACTCTAAGTCGTCCTCAATGAAGAGTCTTTGTCTAAGAATTTAAAATAAATTCAATTAATTCCAACCTTTAGCTAAATGCCACCTATATAGATTGTCATTTGAAATGTGCACAATCTATACATGGCGGCCTAGGATTAGGTTTTTTTTTTTCAAATGGAAATTTATTGCAAAACAAAAGATACAAAGCAACCAAGCCTTCAAGGCTAGACAAAAAGGTTGGTTTTGAAACACCAATCATCAATATTTGAAATTCTAACTTTATTCGTATGATATTAAAAAATACAAAGAATAAACTTACCAATTATTGCACAAATAAATTAAAAACCCTCCTATACATAAATATAGAGACTTGCATGTTTTAAAATGTGGCATGATTTTTAAATGTCATATTAAGATTCACCTTTGAAAAATAGAATGCCAAAAAAATTTCTTCCTACAAATTTTATTGCAATTTAAAGGCATTATAGTGGAAATTTAATTAAAAATTCTTTACATCCCTTGACCACACAAAGTGTGGTCATTGAGCATTGATACAAAAAAGTTTATGATTTTCTTGCAAACAAACAATCCGCAAGGATATATGAAGATTTAATGTTTTTAGTGGGGAATATTAGTTTAGAACCTAGTTGATCTAACTATATGGATATGATTTATCAATCATATCTTACACTATAATTGTTTGACAATCATCGTTAAATTAAATTTTAAGTTACATTCAATAGTACAACTTTATTAAGTGCCACTTAAATACAACATTAGTTGTTGTCCAAATCTTATTTATTAGAAAATCCCTAGAAGGGATCATCTCCTTGATGACTAGAATGGGTCTTTTATCCATAATAAATTCTACTCGTTAGTATTTTGGGACAAACTGCAAAAATATATGATACTCCCTCGGTCCGATAATACTATAATGTAGTATCCTAATATTGCAATATGTAGGACTATACAACATATTAGCTAGATCACCAATAAGCTCTAATAGTAGCAAACAAATTATCATTCATATAGTGGAAACACCCAAAAACGTCCAAATAAGGAATTCATCATAGTTGGAGGCAACATTTTCTAAAACTGATATTTTTCCAGTATTAGTAAGTGAAAATCATGAATATTCAAAATATTCAAAATTTTCGGAATCAGTATGTAATTTTTATAAATTTCCAAAGTGTTGGCTCCCTAGACCATTGGAACCGTCCTATAGGTGTACCTTTAATTGAACACCTACTAAAATCAGTTGTCAGTGAATGAAAACTATAGATGTGTCTTACAACTGCGTTAGCAAATTAAAATTAAACATTTGTCGGACGCTTTAATGAATGCTTATGGACAGATTTAGTGGTATTCTAGGATCCAGGAATAGGTAAGGGAGGAGGTCCATAAATTGACCATCTAAGGGCTGGAACAGAATTTAGGGCAGGTCAAACATCTTGAAATATTTTTCAGTGAATTTTTCTTAAAAGACAGCTTGAATAGGCATCTAACCCAAGTCGTTTCATATTTTTTGGAGCTTTGTAGAATTAGTTACCAAATTTTGAAGTTGAAAGGACATAGGGCTCTAAAATGGTGCCCTAGCTAAAATGTATAGTGTTGGTACACTGCTGAAGGCTATGAAAAAACATGTACAAATACTATACATTTAGGGTAGGGCACCATTTTAGAACCTGCTCCATTTAAGCGCCTTCTCTCTTACAGGGACGGAAATGGGTGATTCTCCCTTACCTGGTTGTACATTTTTCAACCGCAACCTTTGATCTTCATTCATAACATTCAGTAGCACTCTGCAGGGCTGCCTTCCCAAGGACGGAATGGTGTGGAATATCCCACATCATTCCATCCAAAAGGATGAAATGGTGTGGGATATTCCACACCAAATCAGTAACTTTTATTCAGTAGCAAGGTGTCAGAGTTTCAGCTTGAAATTCGTGGATGACAATGCCTGCTTGGTAGAAAAGGCAGTCTCTTCTTGCTACTGAATGTTATGTTGATCCACAGTTGTAAGAAACAATTT
The DNA here is from genome assembly GCA_947034885.2 of Thuidium tamariscinum. Classification (NCBI taxonomy): domain Eukaryota; kingdom Viridiplantae; phylum Streptophyta; class Bryopsida; order Hypnales; family Thuidiaceae; genus Thuidium; species Thuidium tamariscinum. The sequence continues at coordinate 35,613,446 of OX344749.2, read as the reverse complement.
GAAAGAAAAAATAATTAAATTTACAAATTGCAACTTGCTGACAAATTGCCAATGGGACGGTGCCACGTTAGATTCAAAAGTCAACAACCTGTTAGGTGCATTGGAGACTGCAGATATGCGTGGTATGAAGTTATTGTGGGATGGAGTCTGTCCAGTACTAAACTGTTCTTTAGAAGATGGTCCTACCAACCAACCCTACTGATGGCTGGACGTTAAATCCTACTGTACTATCAAAGGTGGGGCCAGCAGGGTGAATTTTGGGTTCTCCAAGGTAAAAGTGAAAAAAAAATCCCTATTTTATGCTGTGTCAAGGGTATGTTATAGACTTCTCTGAGCCAATTAGAGATCTTTGATTGCAAATATGAATTCCAAATTTGCAAAAAGAATTGTTCGCAAAAAATAAAAAAATTCTTGTGTTTTCCCCTGATCTAAATCCACCCTGCTGGGCCCACCTTTGATGGTAGGATTTAACGTCCTGCCTATTGATGAGTTCAGTAAGGTAGGAGGTCCATAAACCAACCATCTAAGGGCTGGAACTGAATTTTTTTGGGGTAAAACATCTTGAAACATTTTTCAGTGAATTTTCCTTGAAAGACAAGTAGAATAGGCATTTAATCCAAGTCGTTTCATATTTTTTGGAACTTTTTGGAATTAGTTATGAATTTCTGAAGTCAATGTGGCATAGGGCTCCAAAACCACCCCCACCCTAAAATGTACACTGTCTGTACATTCCTATAAAGATTTAAAAAACATCATGTACAAATAATGTACATTTTGGAAGGTGGACGTTTTTGGAGCTGGGGCAGTTTTCAAGCCTCCTACCTTAGAAATCCTTTACCAATTGGGCGATTGTTTCATCAACCTAGTCAGGGCTACCAAAGCTTTTGTTTCTGTTTTGTAATTGTTTTTAAAACAAATGAAATGGGTGACATACCAAAGCTTTGAATTTGAGTTCATGAGAACTTGAAGTTATTTGGAAATTAGGACTGCTCACCTGGGCTTTTCTCTTTAATCATTTTTAATGAAGTGCCAAAAAGGCAATATAAAATATTATAGTGGTGCTTCAAATTTTAACATTCATTCACATATTAGATAGAAAATATCACATGAACATAAATATACTTCTATTTTCACCACAATCTGATGATTCCATCCAAGATTCTTTATTGATACAAAGTTTTCTGACAAAAAAAACCTTCATAATGTTTTTTTTCGCCATTTTCAGCCAAATCATTTTTTCCTGGTGCAATCTGGCACCAGCGAGAGTTGAAACAAAAATGCTGCTCACAGTTGACGGAGGCATGATGATGTCATGAGATGGATGGATGCAAAAAAAATCTTCTTTGGCAACTGAAGTCGGTTCGGTCCCACTTGAGACTTTACTTCATGAAACCCGGATCATGATGCCATGCAGCGCCATTCCCAAGGAGGGCTTCAAAATACCACCAACTGAACTTTTCAAGGAATACCTTACTGAGAAAAACACACTCAATCTGCTTCAATCCATTGATAATATTCCGTAAGTTAGCCTTCATGCACCCTGTCATCACATTCAGCTTCCACTTGTCTACTTAGCTACTGATGAAGTGCATTTGGGTGTAAGGTAGGTACACCCAAAAGCGCCACTTATTCATACTGAGCCTAGTTCCTGCTATTAATTAGTTCAAATTTTTATGTAGTCTTGTTGACAAGTGAAAGCATGTTCCAACGCACCAAAGAACACAGGATTTGGATACCGTATGCAAAAGTTATTAACAGTCAAAGTCTGTTTCTGAAAGCGCCATCTACGGTCTGTGAACATGACTGATTTCGGAAATGTATGTGCACTGTAGATGGCACTTTTAGGAACAGGGCACTTTTGGGTGTACCTACCTTAGGTGTGGGATATTTTACACCATTTATTGAGGTGATCACACCTAAAATAGAATGAACACTTCCGAAAATCAACCTCTAAGGGAGAGGCACCCAGTGGCGCACTTGTACCCAATGCCATCCGTTTCTACAACACACAATCATTTCAGGCTATAAATGTAGGTAGGCAATACATGGCTTATTTCTTTTGACCTAAAACAATGAGCAGTCTACAATCTCGCTACATTTTTGTTCTTGAATGAACTACTAACTTACAAATGAACGGCATTGGGTGCAAGTACGCCATTGGGTGCCTCTCCCGTACTTTTGTAAAAAGGGAAATGAAGTAAGAAGGATATTCAAAATGGTGAGCATTAGAAAGACAAGTGGAAGGTGGACTCAATTGGAGTCCATTTGGATAGTGAATATGGTGGAAGCACCCAAAACCATCCAAATAAGGAATTCAGCATAGTTGGAGGGAGGTTTTCCTAAAATTGATATTTTCTAGTATTTAGCGAGTGAAAATCATGAATTTTCAAAGAAAAAGAAATAGAATTTTTGGACATAGTATGTAATTTCAGTATGTTTTTTTGAAGTGATGGCTCCCTAGAACACTGAAAGTGTGCAATAGGTGCACCTAAAATTGAACCCTGCAAAAATCAGCACTTAGCCAACCAGATTTTCCTATGTGTCCTTCAATTGTGTTAGCAAATTACAATCACACATGTGGCAAATACATTAACTGCACTCTAGGGACATATTTGAGTGACTCTATAGTCCACTGTAAGGTCCATGGATGGGAATAAGTGTTTCTCCCGTAGCTCTATTTATAGAACTATAGAGGTGGTGACCTTACAAATGATCAATTTTATATAAACTTTTTTTTGTTCTAACTTTTCTCTATGACATGTTTTGATACCAACACTAGCAGTATCATTCCTTAATATGCATAATAAGGATTTTAACATCACCTACATTTCACTTTTAGCCTCCTACACTTTGCATCTTTGAAAATTTGTAACTAATAGTCACAATGCTTCCAAAAGTTATAGAACCACTTGCATTATGATTCATAGTCCTTCACCAAAGTACAAAAATTGTTCATTTTCTAAAGCATAAAGGTTATGCCAAAGAGCTTATTCATGCAATTTTAGGTACAATTATCTTATTGAAGAACCAAAGCAATGATAATGCATGCTATTGAATGTTAAGGAATACAAATATCCCAAGTGAACTAGTAAAGAGTAAGATATTCTTCATGGCTCCCCTTTGCAATTTTAATTAATAAATTTATTCCTCTTGTAGTGAAACATAAAAATATGGTTCTTTTTATCTATTGCATACCTATGAAACCACAATCTCATTTATTTGGACTACCTTAGGTGTGGGTGCCAAGGATGGTAAAGGCTATTGATTTGTATTTTGTAAATGATAAAGGTTATTTTTAATGGATATTGGATGATTTTCATCCATTTTAAAATTATATGGAGTACTTCTCAAAATTTTAAGCATTGCATTTTGTATCCAACTTTTCGGACATGACAAGTTCTGACAGGGTGAATGCAAAGTGATTATTAGCCTAACTTATTAGCTATCTTGTTACTAGCCTTATGAGGCTAGCAATAATAAGGCTTACAATCAATAACCCTTTTACATCAACCAATTAAGTGCAAAATACCTTGCCTCATTGTAACAATCTCTTTCACATGGCTGAGCATGTGTTCCTCATTTCAATTTTCATCCAAAATTGATTAGGAAGGATCAAGTCTTGGGTTTGAAATCAACGAGTTCCTGGCAAACTAAAGAAAACACTACTACGATTCTTTTGCCAGTGAGGTTTTGTTGCAAATGTTACCAAGATTGTAAGACACTACTGTACCAGAAAGGAGAGATATGGAAAGCGGATAGCAGGCCAATCCCAGGCATCATCCTGTTGAAATGAGTAATTGATCAACGAAAAGAGAATGTTCTGAAATGGATTTACAAAAATAGTGCTGGCGACAGATTACTTTTCATAAGGCCCTGCCTGACACCAACTGAACTAAATGAACCTATCCTCCAGGTTGCTGTATTTTCAGTCAGTAACTTTTACAGCATGCCTGGCCCCAGATACGCGAACTCAGAGACTAAGAAAATGACAACGATCTCAGAGAAAAACATTTTGGCAGAGTGTGTACTTGTGTATATTAATAAACATATCCTGTACATGTTTTTTTCTATTCATAGTTGGGAGTTGAGACTTGAGACAGCTCCACAAAAGTATTGGCAGAGAGTAAGAGGATCCTCCCGACAGAAAACAATACTCGCGTCGCAAAACTTGCTGCGGATCGACGGTCGCCGCAGGGTGCGCTCCAGTGTAGACTCAACAACTAAACCAGATTTGCTACTTCTGACTGGGATGCGCTACAATTCTTCAAACTTGAGTGCGTACATTATGCCAGACCAAGAACGGAACGCATACGAGAGCTTCAGAGGATTCAAGGAGGGAGCGAAAGATTGACAGGCCAGGCTAAGGAAGATGTCGGTACCGGGAATTCGAAACAAGGAAGTCGGGGACTCGGGGTTTGGAGATTTGTCGAATCAACGGGTAAGTTGTATAAGAGATCGATTTCCTTGTGCTACATACTCGTTAGACGCGGGTATAAGCAATACTCAAATTTCATGGAGCTCTAATTTTTGGAGCCCTTCCCGCCTCCGCCACCCCCACCGCCCCCACCGCCCCCACCCTCCTTCCCACCCTCCTTGCCACCCTCCTTCTTCTCGGTCTCCTTCTTCGGCCACATCGCAGCGTCTTTCTTCACCTTCTGTGCCTGCTTGAGCACAGTCTCTGGCTTGGTGTCCGCCGATGCTTTCACTATGACCTTCTTCTCGTAAATATCACATACAACTCCCGCCTCCACCCCTGCGTCAGAACAAGAAGCCGTTCAGCACAATGCGCGCACAGACCTTCTTTGAGAATGAGTACTGTAAGAAGAAGGGTATACGGAATGACAGTACTCCACAGCAGAAACATGAATGAATCAGTAACAGAGAAAAATTAACTAGAAACCGCGGGTACTAACTCACCATCCAATTTCTCGATCTTCCTTTTCATTTTGCGGGCGCAAGAATCACAGCAGAGATTCACCTTCAATTCGATGACCTGCATCAAGAAGAGTGAGCTTGTGTAGAGCCGGGTATTGAACACACGAAGGTCGACATGTGCAACAAGGAAGAGCTCATCTTGAAACTTAAACCGATTACGAGAATTCCCGTTGATGTGCTGTACCTCTCTTAAATCTCTATAACCAGACACAACACTTTCATAACACAAACGACTCAGAGACAAAGAAGATCGACTCCACAAGAACATCAACGTCTTCGAAAACCGATCGTGAGAATGTCCTGCTTGCGTGCTGTAATTCGAAACTCTCAAACAGCAGATCCTACACTTCCAAAACAGAAACGACGGAAGAGAGCACAGGAACGACAAGTCCACTCTTCAATATCTTTCAGCTTCATTCATTCTACCTTGGGCTGCTTCTTCCCCCCGTCTTTCTTCTCTCCCCCGTCCTTGCTCTCGCCTTTGTCCCCTCCACCTCCACCTCCACCTCCACCTCCACCCCCACCTCCACCTCCACCTCCACCGCCACCGCCACCTCCGCTCTTCCCCTTCCCCTTCCCCTTCCCCTCCCCCTCCTTCTTATTCTCTGCCTCCTGCTTCTCTGCTTCCTTCCTCACCTCGTTAAAATAATCTCTGTCCGGGTAGAACCACTGCACACAACACCAATCGGCAAAGAACCATGAACAAAGCAACCAAAAGACACTTCCTCTCGCACCCACGAAGATCCTTCCCAAAGAATGAAGAAATTCCATAATATGGTAGGCATCCATGTCAATTATATTACAAATCAAAGAAAAAAAGAGAGGAGAGCAAAACACGCACGTAATCAAGCAACGAATTCTCATCTCTGGAACGAGTGTTGTAGCCTTGGAACGCCCTTGGATCGCCGTAGTAATACGTGACTGCCATTCTGAACTAGCTAGAAGGAGTTTCCTTGCTCGACCGCAGCACTTTCTTCGATCACCTCGCAGTACTCTGCCTCAATAGAAGATCACACTCTACTAGTAACTGAATTGAGCTGGAAGAGGGTCCAGCTGCAAATGGTGAGTGTGCAAAAGACCGGGGGAGGAGGTAGATACACAATTGTGGCGTCGAGATGGCGGAGCTTCAGTTATTATAGAAGGCTTGAAGGAGTGAGAGGGGCGATGCGGGATGCTTCGTGAGGCTTGGTTGTCGGTACCGCACTGATACCAATGCCCGAGTATCAACATGGTGGTCCGGTCCTCAACTGGGACTGTCTCTGGTCGTGGGCTGTCGTGCTGGGGGACTCCCGATACACGCTATGATATTTAAAAATTTTGGTTGGCCGGGAGACATGTTGTTGGGTTCACAGTCCTGGGAGAAATTTTAGCTTAACTGGCTAGAATCCGACATATTCTTGGACCAACCGGTTGTTTGGAGTTATGCCTTAAGAAAGTGAAGAGTATTCTCTTTTTTTTCTCTGAAATGATTGGTTGTTTTTCTAAAATTTTGAACTCAATTTGGAAATTCTAAATTTCAACCGGCTAACTTGCGACTAAATGTTGGTACTTCCCATTCATTGGTTGGATTCTATAGCGAGGTTCTGCTTAAAAGACGCAAATTTCTTTTTGGTCTTCATTTTGATTAGGTTTAGTGTGCCTTATGCCATTGCCACAATCAAAATAATTGTAAAAGTAATTTTCTAATTTTTTTTAATTCATAAAAACTTTTGAATTTGAAATCTATACTACTGTAAATCAGCAAGATGCAATAGAAGAATGGGAATAAAACAAAAACTTGTACATATAAAGTTGTTAAGTTTCAATTCATTTTAGGTTGTAATATATTTATCCTAAAATGCTCAAAGTCTACATTCTCATTTCTACCAAGGATTGTCTAGATAAGAGTTATGATAGGCACACACACCCCCAAAAAAAAAAATGCCCTTCATCTAAAAAGTTCCATCTTCAAGCTTTGTACATCTCCAAAATCAGGTAAGGGACTTATATAGAAGAAATACTTTTAGAACCAAATTTTGACCCTTAATAAAAAAAATTATTGTAATAAAATGCCACATTCTTTGGTGCATTAAAACCTCCTTTCACTTGCCGACAAGACAATATGAAAATTTTACTAGCCTAATGATAGTAACTAGTCAAAATACTAATTTGTGGTGTTTTTAGGTATACCCACATTAACCTTGTAAGGATGGGTTGGTCTTTGTGGAAACCAATCTTTTTGAAATAGTGCAAGTCATCTACTATAAAAGAAATTTTCAAAGTATCCATTGGAAACCAAACTATTATTCATGACTTATGCCTTTTTGCACAAAATTCCAAAGATGAACAATTGCATTTTTGTCTTATAATTCTTTGTCATCCATCAAACACTTAGTGTCCGCAACAATGTTACAAGGTCAATGCACAAGCCTATGAAGCATGCATGTACTTAGTTGAAACAATGGATTTGGTACTTAGGAAAAAAATTGACTAATGCAATAGAGTTAATCTTAAAGGAAACAAAACCCGGGTGTTAGAGGGAGGTATAACTCAGAATAGTAGAAAAGAAACATGACACCAAACTCCTTTGGACCTCAATTTTGGTGTTCCAAGCAAAGTTTGATCTTGTATTTTTCCTAAACTTTGGCTCCTAGTCTAAGGTGGGTACACCTAAAATTGCACCTCACCTAAAAGTGCCATCTATAGTTGTTGTACATTTCTAAATTTCATTATGTACCTATTTGGCTGGAGTGTTTTTAGAATCAGACTTTGAACCTTAATAACTTTTGCATATTGTATCCAAATGCTGCATTTTTAGGTGCATTGGAACGTGCTTTCACTTGCCAAAAAGACTATATGAAAATTAGATCAGACCAGTAGTAGTTACTAGGCACAATACCTTAGTAGCATTCCACCCACTTTACAATTAACTCTAATATGGGAATCATTTATAAAAAAAAATAGCTCGTAAAACTTTTAAGAAAAAACCAGCGCTGGTTCCAAGTGTTCTAGAAAGAATAAGCCTAAGTTTTTTGTTTTTTTTAAACTGAATAAGCATAAGTTAAGATCAAAAGTGGTCCAGCTCTCGATACATGGATTGTAGATTCTGTACTTAAGATACTGGAGGCCCTTTTAAGAATTTTAAAATTAAGTTGTTGGTTTTTTGGCACAAATGAAACGGATTGCATTTATTATTATTATTACTATTAATTCTTCTTAAACCAATGAAACAACCTTTTGCAATCTGACATCGACGGACGTTTGCAATTTGCTGCGTGAGGATCGGACGGTTTGAATCTGTCTGCAGGCAGGCCCTTATCGTGGCGGAGGCCACCTTCCCCATCACCTTTAACTTAGAATTGCGTGCGCCTGTTTCTGCTTTCCACTTCATCCCTTCGGAGTGATGATTCTCATTCACTACTGTAAACTTGAGGACAGATTCTGAGGGGAGATAAATATTCCTGGGGGTAAAAAAAGAAGATGGGCTCTTAAACAATGTGACGAAAAGTGGCGTACCACCCAGGTCAATTAATTATCCCCCCTCCTCTCTCAAAATATTTACAAGCCATTGATTTAAAAGAAAAAAAAAAGCTTATCTTTGTAATCACCGTTGATTTCTCAAAAATTCCCAAGCCATTGATCGTGTAAGATTTAATTTGAACCGTTCACATATGGATATGGATATGGATACTCTACATACACTATACGGATTATATGGACATGGTCTAGATATGGTCCAAATATAGATATGAATACGTATACGAATACGAATACAGATACGAATACCAATACAAGATCACTTGTCCCATAATGTTTGTCAATCAATTGGTTTCAAAAAATTACAAGAGGAGAAGGGGGGGGGAGGGAAATGAAGACTTAAAGATTTAAAATTTAAAATTCTTTGGCCTGTAAGAACATGCCAAGTGTACTAAATCCAATTTTAAATTTTAAATTTTTTAGAATTGGTAGTTATTGCCACTTTTTGGTACATTGTTCACAATGCACCAAAAAGCGGCAATAAGTGCCAACCCTAAAGACCTTGGAATGTTGACAGAGCTGGTCACTGTAGAAGTCATCCTTTGGGGTACCACTTGAATCCAAAAGGCCTTGGGGTTTTGGTCTACGATTCCTATTTTACGATTCTTATTTAGCCTCACAACTCTTCAATTGGGATTTACTACATGAATTGTGGTATATTTTTATTTACATACAATTATGATCATTCATTCACCTTGTATTGAAAAAAAAATTAAGTTCAATTTTTTTTAATAATATTCCACCATATTTATAATATTATATATGGCTGCAAAGGGGCTTTGGGATCCTTCTAGGGTTAAAAATCAAAAGCAAGAGCACTTAGAGGAGGTCTACCTATTGTGCACAGAAGCCTCCCTGTTTTACCCAAAACTCTAAAGATGAACATCAACACTTGTGTCTTCTACGGAAGGATTCTTTGTCATCCATCAGATGCTTTTAGACACACCTGCGTTGTTGCAAGGTTGAATTGCTTATTGGAAGAGAGAATTACTACAAATTTCAAGCGATGTATAGTACACAACCTTGTTTTTTTCCAACACCATGGAGCTAGATTGCACCATTTCAAAATAAATATTTTTTTCCGCCAAATAAAAGTAATCTTTTTTCACCAGAAATTTTCTAATTTTCTTTCAAATATGGATGAAGTTGCCAAATTTGGATGAAAAAGTGTATGAACATGATGAAAAAGTGTTTAAGTCCAAAAGACAGATGAATATAAGGTAGAAGGCTCTTAAATGGAGCAGGTTCTAAAATGGTGCCCTATCTTAAATGTACAGTAGTTGTACATGTTGCTTTTACATAGCCTCCAATAGTGTACTGACACTATACATTGTAGCTAGGGCACCATTTTACAACCCTATGCCCTTTCAACTTCAAAATTTGATAACTAATTCAAAAAAGCTTAGAAAAATATGAAACGACTTGGGTTAGATGTCAATTCTACTTGTTTTTCAACGAAAATTTACTGGAAAATATTTCTAGAGGTTTTACCTGCCTGAAATTCTGTTTCAGCCCTTAGATGGTCCATTATAGGACCTCTTACCTCAGAAATACAATGCTTCGCCAAATTTGAAGTATCGCCATCTTGGCACTTCTCAAAAAGGGCTGATGGTACACCAGTAAGTTCGACCACTAAGGTAACCAAACAATGAGTGAGTAAGCTAAGCTCATGGCCAAGACAGAAAGGTGGAGCCGCAACGTGACTGTGACTCAAGTTAGCCCCTGCCGCGTCGAAGGTTACCTTACTGATTAATAATGATGAGTAGCCACGGCAGGTCTTGTCCTGCAGACCTGCACTGGCTGGGACAGATCCGTCTGCATTAATTGGGGAAGTTACATTCATTTCGGGTTCCTTTACAAGAGCAACTCAAGTGAAGTTAATGAAGACGGAGATTTCATTCCTCTGGACTTCAGTATCAGATTCCTGACAAGCGGTGTCAGCGTAATGACGGACAACAAAGGCTGGAAATGATACTAAGGTTTGAGGCACCAAATGTCGACCACGCCCGTAAGGTAGGTACACCCAAAAGCGCCACTTATTCATACTGTGCGTGGTTATTGTTATTAGCTAGTCAAATTTTTTATACAGTCTTGTAGGCAAGTGAAAGCATGTTCCAACGCACCAAAGAACGCAGGATTTGGATACCGTATGCAAAAGTTATTAAGGGCAAAACACCCATCCCCGCACTTGTTCTTTGGAATGGACCATAGATTCACCCAATTGTGTCAGTAGACTTTCCTTAATGTGTTTGCCACATATGTAATTATAATTAGCTGATACAGTTGAAGGACACATAGGAGAATCTAGTTGGCTAAGTGCTAATTTTCGCAGGGTTCAATTTGTGGGGCACCTACCGGACGGTTTCATAGGTTTAGGGAGCCAATATTTTGAAAATTTCTAGAAATTACATACTATATTGGAAAAATCTTTTTTTTTTGAATATTCATGATTTTCACTCGCTAATACTAGAAAAATATCAGTTTTAGAAAACACTACCTCCAACTATGCTAAATTCCTTATTTGCATGGTTTTGGGTGTTTCCGTTGTAACGGTCAAAGGCAGTTTCTGAAAGCGCCATCTATAGTCTGTGAACATGATTGATTTTGGAAATGTCTGGGCATTGTAGATGGTGCTTTTAGGAACAGGGCGCTTTTGGGTGTACCTACCTTAGCCAACATGTAGGGGCCTTACTTCCAATCAAGTCCAAAACATATTTCCAAACACACCTTGAATTGCGTGTTTTGGTCCTTTTTAAGGCCAAGACTAATAAGGTAATGACACATGTCCAAATTAATGAGCGAAAGAAGTGAACGGAAAGCAATCAAAGCATTATTGGAATTAGGAGACTCTAGACATTGGCTATTGGTCTAGAGTACTTTTTGCTTCCCAAAATTCAGTGTAAATTCAGTTTTAGAAATAAAATTCTCAAATTTTTTCTATCCCCATATTTCTTATCTTACTACATGGGAAAAATTCCCACCACCTCATACTGTGCAGAATTTGCTATGAAATTGCTTAAATGGTCGGCTACTGTTGCCTCAACCTTAAGGGAGGATGTTGTTAAAGCGACCTTTTAAGAGCTGATTGCATTTTGGGGAAGCTAAACTCCATGAAACAATTTCTAGTAAATTTTCATAGGAAGAAAAATGGAATTGGCATCCAACTCAATTTTTTTCATATTCTTTAGACCTTAATGGAATTAGTCATGAATTTTTGAAGTTGAAATGTAGTGGTTTCTAAAAGCGCCCCCTCCTGAAATGTACATTGTTGGTAAATTGAAAAAAACATATTCTACCTCAATATTAGAAGTCCCTCTTAGAGCCAAGTCCCTATTAAAATAACCTCCTTAATAAACTCTCTCAAGACTCTGGGCTCAACAAACACTCATGAATAGTGATGTTCAATTGTTCATTTTGATTTGGAAAAAAGTAAGTTAACTACTAAAGGACAAAGGCATTTTTGGCTCTCAAACCACTCAAAACTACCATGTTTGTTGCATCCAACTAAGAAACAAAAAACTCTTAACTGGCGGATCTCATAACTAACTTGTCTTAGATCCTATGGTACAAATTTCATGAAGTTTGACCGTTCCAATTAGAAGATATTAGCATTCAAAGTTGGAAAAAAAATTTGAACTTTGGACTACAATTTCAAATGACTATAACTACCATTTGTGGAATTTTTATGCACCATGGACAATTAGGTTTAAATTTTTTATGTTGCACATTTGAATTGGGAGTTAATAAAATTAAAACACACACACACACACACACTTGAGTTTCATTCATTAAAAATTGTTAAGTAGAAGTAGGTAGTAGATTGAACAAAACACTAAATTTTTAATAGATTTAAGATGGAATTAAAACACCATAATTCCAATTCAATCGTGAGATTGTTCTTGCAAACAAATTTAACCCTTTCAAAAAAAATTTGAAAAATTGCATTCAAAAATGAATTCTATAAGTTATTTTTTCTAGAAGTTACTTGGATTGTCCAAAATACAAGATTTTCCATAACTTTCTCATCATTAGTACAAATAGAATGAATCAAAGCTTTAGATGTAGACCAAAACATAATTTTTGAGAAAAAGAAAAAATTGAAATTGAAAAAATATTCTTTTTGTGTGTTTTTTGTTCTTCCTAGCGAAGTGCTTTCAGGACTTAGAATGGCATAACTTTTGCTCCCGGACACCAATTGAAATTGAAATTATATTTTAAGAAAGCTAATCTAATTTCCTATCTTCATAAAAAGTTTCAAAAAATCATTCATAGAAAATATGTTACATAAGCCTGCCCAAATTTTCCAAGTGTCACCCAAAGGGACTTTAGTCCTTTAGGGATTAAGCAAGGTTGATTTCTAAAAAATGGAACTAAGGTTGAAGCACCAATAACTAGTTATTTAAGCAATTCACAAGCAAATGGTGTGTAATATGAGGTGTTGGAAATTTTAGACAGGAAATATGGAGATTCTAAGATTTTCAAAATTTATTTCACAAAATTGAAAGTATTGTGGATTTTGAGATCCAAAAAGTACATTTCACACCTTGCCAATGTCTAGAGTCTTCTAATTCCAATCATTCAAGAATTAATGTTGAGCTCACTAATTCAAGACATGTGTCATAACCTTGTTGATCCCAACGTCAAAAAAACACAAAAAAATGCATCTCAAACTTTGATTGCAAATACTTCAACCCTTATTACAAGTTGGTTATTGAGGGTGGTATATTATTGGTACCTCAACCTTATAGTGGATACACCTAAAAATGTCAATATAAGCAATTCAATATAGTTGGAGACACATTCTTCTAAAAATAATACTTTTGTAGTATTAGCAACTATAAATCATGAATTTAAAAAAATTAATTTTTTGAATATGGCATGAAATTTCTATGAACTTTTAATGTGTAATCTCTTTAGACCATTGAAAAAATCATGTAGGGAGTGGATCTAAGAGCCAACTATCATACAACTAAAGCCTCCTTCACTTGACCAAAAAGATTTAACAAAATTTTAATTTGAAAAAATAGAAACAATACTCATATGCCCAGAAAAATAATTTCAATGCAGTTATCTTATGCTCCAAGGCATGTAGTTTTTGCAAGAATTGCGTCCCAATTTTGTAAAAAAATGATCATCTAACATAGGATTAGAGAGTTTTATCAACTTCCGTTTGAGAAGATTAAATTGAACATAATTTAATTTATTTCTATTTAAAAGTGCCTTGTGTCCACTTGTGAATGATGTGAGGTAATGTGGACCTTAGAGAATATGACTTGGAAATTCAATTTTGAAACTAGAATGCTAACTTAGACCTTCATGTACAATACTTTGATATTATTCATTTTAAAATTTGAATAACTTTTAAACACTCACCTTGCTCTAAATTTCCTATAGAGTGAACACATGCCCAATTATATGATTTTAAAATTGAAATATATTTCATGATTAATAAGATAGATAGAAGGGTTTTAGACCCAATCCAAATGCAAATCCCTTGCTTTGGATCTTATTTGCATCATGTACATGGAGCATAGAATTAGAGATGAAAGGTTGAAATAGGATTTTAAAATCACCATCTCATGATTTCAATGTCCTCTACCATAGATTCCTACACATGGCAAAAAATTCATCAATTTACTCATTGAGATGATTTTACAATCAAAAGAATTTCTTTTGTACTATTGTTGGAACCAAACAAGAATTAATCTCTAAAGGTCTTTGCATCTAAATAGTAAATGAACCTTGGTTATCTCTAATTGTAAATCTTCAATATAATTATTTTTAGTATTTTTAGTATTTAATAGAAAAATGAAGCTCGACAAGGCCTTTTTCTATTTCATTGTAAAATTGAAAGAATTTGAAAGAGTTATTGTGATTACAAGCTCCATGTATTAAAATTCAAATACTACAATAGTTTTTGGATTTTATTAGTTTTCTTTCTTTTTAAGGTTCTCTTAATGCAAATTATAAAAAAATTATTTTCATTCTAACATTTTTATAATAGTAATAACAATCTAATCTAATATAGTATATTTTAGGATCAATATAATTTTATTTCATTTCAATTTTTTTTAAATCCAAGAATTTTTATTTTTTTTTGAAATTTTCTGAAAGAACCAATTTCAATAGAAAGTTCTTCTTACACTAGCATAAATTCAAAATTATGTAAATTAAGTAAAAAAAAAAGCATAAATTTAGTTAGATAGTGGATTTTTATTTAAAGGTCTTTACCAAGGATGTTTTGGGTGTAAAAATAAAATGAGTATGATTGAAAAAAATTCACACTAATTTGCATTGCTATTTGTAACTCTCAAAAAAATTCAATTTAATCAGACTATTTTTTCTATTTTTTTGGTTTATTTTCTTTATTATAAAATTCATTGTATAAACAATTTTTCAAGAAACAAATTCAAATTTTCACAATGATAGACAATTCATAGTTACACAAATTCAAATTTATTTATAGGAATGATATTTGAATACAATTTAATAGGCTAATTTAGCTCATGCATGATGTTTATCCATTTGGAAATGCATCAAAATGTGTAAAGATATTATAGAGTGATATTGACATCTAAAAGGATAAAAATAGCCCTACTTTATCTACATTAGGAAGCTATGTGTTTTTTCTTTGATCACCTAGGGTGCCCAAAGTTTTGTAGGTAAAGTAATATTCTTTTGAAATTCAACAAAAAAATAGAAATTGTAATCCTCCAAAAGAATATTTGCTTATACTATTTAACCCCTAAAGGACCAACATGTGTTTTTTGGTTGTATTGAAATTTTGGGTAGGTACATGTGATTAAAAATTTGAATATTTTGGACTGAAATTTTAATAGAAGGTGGGGGTAAGGAATCATGTGTACCAAATTTCATGACATTTGGAAATATGAGTCAAAAGTTATGGCCTAGTATGTTACTTTTTTTCGTAACTGGGCAGTCAGGGCATATAAAAAAATAACTTTTTTCAAAAATAAAATTTTAAAACTGGTTTTCTACATTTATATATAAGTGGAAAGCTTTGAATCATTTCATTTCAATCAAAGAGTCAAAAGTTATGAGTTTTTATTGTTTGCAGGTAGTTACAAATTCTCCACTATTAAAAAAACTTTGAAGTTGTTTATTTCACTCAATTTTCAATTTTTTTGGAAAAAAATAAAATCCTAGGATGAAGATTGATTATTACAACATTACAAACATTGGGATTGGAGTTTTTTTATTTCCATAATTAAGTTCTTAACAATTTAGTATTTTGAATCATTCTCTACTTCTTTCTACATACTATTTTTTTTCTATATGTTGTACAATTCCAAATGATGTGAACTTTTTTGAGCATATCCCCATCTTGTTTAGGAAACTGAATTCAAATAAGTACCACCATTTTTGATATTTTTTCCCTGAGAAGTGAGCTTGTGAAGTGCAGCTGCCCGGTTTTTTGCAGGATTGAAAAAATGTTTTTGGTGAATTTAAATGCTTACATCTTTTGATCCACATGGTGGAATTTTTTGAAAATTTTACCACATGTTATTTTGACATTATACTACAAGATCCTACAATTTCATGTGTCAAAAATTGTTTAAAAGAAAATGGTAGTTGTACTAGAAATTGTAGTTTGGAGCGTTTTTGGTGAATGCATAGTCACGGAACTTTAGGGGTTAAATTCTTTTTGTAATGTCGATATATCTTTGGATGAGGATTTCACCTTTATTCCTAATTTCCATGAAAAGATTTTCATTTTTTTCCCAATAAATGTATTGCTAACTCCTAAATCATTCAAGTTAACTAGTACATCTTTCTTCCATTAATTCTTTCCAAAAAAGTTCCACCATTTTGCACAAGGTTTCTTCTTTTTCAACTTCTTTTCAGGTCATAAGTTCAATCCATTATTCTTCCTAAAAGCTTTCCACACATATAGAGATGATATGTGCTCATGTGATATTTTCTATCCAATATGTGGATGAATGGTCAAATTACAACCACCACCACATTTAATATCTCCATTTTGGCACTTCATAAAAATTGAAATATAAAATAAAATAAGAATGGTGTGACCTTGAGGCTCTGTCTTTGGTGAACAATAATATTAGTTATATTGCTAGAAAATTATACTAAAATACTAAATAAAGGAAAAATTAAACAAAGTTATTAAAATGAATAAATAGTAAACTCAACGAAGTTTGCCTAGGCAACCCTCCTTAGCTAGCTAGGTCCGCCTAGGTCCCAAGTGACCTCTCCCCTCAACCAAATAAGGATCTACTAAGGCATCCCCTTGGCAAGCAAATGTTTGCCTATGTCATTTAGGCTTGTTTTCTTGGCTTATTGGTGTCAAATTGCACTAGAAGATTAATCTGGCTAAAAAATGTTTAAAAAATGTCAAAAAACTTGGATGAAATCACCAGATAACTTAAATTTTTTTTAAATACTAGATGAAATCGCCTATTTGTGGATGAAAACCATACTATACATCTAATAAGTGGATGAATGTTGCAATTTAAAGCACCACTATAACATTTTATATCGCCACTATGCATTAGAAGAAATCTGAGGCCTCCAAAGTGCCGTTTTGGGGCTGTTCCCCGAAACTGTTCCCTAACTGTTGGCCGTTGTCAGGGTGGTAGTTACTCCAAAAAATATCATTATTATTATTATTATTATTATTATTATTATTATTATTATTATTATTATTATTATTATTATTATTATTATTATTATTTTTGGATCTTGAAATATGAAAAAAAGTATTTTTTTTCAATTTTTTTTGACGTGGCACTCTCTCGACCACGTCAGATTTCAGTTCACGGGGCAGAGACTGCGTTCCCGCAATCCGGGAATCCGCAGTCTTCTAATGCCCTCAGATTTCTTCTAATGGCACTTCTTCAAAAATGCAAAAGAAAAACCCTGATGTCATTGTGTTGCAATGTGAATAGGGTTATAAATAAGATTTGAAAATAGAGATCCAAAACCCACCATAATCGATGCCATAGACTCAGTCCAAAAGGACAGAGCCAATTAAAAAAAACTCTGCTTGGTGTGGGATAAAATATCCCGGACCAAATGCGGTGATATGGAAAGCAAGGCCGTTTTACAGAAGTCTGGCGGAGTGGTCCAGGTCCCTGAGAAAGTGGGGGCGTGAAGCTCGACTCCGGACTCAGTCGACCAGATAACAGTGAACTACGGTAGAGGTACCCATAGTCTATCAATTGAGTGATTTTCAGGCAAATCATGAGCAGTATGACATAAGAATTTTTTTTCCATGTAGGAAGATAGGAAATATGGGGACTGCAAATTTTTCAAATTTTTATTCCTCAAAATTGAAACTACCATGATTTTTTGGAAGCCAAAAAGTTGTCTGGACTAATAGCCAATGTCTAAACTCTTCCAATTCCGATTATAGACTAAATACTTTCCTGATCATTACTTCCTACTTTTTTGCTCACTACTTTAGGACATGTGTCATGATCTCATTGGGTTTTACCTTCAAAAAGAGGAAAAAACAAATTCCAAGTTTCAGTTGGAAATATATTTCAATCTTGGTTGGAAATAGATGCACCCTATAGGTTGGACATCGTTCCCTAGTTGAGAATGGGTACCTCTCCCTTAACTCACTAATGCAATTATAGGGCAATGCCCAAGGAAGAGGGGATTGTGGGGGAAAATGTGTTGACAAGGATGGTGGAGCCTAACAAGGAAGTGTGTTTCTTCCCGCAATCCCAAATGACAAGGACATTGCTTGACATAGACTACTCCATGAAATTAACAAAAATAGGATGAAGATACAAGATGGAAATTGGATGTAGGATAAAAAAGTCGTAATGTCCATTTATGCAAGCAAAATCTCATAGTTAAGCATTACAGCCTAATTGTTGATCAAAACTCACCTACGAAATGAATAAGGAAGTTCTTGGAAATGATTTAGAATAGGAAGATGGCATGGTAAATGGAATCATTGAATTCTGGAGGCAAGAGGAGAAGAAAGATAGTAAGTTTTGCAAAGTAGGAGATAAAATATTGACTTAAGGTAAGAGGCTTAGAAATTGCCCATTCAAGAATTGGTCTACTTTTTTCATGTATTTCCTTAGATGGGAATATTTTTAGCTCATTTTTCAGTTTAAAAAATAGACGAGGAATCTAATATAAGTCATTTAATATTTTTTTGAAGCATTATTGAATTAGTTATGAATTTTCAAACAAGTTGTGTGATAGGTCCCTATTTATGACCCTAGGTCTTCCATAAACCGTTCACTTGCAACCAAGCTTGCAACTTTTTTTTAAAATGGAAAAAGAAAAAAGATTGATTGGCTCTTGCAATTAATAATACTTTTTTTCTTTGATTCATTTAATGATTAGAGAGGTCAATAAAAGAACCATCATCTACAAGACAGTCCTTAATGCCCATACTGTTTTCAAGACCTCTCCTATACAACCTTCCATGATCCATTGAATCATTTTTTGGTTGTTGTTCCCTATTTTGAACTATCCATTTTTAGATTTTGAGTTTTTTCCTTAATAAACATTATTCATAGAAATTAGATAGCATTATAAAATCCAATGTTGGTCATTTCATTAGGGGAGATTTGACGGCAAGGGAGGTCCATTTCAGGGGCGTTCCTCTACCTATTTCCTGTGCTTTCTTGAAACAATAAATCAACCTTTAATGCTAAAATTTTGAATTTTTGAAAATAATTCAATAATTCAAAAAAGTAATAAGAAACCTAAAATTGATGTGGTAGTCTCTCAACCATGTCAAACTGCTAATGTGGCACGCTATCACAATTTGGAAATTCAAGATAACTTGTGGTCTTCAAATGGCCTCAAATCTCCCCTTAAGCATCAAATTCCAAGTAAAACTTTGCCTTGTGGAGTTTTGAAAAGTTAAACCAAAAGGACCATTGTCCATTTAAATGACAAAGTGAATTTTGGATAGATACCTATGGTCTAAATTTAGATCATGATTTTAAAAAATTATTTTTGAAGATAGAAAAACTAAATAGCCTCACGGGAATATATATTTTTTCCTAATTGGTGAGTAGGAGCAAATTTTTTGCCCAAATAAGCTCAAAGTACAGGAAATAGGGCAACAAAAACAATTTCAAAAACAAAATTCTCATAGATTATATTTTTGTCTACATAGAAAGCTTTGATTCATTTCATTTATATAAGTTGTTTAAAAGTTATGGACAATCTTGTTTTTTGGACATTTTAAGTATCTTCTTGAAAAAATAACTTGTGGGATTCATTTCTAAATGCAGTTCTTACAAAAATAAAGTTCTACATGGTTTAGTTTGCTTTCTAGAACAATCCCATCATTGATATCTCTGTATTTTATTTATATTTTAGAGATATTGATAATTTTGATTTTCTTTCTATCTCATACCTACTTATATTTAATAATATTTTTAAGAATGAAAATTAAGTTTTGTTGAACTCAATTTTTTTTTCTAGACCGTCAAATAAATTTCCCACATTAAAAATTAAAAGCTCAAAGCTCTATAGAATAGTGCAAAAAATTAAAGTTAAGAAGGTTCAAAGTCAATAATCTAATCTTGCAATGTGTTGAAACACTTTTTTTTTTTTGCCTTAAATGCAAATATCTTGCAATCTCTATGGTCAAAAATTTTGAAATTTTTTCCACACATTTTCATAGAAGTTAGGTGTAAGATCCTACAATTGGATGTTTAAAAATATTCAAATTTTTTAACTCTTTGCTATGGAAATGGTAGTTTTGAGTGTTTATTTGCAAAAAAAGAAGGCTTTGGTTCATTAGAGGTTAAGGTGGGTGTAGAATAAGGTAAAACAACCCATTGTGGTCAAAATTTGGAGTTTGGCATCATGCTATTGTTGGAATTTTCAATATTTTTTCCACACAAAGATAAGTGTGGAAAACAACAAGTTTAATTGAAATTATTATTTTTCAACAAAGTACAAATTTGGAGGGATTTTTTGAAGTGTTCACTACATCATGGCCCTAAAAGGGTTAGTAAACCACCCTAGAATCAACAAAATTTGAATTCATAATGCCCATTTTACTACCTAATGAAGTCATAATATTTTCCAACATATGAGGCCTAAAAAATCAATTCTGACAATGAATTTTACACTGAAAAGTAGGAAGTTCCTATTAAGGTCACTAATCACTCCACTAACATCATGTAAAACATTGATTGTGGCCAAAATCTCACATACTAAAAAGACTCATGATGTATTTATTCCCTATGTGATCACTATGGGACATTGACCACAATGAGTTGTTTTACCTTATATTAGTGGAATGCCTTAGTGCAACAAAGAATCATATGCACACATAGCATTCCTTAGAAATTTACTTGAAGGAACTCACTCTTGTATCCAACATTATTTTATCCCGTATTGTGTAAGGGGACAAAAAGTGTCCCTACATAGTTTGATAGTCCAATTTGAATTGTTGTAATTTTTGCATCTAATGTCTAAATTCAACAAAACTTGTTTGAAAAGTTGTGCAAACTAGTCTTGTTTGTGTGGTAAAATTTTTAGATCAATCCAAAATGTACAATTTTTTGAAAATCATTCAAAGTTCATTGTTTCAATTTGAGTTTACCAAACTGCATTTTGATGACTACAACTTTGGGGGCTTGTATCTTTTTTATGCAATGTTATTTTTCAATAAAATTTAGTGTGTTAATATTTTCCTTGAAGTCTTCTTATTGTGGTAAAATTTTCATCTTAATCCAAGCTGTTTTGAATGTTTGGGAGCAATTCAAAGTATAAAATCTAAACATTTTTGGACTACAATGAACTTTGGCATCTTATTTCTTTTTCATATAGTATTCATTTCCAATGATTTTGTTTTGGAAAAATTGTGAACACTAAGGTGGGAGCTTCCAAAACCTCCAATATAAGCAATTCAACATAGTTGGAGGCACCTTTCCAAAAAAAATGTTTATATAGTATTAGTTATTGAAAATCAAGAATATTAAAAAAAGAAAAGAGTTTCTGGATGTTGTATATAATTTCTATGATTTTTCAAAGTGTTAGTTGTGTAAACCATTGAAACTCTGACATAGGTGCACCCAAATTGAACTTTGCAAAAATCAATTGTTAGCGAAGCAAAATAAAGTGTTTATCCTTCAAATATGTCATCAAATCAATGTCAAGCATTTGGAGGACACATTCACTAAAGTCTAGGGACATAATTGGGTGAATTTAGGAACAAAGAATAGGAATAGGAGTAGAAATGGGTGTTTCTACCTTAGTCTAGTTTGCATAGTTAAAATTTCATATCAACCCAAGAAGTAATGAGTTACTGAGAAGCATTTCAGTAGGAGGTTTAATCATAGATGTGTTTTTTGCAACCTTTTTTACTATTTTGTTGACACTTCAAAGCCATTTTGCAAACACAATGAGTCAATTGAATGACATTTTTTGTGTGTGTTTGTATGTTGGTTTTGAAGCACTTTTCAATTTAAAGTTTTTTCATGTGAGTAGGTTTAGAGATCAAATTTCACCTCCAAAATAATGTGTTTTTAGGAAAATTTCAGCATCTTTTTTCAACACTAAAACATTATAATCTTGCAATCCATGTGGCCAAATGATTCCAAAGTTGATCCATGTCATCTGCAATATGCACACTACAAGATTGAATAGTTGACATTTTTGTACCTTAGTGATATTTACACTTATAAGGTTTGAAAAGCAAGGATGCTTTTAGACACGTTTGGGTTTTAGACAATGAGGGGTTAAATGGCAACAAAAAACGACTCCAGAGTCCAGAATTCACCCCCACAAATGTTGTCCAGGAGAATTCCAATATGCATTTATTGCATTCCAAGATTTGTTAAGTGGGAATTTTAAATTTTAAATTTAGTGAAGATTGCATTGGAACTTAAACCACGTCAGATTTGGGGTACTGGTACTGGCAATTTAATTCTTTTTTTCTCGGATTGGCATAACCAAAGCCAACGTAACTTGTTGCAATCTTCAACACCTTAAGCTTATACAAGTGACCAATAATCAAAAACATAATTGTTGCATAACAACCAAATGGCCATCCAGAAGTGGGCAATTGGGAACAGCATAATCAGCATGACTGTTGGAGAACAAATATCAGGCCAGACCTGGGCTGTAATGTAAAACTCTACATCTTCACATACTATGTCAGAGCGGTAGAGCCCTCAAAAAGCTTCTTCATCTGTTTGTAATTTTGACAGAGTAATTTATCTATACATCTTGCCTACCCGTCTACTACTATGATATTGATACACAATGATATACAGTGATTGTACAAGTCAGAGAGAAAGTTCTATCTCCAGTATGAATTGCCTTTTACATTAACTACAAAAGCAATTTGAGAGCTTCACTCGAAGTCTACAGTTGATATTCACATGGACTACATGATTGATTTCACTTAACTCTTGCGAAGCTCCAAAGCATCAGCGATTCGAGCCACGCTGGTGAGTAACTTGTCCAGCACACTCATGAGGCTTTTCCCTTCTTCGATCCGGAGCTCCCGGTCATGGCGGAGCTGCAGCTGCAAGTTCCTACTCGTGCTTTCCAAGGCTGAGAGCATTCTCTCCTCTATTGTCTCCGGGCGCCGCTTCCTTTTCTTCTTTTTGGTCAGACTTTCCTCCTGTTTGGGGCAGCCTGCAGACAGGACAGCAACTTCCGGACTAAATAACCGGGGTGGGTGTGGGTGGGTGGGTGTGCACAGAATGCTCTCAGTGGAAAAGAGATCTACCACGGTTTTCAGGCAAAAAAGCAGAATGTATCACGAGCTCCTTAGACAAACTCATAAAGTTAATTCTTAGCATGATTAATGAGGTCTCCAAGTGGTCACCGTCATCATACACAGAGCTAAACACTTCGCCCCATCAAGAGCATCTCGATAATGAACTGAAGTCAACACTTCAAGAGCTTTCAAACCATTAGGTTTTGACATTGAAAAATTCGTATGTGTGCGTACGTAAACCCTCAAATTGTAAGCAAGATATGTACGCAATCTAACCCAACGAGAATGAAATCTAATCCGGTACTCAATTCTTGCAACAGACGTATTGTATTATAATACAGGCAGACCTGTAACAACACCTGACAATTTCACGGCAGGAAGGAAGACACCCACAATCAGCACTGACCCAAAACTCCCGCCCAATAAGTAGATCATCTGCCAATAAAACTACTTTGAACCCTTGTAACGTTTGCATATGAAATCTAAATAATGCATTCTTTGGTGCGTTGGAATCCTCTTTAAATAAGCACAAAAGAATATTTTACAAGTCCGACCTCTCTAATACTAGAAAATACGCTCAGAGAGGAGGATTCCAATTAGGTGTGGGTTACGTTAGCAGCAGCTAGAAGAACAAGCCATTTACCTGTGACATCAGTTGAGCCGCCCAGACCACATTCCTCCGAGGATGCAGCATTCCCGTGTCCTTCATCTTCATCCACCGGCAAGTCCACCTCGTCCTTCCCCGGCCTGGACGTCTCCGGAGTCACCTTCGCCGAAGTGGCCGGCAGCTTTTTACAATAATTATCCAGAACCTCGAACACTTCCTGCTCAAAACTCGAAGCCAGTTTCTGTTCCCTCCGTTGCTCCGCAGTCATGGTCCAGTACGAGCCCCCATGCAGCTTCTCATGATCCATGATCTTCTTGTAGTCTTTGTACAAGCTGTGCCAGCGTTTTCGACACTGGCTGGCATCTCGCTCCACTCCACGGTCCTTGCAGTACTGGAAGATGGTGACCCACTTCACGTCCGAGGCGTCGACGCCCCGGGCCGTGCTGTCCAGCGACTTGTCGAGCTCCTTGCTCTTGGCCGCGACGAGAATCAGAGACTCATGCTTCGTCCAACGTAACCCCCGCTGCCCTTTGTCAGGGCCCTCCATCTTCGGGGACACGTTGCCGTTCTTCGGTGGGGGGACATGGAGAGCACCCGCGCTCGGCACACCACCCGTTATGTCTTGCATGATTCCTCTGTCTCTGAGTCATATACCTGCAAAACCAACAGAAAGGCTTCAGCATTCAGGAAAAAAAACAAGACACATGTGAATCTGGTGCAGTCTCAAATAGATTTCAGTGAAAACTAGAATATTAGACAGCAACATTTAGAGAAAACTCTTCATCATTTATCAGAGTGATCATACAAAAGTCGCCCTCTGAATCATGCCAGTCTTCTTGTGTAAGGCCAATAGAGGTCCTTCATCAATCAATCAATAAACACATATGAGTTACGTGGAGGATTTAAAAACCGTTGGGAACCTGATTCCGTCTCCATTCTTGACTCCTGCTAACAACAACAACTCGTGTCTTCCGATGCACTTGATTGGTTTTCAATTAGCAAGTTATGAGTTTAACAAGTTATGTGTAAGCATGACTTGGCTAATGTCTATAGCCACTGATTTCGAATGAAAATGGAGTTTGTCAACTGTCCCACCAATAGTGGTCTACAATCTCCCTCTTTGAGAATGATTGCCTACGAAGCGAGGGTTTCGCTCGATCATTCCCCGATCTCTCTAGAGTTCTACACTGAACCCCCAATGAAAACACACTCCTAGATAAACATGAAAATGCTTAAAGCGACGCAAATAAACTCCTCTGCCCTATGATCCAATCTCAGTCGAGCTATAAGGAAAACGAAATTACGAACGACAAATTTGAATAAATCTAAACCGTAATGGCATTCCAGAACTAGGAACAGAAAAACAGATTAACAAAAAAATCTACTAAGAAAGGATACGACTTACTTGATTTATTAAAAAATCCACAATCACATGAAACCGGAGATCCTACACGGGCGGCGATATCGAAGGATAAATACGGCAAGGTAGCTCGTAAGATGCCATAGCTCAAAAGAGTCGCTCTAAAGAATAGCGCGAAACTTCTGAAGCACCAAGGATTCCTAATTACTAAAATGGTCATATTTCAATTGATCATAATGCAATTCAAATGGAATTCAATTTTGTATCACAAGAATCATTGAAGAACGATAATACGTGTTACTACAAAAATCAATACAATGAAGTCGAACCCAACCAAAGAAATTTCCCTCTACGAGGTCCAATTGTGCCTTCTCGCTTCCCATTCGCACTTAGTAAGAGTGTCAGAACCGATTTGCGTACACCTTTGGACTAGATTCACTCACCCCAAACACCAATTGCGAATAAACAATTCGCCCTGTAGGAACCCAAACCCCAAAATCCATCAACGTCTAAATTCAGGTCAAGTATCGTCAATTAGCGACACAATTGGCGTCAACCACTGTCTCAAACCCCTACCATTCGATTGCACCACCTCCTGAATCACAAACACTCTGCGACTCGATCAATCAGACCAATCAATACAGAACCTAATTCAAACCCCTGTTTTCCATATGCACATCCGACCTGTGACCGTTCCCTCTCCAAATTCAAACACTGAACACGAAACCCAACACTGAATTGTGCCCACGCGCACTTCCATTCCCCACCCAGAGCTGACCGAAATCCAAGTTCCAAGCCGACTCGATCCTAGAACGAAAATTCAACCCCAGGAACGACCCAATTGACGCAATTGCGATCCACGATTGCGCATCGGTCGAGAGAGAATTCAAATTGCGGAAGAGGAATTACGATACTGACCTCAGGGAAATTTGGAGAAGAATGGGAATTGCGAGAAGAGGTCCATGCTCAAGCTGAATTGGGAGAATTGTTGAGGCTGGTCGCTTGTTGAAGGTGATCACGAGGTGATGGGCGGAATTGACATGGTGCTCGGCAGGTGGAGTGAGTGCGACGAAAGCGTCAAGTCTTTGTAAAACTGACAGGCCGAACGAGGAACCCTAGTAGCTTGCCTCTGTTTCTGCAAAGGGAGAGACGGAGAGAGAGAGAGAGAGAGAACGAAAAAGAGACGACGAGAGAAAGACAAAGGGAAAGAGAGAAAGAAAGAGGATGGAAGCTCGAATTCCTCGAAATACAAAGATATCAGAAAGGACACCTGAGAGATGAATTTCCCAACTTTTCATGGGACGTACCCAAGTGGCACTGTTGTTGAGAACTGTACCGGACTGGTGGTGGGGTCCGAGAGAATTAAGGCTTAGCCACCCCAAACGCTGCAGCGACACTGTTTGGGGCTAAGGTGGGCACCCCCAAACCAGCCGCTTTTGCTACTGTGACTAAGACTGGTCAAGTTTTCAGATTTTCTTGTTGACAAGTGAAAGGAGGTTCCAACGCACCAACGAACATGACATTTGGATATTGTATGTAAAAGTTACAAAGGGTCAAAGGGTTTTTTTGGTGTGGTAGAGGTATTCGTAACCAATAAAATAAGCACATTTCACTAGAAGAAATCTGCATTTGCCTCAACAAAATCCACTTGATGTGTTAGTTGAGGCAAACGCAAAAACTACGTTGAAGAACGCAGAAAAACGCAGATTTTACAT
Source organism: Thuidium tamariscinum (assembly GCA_947034885.2). NCBI lineage: Eukaryota > Viridiplantae > Streptophyta > Bryopsida > Hypnales > Thuidiaceae > Thuidium > Thuidium tamariscinum. Next base: position 35,586,612 of record OX344749.2, on the reverse strand, counting down.
TTGCCTCAACAAACAAATCAGACAAGTGGATTTTGTTGAGGCAAACGCAGCTTTCTTTTAGTGTTTGAACTTGATTTAGGGTAGTGCAAGGCAAAGCAAATACTTTTAGAGGTTCATTGCTACAATTAATGGGGATTGGAAAAAATTTGGTAACTTTATTTCTTGAGTAGAAATAACTAAGAATTTTGAAAGGTAAAAGTTGGGCTGCACCAATGACCAACATCTAAAGCCATCCAATTCCAATTATTCATGAACTACTTTTCTACTAATTACTTCCTATTTTTATGTTTACTTATGTAAGGTAGAACCACCTATTCTTGACTAGGGACCCATCCTCAGCTTGTAGGATGTGGCTATTTCCAACCAAGGCTAGAAGAGATTTCCAATCAAAGCTTGGAATGTATTTTTTTCCCATTTTCAAGGTTGGGATTAATAAAATCATGACACATGTCCCAAACTGTCATAAAGTGTGTGGAAAGTACCAAGTACAAAAGTAGTTGATCTAGGCTATGATCCAAATTGGAAGACTCTAAACATTGGCTATAGGTTCAGAGTACTTTTTGGCTTCCAAAAATCATAGTAATTTCAGTTTTGACAATAAAATCATGAAAAATTTGCAATTCCCATATTTCATATCTTTCTACATGAGAAAAATTTGCATAGCCTCATACTCTTGATGAAATGTTCCAAAATTGTTTAAGTAATTGGATACAGGTGGTTCTACTTTATCATTAGTTTATTGGTCCAGACCTTGAAAAAATACAAAGAAAAGAACATTTTTACCAATGATATTTGTCATGACACTTCAACATGAATCATAGCACTAATACTCATACAATGGGTCAAAAGAATCTCCCTTACGAAGAAAATTATAACCCCATGTAAGTTCATTTTATAACACACACTACAATATCATAAAATAGGTACACCCAAAATCACCTTTGCTTATAACCAACTTCATCACTCTACATACATCTCCAAAATCAATTTGTATCTAGGTTGAAGAAACGCCCTAAGAACATCTACCAAAAAGCTTTGATCCTTCATAACTTTTGCATATAGTATCTAAATGTCATATTCTTTGGTGCTTTGGAACCTCCTTGGTGTAAATGTAAACATTTACTTTTTATTTTAAGGTTGATTAATTTTGTAATTCGTAACCTCTTCAAGCTAATTGTGAGTCTCTTCTTTGAAATATGAATTCAAATTCTCCAAATTTAATCATTTGTAGCAAATAATAAGTTTTGAGCAACGTTTCTCTCAAATAAAGAATTTGCACTACTTTGATGTTTCCTATTAAAGCACTTTCAAAATGAATTTTCATATGATTATACTACATTTCACAAGAAAAGAATGTTTTTACCAATGATATTTGTAATGAGAAGTCTATTTGAAAGTACTCTAATAGGACAAATGTAGGTTGTGCCAATTCTTCACTTAGAAAAATGTTATATATCCAAAACTTTTGTTTTTCTATAGATGATTACATTTAGAGGATTTGAATTTGCAATTGGAAATGGAGACTCAAAATTAGCTTGAAGTGGTTAAAAATTACAAAATTAATCAACCTTAAAATAGGCAAATGTTTACACTTATTCAAAGGTGGGTAAGAAAGACACATAACTATTTAGGCTATAGCTTTTAAATGATTGAGTTGGTTCGAGTGAGGTAGGATAAATTGCTTTAAAAGCTCTCAATCTAAGTTTTATGCAAAATTAAAACCATCCATTTAAGTATGTTGATTTGCAAGAAGTAGAGTCTAAGATTTATTTGGTTATTTGTAAAAAATGCAAAATTTTAAAATAAAATTTATATCTTTTAAAGCAATGTTATAAGTTTTAAAGAGTTTTGATATGTGGACATGAAGAAACTTAAAAGTGTTATAGAAGCATGTAATTTTATTTTCTCTACAAAAACTCAACCACTTTCATTAGAGTCTCTATCATTTTACATCTGTACATATGTAGAAAGCCATATGAGAAAAAATATTCTACAATGACATCTTAAGGTCCTATTCATAGAATTCCAAAAAGATCATTGTGATAGAAATAGGTAGATAAACAATTTTGAATGGTCATTAGGAAAAAATTGGACCCAAAAAGGAGTTGCATTGTAATGCAAAAATTTGGATAGGAAAGAATGTTTTCAACTCACTAATTAGGCCAAGATTTGGACTATGGACTCAAATATTTGTTACAATTACTCAATCCATGTCTACAATTTCATCTCCACTACCTTCTCCATCTCTACAATTTTTTGGCTTAGTCATGAAGGATGACTAGTACATGCCTTCTACAATTTTCCATATACAAAATGTCTACTAACAACTTTTAATGGTCCTATGTAGTGGTTGTAATGAAGTTGTAGACAACCTTATACTCACTTCAATTAGTAGTAAAACTAGTAAAAAAATTCAAATCTTCTTGATGTGTCTGATTCCCTTCTATTGTCAATTAGAATGCAGGCTAGCTTTTGAAGGACCAAGGTATTTCTTTGCCATAAAACTGACCTAAAATTCCCATTTCTATTGCAAAGAGTGAAAAATGTGAAAATTATTATTTTTGGACACCTAATCATAGGATCTTATATCCAATTGGTATGAAATGTGGAGAATAAATTTCAGAAATTTTGTCCACACAGATTGCAAGATATTTGTATTTAAAGTGAAAAAAAGCAAGGATTTTAGCACATTGTGAGACTAAATTTTTGACTTTGAACCTTTTTGATTTAATTAAATTTTTGCACTACAAAGTTTTGAGCTTTAAATCTTTATGGTGGAAAATCGAGTTGAAAGTCTAAGATAAAAAATGAATTAAGAACTAGTGATCCCAAGACTAGCTAACTAATTAACTTGGTTTCAACTTAATTTTTTCATGCCCTCAATATAAATTTTCAAAAAATATTCCAAAAATGAACATTTGGCTAAATAATTTGAACTTGTTTTGAGATTGTCAATAGGTATGAGATAGACAAAAAAATCTAAATTACTAATATCTCTAAGATGGAATTAAAACCTACTAATGCCAATGGTGAGATTGTTCTAGCAAACAAACTAAATGGTGTGGAATTTTTTTTTAATTTAAAAAAAATCATTTATAAATGAGCCCTACAATTTTTTTTCTTAAAAAGATGCTTAGATTGCTTCACCCCCAAAACAAGATTGTGTATAACTTTCACATAACTTATTCAAATGAAATGAATAAAAAATTTCCATGTTAAGAAAAATATAATTTATGAAAAAAAATATTTAGAAAAGATTCAAAATTTTGAGGTTTTCTTTATTACTTGGTCTTCTTTGTTTTGAGCTTGTTTGGACATAACTTATATTAAAGATAGAAAAATTGATAAACTTTGTAGGAATATAATGTTTTTTTCAATTGGTGCATGGGAACAAAAGATTAAAATAATCATGACAAAAATTTAGATTCTAGATACCTATCCAAAATTCAATTTGTCCTCAAGAGGGACGTCAATTGTTTGTTAGGGTAAAAATGCTGTGAAAGTGATTTGTAAGAAGTTGTGTAGCAAGGTTTTTTTTGCAAATTTTTTCTAGATTTTGTCAGCTTTTGACCATTGTTGGTTTGTCCTCCCAAAACTAGCCTATACAATAAGGCTAGCAGGGAGATACTAGTCCCAAAAAAAAGCCTTGATGTGTAATATATGAACATAGTGAAACTTTTATAAAACTTAAAAGAGATAATAAGTTATAAATATAATTGAATTGGATTCAGAAGTCATCTTATTTATACTAAGAGAAGATATTTGTATGATTAAAGTGATGCCTAAACAAAAAATTAAATTGAATAGTATATGTTTTATGAAACTATATCCTAAGAAAGATACTATTTCTCTATTTACATGAATATCCATTTGCTATACAAAATGGTCCCTTATTCTACTTCGATATCATTCAACTACCTACCATTTTGGATATTCTTGCTTGTTTATTTTCCATCTACAAGTGCTAATGACATTCTATAGGCATTCTTATTTTAGTCAAGAATCAATTTAGATACATGAAGCAAAATCAAAGGCATGAAAGTAATCCACCTTGATATTGATGATTGCATCATATAAGTGATGTGTATCCCTTGGACATCTCTCTTATAATTATAATATTGTATTTTTTATATTTAGATTTAATTTGATCAAGTTTAATTATGGCACATACACAATGATATACATACACACACATATGTATGTGTGTACACACTTATATATGAACAAGAATGAGGGCATTTACCAATGCAAAGGTTTACATTTTGTTGTCTTTGGTCTTCGCAAATAGATGAAGTTATTTTTACTTAACAATTTATGCATTAAGTAGGGTCAAAATAATATAAAGATGCGCTCTTATACTAGAATGCCATTAAATATGTCATTGAATAGTTTTATTTATTTATTAAAATTCCATTTGTAGGCCTCATTATTTGGAAATATCTAATCATGTGATTAAATTGACACTTCTATAATTATGAAAAATATTAGTTGGATAATATACCTTCATTAGAATTAGCTTATAATTAGTGTCATTAATTGTAAACATCAATATAATTGGAGTAGTTAATAACATTCTACTAATACTTTTTCCATTACTTTAAAGAACTATCTTTCCATGAGACTCAACTTTTAATTTTATATTAGGTTTGATTTTGAAGTCTTAGCATTGAATGGATCTTTCTTGACGTAATTATAAATTTCTACAACGTAGATAATGTACCATTTCCTTAACATTCTTTAATTGTAGAAATGATTGACTTTTCTGGTTGTTGGAATAGAATTGAAAGTTTCGTATTAATAGGACTAAAATAGAATTGGAATGTGCCTCAATCCCTGGGGGAGATCACTCCTTGTAATTTTAAGCATACACGTGAGTTAAGAGGGTATTTAACATAGGGCTATTTACCTTCATTTTAGTAATTAAAATGACCGTATTTTTACATATAAATTCAATCATTTGGTTTTTATAGTTAGGCTATCTTATATACAAAATTTATATGTCTAATTTTTTCATATCCATTTACAACACACTATAAAAGTAGTGTCTTACATATACACTACTTTTTTAATATATGCATTACTTGTATTGTAGTACAATTTCAAATGGAAAATAAAAATGAAAACTACAATAATAGTTTTAAATATTCTAAATTCTATGCCATATATTCTAAACAACCTAATATGGTGAATAATAAACATCATAGAAACATTAAATATAGTTATGATACTAAAACTAAGAAAACACCAATACTAGTAATATAACATGAACAACATGAGAAATTGACACTCTAAAAACATTGTAGATTAACTCAAAAATATGACCTCTACTGTAATATAGAGACTATATATTTTATTTTTACATATGCATTTACAATGGTTTTGAATTTAGAATCAAAAAATAAAAGAGTGTTTATTAAACACTAGTAAAAAGAAGATGATTCTAAACATTTACAAGTATATGTTCAAGTAGTTGTGGCAAATCTAGAGTTTGTAGTGTCAAAGTATAGATTCCATGCAAATGTTGTACACTCTACACCAATTTCTTAATGGGTACTTTGTGTGAACACAAATCTCCATAGTACAACCTCATTGTAAATTTACAGTTCAATTCTTTTATCTTGGAACAATAGATTCTTACATGTTGTTATGTAATTGGTATACTTAAGGAAAGATTTGTATGTATAGGCTAGAATTATTTGATGATAACAATAAATCTCCTAAAAACATCCTTAGATTTACTAAATTGTGTAAGTTTTATCATTCAATTAAAAAAATTTGTTTACATCTATACTCATTGTACTACAAACTTTTTATATGAACCCTATTTGTAAAGGCTAATTTATTAATAAAAATTCCTACTAAATGATGTTTATACATAGCCTAATTTATATATAATAGGATATGTGACATTTTGAGAACCCTATAGTAGTTCTACATATATATAAAGTTTATCCCCTTTGAATTAAATAGACCCTATATTTTAACTCACATAGTTTTCTAGAAATTGCGAGTAATCTCCCCGGGCTCAATCCATAGACAATAGTGATAGTTGAGTTGGAAGAGGTTCTTTTTTTTGTTGGTTGTTAGCAATTCTATTATGTATGGAGATCCCAAATCAAAAGAATGTAATTGAATAGTGTAACATAGACACTTACTTTGAATCTAAATTGGAAAAACAAACCTTATTACATCTTTGCAAGAAATCTAGTCAAAATGATGTTTATGCATTCATTCTAATCACAAGAATCTAAAAGTGTGCATAGCTTCTTATTACTTTTGATCTAAATGATAAGAGATCATATGTTCTTATAGATTCTTATTTTGAAATCTGAACAAGGAATGTGCATTGGAACAGAATTGGTTAAAATAGACAATAGACATCTACTTCAAATATAAAAAAGACTCAAAATCATCTCTTATATAACCTTCAATTGTTGCTACCACCCATTATATATGTCAAGATTCTTGATTGTATATTCAATATTCATAGTTTACAATTTTTTTACAACTTTTGTAATGTAGTCTTGTATGGAGACCAACATAAGTTTTTTAGTGCAAAGAATGTCTAAAGTGACATTTGAAAACCTCAACTAAATTTCGAGCTCAACATTCCATTTTCCTTTTGTAAAAAGCAAGGTTGAATCATGATGGCACCCACCAATTAAAAATCCTTGAAAGTAAAAATTTAAAAGAACAATGGATATGAGCAACAATTCTTTTGGCAAATTTTGACCTATGTGGTTTGTTCCCTCCAAATATTAACTAGTATAGAAAAGACAATAGAAAGGTAATCATTTAAATAGGGACCTACGACACATCTTGTTTGAAAATTCATAACTAATTCAAAAATGATCCAAAAAATGTAAACCAACTTGGGTTAGATGCCAATTCCTCTTGCCTTTCAATAAAAATTTACTGAAAAATATTTCAAGAAGTTTCACCTGCCCGAAATTCAGATTCAGTGCTTAGATGGTCCATTTCAGGACCTTCTACCTTACTGATGCTAGTGAATCTTTCACCTGCATTTTTCATACAAACCTTCATGCATGCTCTTCATCCATGCTCTTCATTCATCCTTCATCCTATGCAAGCGACCCACCGGGCATCAATCTCACCGCAATCACACCATCTTCACATCGACACCAACGCTGATATCCACGATATTCACGAGCCCAATCCAGATTCTATCCACTTCTTCTGCACTCCATTTCTCTCTTTCCCCTCCTCCCCCACCTCCCTTTCGTTTCCGCGATACACATCTCTTCGATGAAGGTTGCATCTCTTCGGCATCCCATTTGCATCATCCAATTCGCATCCTTCAATTTTCCTGGAAAATGTAGCCTCATTTGGAGTCCACAAGCATCTCCCAAGCTTCGGTACATATTTTGATTCCACCAACGTCGTGGGTTTCCACCAACTCTTTCAATGAGATAAGAAGAGTTCCTAACTAGTTGTAGAAACGTGGGTCAGTGGAATTAAGCACTGGGAAGTTTGAATTTCGCAGGTGATTGATTGCACGTCCATGTAGAGCTCAAGGGCGACTTAGAGATACTTGGGGAAATTTACGGAAACTTGGGAGACCTGGGGAGATTTGTTTTTTTGCGGAATTGGGGTTAGGGTTCTTGAGATGGCGCAAGCGATGCGAGTGATGCAAGTGGTGGCCATTTGTGGAAGCAAGGCGGCTTTACTTCAGGGATTTTCTCAGAATTTGGATGCGCATGTTGTTTCGAAGAGGAAACTTTTCCACTCAAGTGGTAGTTCCGCCCTGCGAGCGAGCTCCTCGCAGTTGAAGGAGCAGCAGAAATCCGAGGCGGTGGCGGTGGTGGCGCCGGCGACGATTGCTTCCACGGTGCTGGTGAATGCGAGTGCTGCCACTGCTCTTACTGGGGAAGATGTCACTGGGGCATTTACCAAAGTGAGTGTTGCTTCAGCTTTACTGTTTTATTTTCATTTCATTTTGGGTGCATTTTTAAACCCTGAGGGCTGGAATTGCCTCGTGAATTGCACTTTGGTTTCCTTTTTGGTTTTGATGATTGCTTGTAAGAGGGGATTTTGGTTTGTGCACATTTTGGGTAAGGTAGAGGGAATATGAACTCTAGAGTAGAGGCTCCATTAACCATAAAATACATTAGATTCTCCATTGACCACACAGGTGAGCTTTGATTTGTGGTAAGTGTGTAAACGCTTAATCTACAGACATTTAGCTTTTTGCAATTAAATTTTAGCTTAACGCAGACTATACGTGCAAAATTTTTAGATGAAACAAGTTTCTAGATTGTCGTAAGGAAATGCTCAAAGCTCACTTGTATGGTCAATGGAGACTTCACATTATCTAAGAAACCGCATTTGGAAATTCAATATTTGGAATTGATTTGTGCAGTTTTGGTTCAGTTGTGCTGGTTGTGTTGTGCCGAATTGAGTTTCTTCAGGTTCTAATTTTACTCTGGTCTGCTGGGTTTTTTTGGTGTATACATAACCCCTGAGAAACCCAGGTTTGAAATTGCTGTCAGAACAGACTCACTCTACAATTGTGTTTGTGATGGGTGTTCGTGAGAGGGCATTTGGTTTGTATTAAGGTGGAAGGAAATCAACTGTGAAGAACAGACTATACGGGAGATTATTTGGGAATTCCTTGTTTGCCATTGATTTTTTTAGTTTTTATGTCAAATTAGGGGTTCTCAATCCTCGACTTTGTCTGCACTTGGGAGAGGATTATATCCTCTTTTGATTGTAAATCAGAAAATGAAAGGTCTGTGATTGGTGGTGGCGCTGATGTTGATTACTTGCTTGTGCCTTCGTTGTGGCTATGGGTGGATCATGTCGTTGGCTACTACATTTCACTTCTAGAATAATCTTTCACATTAGCTAATAGGGGCGTCTAATACTAAGATAATACTAAAGAGCAATTGGTTGCTTTCCTAAAATCGATTATTTAGTCACTCATAGAACGTATTGTGCCCGAGGAGGTTTGATAATCCCTTATGAGTCATACGTAATCTAGGAGTCAATTTTAATGTCCAACTGGTCTTCAACTTTGCTTTATTCGGGTTCTAGAATATAGGTGGAGGTTCTAGATTCTCTCTTAACCTCTTGAAGGACTCTTGTAACCCTAATTTAAAAAAAACAAAAACAGATTATGTTTCTTCCAGCAAATAATTATTTGGTTACCAAAGTTTAACAACAACCATTGATGATAAGAATTACGTTTTTGACCTGAATTTCTCTCTGTACAATTAGGGCCAACAGGGATGCAAGGTTATGTTCAAGCGGTGACTATACATGTTGTTGAAATTTTGTGTTAAATAATAGAACGCTGATTTTGCAAGGTTCTACTTTAGCGGTACTCTGACGTGTTGCTCAGGTACAATCTGTCACCTTCCAAGTGACCCAGACAGCAGGGAATGCAATTGGCTTGGTGAGGGATGCGCTGCAGCAACTCTTCACCATTGTGAAGCCTGGGGTGGATGCTGCTACTCCTTATATCCAGAAAACTGCAGACTCAGCTTACAGGGCCGTGCTACCTGTAGCGACGGACTTGGAGCAACAAGCTGAGAAGGCGCTTCAAGGTGCGGGTGTTGACCCAAAACCGGTTGTGGATGCTGCAAAGGTACTGTCTATACTGACACCCCCATTCTGCATATTGCATTTCAAAAACTGAGTCAGAGTTACATTTAATGTAGAGACGCCAGCTTTGCTGTTTAGCATAGATTCTACTACTACACTAGACTGGTCAAATTGGCATGCTCGTGTTGGCAACTCGAACAGTATTATAATTCACCAAAGAATGCCTTCTTTGGATGTTGCATGCAAAAGTTATTAAGGGTCAAAGTTTTATTGGTAGATGTTATGCTATTTTCTTGTTCGACAATAGGCGCACCAGCAATATATTCACTAGCTCGACATATGATCAAGTGATGCATGCGTGTACGTACCTTATCTTCTGGGATTTTGGTTCCTTGCAATTGGCCTTGACTTTCTTTTTTCACCCGTGGTGTGTATTTATTTAAGTATAGAGACCAAGCAATGACTTGAAAGAGTTCTAGTGCTCTATGAAAATGAGACATGTGTAGACTGTTGGGGTTCATCATTCCAAAGAATGAATTTCTTATGTCTAGTGGAATTGTAACATGTGGTTGTAGGCAAAGTAAGATTTTTGAATAGTATTTTTCAAATTTTCTATCAGTGAGGATTATGTGATTGTATTGAGGATTATATAGAGTAATATACGTTTCTATTTTGGGGGGTAGAGACACTTTCTTTTAGTCACCTGTTACTTACGCGGCCTAGCGTTCTCATGATCGATGTTTAAGATTGCCTTTCCAACTTATTTTCTCTCAATTTTGTGGTGCTTCCAGACAGTTGTTTCTGTAGCTGGGGAGGCTGCCGGTCAAGCTGAGAAGTACCTTGAAGCTTCTCAGCCGTATGCTCTTAGCACGTTCGAGAGTGTACTAGCCTCGGATCCTCTTGTGTTGGCCACTGGAGCTGGCGCCTTGCTGCTTGTTTATTTTCTGGCACCCCCGTTGGTTTCAAGTGTGTCTTATGTAGCTCGGGGATACAAGGGTACGTGTCTCACTAGCCAGTCGTCATGTAATTCCTGTGTAGCGCTACATTCCATGGTCAACAAAATCCTTTCGGAAAATACCAATTTGAATGCAAATGTGGCATTGCTTTTCTGGAGATAGGAGAGGTATATCTGTTTATCTGTTGCATTGCCACAAGTGACAGTGTTATTTCTATTGAACTTTGCAGGTGATGTAACTGCGCCCCAGGCATTAGACTTGGTTGTTCAGGGAAATTGCACTCTAGTTGATGTGAGAACGGACAGGGAAAAGTCTAAATCGGGTGTACCTAGTTTGCCGAGGAATGCCAAAAGCAAAATCCTAACTGTCCCGTAAGCGTCACATCTACTTCCTTTGTAAAGTTCATCATTTCTGAGGTCGTAACGGTTTTGCTTGTTACCAGTCACTACCTTCTTCCGCATATTTAATTGTTTAGTTCAAATCTCAGATTGTTATTTAACATCGTAAGCTTACATGTTATCCCAATCTACAGAGTCGAAGATCTACCTGGGAAAGTGAAAGGACAACTTCGAGATGTTCGCAAAGTGGAGGCTGAGATTGCGGCATTGAAAATCTCTGCGTTGAAGAGATTAAACAAAGGTTCAAGGATTGTCATTATTGACTCGTACGTGCTCTATTGCTCATCTTGTTGCTCAAAGATGATTGTCTCAAACAGACCTCTATTAGATTGAACAATTTCTTGAATTTAAGGTTGGTAGCCATTAGATCCGTGTAGTCTTCCTTTTGAACTAATGTTCTGTTAATGTTAGTGTAATGCAAATGGTGCTAACTTACTGTTATTGTTGTTGACGTTTTTCTTGATATTACTTTGGTAACTATTAAGTTGACATCAGGCCAATATTAATTTAACATTATGTAAATTTTCTTTTAATTTTCTATCTACTATTAACTTATTATCAGCAACTTTGTGAATTTAAATGGGATTTTTCAAGCGAAATTTTGACAGTCTGTACTTCCCAAGTCATGATTAAAACTGTGGGCATTATGTGATTCTGCATTCAGGACTGGGAACATTGCTAAGATCATAGCAAGGTCACTATCTGCATTAGGCTTCAAGAACACCTGGGTTGTTGTTGATGGATATGATGGCAGCAAGGGTTGGATTCAAAGCAAACTTGGGTCCAAGTCATACAATTCTTCTTTTGGTGAAATCTTATCCCCTTCTCGTATCATTCCTGCAGGTATGGTAATCTTGACTACATTGTTTATTCTGTTTACAATTTTTAACTAACCACGTTACTTTAGGGTATAGTATATTGTTTGAAACTTATTTTCTTGTGTGTTGATGTACCTATCGTACTAGTCATGGTGAAGAAAATCTACAAACTTAACTACCTAAAGATATCTTTTAGTAGGGAGCTATAGTTTATAGTAACTTGTTTAGGGATCTTGATTTGTCCCATCAGTGTGTTACGAAATGAACTTTTGGTCATAATCTTTTGCAAGGGAAGAATTTTCTTACTAACAATATGAGAAGACTATTCAATGAATAGCACTAGTATGCTTAAGCCATAAGTAAGTTCACTTTTGTAACATGCATGATATCAGTGTAGTGAGTCTGAATGGGATAAATGGTGTAGCTAAAATTACCAAAAATTATATTGTATTAGAAGAAATCTGAGAGATTTTGAACCTTGAGTAGTTCTCCCGATTATAACAAATTCATGTGAATAATGATACCAAGATTTGCACGTGAAAAACTTTCATAATCTGTTTTATGTAATCGTTCAAAAGTCGTCACTAATGAGTGAAAAGTGACATTTGTTGAAAAGAAGAGTGGCGGAGAGAAATTGTTGAAACGAGGGTTTATTATTACGAGGGTCATTTCAAACCTATTTTTCTAATAGTTTCAAATGTGGAAGAGTAGGAGAAACAGATTGCATTTGATTAACACCCAGTCAATGAAATAATGGTGCAGATACGAGGAAATTCTTCTCTAATAGTGCTTCCAAGGAAGAGCCAGTGGATGTCGGAACTTCTCCTCGACTGAAATTTCTTCCGGGACCTTCTGAAGATTAGGACGGTGTATGCTCACACTTAACAGGGAGTTTTTTTGATTTGCACCAGATTGCTAGATTGATTCGACCCAACAATGAGAGTGATTTCAGTTTTGACGTCTCTTATCAGATAGAAATCAGTCTGACTGGTTTTCACGACATAGAAAGTAACTGGATCAGGGTTCAGGGTTCAGGGTTTAGTGTTGAGAGTGTCCCTAATCTCACTCAAATTGTCAATGGAAATTGCTTCCCTGATTAAGTTTGGAGATCTAAGCTCTTGGACTCCTTCCTGCTCCCTTGCCCATGTGGAAGGCACTGTAGCTGCCTGGATTGATTCAGTTCAATCCATAGAAGTGGGAAACGACAATGACGAAGTTTAGTTTAGTATGTTTCCTGATTGGAGCTCACTTAGGTTTAGTTGTAGTTTAGGTGATAAGGAGCTTTCTGGCTGTCAGAGCAATCTGTTCAAGGACAAACTTACTGCAGTTTGTAAATGATTTTTCTTCATAGTCGACAGGTCAAGTGATCAGGTGTTTCAGGGTTTAGGGTTTAGGGTTTAAGAGGTACCCATAACCGATAAAATAAGTACATTTGGACATGATTTAGGGTAGTGCAAGACAAAGCAAATATTGGCAGAGGTGCATTGACAAAAATAGTAGGGATTTGCAAAAAATCTGGTAATTTTATCTCTTGAATTGAAATTACTAAGAATTTTGAAAGACAAAAGTTGGGCTTCACCCATGACCAACATCTAGAGTTATTCAATTCCAATCATTCAAGAACTATTATCTTGCTAATTACTTTCTACTTTTGTGCTCACTTATGTGTCACTTATTGGTCCAAACCTTAAAAAAAATACAAAGAAACACATTCTAAGGAGAAATCATTCCAATCTTGGTTGTAAATAGGTTATCCTATTTATTGTTGATGGGATGTATGTTAGTAATGGATACCCCTATTATAATAAATTTTGTTGCTTTATAGCCTCGTATTATTTTCATTATACAGTATACACACCTATAATTGTCATTAACTATTACATCTGAGCATAATTATTATTATACAACATAAATTATTTTGATTAGGTGTTATTGGAAACTAAAATATGATTCCAATAGACTTTAGCATTTATGGTTTGGACACAATATGAGTGAGTTATGAATTTTTTAAGTAATGTCTCTAGATGTACCAAAGAAGATTCCAAGATGATCAACCCCTAAAGGTTTTTTACTATGTTTTTACCAAAAACACTCCAAAATTGCCATTTTTAGTACATATACCAACTTTTAGGAAAAAAACACATTTTAGGATACACGTAACTATAGGAATCTTGTAGTAAATTGGTTTGAGAATATCTAAAAGAATTCAGAAATTTCTATCCTACAGATTGCAAGATTTGAGTGTTTGAATTAACGAATATCCTTTCTTTAAACTTGCAAAAAATCCTTGGGGATGCACTCCCCGTTTCTTTGATGTCAACGTGAAAATTAATGAAGGATTTTTTAGTCTCAACCTTTACAAAAGGCAGAGCCTCACGGTTATACCGTTCTTGTTTTATTTTATTAATTATAATTGCCTTCGACTTAAATTTTATACAATTATTCAAAGTAAATTAGCATCCATATAATGAGCTTTTAGACTTTATAAATAATGAAGGGTATACAATAATACTAAATTTTATCAGTTTCTTTTCTCTAAAGTAGCATCGCCAAAATCCCCCTCCAAAAACTTGAACTTTCCATAGTATATTTAGTATAGTATAAATCCATGAGCTGTACACTAAATTCACAAAGTTGTAAAAATTTATGGTTTACTAAGGGTTGACTAGAATCCCATGTACCTGATGTACAAGCAAATTTAAATATGGATGAATGAATGATATTTTGGCTAATCATTTCTGTCAATTTAGTTAGTGATTGAATGGCAGGGTGAGTGGACAACTCGGCATTCAATGAAGTTTTCTGGACATTAGGGTTTTTGTTTACGGCGGCAGAGGTTTTTCGAATTTGCTTGAAAGATTTCAAATTCTTTTTTCAGTGATTCATGTGTGCTTCCTTCATTGATGTTGTGTTGTTTTAACGTGCAAGTCCAAGCATCATTTTGGCCTTACTTTGGAGTTCTTTAGTGTCCCATTGCATTTGAAAGTGGAACTCTTGGACATAGCATACTCTTCATTTTTGAAACTTCTTGTGAATGGTGTGTGTTATGTATTTGTTAACACATATGTACCACAATTTTTTGTGCATTGCCTTGAGCCATGTAGACCTGAATTTGCATTGTAATGTGCGCACTGTTTTCTTATTGTATTAATTTTTGCTTCATTGCTTCATTGGTACAAACTTTGGTATTAGCTTTTGCAATTGTCGTGATTTTGTGTTATTGTGAATATAGTTTGCAAATACACCATTTAGGGTTATATTGTAATTGTTTGTATATCAATTGTTTGTATAACTTTCTACTATGTTGTATTTATAATGAATATAGAGTATAAAAAATTGGCATTCAAAATTTTCTTAACTAAAAGATAGGGTACATGAAATCAACATCCTTTAGAAATTTAGGTAAAATAATCCCTCAATAAACCCAAAAAAAACACCTAAAAAACACCTATATAGTCCTTGAATAATATGGGCTTCTTCACACATGATCAACAAACTTCCCATAGAGTGCACCCCCTAGGCAAAAAATGAAGTAGCTGCATTTCAAATGGTTACATTTGTATGAAAAAATGTCCAAAATGGTGGATACTCTTTTCATTTGCTCTTCAAAGCAAGTGGGCTATAAGCTTGAAAATTTTCAAATCATTTGGAATTGTACAACATGTAGGAAAAAAATAAGAAGTAGAAAAAAGTAGAATATTATCCAAAATACTAAATTATCAACAATTTATTTATGAAATTGAAAAAATCCAATTCCGAAGTTTATAATATTTTGATAAAGAGCCTACACCTAATTTTTAAATTTTTATTCAAAAATATTAAAAATTGAATTAAACAAAGGATTTCAAACTTTTTTGTAGAAGAGATATTCTATAACTACTACAAACTAAAACTCCTTGTAACTTTTGACTCATTAATCAAAATAGAATGATTAAAAGATTTCCACTTAGATATAATTCTATAGAGTAAATTTAAAGTTTTTAATTTTAAGAATAATAATTTTTAAAGAAGTTTTTTTTTGCTACTTAGATTGCCTGTGAAGCAATGAAAACTATGTATCATACAATAACTTTTTGACTATGAAGTAAAAAGTTATGAAAATTGTTGGACCTTTAAGTAACTCCTTGGAAAAATGTTGTGTTAAAATTTCAAAGAAAAATAAATTAAAACTTTGTTCATAGTGAGTTACCTGAAATTGCTATGTTGCCAAAAAAAGCAATTTAGTGCTTTAGGAATTAATCCTATTAGTTCCTAAGTGTCTAAAGCACCATATTTTGGTGTTTACAAAACTTTGAACTTAAATAAAAGCTTACCGAGCTACTATTTTCAATAATTTGTATATTTGAAAAATTCTTTTTGAAATTTAGTCTTACCATCAAAAAATTCAATTTTGAATTCTTATGACTTTTCTATTAAAGGTTTTGTACAAGAGAGTCTTTGATCAAACATTACTTTGTATAACACTTGGATCCATAAGTGATATTGTTTTGTTTTGTTTTTCCATGGGATGTTTAATGTGAATAATTTGAATTTGCACATTTACAATTTAAATACGGCTTTAGGATATTTCTAAGTTAATGAAATGAAAATTTTGAGCTTTTGCACTTTTAGGTCATCCTAAATGTAAAATCAAAGTTTAGTATTTCTTAAATATATTTTTTGAGTGAACATGTGTAATGTTATCAAATTTTGAATTATTATTATTATTATTATTTTGCCTATTTTAAGAAATTGGTTATAGAATTTTGAAGTCATGTATGTGTTTGTAGTCCCAAATTCTCAATAAGGGTAGCTCTTATTGTTTAGTTATTAATTTTTTTGAGTCAACAATAACATCATAGTGCTTACTTTTTTGAAATATTTTAATTAGTTTATGTCAATACTAACCACAAGGTTGTGAAAATTTTGATAGTGATATCAAAAAAGTCAAATATAGACATTCATAGTACTATTGACTAGTACATGGGACCTCTCTTTTGCTCCCTTGAAGGAATGAGGCCCCCAATAGAATGATTCTTGAGTGGGTCATTATTGGCTCTAGATTTAAACTCAATAAGTTAGGTCCCAAGTTATCAAAGGAGGAACGATCCTTGTAGCATTGATGTGGAAGAAAAGGAGTAAACATAAGAGGATTTCTGGGCCCCCAGGAGACCGTTTCAGGGGTGTTCCCCGAAATTGTTCCCACTGCTGCAGACCAGCACCTTGCTGGTCTGAATTTTTGAATTTTGAAAAAAAAAAATTAAAATTTTTTTTTTCCAAAAAACTTCAGAATGTATTAAAGAGAAAAAAATGATTCAAAAAAAATATTTTAAAAATATTTAATATTTAATTAAAATTAATAAAAAAATATTTTTTTCTGACATGACAGTCGCTCGATCACATCAGCATCGCGTTCCCAGAGTTCCCAATGCGTTCCCAACGTCTGGGAACTCACAGTCTCTTACAGGAGCTGAAAATCCTCTTATGTAATTTTACAGAGTTATCTTACAAATGAACAAGTAATAAGAGAAAAATGTAGCATATAGAAAATCAAATGTTGGCTTGTCACTTTAACCTCTAAAATCCCACTTTAGGCTTTCTTGAGGCCTCTTTTCATCATAAAACACTTAATATTGCCATGTCAATTGTAAAGAGAAAAAAACTTAAATTTTTTTATTTTTCCATATCTAACCACAATATCTTACCATAGCCTAGTATAAAAATATGAGGAAGAAATTTTTGAAACATTCGCCTTGTAGATTGTAAGAAATTTGTGTATAAAAGTTTTAAAATAAAAACTTAGGACATTTCTTGATTAGAATATTTGACTTTGAATCTTATTAATATAAAAATTTGGACTAAGTAAACATTTCAATTCAAAAGAAAATTTATGTTGAAGATTTAAGTTGAAAGACTAGAGAATTTTTTTTTAAATACATCATTTTCATTCTTCAAAAAATTGCAAAGTAGAAGTTGGTACAAGATTGAAGGAAAAACTAAATTGTAAACCCCTGAATGCCCAAGGCCTTTTTTGAGCTTCTAAAATTTTGTTCAAAATTGAACAAAAAGACAACATTTTAATGAGCTTTATCAATTTAAGAAAAAAGTTAATGTGCAAATTCAAACTAGACAATTTGAATTCACTCATGAAAAAAAAGCACAACAATATCACTTATAGATTGAAAGATTATGACATTTGATCATGAGGGTGTTAAACTACAAAAGTGAGTTGAAGTCTTTCACTCCTCTTTTCACATGTCATGTCTAAAAAATTGGGCACTAGAAAAATGTGAGATTAAAGGGCCTATCATGCATAACTATAATCAATTTATAGCTTCTTAAAATCTATTCTACATTTTTTTGAAATGGATTGCTAATGTGTTTTTTTCTCTAAGATCTACTATAATTGAGGCTCATTTTCAAGAGCCCTCAACACTACCAAAACTGGCAAGATTGCAATTGATCCCCTTTCACAAAATCTTTGGAATAGATAAATCATAATCAATCATTTTCAAGATTAGGTTTTGGATGCTTAAACTAGACTTAAGAAAATTCCAAACTACTAGAAATAGGAACTTGGTTAGATTTTAATTAACTTCAATGTTTCATTGCAAGAAAAGGGGGTCCTAATCAATACAAGATGAACAAATTTGTGTTGATTGTGAAAAAAATGGAATTTCTTGTATTGATTTGGTATTCAACAAACATACTTTAAGTAGAATTTTAGACCTCAATTAGGTATAGTAGAATACATTTTTTCAAAAAACTTTGAAATAGAAAAAGATGGGAAATCAAACCAATTTTCATTTGTAACTATCCTCTTTACATATTGAGCCTCTAATTACAAGTCATGGACAAATTTCAAAGAGGGGTTGGAAGGGAAAGTTTTTTTAACAATTTAAAACTTATTTCTGAAATTTTTCCATAATTTATAATCAAAGGCTCAAAATGTCAAGAAGATAGTTACAAATGAAAAATTGGTTTGATTTCTCACCTTTTCTTGGTTCAAATTTTTTTAAAAGTTATTCAATTATGCCTAAATGAGGTCTAAAATTATATTTTAAGCACAATTTCTTGACAAGACTCAACAATGAGTGGTTGAACTCTTACTCATCCTAATTTATATATCTTATATGGTTTGTTCTACCTTCTACCATTCTAGTTTTATAAAGAACTTTGTATGTCACATACCTTGATAAATTAATTTTTGAAAAATGATAAAATTTGACCAAATCCTAAAATAAAATCAACACAATTTATTGATTATTTGTACAAATTAAGATGCCCTAGCCATCATAAATAATTAACATATATTAGTTCCTTTTCATGTTGGTTTGGACATTGATTTTTTCCAATAGACTATAAGAAATAGGGGGTATAAATGACTGTCCTAAATGACTACAAAATAGTCATTCTAGACCACAATCATTGGAAAATGACTTCAGGCCCCTGAAGTCATTGTGAACAAGTCATTATTTTTAATGACTGTGATTTTATTATCACCATCCATTTTGGCCTTGAATGAAAAAAGATGACAAAGTCTATATGGTTGATGAGGTGGACAAGTAAATTTTTGGAAAAAGATGGGCAATTGTCCATTTTCAAAGGAATTTTTGTTAATATGGACATTCACATTAGCCGATTATGCAATCATTTTGTAGTTTTGATATAGTCAAAGTACTGTTGATGTGGACATCTACGTCAAAGTCATATAGAAGTCATTTAAAAGTCATTTTGTAGTTGTGATACAATCAAAACACTACTAACGTGGACATCCAAGTCTGACTCATATAGAAGTCATTTTGAAGTCATTATGTAGTCGTAATACAATTAAAGCACTGTTGACGTGAACATCCACTTCAAAGTCATACAGAAGTCATTTTAAAGTCATTATGTAGTCGTGATACAATCAAAGCATTGTTAACATGGATATCTATGTAAGAGTCATGTATAAGTCATTTTAAAGTTATAATGTAGTCATTCAAAAGTTAAGATGGAGTAAGTCATTTTATAGTCACATTTGAGTGCATTCAAAGTTCCATAGTACTATATCATATACAATAAGCCATACACCATACATAATACACCACATCCAATACACCATACACAATATGTCATAAAATATTTCATACATCATACATTACATTTGGCACATGTGCCATATGGCTTCCAAAGTCTCTTAGTATAAGAGTAAGAAGGGATGAAATGACAAGACCTTTATACTAGAGGTATAGAAGGAGGCAAGACAAAGCATGTGGGATATATAAAATGCAGGAATTATGTTACAAGTAAAAATTTTAAACCTCATTTACACATAGCAAATCAAATTTTTTCAAAAAACTTTGAACTTACAAAAGTTGAGAAATCAATTCTACTTTCAAATCCAAAAATCCATTTTAGATTTTGAGCCTTAAATCAAAAGTTATAAATATATTTGCACCATGGTCTATTTGGGACCTTGTAGTCATTTTTGACCTTGCAATCATTTTCAACCTTACAGTTGTTTTAAAGTCGTATTGTAATAAAGCACAATCATATTGTGGAAATTTAAGAACAACCATTAGGAAAAATTTCAGCCCTTGAAGGAGTTGTGAAGAAAAACAAGGGAACCAAGCCAATTTTTTTTTTTAAATTAAAAAAAAAATTAAATCTACTTTTTAGGCCGGTGAATGGAAGTGCTTAAAACTGTAGGAATGCGGGGATACTAAGATTGAAATGATTTTTATAATATTAAGGAAATATTTTTTTAAAATTCATATTAAAAAATTAAGAAATTATAGAAATTCAGATTTGATGTTGAATCAATGCCACCACGTCAACATGATATTTTCAAGATTATAAGTTTTAAAATTTTAAAATTAAAAATTTATAATTATTATTTCAGTATTTTTTAAATTTTAATTTAATTTTTAAAAAAATTTAAAATTTAAAATTTATTAAAAAAAATTAATAATTTTTTAAAAGATCACATAGTCATCATTGTTGCTTAAAGGGGTTGCAAGTATCCTTGAAGGGAACTTGTAGAAGAAAATTAGCCCCTTTGAGGGCTAATTTTTTCCTTGAAATAGTATTGTCCATATTAGCTCAGTGCCCTTCTTGTTTTTAGTGCAAAACATTGTATTATGGTCTAATTAAGACCTTGTAGTCATTTTAAAGTCATAGAGTAGTAGAGCACAGTCAAATTTTAGTAATTAGAAAATGACTACTATCCATGTCAGTTTAGTGCTTTAACCTTTTTTAGTGCAAAAAATTACACCTTAGCCAATTTGGGACTTTGCAGTCATTTTCAAGTCGCATACTAGTAAAACACAATCATTGATTAGTAATTAAAGAATGACTACCATCTACTTCAACTTGGTGCCTTAACCTTTTTTAGTGTAAAAAATTATACCCTAGCCTATTTGGGACTTTATAGTTATTTTAGAGTCGCATGGTAGTAAAACACAATCATTGATTAGTAATTAAAAAATGTCTACCATCCATATCAACTTCGTGCCCTACCCGTCTTTAGTGCAAAAAATTGTATTGTGGCCTATTTGAAACCTTCTAGTCATCTCAAAGTCATTTAATAGTAATAAGGAGTTATAGTTTATGACAAGCAATTAGTCAATGACATTTTTAATGAATTCCTATTAATGAATATCTAATTTCATCCTTTCTCCATCCTTGAGTCATAAGCATGACTACATAATGACTTTGAAATTGTAGAGAGAGTAGAGTTGGTGCAATTATAGAAGCACCAATCATTCTTTAGTGAAACCGGACAAACAGTCATTCTTGCACAATCATTTATACCCCCAATTTCTTGTAGTGATAGTGTTTTGTAAACACCAGATTTTGGTTCCTTGGGCATTTAGGAATCAATAGCTCTAAGATGGAATTGAAGTATATTAATTCCAAATGGTGAGATTGTTTTAGCAAGTGAACTTAACTTTGAATTAAGTTATCCATAGAGACAAAAGTGTAATATATGAGAAAAATTTAAGAATTTTTGTTTCAATTTTTTAATGGATTTTTCAAATTTCTTAATCTCTTTCATTTTGAGCTTATTATAGCAAAACTTTGCTACTAAGTATTAATTGAAATAAAATATTCTAGTGAAGATAATAAGATTTTCTATCTTAAAAAGAAATTTTCAAAAAATCATGCCAAAAATTGATGTCACCCATGCCTATCCAAAATTCATTTTGTTCCTTATAAGAATAATGAAAAATTAAGGTTTAAATAGAAAAAATAATAACCTCAAAGAATGTAGTTGTAGATGCACTCTACATCAATGAGCAATGCAAAAGCTTCCCCTATTTGGAGTAGTGAATAATTGTTGGAATCCCAAAGCCAATTACAACCCTTGTACTTCTACATGCACAGATGCACCTATTACTTACACCTACAAAAGACAACCTTGTAATCTACTTGACAACCAAATTGTATACTTCTTTGTGAAAAAGACATTTGACTTTCTAAAATATGAAGAATAACCTTCATATTACAAATTTGTAGTATATCCTACCTTTATGAGAAAAGACAATGCATATGACTAAACCAAATTGTAGATGCAAAGTGCCAAGTTGCATTGAGTAAATGTACCACAATTGAATGGTCACACTTGTAAGGACAAAGAAAAGTTTGCAAACCTTTGTTGGACTCGAAATTTGGAGGCAAAAAAGATGAAAGAATGAGTATTCAATAAGATAGAAGATCCTAAAACTAATTAGAATCAATTACTAATCTTGAACATATCCAAATGCAAGAGTCCAAAATATTCTAAATGTGTGCATAAATGTAAAGAATTGTTTACAATATGTTATGATGTTGAGTTTCAAAAATCCATTAAAGATTCATATATATATGCAAAAACGTGCAAACATTTTCTAAATTCATGATTTTTAATTACCGTAATATGGAAAATAGCTCATCGAACCTTCTTATATCATAAAACCTTATAATCTAGACATGGAAGTGAAGGGGATTTGGTTAAAAAGGATTGAGGATTTATTCTGAAATGGAAACATGAAGCCCATAAGAGGATTTCTGGCCCCCAAGAAGACTATTTCAGGGGTGTTCCCAGAAACTGTTCCCACTGCTGTAGACCAGCCCCCTGCTGGTCTGAATTTTTGAATTTTGAAAAATAAAAAAATAAATTTTCAGAATGATTAAAAAAGAAAGAAGATGCTTTTAAAAAACATTTCTTTTTCAACAAAATATTTTTAAAATATTAAATAATTAATTAAGATAATTAATTAAGATAATTAATTAAGATAATTAATTAAGATAATTAATTAAGATAATTAATTAAAATAATTAATTAAGATAATTAATTAAGATAATTAATTAAGATAATTAATTAAGATAATTAATTAATTAATATTTTCTGACGTGGCAATCGCTCGACCACATCAGCACTGCATTCCCAGCATTCCCAGCATTTGGGAACTCACAGTCTTGTAAACCAGCTGAAAATCCTCTCATGAATTTCATCGAGGATTCGATGATCGAGCTCAACATTCACAAATCTTCATAATATCCCAGAAATTGACCTTCGCAAGGCAGTACAACAGTCATAATGTATTGCATTTTTTACTTCTCATATTCTTCTTGACATAAGTTGTTGATTGTTGATCACCAAATTTCATTGACAAGGTTTAGTTAGTCATCAAACCAAATCATGAACTAGAATGGATTTTGTTTACTCATTCCAGCAGATATAAAATCAACGAAATAAAAAACTTCAGGTGCAGCAAATTTCAACCAATTCTTTTCGAAAGATAAATAGAGCCACATCCAATCCACAATATTCGTAATTTTTGGAACCTTCTATGCTTCTGAACTTAAAAAATTTTAAATCGGCAGGTTGCACTAAAAGCAACCCCAGCATTAACTGATCAATACTAGAGCGCTGGAAACTCCAATATGAACCCACTGCCTTACGACACCTCAAAAGCACGAGCAAACTAGACATTGCACCTCGCCCCATCACAATCACAAACCACGACATCATCTCCACAAACCAGATCACTAAAGATATCCTCAGTAGAAACACCACAAATTCAACACCCAATAAAACGACGACCATATCAAAAGAAAACAATTTCAAGGCACTGCAATGAATTAAAGCTTGCCAAAGTTCATCGAGTGTTTCGGAGGCTTCATGAATAGAAGATCGCCTCTCAAGTCTCTCCAACACAACTACTGGTACATGAAGATGCGGAAACCGAGGGCCTTACAGACACAAGTTTGTACAGAAAACCTCATAGTCCGGAGTCAGTTGCACCAATAATGCCAGGCACTCCGTCTGTGACTCAACTCCCAGGAGTCCTCTATCCTCACACACTGCTTGGGTATTATAACCCTGCCACTTCAGAACACCAGATACACGCCCACAATGGCCTTGCACGAAACGCTTGCATCCTTCTCCTCAAAGACGAAGCACAACAAACAGTGACTCGTCGAAGGGAAAGGAGTCTTCCCGGCGAGCCGATGACCCTCGCGTAACCTGCTCACTGCAGTACTACTCCTTCAGAATCCGGTCAGTGCGACGACTTGCCCCGGACGTATCAGCAGCCGTAAAATGGGTCCCAGATTCGAGAAAGCGATCCCGTGCGCTCTCATGAGCACTTCGTCAATCACTTCAGCGACGCGCCGACGCACAAGCCCATGCCGTTGGTTCGTCAACTCACCTGACACGCAGTTCCATCACGCGTCAGACAGTCCAACATGCCAATCCCGCTATGTGTACCAACGACGCAAATAACGCAACACGCATCAAATCCGGTCAAACCCACACCGAAACCAACGAAGCAACAGCTGCACACGATCGATAAAGAAACGACCGACACCTCCAGACCGACTGAAAACTGCACGCACCGCAGATCCCCCAACAACCCTACCGACTCGCTCAAAACAAACACAGCTTCCCACCTTCGAGCTCAGACAACTACGAACCATCAACGGCGAGTCGCAGCCAATGCCGACCGGGCCTGATGAGTCCCAAACACACGCAACACAAACACACACCGGCTGCTCGTCGACAATCGGGGAAACAGGAACTACAAAACCCGGACGAAGGCCAGAGTCGCCTGCCTTCATCCGTGTCGCACAAGGAGCATGACAAATCACTAACCTGGCTAACCTGCAACTGGACTGGGCACAGCACCACCTGTGGCATTAATTACCAGGCGTTGCTTGCTAGAAGGACCCTCGCGCCGACTTTCCGTCTCCATGTTCCGAGGACCCGAACGACCACCGAAACGACCGCGGCGACCGTGGTTGTAATCCCTGCCGCGGGACACCGCGGGACCGTCACCAGCTCCCTCCCAATTCCCGACCTCTCCTTTCGGACTCGGGACGGCCGCGGGGCCGGGCTGCTGAACCGCTCGGCTCGCCTGAGGACCCGCATGCTCCGCTGCCACAGGACGCTGCGACTCCGTCGCTGGCGGCTTGAACGACTCCGTCCGACCCAACTGAGGAGCCACCGCCGACTCTCTCTCCGACGGAGGCGCACGAGACCGATAGCCTTCGCCAACGCCCGCCTGTTGCCAATGGCCCTGACCTCGCTGCTGACCGGAAGACGGCCTCGACGCCTGATCCCTCTCGGGACGACCTCCTCGATGATTGGACACCTGCTCGCCGGCCTCCACAAAATGCTGACCGACACCCCGCGAAGGATGCTCCTGGAGCCCGTCCCGCTCTCGAGACGACGGATGGCTGGGCTCCTTGGGAACCGCTGCCGCATGGGACTTCTGCTGCGAGTGAGCAGTCGTGTAGCTTGGGTGGCTCGGTGCCTGCTCTTTGTCCGGGTTCTGACTCCTCGGATGATGCTGACCACCACCGTTACGATGCGGAGGCGCATGCTGCTGCTGCTGCTGATATCCCAGGTTCTCGACGGGACCTGCCCTGTCCGATGGAGCGTGGGAATGCCGAGAATGGGGGGCCGGACCTTGATCGTGCCTCTTCGGCTCTGAGCCGTGCGGACCTTGGACGCGGTAATCTTGGCCTCGCTGATCCTGCCCTCGGAAATCTTGACCCCGCATATCCTGACCTCGGGGCTCTGGAACGCGATGATCTTGGCCACGTTGAGCAGCTGCAGACCCGGGCCGTGGGGGCTGATACAGCTTCTTATCCGCCGGGTGCTCCCTTTCGGACGCCGGCACGGAAACAGGAACCGCTCCTACAACTGCAGCAGCCGCAGCAGGTGCTGAGGGGACGACGGCGGCGGACGCTGGTGGCGTCGCAAGAAGATGATCCGATGCGGGCGGGTGGCGACGGGATGGACCGTGACCACCCACGGCTCGCTGCTCCGCTCGCGGACGAGGAGGGCCAGGGGGGCCAGAATCCGCAGGACCCGACCCAGAAACATTCACGGCAGCGGGGAAGTCCTTCGCGACCTCCGACGCACGCTCGCTCCCGGAACCCCTCTGACGCCAGGATCCATGAGACTTCCCAACCTTCGTACCGGACTCCACGCCCCGAACGTCTAAATTCGCCTTCCCATCTGCAGACACAGACTGCTTGCTCTCCGCCGACACAGTCGCGCGTGCAGACTCCGACGGAACGACCCCCGGAGAACTCAGGCCTGCTGCCGCTTGGGAGTGCTGAGGACCGGCGCCGGCTGCCGCAGCATGATCCGAACTTTCCTGGTATTTCATCAAAGGCTTCGGAGTGTACCGCTCCATCTCGGCCCGCTTCGCGCGCGCCTGCTGCTGGGCGGAGCTGCTCTCGTCCTTCGGAGGCGGATCGAGCGACGGCCCACGCTCCACCTTGTTCCCGGCACCCGCTCCCGCTCCGGGAGACCGCACCGGAGCCCACACCATGCTGTCACCCACGTGGGACTTCTCCGCTGCGCGCTGCTCCAGGGATCCACGATCGCTTCGGCCGGGACCGCGACGAGCGCTGCGACTCTTGCGTTGCATCCTCTTGCCCGACGCATCCCCGTTCGTCGACACCGCAGAACCTTCGTCGCCGGTCAGAGCATCCCCGGACGCACCCACGTTCACGTCCTTCACCGACTCCACGTGGAACGAGGCGCTTCCCGAGTCGACGGCCGGATCGCCTCCCACGATGGGCTGGTACGACGGGATGTGCAGACCGGAAACGATGTCCCCGAACTGGATGCTCTCGGCCGTCATCGGCGCAGCCTCCGGACGGGGACGGTTCCGCACGTGGCGACTGCTCTTGTTCTTGCGAACGACGCCGGAACCCTCCGTCAAGCTCGGAACCGAATGCAGGGCGGGGGCCGAATTCGACTCCTGCGGCAACGGCTTGTCCATGCTCCAGCCCCCGTTCGCTTCCGCTTCCGAGGAAGGGGTGTCCGGGAATGCGACGGGCGGCGCGACGGCCACCGCACGGACGCCCTCCTCGCTCTTGGTCACCAGCTGCTTCTTCTCGGGCCTCCCCCTGTGACGAGACTCGCGCGGCAAACTCGACGGGGGGCCGTGCGCTTCGGGACCGGGCGCGGGCGTCGACAACAGAGGACCGGCCATCGCCAAAGGAGGGGGCAGCAGGGCGGAAACCGGAACGACACCGCCGCTCACCTTGCCTTTCGCCGACTCCCCGACCACTGCCCTGCGAACGCTCGCCTTCCGGTCGCGCTCGCGCTTGCCATGCTCGTTGCGGACGACGCGCTTCGCGCTGACGCTGCCACTCGGAACAGACGCTTCGGCCTCCACCGCTGGGCTCTCCTCGGCTGCCTCCGCTTCTTCCACCTCCACGCTCGGCTTCCACGAATCCAAGGCCGCGTCCTCGACGCTTCCTGACGGAACAACGGTAGACCTGCGATCCAGCTCTTCCAGCTTCGCACGGGCCTTGGCCTTCTGATCCTTGATTCGTTCCTCCTCCTCTTTCTGCAACTGCCGGGCACGTTGAGCGGCAATCTCCTTCATCTTTAACCGCTGACAAACACCATACAAACGTTGTCAGAAATCACGTGGTGGGCAAGCCCCCTACGCCCGGGACATTCAAATCCACGGACCTCCCATTGTGAAAAGACTCGCGCACCATATCAACCACGCACTCCAAAACCCCAACACCGCCAAACAAACCATCACTCAAGTGCAAGTGGACACGCTTCACAGCACTCGAGCTATGCACAAGACCTAGGGAGGATACCGTACCTGCTCGTCGTAGTCATACGAACCAGGTTTAGGACCGCTCTCGGAGTCCGCACCGCTCTCCTCCGTCACGTCGGGGCCCGAGCTGGAAGAGCTCGCGCCCGCTTTCGCCACGGCTGCCGGCGCACCTCGAGGGCTGGCTTCCGCGATCGGAACTTTCGGCCTCCACTCCTTCTCCCCGTCATGCGAAGACGACTTCCCTTTCGCTTTCGGACCCTCCTTGCCAAGACTCTCCTGCACGGACCCCGGCGGAGGCCCGGATCCCTCCACGGAACCAACTGCGGACTCCACTCTCGGACTCTCCGGACGTCTCGACGTGCGGCCTTTCTCGACGCCCGACGGAGCCTCGCTCTCGGAACTGGGAGCGGGGGCACTCACGGCGTTCTCTTGCTTGGGATGTTGCGAGTCCACGCCTGCATTGCGAGGGGCATTCCCCAGAATGCTGGATTTACCCGCACCCACACTCGACGGCTGACCGGATCGAACGTTCGAGGACTGGGCTGCGCCGCCACTGCCTGGACCGATCACCTCGCGCAACTGGCTGTCGCCGCGCTTGCTGCTCCTCTCCCACTTCCCGGGAACCTCCTTGGTCACGACCCTCGCCACAACCTCCTTGTCCACCACACTCGGAAACTTTCGCTCCACCGGAACGGACCCTTCCGACACCTCGCCGACCTTGCTCTTCGACGACGACGCGCCTTCCAAGCTCCTCACGGCGGCCGCTGCATCGCTCTTCACAACCACCACTTCCTTCTTCTCCTCGTCCTTCGCGCTCTCCACTTCCACAACGCTCTTGTCCGTGTCAGCGGTCGAACTCACGTCTTCACGCTTCACCTCTTCCACCGAACTCTCCTCCCTCGGGACCGGCGAAGGGGACTGCTTGCCAGAACCCAGCGGGGAGGCGGACACCACCTCCTCCTCGAACACGGGCTTCGAAAAGTCCATCGGCTCGTCGCTGCTGGCAGCCGCACCCCAGTCGCGGTGACCGCCGGGAGGAACGCTCGACCCTCCTCGGGGACCCTGACCGTGGACGTCCACTCCACCACCGCCACCACCGCGATGCAACGCGAATCTCCGGTTCTCCACACCCTCGGGACCGCCGCCACCGTGACGATCCCCGTACACCCGGCCCTCTTTGGGACCCGCACCGTCGGGGCCTTCCTTGTGGAAACTCGGACCGTCGTGGTACCCATCTCCTCCGACCGACTCACCGCGCTCGCGCTCGCGCACGCTGCTGCTCGGGGGATGGCGGGGGCCCTGGTTCATGCCCCCGTGCGGAAAACGACCGAACGCATCCGGAGGAGGACCACGGTGCTGCGCGAAGCCGCCGTACGGACCCATCATCATCCGCTCCGGATCCTCCATGCCCTGGTACCCCGCACCCGGAGGAGGCCCATAGAAACCCTCGTAAGGAACGGGACCCGGAAACATGTTCGGCCGCATCCCGTGCATCGGACCGCCCGGCCGCAGCAACGGGCCCGAATTGCCGTACATCTCACCGGGATGACCATAACCACCCGGACCTGGCGCGCCGCGACCGAAGCCCGCAGGACCGGGACCGAAACGACCTTGGTGCATAAAACCAGGGCCCTCGTGCGCGAAATGACCCGGACCCGGAGGAGGGCCGTACTGACCCACGGGGGGAGCTCCCCCGCGACGCCAGTTATCGTCCGAGGGACCGCCCGACGGAGCACCCTCACGGCGCCAGCTCTCCGACGGAGCAACGGGGCCACCGAACGACGGACGCGCGGGGGGACCGTCCCTGTGCCAGTTCCCTTCCGCTCCGGGAGGAGGCGGGCCTTGGAACGCTCCGGACTCTCTCCTCCAACTCTCGGACGCACCCCGATCAGGATGACCATACCCGCTGCCGGGAGCCAGCGCGGGACCATCTTCTGCAAACAAAAAAACAGACACTCTCAGCGGGGCAGGGGCGGCAGCTTCCAAGCACTCACACTCCATTCAACACTCCCAACTCACACACACCTCGCCCATCCAAGAAGGACACACACGCCTACCATGAGGACCGGGTGGCGTCGGAGGACCCCTCTCCTCGGGATGCGGAACCTTCGCTTCCACTGAAGTCCCACGATCGGCACCAGAGTTGCCTACACAGCACACAACCACCACAACACCTTAGCCTGCGGATCCAGCAGCTCCGTTCTCAGGACTAGGCACAACAGAACTCAAAAAATAAGCTGCCATGCTTACTCTGCTGGGGACGGAGGTCCGGGTTCTTCTCGGAACCCAGCGTGGGAAAATCCGTCCTCGTCAACTGAAAACGCGAAACCTGATGAGCCTCCTCCCCCTGAAACACAAAAACCAATCCCAACCGTCATCTCGCGAACCTGCGGCGAGCATCCATTCCGACAAACCCTGAATCGAACATTGGCGGCCGGAAAATCGACCATCAGCACATCCGATTCCGAAAAACGTCCCGACAAACCATATGGAACAACCACAAACCACATCATAACCGTACCAGTCGACGAGGAGGGCCACGGCTCCCCCATGCTGCGGTGCCTGCTGAAGGCTGAAGCCCCGACTGGTCACCGAACTCCGAAAGATTGCGGTTCGGGCGGGCGATGTCCGCACTACGAGGACGAGATGGAGATGGAGCCAGCTGCGGTTGGGCTTGACCTAACACTCCCGAAGCCGAAGAAGGTCGCGCACCCCACGCACCGCTCGAGTGGCCGCTGCTCGAAAAGGAATCCGAGGACTGCTGCGGGGGTTCAAGGCCCTCGGCAGACGAGGGACGCGCACCCGGACCTCCCGAAGTCGGCCGGGTGCCACTGCCTCCGGAACTGGGACGCGGAATGTTCCCCGGACCCGAGAACGAGGCTCCTCCACTCACACCACTGCCGCCGGTAGAACCTGTTCTCGAACCCCACGCTCCGCCGCTGCTAGGTGGTGACGACGCCTGGGCCGGAGTCCCCCAAGCGTTGCTACTGGTCGGCGGCGAACGCCCGGTCGATCCCCAGCTGACACTCCCTCTGTCCACAACAACGCGCAGGGAAACACGTTTCAGTCTCACTCCTTCGTGCATGCCGCCCACCACTACAGCAGGCCAACCAGTCCAACACCAAATACACAACGAGACCACTTCACTCGAACAAAAAGGGGGGCATACGCCCAAATTCGGACGCTCGAACGACCAACTCCCCGGCACCACCCAACGTCTTCCACAGGAAACACAACAAATTCACGGCGAGTGGAATGAACCGTGCACCACACAACCCAGCCGAAACACACGCTACCACACCCAAAACCTTCCGGAAATTACAAACTCGGACCATCATCCAAACCACCGACGGGGAACCCTAATCTCAGCTCCACCGAGGCGGACCCCGCGAGTTGACGAATCGTGTCGAGGCACCTCCTTTCCCAGAAGCAATCGCCCAGGGGACACGAAACGCACACTCACTCATCCAACCCAACCGACCTCGCCACTAAACTCCTCGTCTATTCCCAGTCAGGACCACAGCGACCACACGCATTACCTGGGAACGAGCTCCACGTTAGGATCGAGTCCACGATTCTCCAACCTGGAAAGGCACAACCATCCCACAAGTCAGAAACTCCAACGCAATGCTCATCCCCACATCCTGCGGAAACAACCAACGTGCGCATCTGGAGTTCCGAAGCCGGCCATTTTGATGGGACTGGACACAACGGCAAACCGGACGAATTTCCAGATAGGAAGGAGAAGGAGCGCACCGTTGGCTTGGTAAGTTGATGGGCTTAGGTACTGCAGGTATCTTGCCCAGCACCGTCATACCCCGGCGAGCCGAGCTCCCCCTGCAACAAATACAACACATGCAACTCCTTCACACCACTGCGAAACCGCAAATACAAGCAACGCGACACACTCTCACGACTGACACGCTCCACAGAAATAACCACACCGACCCTTAACCGCTCTCCACGGACCGCACCACCGGGATCAACAAACTCAGGCTCAAAAAAGCCCACGCTAGTCCCACGCCACGCCAACACAATCGCAGGCACACACCCATGATTCTGACCTAATCCCAAACTCAAACTCCACTGGGGGCCACCAAACCAACCCCAGTGACAATCGGAAATTCCTTGGACGCTCACATCGGGCCAACTGGGCCCGGCGACACAGAACGACCGCAAAAGGGCGGGCAGAAAAAGGAAACCCTGCTGCCGCAACTTCAGAAACAACCAAAGCGCCTTCGTACAGAACAAGAAAAAGCTCCAAAACCTCCTCGCGGAACCAGACATTGGAGGATTCAATGCACACTCAATACGCCCAAATAGAACAGTCCCTACCCGCTCCAGACCGTCAATTGGCCATCACCAACCACCAAACCAGTCAACCCTACGCTACAACGAGAACCATTCCATTCCACACCCAAAATCATCGAAACGAAAAGCCCTACTCACCTCCTCTCGCTTGACAACATGGTTCAAGCTCCTCTCGCCTGCGGCAGGAACTCCACCACCAACTCCTCCCTTCGTGATCGAGAAACACCCTGCACCAAGGGGGACAGAACAATCAGGCGCCCACACTCATCGCCTCAATCCGCTCGAACCGGAAACACACACACACACACGACACAATCGGGTCAACTTCGGAACCAACATGCGGACTGGCCAGTCAATTCGTAAAAGCGTCGTGAAACTACACAATCTCCAGGACAACAACCAGCAAGCCGTTCCAAGTCAGAACAACCGCGCCCACAGGAGGCCTGCAACCTCAATCGCGGACACGATTGCCAAATGCGAACGAGAATCAAAATGTCCGACCGCTACACGCCGCTAAAAAACGCACACGCTCCCTGAATTGGCACCGTGCGCGAGCACCAAGAATCACGAGGTACGAGGAAAAACAATATCCCACGCACAAATCGTCTCCATCATGGACCGGGACAGAACATCCAGAGGGACGCCCCGAGCCCGAGGCAGCGGAAAGAACCAAAATTGACAACCTCCAGGCGCCCACACCCATTCTGCCGGACAAGCCCACAGGCTCGCAAGGGACCATCCATGCCGAAAGGGGAAAAACCTAGGGATCCAGTGCCAAATACCACCACGGAAACCAAAGGCCCATATCGCACCCGAGAACCATCCGACCAATCCCAATCTCGACATTTCTCCGGAAAAGGAAAGCTCTGCGCGAATGGACACGCTCCTCCCAACCCTACTGCAATCCACGGCACAGGGGCCTTCCTGTTGAGCGAGTTCATACCCGACGTGGAGGGCGAGGACAGAGAAACGAAACAGGCTACCGGTGGCACAAACACAAAGATCCACGCTCGTCCTCACAACCGAAACACCCTTCCCGACGACGCCCAAAGCCTGCCACCGCCCGGTCAATCAATCCTCGAAAAACCTAAATGGCCCCAGGAACGTCCCGCGACCTCCCCAGGGGGCCCCTCACGACCACCTGCCCCTCCCCGCCCAAACCCAGCCATTGCCACATACCTAACTGCATTAAACGACAGTCCGCGACCGCGGATCCGAGCCGCCACACGACGCGCCCGCTGCCAACCCTAGCGCACGACCAATATCGCCCCCTGCGCGCTCCGCCTCGCCCCGGCAGCGCCCGCTCCCGCCCTCCGCGGCTAAGCAGCAGTCGCAGCACCCCCGCCACCGCCCGCGACCATGTGGCGCAGCGTCGCGCGCACTCCACCTCCCGCAGCGACGGAAGCACGCCACCAATCCGAGACCTCGGAACAGAGAGTGGGAGGGAGCCCGGCCAGGCGGGAGCAGCAGACACAGAGATGGAGAAAGGGGCCGAGGAGAAGAGGGGAAGAGAGGGGAAGAGAAGGGAGAGAGAGACAGAGGGAAGGGGAAGAAGAAGAAAGGGCCTCGACACGGACGCAACACTCTCCGCAATTGAACCGCAGCACGAACAACGCCAGCGCTCTCAAACGCCTCCCTGCTACAGAACGTACAGCAATAGCAACGCAGCCCCACACGCCCGGTTCCGCGCGCCGTTCCAGGCGACCGGGGATCGCCGGTGGTACCCGGCGTTAATGTTTGGACATACCCGTGCTGCGGCCTATCCAAACCAAAGTGGGGTTTCTCGTTGTACTTTTGCACGGAAGTCGCTTTGGGATTCCAGATTCTTGGTATGTCGAAGCAGTTGAGTGTTCGCATTGGAAGAGGCGATCGAGGAGGTCTTGGCTTTTTGTTTTTAGCAATTTTTGTGCAAGATTGGCAGGGATTCTTATGGACTTGAGCAGTGGGTTTTTTTCCGGTGATATGGATTGAAATTGCAGCAGATTTTTTTGCCAGCACCATGCCTATAGAAAATAATCAGTAAAATTTTGGATGAAATCACCAATAAATTTTAAATTTCTTAAAGCTATTGGATGAAATCCCCAAATAATGAATGAAAATAGGATGATATTTATGTATTATGTATTCATATGATATTTTCTATTTAAAATGTAGATGAATGTTGAAATTTCGAACACCACAATAAAACAAAGTATCCCCACTTTGACACTTCACAAGAAATGAAAGAACAAACATCGGACTTGAGGGAAGGGGTTCGAAACTGAGTGATCATCTAAGCGTTGATCTGCCTTTTTCATATATCTCTTGAGACGGAAATTTTTTTAGTTTTTTTCCAGTCAAAGAGAAATAGATGAGGAATTTAACACAAGACGTTTCATATTTTTTTGAAGCATTATTGAATTAGTTATGAATTTTCAAATACAATCTGATATAGGTCCCTATTTGTGATTGTAGGCTCTTGGAAACCCACCCGGGGGGGCACTATTTGGGAAGTTTGTTGATCACTTGTGAACAAGCCCCTATTATTCAGGGGCTATGTAGAATGTTTTTTTGGCATTTAAAAAGGGCTTACTTTATCATTAGGAGGGATTTGAGGGCAACAAAGGGCCGTTTCGGGACTATTCCCGAAACAGGGTCTGGGAACGGCTGGCTGTTGGTCAGCATTTTCAAAAAAATAAAAAATAATTTTTTTTTGGGTCTTGAATATGAAAAAAAGTTCAAAATAAAAGTTGTAAAATAAAAGTCGATGACGTGACAGTCGCTCAACCACGTCGGATTCCTACAGAACTGCATTCTCGTGGCTGTTTTCGCGATTTTGGGCTGTGGGAACTCACAGGCTCCCATTGCCCTCAAATCCCTCCTAATGCTAAATTTCTGAAAGGTGCTTATTTCATATACCCTATCTTTTAGTTTCAATTTTTTTGAATGCCAATTTTTTATACCCTATGTTCATTATAAATACAACATAGTAGAAAGTCATATAAATAATTGACATACAAACAGTTATAGTAAGCATCTGAATTCTCGTGTAATCCTTATGAACCCTAAACCAAATTTGAACATGATATTGAAATCTCTTAAGCAAATTTGAAAAAACTCCACCACTATAAACAAACCTCTAACATTCCAAAAACTTCACTAAACCCTAGTTGCCCAATCACCTTGCCACTTAGTCACTAACTGAACTAACGGAAGTACCTAGCCAGTGAGAATATCATTCATTCACAAGTTCATTTATCTAGATTTAAATTTGCTTGTACAACAAGCATATGGGATTGTAGTTGATTCTTAGTAAACCATAAATTCTTGCACCTCTATAAATTGAGTGTACAATTCATAGATTTATATACTATACTAAGTATACTATGAAAAGTTCAAGTTTTGGGAGGGGAATTTGGGGGGGGCTACTTTAGAAAAAAGAAATTGATAAAATTTTGTATTTTTGTGTACCCTTCATTATTTTAAAGCCTACAAGCCTATTATATGGATGCTCATTTATCTTGAATAATTATATAAAATTTAGGTCCAAGGCAATTAAAATTACCCTTCATTAGTTTGCATGTCAACATCAAAGAAACAAAGAGTGCACCCCCAAGGAAAAACCATCTATACTTAGTTTGAAAAAAAAAATAGGGCTTGATCAAAAACTAGTATTGTAACATGTATAGAGCAATAGAAATGGTTTCTAAAAGCATCCCTTTTTAAATTTGAAATGAATGCTTGAATTTATCATTATTTCAGATTTTTCAATACTTGTAAGAAGGTAGTTGAACAAGGAATTCTTATTTTAAGTTAAATTAGTAAACACCTAGCCACTTAGTTAGAAATGAACCCAATATGGCTCTTAAACCATCCATTGAAGAAGTAAAAACAATTCTTATCAAGGTCTATTGTAATCCACAATTACTTTTTCCACAATTCAAGTGTCCATTTCACAACCCCTATTGGACAATTGAAAATGCCTGCTCAGTTTTAGAACCTTCTCTTGTACTAGAGAGGGATAATTTTTTATTTAAGTCATCTAATTATTGGAATTTTATATTCAAAGTTTGTTCCTATTTTGGCTCTATTCTTCTAGACAGAGCCCATGGCATCCACTATGGTCAATTTTGGATTTTAGGTTTCCAAATCTTATCTATAACTCTCTTCACATTGTAATACATTGACATAGACAAACATTTACTTGTCAGGGATAGACCCCTATTTGGTTGAGGGAGGAGGTTGCCTAGGTCCTACACGGACCCTTGGTTGGCCAAGGAGGGTTGCTCAGGCAAACTTTGTTGAGTTCACTATTTATTTCATTTTAATAACTTTGTTTAATTCCCCTTCTATTTAGCAATTTAGTATTTTTCAGCAATAAAACTAATATTATTGTTCACCTAAGACAAAGCCTCACAGTCACACCGTTCTTGTTTATACAAGGATAAAGTCTCAACATCTCAGACTTTGAAGCAAAAT
The DNA here is from genome assembly GCA_947034885.2 of Thuidium tamariscinum. Lineage (NCBI taxonomy): Eukaryota > Viridiplantae > Streptophyta > Bryopsida > Hypnales > Thuidiaceae > Thuidium > Thuidium tamariscinum. The sequence goes on along the minus strand of OX344749.2, from coordinate 35,550,064 downwards.
GTTAAATCCATCTCACGAAGTGGCTCCAACATGGTATAAATCGTGTTACTTAGGGATAAACATTAAAAAAAAACTATTTTTGTTGTGCTTTGGATATACACTCAACCTTCCCATCACTACAAGAAATGGGGGGTATATATGACTTCAGTATATGACTGCTAGGGAGTCATTTATCCGAAAAATGACTTCATAGTGACTCTAGGCTCCGAGTCATTGTGGACAAGTCATTCTTTATATGACTGCGTTTGTATTAGCACCATCTGAATCTACCTTGGATGAAAATCGATGACAAGGTCTACGTGGCAAGGGACGGTTTGGGGCAGGTGGTATGGAAAAAGGCGGGCATCTGCCCACTTTCCTGAAAATTTTGGGACTTAGGCGTCCACGTCAGAGTCATCCACAGTCACGGACGAGTTGGGTCTGAGTCATAGACCTGCTGATGTGGACGACCACGTCAGCGGTTTTTAAATCATTCTGAAGTTGCGACTCAGTTGTTAAGAAGCTAACGTGGATTGCCATCTCAGAGTCATTTTGAAGTCACTGTGCAGTTGCGATAATGTCAGTGAACAATCTCACTAGTCTGGCATGTCAGTACATTTACAGAGTCATTTTGAAGTCACTGTGCAGTTGTGATCATGTCAATGAGTAATCTGACTAGTCTGACATGTCAGTACATTTAAAGAAATGTTTTTTTAGTCATGATGGAGTTTTTGCATTTTGTAAATGGATTGACATGTGGCAAGTCATTTTATAGTCATTCTAAAGTTACATATAAGCACATTCAAAGTATTACAATGATTTACCATATACAATATGCCATACATAATTATACACCATACACAATATGCCATACATAATAAAAAATCATACAATACACCATACAACATACATCATATTTGATACATGTATCACATGGCTTCTTAAAGCACTTAGTGTGTGAGTATCAAGAGATGAAATGAGAAGCTCTTTATAGGATTGGGATAGTAGAAGGCAAGACAAACCATTTGGGATATATAAAATGCAGGAATTGATGGCCCTACAGTAGCACCAAAGTCGTGTTCAAGTCATATAGGAGTAGTTATAACACCTAAAACTAAAGAATGACTTGAACGTGACTTATTGAAGTGATTTTATAGTCATAGAAGGGGATGTAGTCATGGTCGTTCCAACGGCTGCATTGCGACCATTGTATTTGCCTTCTAATGTGCATGTCCTTTCCCGCCAGCAACTCATAATATTAATTGACTTTCTATGTATAGGAAGTGGAGGAATGAATTAGACCAAAATCCAAACACCCTAGCACTCTCTGATTGGATTCAACGGACAATGCAAAATGCAAACATGGACTTGAGGAATCTAATTGATTGAGATGGATTGCTTTTTACTAAGCAAGAAGCCATCGCTAAGGGCCACTCGGTACAGACGAGTCCTTGCATTTGGTAATCAGTTTCGAGTAGAAGACAACCAAACAACCCACCTGTTGATCTACAACAATGGAATAGCTTCCGTTTTTCAGGAGCACTCAGAGAATGGAGATGAATCGACTACGAACTATGTAGGAATTTTGAAAGACGTGTTGGAGCTAGATTATGGTACATTGAGCATGCGTATCATTCTATTACCCTGTGAGTGGGTGAAACCCCAAGACAGTCGAGGGAATCCAGCATATACATGGGATGAGTCTAGATTCCTTGTGGTGAACTTTTGGCACAAGCTACCTCGCCTATCTGAGCCCTTCATATTCCCAAGCCAAGCAACACAAGTATTCTTTTCAGATGTTGTAGGTAGACTCGGTTGGAAAGTAGTGTTGCAAAAAGAGGCCCGAGCAAGACGTGAAGTTTTGGACACAATAGACGCATTCATCTCTACAAGAGGTGAGACTCCAGGCTTGAGAGCACCTAATAGCTTTCCTGATCCTGAAGAGGTGGTTAATCTAGTTGGAGCCATGGAGTTGACTGAGCAAGAGAACTTATTAGCTCATGGGGAGTATTAGGACCAAAGTGTCACATTGGTCTAGCTTAAGTACACCTTCAGTGGCGCAGTGTTTGCAACACTCTATCATGCATGAGGTGTTTGTATAACCTGAAGACGAAATAACATTTCTTCTGTATTCAGTTTCTTGACCAAATCTCAGCATTTGTGGCAGTATTTGCGCATTCAAACATGTGTTGCCCAGAAGTCATGGGAAGTCATTCCTTAGTTGTACTACAGTAGTGTACCAGTCATTCTTAAGTTTCAGTGGAGTCGCCCTTGACTAGAAAATGTATAGAAGGAGGAAACTCAGGTAGCAACTAATGTACGTTATACAGGAAGTCTCGTGAGATGTACAACATTAGTGTATGTTCTTCGTGTATATCTGTACATGCTTAAAATTTTTTCCTAAAGTGCTGCCTCGACCAACTAAAATGCTTGCTCTTCTTTCACTTTGACAATCACATGGCAGTCATTCTACAGTAACTTCTGTCCACGTCAACAAGAAGGAGCAAGCAAACCTTGAAAAGTTTAGAATCCACAAAAAGTATAGAGAACATCTTTGAAGTAATTTCTTAGTAATTCCCAAGTCATTCACAGTCGCATCCTAGTAGCAATATTGCGACTGCATTCCACGTCAGCATGCTGCCCTGCCTGCTTTTGCAAAAAAAATACCATTGGGTGGTCCCATAGACCCTTCAGTCATTTCTTAGTCATGAAAAAGTAAAGCGTAGTCGGATTAAATGACTGCATGAACACTATGACGTCAACATAGATGAAAGTCCACTAGACCTTGCCACTTCAAGTTAGTTACATCCAAGAGTTGCAGAAAATGACTTGCAAATGACTCCAGAACTGCTTCGGATCCACCAGTGGTGCAATTATGGAAGAGTCAGTCATTTTTGAGTCACATTGGACAGGTAGTCATATACCAGTCATTTGCTGCAGTCATATATACCCCCCATTTCTTGTAGTGCATGCTATTATGGGCTCTCAACACAAATATAAATTTAGAATTTGCAAAAAAATTATGTGCAAAAAATAAATAATCTAAGTTTTTCCCCTTAGAATAAATCCAACCCACTGGTCCTACATTGTGGAACAGGTTAAATAGCCTCCAACTTTCAAAAAATGATTTCTTCAAAATGCACTTACAACTATCATTTTTAATCCAAAGGACAATAATTTAGAAGTTTATTTTTGGTGCATATCTAATCATTGGATTGCACATTGATCTAATTTAAGCTTATTAGAGAGTTTGATGGTTAGAAAATTTATTAGAAAGGTTGATGGTTCAAATGGCCCAATAATTTGGTCAACCCCTAATGCAAGTAGATGGTACAATATGGTCTAATGTTTTGTGTTTATTTACTTGCAAGGTTGAATACAAGAAAATCTTTTACAATAGGAAAAGCCAAATAACAAGGATCATAGCCATAGTTTCTTGTCCAAAGTTTCTTTTGTCATTTAAATGGACACACTATAAGAAACTCATGTTTTTTTTGGTGTCAAGAAAAACGACAAATTTGACATAGGAATGTGATGTTTTACCACATCAAAATGGACATTGATTTACTTGTGTTAATTTTAACATGCCAAAAACATGCTATGCTAATGAAAACATGACATGTTAAGCTTTGAACATTAAAAAAACACTAGTCAACGGGAGTCTTTAAGTTTGTCATGTGGCTGCCACCTAAGTGTGGGAATGCCAACATGAAAGATTTTTCATCCATTGTCTGTCGATGATGTGGCACATGACGTGGCAATGACATGGCAATGAAAAATTGGATGACATGGCACCCAAGTATATTGAAGTGGTAGGCTACGTCAGCACAATTTTGTGCCACTTAAAAATTTCAAACTGTTTTTAGAGATATCAACTTAAACATTTTAATGATTTTTGGGATGTTAGTTTAGACATCCACACATTTTATGAGATGATTTTTGAAACATCAACTTGAACATCAAGATGTTTTGCAATGTTAACTTAAATGTTGACATTTCTTTATATATGCATATTGGATCGTCTTATTTGATTCAAGTGAAAAAAATGATGTCACATTTGACATCCTATTCATTGAATGCAATGTGGAACATGGTGTCAATATGTGTAGTCCCATCTCTCTACCCTAATGCATATATGAATTTTAGAATAATCACCAAGTACATATGCAATGCAAGTATAATGTTCACTAAAGCATGTCATGTCAACTAAAGCATCATATAATACACTGTACACTGCATACAAAATTCCATACATCACTTACAATATTCTATATATCATTTGAATACATCATACACACGCCATACTCCATACAATTTACACATTACAATATACACCATATTTCACCTCAAAAGGCATTTGCCTATGAATATGTAAGGAGGAAAACTCAAGCTCTTTATACATGTTTGAGGGTGGAAGGTAAGACAAACCATATGGGATATTGTGTTAAAATGCAGAAATTGGGGTTACAAGTGCATTTTTAGACCAGATTTAGGCATAATAGAGCAACTTTTTTCAAAATACTTTTAACTAAGAAAAGTTGGTGATTTAAGCTAAGTTTCATCTCCAAATTTTTTTTTCAAATTTCAAGTCTTTAACTAAAAGTTATGGGCAAATTTAAGAAGTTGATTTGAAGGGGCAGTTTTTTTGGCATTTTTTTGACATTTTCATTGACATAAAATTTAACATCCTTTCAAAACTAGTGATGTTGTAGAAGACATGGCATTCCTTATTACAATGTTGTACATGATGTCTCAATGGACATGTTCATATTGTTCACAACATTCAAACAAAGGCATTTGTATTAGAATTTTATCTCTACATTCTAAAAGACATATCTTTTTAATAAATATGAATTTCAACTTACAATTTTGAGCTTCATTTAATAATAATTATAAGTTTCTAGTGCCAAAAACTTTCATCTCAAATAAGAAGTGGTATTTATTTTAGAAAAGATTGAAAAATGAATTGAAATGGCATGTTTTTTAACTCAAATAGTTATAGAGATCACATTTAGATGACTATTGCATCAACAATTAAGGAAAATAAACTTTCAATATGAAGTTACATTTTAGAATGTTTTGTTGAATTTTTAAACATTTTTGTCTTATATAATATAGGGATGAAGAAGTTATTTTTAGCTTTATAGTTTATAAGTATCTTTTTTATTTGAAAAATTTGTAATTAATTATTGTAAACAAGAAAAAATGTCAACAATTCTAAACATAAACTTTCAAAGTAGTAAAATCTCTTTATATTTTTTTCAAGCATTTAAATGTACTCCTTTTATATAAGTATATATAAATAAATAAATAAATATATATATATATATATATATATATATATATATATATATATATGTATCTATATATGAATAGATTTTACAACTTTGAAAATTTATATTTAGAATTATCAATATTTTTATTTCTGCAATGTAATTAGTTACAAAGTTTTGGAATAAAGGAATACACTATAGAATTAAAAATAACTATCACACTCATACATTACTATGTTAGATAAAAAATTGTCATGAACAAGAATGAAAAATTGCAAAAAATTACTCACTATTAAAAATCAATTGCCAAATAATTATGAAAAAAGAGAACAATGTGAACTTTTTTATTCTTATTGAAGACTTATGTAGTCCTAAGAAGTGGCACTCTCTCTTATATTTTGCATACACCTACAATAATGACTTATTTAAAAGGGAACTATTTACCTTGCAAAATTCATGAAAAGATATAGTATTTTTTAAATCAAAGATAAATATTGGTGATTAATTAATTGCATCATATTAGTAATTATAATTTTTTTGGTGGGCATTTTAAAATAGAATATGTTACTTATCCCCTAAAAGACTATTTCCCTTTGAGGGAAAAATGGAATTTTGGGCAAATACCTACAAGTTCAAATTTTATCCTGATTTTTTTTTTAAATTTGAAGATAGAAATATTTATTGTCTTCATGGGAATATAATTTTTTCAATTGATGCCTAGGAATAAAAGTTATATCCAAAATTGCTCAAAATAAGGGAGATTAGGCAACAAAACAAATTTTGAAATTTGAGTTTAAAGAAAAATAACTTGCAAGATTCAATTTCAAATGCAATTTTTACTATTCAAAAAAAATTGCCACATGGTTTATTTTTCTTGCTTGAACAATCATTAGTGCATTCTAATTCCACCTTCAAGATATTAATTATTTAACTTTTCCTTTTGTTTCATACCTACTTCTATACAACACTTTTTTAAAGAGTTAAAATTAAGTTTTTTGTACTTTTTTTTCCCCTAGAGTCTCAACTCAATTATACATTTCAAAGATTTAAAGCTGAAAACTCTATAGTGCAAAAAAATAAAGTTAAAAAGGCTCAAAGTCAAAAAAACTAAACCTCATAATGTGCTAAAAAACTTGTTTTTTTCACTTTGAATGTAAAGATCTTGCAATCTATATTGTTCAAAATTTTGAAATTTATTTTACACGCTCTCATACTAAAAATACTATGGTTAGATTTGTAGAAAAAATAGTTTTCAAATTTTTTTACTCTTTGCTATAGAAATAGAACTTTTAAAAAAAAATTTAACAAAGAAATAAGGCCTTGGTTCTCTAGGGATTATACCTCATTATTTTCCTATAGACCCCAATCTTTTCAAGATTACACCCCATTTTTTTCCCTTAGATACTAAATTTTAAAGTATTTTTTGCATATATTATATGTACCTTGCAATGAAGTACTCTATTTAGAATATGAGCAAAATTTTATGACAAATCACCCCATTCATGAATACATTTAAAGCTTCACATGGTAATCTATAACCCTTTTTTTAGTTACTCACATTTGTATATACTATTTTATATGTACTCTTTACATAATTTATTGTATTATGTTTAACTCTATAGTTTATATAATCATGCATGTTTCACAATTTTAAAGCACCCTATGATAAATATAATGTTTTACAAATTTTATGTGCAATGAACATATTAAACCCTATATTTTATTACACATTGTTCCTATATTTTTCAACAATACTTCCCCCCAACTCCCCAAGTTGTAGTCAATTGTCAAATCTAAGAGAAGGAAGAAATATAAAATTTTATAATTTTAGTAAGGTAAATTTCGTCAATTGTGAGACTAAAAAATATTGCAAGTCTTAATTTTTGGTAGAAAAAATCTATTCCACCCTCATTACAAAGAAAGCGTGTCTTAGTCTTGTAAGATATATCCAATTGTAACAATGAGAAAGAAATGAATGTTGGTATTTTCTAAAGGAAAAGCCAAACTCCAATAATGAAAAGATTATTTGGATCCCCTCATTTTTCTAACAAAAAAGGTCAATTGCCCTAGAAATTGCCTTAAAAAAGAAAAAAAATATAGGTGTTATTGTATTTACTTGAAGAAATTAATTACTTTATGTATTGAAATTTTGAAAAAGGCATACATGATTTTAATCTTATAAACTAAAGTTATTGCATATAAAAAAATATAGGTGTTACTAATATTCATACGTAATTAATAAAAAAAAACATGGATGTTTTAGATTTGTAAAGAGACAATATTAAACTTCAAATAGTGAAAAGAATATGAATTGTGTGCTTATTCATTTGAAGAGAATTTTCTATTGTAACAAACAAAGAAATTGAAATTCTCCAATTTTATGTTGAAGAAAATACTTACCTTTGATTTAAAAAAATATGGGTGTTCTTATTAGTGTAAGAAAAATATGCAATTGTAATTAATAGTGCAAAAAATACTCGTTGTTATTCTTCTTTAGAGCCCTTGTATGCAATTGTAGTAAAAAAAATGAGAAAATGGGATTTTCTAATCTTGTAATAAGAGAAATACTCAACTACAATAATATAAAGAATATAAGTGTCATAGATTCCCTAATGACAATATTCAATTGAAATAATGTCATGAATAAATTAAAAAATTTCTTATTTTTACCAAAAACTATTGGAATTGGAATTACAAGAAAAAAAATGTTTTTATCAAGTAAAGAATATACTCAACAAAAGGAAAGAGAAAAAATATAGATGTTCACAACACATGAAAGCCTTTATTGATGGTCATTTTATAGTCATGCTTACATCAAAGAATACATCTCCAATAGCTTGCATAAGGTTTGCTTATCTTTTTTGATGTTATGAATTGCATAGTGATTAACATTTGCTTTGATGTTACAATTGCAAATTATAAATAACGATTCTGCTAAAAGTGATGTCTTTAAAAACATCTTTATGTCTAATATGATGTTTAAAGAAACATTTAAAGTTGTAACATAGGTCTATCATGATTGCTGACGTGGCATGCCACGTCAACATACCATGTCCACGTCATTGGTCTACGTCAGATGCCATGTCACTTGATTTTCCACACCATCTGCCCGTTTTCATCTTTTTTATCGCAATCAGTCATTTTACCTCTAACCGAACTAATATTTTGTTAATTGCTTTAATTAAGTTTGACCAACAATGATGACGTGGCTATGAATATTTTCTTGGATGATTTTAAAAACATTTTTATGTTGACAACCATGTTTTAAACTACATCATTGTTTTGGATAACACCAATTTGTTGTGACAATAATTTAGTATGTTTTTTACAACATTTAATAAAATCTTCCCTTTTTTTAGCCTTCATTTAGTGAACATCCCAATGTTCTATAAAACATATAATGTTTTTTTAAACATGTTATGTTTTTGGCCTGACACCAAAAAAAACACGGGTTTCTTATAGTGACAATTAGTGTAGCTAGATTTGAAGTATCCATTAAATCATGTGCATTATTTTTATAGAAATGAGGATTGTAATTATTTATCTTGTTTGAGAAAAAATTTATGGTTTGTGATCACCATGATGGCTATATTGTTTAAAAATTAACTTACAATTGTTAGATGATCTAAGATAATTTAGATAGTCTTTGCTTTACATTGTCTTGTTACTCTTTTACATTCTACTTTGAATTTTGAAGAAGCCACTTACACTCAAACTTTAAATCATACTTCTAATTCTACAATTTTAGGGAGAATACCTCAATTTATAGCTTTCTCTTTAAATTAAAAAAAATTTATATATGAAGGGAGATTTTAGGGCAAGGTAGGGGGTTGTTCTCTATTTGTTTCCCATATTGTCCTGAAATAATAAATCAACCCAAAATGGTTGAATTTTTGAATTTAAGAAAATACTGAAAATTCCAAAAAATGCTAAGAAACCTAAATTTTTTTTAAATCATTTTTTTAATTACTATTTTCTAATGTAGCAATGTCTCAACCATGTTAGACTCCTCGTATGGCACATTTCCATAGTATAGGAATGTAAGATAATTGGCAGTCTTCTAATGCCCATAAGTCTTCCTTAATCGGTGTTTTTTTTCCAGCAATTTGGAGTGAAATTGCAGCAAATTTTTTTGCCTAGCACCATGCCTATAGAAAATAAACAGTAAAATTTTGGATGAAATCACCAATACATTTTAAATTTCTCAAAGCTATTGGATGAAATTGCCAAATAATAGATGAGAATAAGATGATATATATATGTATTATGTACTAATATATGATATTTTCTATCTAATATATATATATGAATGTTGAAATTTGGAGTACCACAATAAAATGAAGTATCGCCACTTTGATACTTCACAAGAAATGAAAAAACAAACACTGCCTCTAATGCTATGTTTTATAAGTGTTAGATGTTTAAATTTGCAATTCCAAGTTTTTATGGAAAATTTCCTAGACAATCATAAGACTTATCTAAAGTCCTAAAGATATGTGCATCCAATGTATGATGCTCTTTAATCACCCTTGATTGTAACTTTCAAAATACAATTAGGGTATTTGCTTTCAATTTAGAAATGAAGGTAGACAAATTTACATTATACTTTTTGTTTAACAACATTAATGACTAATTCATCATTGTATTCAAAATCAAGTACAAAGTGCATGTATTAAACTTAAAGCAGTTCACATACAACTCTCTGGGCCATTGCTTGGGCACATAGCACACAACCAAAACAAGCTGAGCTCATGTATCTCCAACATGAGGTGCGCATATATAAAAGAGCTACTTAATTGCTACTACTAAGCTTTTATCTTACTACCACCTTGTTGTACCAGATGGTAGTAATCACGTTGTACTTCAAGAAGAGTACGCTTAATCTTCTACTTTTTGGTTGATCAATGCTCAGTTGGCTTCATCATGATTTGTGTGCTTTGCGTGAGGTGGAATGGGTCATCTAGTGGGGTTCATACATCCAATACTCCCACTCCCACTGTGATGACCTTATACAACACCGCCCACTTCAGCATAGTGTTTACGGGGCATCGACTTTGCCAAAAGGTCCTGCTAGCCAACATAGTCATTCAAAACAATCACAGAGAATAGGTTTAGTCATGATGTTAGCAAGTTGATCTTCTGTGCATATGTAAATAATAGAAATGTGACCCTCCTCCTCAACATCCTGGATTTTATAGAATCTAATATCAATGTGCTTTGTGCATTGATGAAACATTAGGTTTTGAACAAGCCGTATGGTTGATTGATTGTCGTAAAAGAGCAGAATAGGACCTGCTTGCAATGATTGTAAGCTGGTGAGTAAACGCCTCATCCAAAGGATCTCTTGTGTTACTAAACCAGTAGCAATGTACTTAGATTTGATGGTGTTTATAGATGTATAAGTTTGTTTCATGCTACCTTATGCCATTGGGCCACCGTTGAGTATCAGAAAAAAACCTGAACAGGACTTTTGATCATCACAATCGGCAACATAATTTGCATCACAGTAAGGTAGTTGGGTGTAGAACCATGTCCATATGTAAGAGTGTGACCATGTATTCCTTTAAAATACTTAAGAATTCTCTTGACTCTTGATATATGAGCCGAAGTTGGATTGTTGGTAAAGTGAGACATATTACTCATAGCGTAACTGATATCAAAACAAGTTCCAAAATGTACAAATTGGAGGCAGCCAATACATTCTTTGTAAGAGAACGTCACGTAAGAGTCTTCATGAGTAGCTGATTGCATCTAAGCAGCACAAAAATGATCAGATGGTACTGCGACAAAATGACAATCTTCATGTTGAAATTTGTATAAAACTCATTTAAGGTAGCAACGTTGATCAATGTGTAAAGCCCTTGGTCTCGGTCATGGGTGATGTAAAGGCCAACATATATTTCAACGAGGCCATTAGTGATTTGGAAAGCCCCGCCCATGTAGTTCAAAATTTCGACAATACTATCATTGAGCATATTGTAGACAATGCCATCGTTGACCCAAATACACCAAATTAATTTTGGATCAGTCTTGTTGACGTAAATGCAACAATTGGCTTCAAAGACAATCAAGTCATAAGTTTGCAAGAAGTAATTGAATTTTTGATTCCAAACACGCGCACTTTGTTTAAGCCCATAAAGTGCTTTGTTTAAGCAACAGACCAATCGTTTAGTGCTAGAATGCTTGACCTCAAATCCCAATGGTTGTTGCATATAAATTAACTCTTGAAGGAGTCCATTGAAATACGAAGTGTACACATTAAATTGCATGATATTCAAATCCTTCGTTGTTGCTACGGACAAGATTGTTCTTACAGAATCAAATTTGATGACGGGGCTAAAAGTTTCTTCATAATAAACTCCTTTGCGTTGAGTGAAACCCTTTGCCATGAGTCGAGCCTTGTAAAAACTGATAGAGCCATCAATAGCCAATTTTAACTTGAATACCCAATAACATTTCACCAAGTTGCATTCTTTAGGGATTTCTTGAAGTGTCCAAGTGTCGTTGTAGATGAGAGAGTCATATTCTTCATGCATAGCATCCAACCAATGCTCGTTCTCAGGAGACATAATGGCTTCTTCATATATTTTTGGTTCATTTAGAATCTAAGTACGAGCCATGCAGGCATAAGAATTGCGATCAACGGATACACCCATTCACCAAGCTGAGTTGGTGGGTTTTGAGAGTATGTGGTACAAGAGATAATCTGATCATCTGCGATATAATGTGTGTCTTCCATTGGTTTGGTAATTGGTGTGGGTAATTGAATGACTTGTATTGGTGAGTTATTGATAGATGCGGACGTGCTGCGAAGACCATTGTTGATATTTGTGTTGTTGATCGTAGTAACATCGGTAGCATCATTGGGATCAAAAGCTCAATGGACGTCATTGTGGGTATCATTGGATTTTGTTGAGGGTAAAGTTGAATTGATGACGTCGATAACTACATGAGCTGGTTGATTATGAACTATGAGTATAACTTGTTGATTTGGTGGATAGAAAATTAGAGCATGTTGGAACATCAGTGTCGATGGTGGTGTTTCTCCATCGATGTCGAACATTTGAAATGAAAGTTCTTCACTCGGTTCCTCCACCACAAGGTCTTCGTCGAACAACACGTCGCAACTTTCATCAATACGTTTGAGGTTGTTACTCCAAATCCGATATGCTTTACTAGTCGTTGAGTAGCTTATGAATATCTTCTTTCTACTTTTATGAAATTCAAATTTATTTAAAAATAAAGGAAAAATTTCAATATATTCATCTTCAATCATTACTAAAGTATTGTATATGAATATGAATCAGAGCCATTTTGGTGTGTTATCATTAAGGCAAAGATTGAGATATATTTTTTTGTATAATTTTATATTTAATAAAAATATTCTTGTGGTTTATACTATGGTTGCATCAAATTCAATCCAAAACCATCTTCAACCATAGATAAATCTTTTCTTTGATTAACCAATAATGTTGAAATTGTTGAATTTCACAATACTAAAACCATTAAGTCTCAATATTTTTTTAAGTCCATTATTGTGGGTGAGGTATCTCCTTACTTATACTACTCTTTGATTTTAAAACATGAGATGAGATTCCAGGATTTAGGTTGACCGTTTAAGAGTCAAAGTAGACATAAAAAACAACAAGATAGACAACTTGTAGAATTGACGATATAATACAAGATATTGTCAATGAATATGGTTCTTAAACTTTTAAAATCATGGTTTGTTGGTCATCAATCCAACCTTACTATGAAAATTGAATAAGTCTTGACTATGTAGGCCATCAAGCCCACTTTATAATGATGATACAAAATGAGGCTATACAATGATATAATTAATGTTGTATACAACAAAAAATATTACAAAGAAAGAAGAGTCAAAAGTTATAATACACAAATCTTCAATATTTCTTTCAATTCCAACTCCAACTCTAATTCCAACTTCATAATTGAACTTTGATTTATTACCACTATTGTTTCAAGAATCCAAGTAAAATATGTGAAATCTTTTGAAAAACCAATGCAATCTTTTACTTGTCTCCGAAACCTCCATTCATTCTAACACTTTGATCAACTTCTATGGCCTTTCAAACTTTCTGCCCTTAAATTTGAAAGTAGTAGTCCCATATTTACTTTGACACTCATAACCTACTCACATGAACTTCAAATTAAATGAATAATACTTTTATAAAAAGCTAAAAATATTCTCAATGTTCTTTTAAAATTTCATTGCAAATTTAAAAAAATAGTCTATTTTTAATGGTCCGTCAAAGTCTCAACCCTTTCTCAAAGGAGACAGCAAACCCTCTATTCATTCTAACTAGCACAACTTTTGAATGTCATCTCCAATTTAAGCAAGTTAGGACTTTTTAGAATTATAATACATAACTTTTCAAATTTGTAATAATTTGTTACAAATTTCTTTATACATTATGAGATATCTCTTCTCAAGCATTCAATATATTCCAAGCAACTATTAGAAAGAAGAAAAAGGTCCCTTTTTTATCCTCCATCAAATATTCAACTTCAACCATATAAGTAAGTAGACTTCAATACATAACTTGCTTGTAAGGGTAGCTCAGCACCCATTGGTCATCAATTTTGACTCCACCATTAACTTCTTATTCAAGCTTTGAAGACTCAATGTCTCAAAGTTCAACCAAAAGACAAACTATCTCCATTTTTTCTTCTTGTAGCTTCAAATGCATATAATAACTTTTAATAAAACTACTAAAATACAAAATCAAAGTAATTAGGATCTAACATGATTATCAAAAATAAAAAAATTAAGTTCCAAGAGGAACATCATTTCATCTACAAAAACTTGAGAATGCATTTAACAATAGTAGCAATGTAATTTGCACACTCAATTTTAATTAAAGGATTGACTAGGCCTTTGAATCAATGTTGGTGACCATAACTTCATTCAATAACCTAATTGTATAATAGTATTGATTGTCATTAAAACCTTCAAAATACTCTTCAAATGTCTTTTCTTGTTTATTAAACTCAATACATTCAACCCGCAACAAGATTACCAATCCTCAAATGTCACATTTAAGGTATTTGTGCTATCTTTGCTTTGCATGGGGTTGCTTTGGTGAACCAAAAAATTTAGCTTCATGTAATGGACATCCATACATCAACAATACAAGAGGTAAATCCAATAGTTAAAAAAAATTCAAAATTGCTCTTTCATTGAGGTTCTTCATTTTAAGATTGAGATAAAACCCTCCAATTCTACATACAAAAATCCGAAACAATAACAAAAACTAAATTAAACAACAATATAATTTTATAAATTAAAAAAATTACTTTAAACTAATGAAGCTCTTTGGTGGCTTTCATCTCTTAATAAATAGCTAGCCTTGAGCAAGAAGGCATCATTTATAAGCTACTAAAATCACGTCATTTTTCTATATTACTATAATCAAAATCCATCAAAATATAGTATAAATATATTTTCTTACATACTATATGCATCTACAATGCAACAACGAGTAGAAAAGTAACACAAAAATTTGAAGTAAGAAATTTTTAATTGTTGTTCAAAGAATGCATATGAAACATATTAAAGGGAAAGTATACTATAATTTCATCTTCTTAGATTTTTATGAGGTTTTTGTTTACAAAATATCTCACCCCTTACTTCATTGAATGCTAATGACATATGCAAACTTTTCAATCATTGAACACAACTAATGACATTTCTAGATTTTTCAATACCTACTTGAAAGATCATTAATCTTTTTTTTGTATTTTTGCATTGTAGTGGTTTTGTACACATATGTGCATGTATATATCTATATAGTACACATACAAATGAGAAGCGTGTATTCATTTCATTTAGATTGATAATGCAAAAGATTTGAAGAATCGTAGTTTGTAGAAAGTTATAGGATTCCTATGAATAATTACAATACATGATGTAATTTCAAAATGAACTTTCACAATTTTTGAAAGAAATACAATTTTTAGGACTTAGATTTTCTACAATATGATAAAGAAAAAAGAAAAAAAAAGAAATTATAGAATAGTTTGACTTTAAAAAAAATTTAGAATTTAATTATAAAAGTGGAAAGGTTAAATAAGCTTGTTGGAGTTTAATTCAACTTTTTAAGCTATTTAGCAAGTATTAGTGAAATTAAATCATATTAGTTTTTATAGGGTTTGACTTTTTAAATATATTTCAAAAGAAAAGAGAAAATAAGACAAAAACTCTCAAAGTTATGAATGGATGATAAATAGTCTTAGAATTGGATGAAAAATTAGAATTTCATCTATAGAAATCAAATAGAGAGTATTAAAATCTAGATTGATAGTAGAATTTAAAGGTAAAAAGAAAAGTCAATTTCAATAGTAAAAGTAGAAGATATTTATGGATGAAAGTTTGATGAATTGGTTGTTAGTCAAACTTCATTTGTGAATAACCATTTATAGGAAAGTCAAAAGTGAGAGTGTTTCACCTTTTCAGAAAGATGATCTAAAAAAAATGATTTTCAACCACACTCAAACCAAAAAATAGGAAGTAAGATCAAAGTCAAAGAATATAGTTAAAGTTATACAATAGAAATCTCGGGGGACACTTCCCACGTTTTAGGAACCTACATGCGGCAAAACATAGGATGGATTTAATTCATTTTGGATAATATTTATAAATATTTATAAAAAAAATTACATATAAAGTACAAGACATGAAAAGTGGCAAGTGCATTATAGGAAATGTAGGTAGCCAAAAATATGGTCCATTAATTTTTAGGTACATGTAATTTAGGAGCAAGAGAATTGAATCCAAGAAATTGTATTTAGTAGGGTCTGTTTGTAATACATCAGAGTTAATCTTGTGCACTCTCAAAATTCAAAGGTTTTTAATCATCCTGTTAAAATTGAACAGTTAACTTCAAATTGTGTGACTAGAGCTTCAATGTTGTTTTCATTTTTGTATTTCTTGCATATTGATTGGTAGGTACTATTAGTCTGATCAGCTGTGGCAAATGGTAGGTTGAATGTCTTTTCTTCAGATGTGCAAGTATATATTAGAAATGTAGCAAGGTATTGCTACTAGAGTGTTTTCATTAGTTGTGAGGCATTTTTTCTTGACCACATTTTGACATTGAGGCACATTTTCAATACTTTGCACATTTAGTACTTTGATTGATTTTAGCTTTGTGTTTTTTAACACATTCTTTATATGGCCTCTAATTCAAACTACAACTTTCAATTCTAATGTTTAATGTTTGATTCATTCATGCTAATTGGTGTTGAAGTGTGCTTATTGTTTACATTCACATGTCAATGCATTTGAAAGTATGTATGTTCAAAGTGCTCTTTCAATAAAAATTGCATTTCCAAAACCTTAAACATTAATCCTTTTTTCTGTGAACTTTTTCCTTGTCACTTTTACTTTCTCATTATTTTTTATTAAATTTTCTTACTTACAAAAAATATAGGCTAAAAAATTTGCATTGACCTATATATTATAAGTATAATATAGATGATTATATAAGAGATTTTTCAACATTAGGTAATGATAAGGGCCCTCTTAATGTTGCCTAGGAGGTAAATAAGCCCTCCAAAATACCCCTCCATTGCACATGGGTCCCTCAAATGTAGTGAGAGTGACCCTTTGGAGATTATAGTATAACATGGCATTTGATATTTATTAATTCATTAATGTCATATTACAAATAGCAAAATTTGTAGAAACTAAGTTAGAGGCTTTGAATTGGAGAAATCTTCACTAATAAAGGGCTACCATTAGAAGGTTTTATAATTGGTGGCTAATATGACTATGGTAGTTTGTAAAAGTCTACAACCCTTTAATAATTGTTCAATTTAGCATGAGTTAGTGTAAGACATGCACTAGGGGAAATTTAAGGGCATTAGAAGACCACAAGTTATTTTGAATTCTTAGACTATAGGAACATGCTACATCAGTAGTCTTGACATAGTCAAAAAATTGCCATGTTAAAAAATAATTATTTTTAATTTTTTAAAAATAATTTAAAAATAACTTAATTTTTTTTTAAAAGCAATAACTCTTAAAATTAGTTTTAGTTTTTTTAACGCTTTCTAGAATTTTTGGAATTTTTTTAAAAAAATTCAAAAATTCAACCATTATAGGCTAATTTATCAATTCAAGACAACACAAAAAATAGTGAGGGAAACGACCTTAAAATGGCCCTCCCTTGCCTTCAAATCTTCCCTCATGAATTACACCATTTGGTTTTCACAATCATAAATATCAAAATATCATTTACAAATATTGGAACAACAATTCAAACTTTAATTATTTTGACAACCAATTTTTCCATGTATATTTATTACTAGTAAATAAAATCATAATAATTATCTTGTTTTTATATTATGATTCTCTTAAAATACTTAAGGCTATGGTATTTCTTACAATGAAGAAATGAAGAATGGTGAAATAATTACAAGATTACAAAACCAAAATCATTTTCTATTCACACAAGTATAGGGACCACTTTGGATGGAAAAAATAGTTTTCTGAGCAATGTGAAGACAAAGGCCACGTCACACTACAATATGGTAGAGAAGTGAATTGGTCAAGCAAGAAGTTTTGGCCAAGACATGGTTATTTGAAGCAACCTATGGAAAGTTAAAGAAAATATAAGAAGGCAATTAAATAATATTATAAGAATTTTATCTTGATAGGTTGTAGTGTAATTAGCACATGGAGAAGTCTCTTCAACAATTTTACAATTTGAAGTCTATTACTCAATTTCACCAAGATAAGAGTCAAAAGAAGAAGAGGTGAAGAATAAGGTAGAGGTACACATAGTTGACTACTTAAGCAATTTTCAAGCAGATCTTGAGAAATAAGGGGCACGTAAAAATTTTGTCATGTGGGAAGATAGGAAATACGGGGTTGCAAATTTTCTAGAATTTTCTACCCAAAATTGTGATTTTTGGGAGCCAAAAAGTTGTCTAGACTAGTAGCCAACATATAGACTCTTCCAATTCTCATCATAGACTAGATACTTTCCTATTCACTTCTTCCTACTTTTTTGCTCACTACTTTGGGATACATGTCCTGATCTTATAGGGCTCAACCTTGAAAAAGAGGAAAAATCGCAATTTAAACTTCGATTGGAAATATGTTCTAGCTTTGGTAAAAAATAGTTGCACTCTACAAGTTGGACATAGGTTCTTCTACCTTAAGCAAATGCTATTTGAAATTAAAAAAAGTCCTCAATGGTAGAAATTGGAGTTCTAAAGGGGCCAAGTCTTTTGTCCAAGGGATTGAGGTTACCCAAGAAACTTAACCTTTGGAAAACTCTTCTAATAAAAATGCTATTATATAAGCAACTATATCACTTTTCATTGAGGCTTTGAGGTTCCCTACTTGACAAGCCTTGGTTGCAACATAAAGCAAATTTGATGAAGAACAAAATATCTTCTAATCACATTGCTCTATTTTTTTACAATTCTTGAATAATGCGTTTCTCTCATATAATATAAAGAAGCCTTAATACATGGATGTAGTATATTTATTTTGCACCAATGCCCCCTTTCTTGCTTGTACTACAAAAGTAATTTTTTGAAATTTTAGGAAGGACAAAGCTAAAAAGGTCAAAAGCTAGTTAGTTTCCCTCTAAGTAGTCCTAGAAGCGCCAAATTTTAGTGCAAGTAATACTTTGTAGTTAAATGAAACCTTGTCAAGTTGCTATTTCTAGAAGTTCATATTTTTGAAAAAAATTCTTCTTTAGAGTCAAATTTTAGGATAAAGAATTTGATTCAAAGATGAATAAGTATGATTTTTCAATTCAAGATTTTTAGTAAAGGTGTCCATTGCAAATTTTGATTTTCAAATGTTGAACACTTTTAAAAATGAGTTTCAAATCCACTACACTTTATTGAAATAATCACAACAAAAATTCATTTCAAAAATTGTCAAGTAGATTTTGAAAAGTTGTAAATTGATTGGAATTATGTATATTATGCCCTATAATCTTACATTTTTTTCAGGCCCAATTTTTTTTATTTGATGTGTGAAAAGTAGCTTGAAAGACTTCAAGTCTCTTTCACAATTTAAATCCCCCCAAGATTGATCAATATAATCTTTCAATCTTTAAGTGATATAGTTGTGTATTATTTTTTTATAGGATCTCTAACAAGCCTAGTTCAAATGAGTATGGAATCGGTTCAAAAGAATTTGATAAAAGTCATCAAGTGGTCTTTTTAGATTCGATTTAGAACAAATTTCTACAAAATCAAAAAGGCCTAGGCCATTTAATCCCTAAGTGCCCAAAGCACCCCAAAGCACTTAAATTTGGTATTTGCAAAACTTTGAAGTTAAATAAAACCTAACCAAGTTGCTATTTTTATTAGTTTATATTTTAAGATTTATAAAAAATTTAGTTTAAGCAACAAAAGCTTCATCTTGAAAATGATTGTTTATGATTTTTGTATTCAAGATTTTGTACAAGGGGGGCCATTGCAATCTTGACTTTCTATAGTATTGAGGATTCTTGGAAATGAGCCTTAAATACACTAGATCTTGGAGAAAAAATCACATTAAAAATTCATTATAAAAAATTATAGAGTGGACTTTAAAAAGCTATAAATTGATTGGAGTTATGCATTTTAGGCCCCTTAAGCCTTTTTTTTTGGTGGCCAATTTTTTAGATTTGACATGTAAAAAGAAAATTGAAAGACTTCAACTCACTTTTATAGTTTAATACCTTAAAGTTTATGATCAAAGGTAATAATCTTTCAATCCATAAGTGATATTGTTGTGTTTTCTTTTCTAAATTCATTAATTAGACTACATGATTCCTTGTTACTTCTTAATCTTGTACTTAAGTGCCTTTTACAATGATCTCTACCATATCTATTTTGAATTTGTATGATTACATTGAAACAAAAATTGATATGACATCAAAATCTTGGCTTAAATTCAATTTGCAGCAAATTTCTAAAAGCTCAAAAAAGGCTAGGGCATTCTGTGGTTAAGGATAAAATTTTGCCCACCATAAAAATGCAACAATGATGGGTTTCAAAGAAAGTAAGACAATCCTAAGAAATCACCCGTTGATCTTTTGTGAGGATTATGCTCAGCAATCAAGTTGTAATGCTTGATAACATGATTTTGCTAGTATAATTGGGCAATATGACTTTCCATCAAACATCCAACTTTCATCCCAAGTCCTCACGTCCTCTATTGATTTCTTGATGGTACTTTATAAGGGACAATGCCCTTGTCATTATTGATTGCAGGAAAAAATGCATCTCCTTGTTTGGCTGCGCCCTTCTCATCCATGCAATTTTTTCCCCACAATCCCCTCCTCCTGAAGAATTACCCAAATAACAGTAAGGGAGGAGGTCCATAAACTAACCATCTAAGGGCTGGAACAGAACTTTCGGGAGGTCAAACATCTTGAAGTATTTTCTAATGAATTTTTCTTGAAAGACAGCTTGAATAGGCATCTAACCCAAGTCGTTTCATATTTTTTGGAGCTTTGTAGAATTAGTTATGAATTTCTGAAGTCAATATGGCATAGGCTCCAAATCCACCCACTCCCTCAAATGTTCACTGTTTGTACGTTACTGTAAAGATCAAAAAGCATTATGTACCAAAAATTTACATTTAAGAAGGTGAGCGGTTTTGAAGCCTGAGCGGTTTTCGAGCCTCCTCCCTTATCACAATTTCCTAGGGAAGACCGAACACACAGATCCAAGATACTAATTAGAGTAACGCGAGGTCCAAAGATCCAAAATTCCCAAACCCAGCAGCAAGCGCATTGGACCATCAGGCTCACACGAACACGAAAGAGGACCGTATCTCCGCGTATAAATACCAAACAACGAACGGACCTGCGAGCACAACAAAGGAAGAGGTCGGCGACCCCCGGTCGCCTGGAACGGCGCGCGGAACCGGGCGTGTGGGGCTGCGTTGCTATTGCTGTACGTTCTGTAGCAGGGAGGCGTTTGAGAGCGCTGGCGTTGTTCGTGCTGCGGTTCAATTGCGGAGAGTGTTGCGTCCGTGTCGAGGCCCTTTCTTCTTCTTCCCCTTCCCTCTGTCTCTCTCTCCCTTCTCTTCCCCTCTCTTCCCCTCTTCTCCTCGGCCCCTTTCTCCATCTCTGTGTCTGCTGCTCCCGCCTGGCCGGGCTCCCTCCCACTCTCTGTTCCGAGGTCTCGGATTGGTGGCGTGCTTCCGTCGCTGCGGGAGGTGGAGTGCGCGCGACGCTGCGCCACATGGTCGCGGGCGGTGGCGGGGGTGCTGCGACTGCTGCTTAGCCGCGGAGGGCGGGAGCGGGCGCTGCCGGGGCGAGGCGGAGCGCGCAGGGGGCGATATTGGTCGTGCGCTAGGGTTGGCAGCGGGCGCGTCGTGTGGCGGCTCGGATCCGCGGTCGCGGACTGTCGTTTAATGCAGTTAGGTATGTGGCAATGGCTGGGTTTGGGCGGGGAGGGGCAGGTGGTCGTGAGGGGCCCCCTGGGGAGGTCGCGGGACGTTCCTGGGGCCATTTAGGTTTTTCGAGGATTGATTGACCGGGCGGTGGCAGGCTTTGGGCGTCGTCGGGAAGGGTGTTTCGGTTGTGAGGACGAGCGTGGATCTTTGTGTTTGTGCCACCGGTAGCCTGTTTCGTTTCTCTGTCCTCGCCCTCCACGTCGGGTATGAACTCGCTCAACAGGAAGGCCCCTGTGCCGTGGATTGCAGTAGGGTTGGGAGGAGCGTGTCCATTCGCGCAGAGCTTTCCTTTTCCGGAGAAATGTCGAGATTGGGATTGGTCGGATGGTTCTCGGGTGCGATATGGGCCTTTGGTTTCCGTGGTGGTATTTGGCACTGGATCCCTAGGTTTTTCCCCTTTCGGCATGGATGGTCCCTTGCGAGCCTGTGGGCTTGTCCGGCAGAATGGGTGTGGGCGCCTGGAGGTTGTCAATTTTGGTTCTTTCCGCTGCCTCGGGCTCGGGGCGTCCCTCTGGATGTTCTGTCCCGGTCCATGATGGAGACGATTTGTGCGTGGGATATTGTTTTTCCTCGTACCTCGTGATTCTTGGTGCTCGCGCACGGTGCCAATTCAGGGAGCGTGTGCGTTTTTTAGCGGCGTGTAGCGGTCGGACATTTTGATTCTCGTTCGCATTTGGCAATCGTGTCCGCGATTGAGGTTGCAGGCCTCCTGTGGGCGCGGTTGTTCTGACTTGGAACGGCTTGCTGGTTGTTGTCCTGGAGATTGTGTAGTTTCACGACGCTTTTACGAATTGACTGGCCAGTCCGCATGTTGGTTCCGAAGTTGACCCGATTGTGTCGTGTGTGTGTGTGTGTTTCCGGTTCGAGCGGATTGAGGCGATGAGTGTGGGCGCCTGATTGTTCTGTCCCCCTTGGTGCAGGGTGTTTCTCGATCACGAAGGGAGGAGTTGGTGGTGGAGTTCCTGCCGCAGGCGAGAGGAGCTTGAACCATGTTGTCAAGCGAGAGGAGGTGAGTAGGGCTTTTCGTTTCGATGATTTTGGGTGTGGAATGGAATGGTTCTCGTTGTAGCGTAGGGTTGACTGGTTTGGTGGTTGGTGATGGCCAATTGACGGTCTGGAGCGGGTAGGGACTGTTCTATTTGGGCGTATTGAGTGTGCATTGAATCCTCCAATGTCTGGTTCCGCGAGGAGGTTTTGGAGCTTTTTCTTGTTCTGTACGAAGGCGCTTTGGTTGTTTCTGAAGTTGCGGCAGCAGGGTTTCCTTTTTCTGCCCGCCCTTTTGCGGTCGTTCTGTGTCGCCGGGCCCAGTTGGCCCGATGTGAGCGTCCAAGGAATTTCCGATTGTCACTGGGGTTGGTTTGGTGGCCCCCAGTGGAGTTTGAGTTTGGGATTAGGTCAGAATCATGGGTGTGTGCCTGCGATTGTGTTGGCGTGGCGTGGGACTAGCGTGGGCTTTTTTGAGCCTGAGTTTGTTGATCCCGGTGGTGCGGTCCGTGGAGAGCGGTTAAGGGTCGGTGTGGTTATTTCTGTGGAGCGTGTCAGTCGTGAGAGTGTGTCGCGTTGCTTGTATTTGCGGTTTCGCAGTGGTGTGAAGGAGTTGCATGTGTTGTATTTGTTGCAGGGGGAGCTCGGCTCGCCGGGGTATGACGGTGCTGGGCAAGATACCTGCAGTACCTAAGCCCATCAACTTACCAAGCCAACGGTGCGCTCCTTCTCCTTCCTATCTGGAAATTCGTCCGGTTTGCCGTTGTGTCCAGTCCCATCAAAATGGCCGGCTTCGGAACTCCAGATGCGCACGTTGGTTGTTTCCGCAGGATGTGGGGATGAGCATTGCGTTGGAGTTTCTGACTTGTGGGATGGTTGTGCCTTTCCAGGTTGGAGAATCGTGGACTCGATCCTAACGTGGAGCTCGTTCCCAGGTAATGCGTGTGGTCGCTGTGGTCCTGACTGGGAATAGACGAGGAGTTTAGTGGCGAGGTCGGTTGGGTTGGATGAGTGAGTGTGCGTTTCGTGTCCCCTGGGCGATTGCTTCTGGGAAAGGAGGTGCCTCGACACGATTCGTCAACTCGCGGGGTCCGCCTCGGTGGAGCTGAGATTAGGGTTCCCCGTCGGTGGTTTGGATGATGGTCCGAGTTTGTAATTTCCGGAAGGTTTTGGGTGTGGTAGCGTGTGTTTCGGCTGGGTTGTGTGGTGCACGGTTCATTCCACTCGCCGTGAATTTGTTGTGTTTCCTGTGGAAGACGTTGGGTGGTGCCGGGGAGTTGGTCGTTCGAGCGTCCGAATTTGGGCGTATGCCCCCCTTTTTGTTCGAGTGAAGTGGTCTCGTTGTGTATTTGGTGTTGGACTGGTTGGCCTGCTGTAGTGGTGGGCGGCATGCACGAAGGAGTGAGACTGAAACGTGTTTCCCTGCGCGTTGTTGTGGACAGAGGGAGTGTCAGCTGGGGATCGACCGGGCGTTCGCCGCCGACCAGTAGCAACGCTTGGGGGACTCCGGCCCAGGCGTCGTCACCACCTAGCAGCGGCGGAGCGTGGGGTTCGAGAACAGGTTCTACCGGCGGCAGTGGTGTGAGTGGAGGAGCCTCGTTCTCGGGTCCGGGGAACATTCCGCGTCCCAGTTCCGGAGGCAGTGGCACCCGGCCGACTTCGGGAGGTCCGGGTGCGCGTCCCTCGTCTGCCGAGGGCCTTGAACCCCCGCAGCAGTCCTCGGATTCCTTTTCGAGCAGCGGCCACTCGAGCGGTGCGTGGGGTGCGCGACCTTCTTCGGCTTCGGGAGTGTTAGGTCAAGCCCAACCGCAGCTGGCTCCATCTCCATCTCGTCCTCGTAGTGCGGACATCGCCCGCCCGAACCGCAATCTTTCGGAGTTCGGTGACCAGTCGGGGCTTCAGCCTTCAGCAGGCACCGCAGCATGGGGGAGCCGTGGCCCTCCTCGTCGACTGGTACGGTTATGATGTGGTTTGTGGTTGTTCCATATGGTTTGTCGGGACGTTTTTCGGAATCGGATGTGCTGATGGTCGATTTTCCGGCCGCCAATGTTCGATTCAGGGTTTGTCGGAATGGATGCTCGCCGCAGGTTCGCGAGATGACGGTTGGGATTGGTTTTTGTGTTTCAGGGGGAGGAGGCTCATCAGGTTTCGCGTTTTCAGTTGACGAGGACGGATTTTCCCACGCTGGGTTCCGAGAAGAACCCGGACC